>CM059302.1:5372500-6015000 GCA_030340665.1 Neosalanx taihuensis
CTATTAAGAGCCTGCCTTGATTGTAAACAAGCCAATGGGACGGTTTGCATTGGTCACAGCCGGGATCTGTTGTAATAGCATTTCATGGTCCGTTCACGCAATCAAATCGCGCCAAAGCCCAAACTTGGGCGGGGTGGGGGTGAGGTGGGGTGGGGCTGGGGGGGGGGGGGAGGGGGGGGGGGCAGCAAACAGGAGAGAACGAAGAAACCCACCCACGGTTTGGCCTTTTAATCAGAATCCGAGTGAGTCCGATCGGAGGGGGAAAATATTTAAAGCGGGGTGCTTTTCCCCCGGAAATGAAATAGCTGTGAAATGAATCACTGGCTGCAAGGCGACTGATTAAGCGGCTGCTGCATCAGAAGAGTAAACACGCGCGCGCACGAACGCACGCGAAGACCAGACACGCGCAAACACGCGCGCGTGGGATCAGGTATTCGTCGGGTAGCGCATGGGTAAATGAAACTAATAGAAGCTGAATTTTATGTCGTCGGATTCTTAACGTGGGCTTCGGCAATCGTTCCACCTTGGTTTCCGTACTTTCATAATCGTCTTCCGTAAGATGACGTGCAAAAGAACGTCTGCGATCAAGAACCCCTTTTGCATGTACATTTGACCGTAGCGTTAAGTGAAATGACCTTTTGGAGAAATCGCAAGTGAAACGAGGTCAAACGAACCCCAGCTCCAGGTAATGAGTCTTCATAACTTTGTGGTTTCAGGTTGCGGTGATCTTTAGCTTGGGGAAAGCGCGCGTGCCCTTCAGCCCTGATGGAGACCCACAGGGCTTTTGGTCGTGGGAACTGGCTACAGTGTTGGTGACAGGATGGGGTTCCTGGCCCAGGAGAGAGGAGGGGAGTGGGGCTGAGCGTCGGTCCCTGCGATACTAACTAGGAAGAGGTATTTACCGGGGCTAATTGATTCTTGTGCGTGTTCCTGTGTGCAAAGGGGGGGCTCCTCTCTTCCGCTTCCTCTCCGTCTGTCGTCTTCTCTCTCTCTCTCTCTCTCTCTCTCTCTCTCTCTCTCTTACTCTCTCTCTCTCTCTCTCTCTCTCTCTCTTACTCTCTCTCTCTCTCTCTCTCTCTCTTACTCTCTCTCTCTCTCTCTCTCTCTCTCTCTCTCTCTCTCTCTCTTACTCTCTCTTTCTCTCTCTCTCTCTCTCTCTCTTACTCTCTCTCTCTCTCTCTCTTACTCTCTCTCTCTCTCTCTTGCTCTCTCATTCTTTCTCGCTCATCATCTCTCTCATTCTTTCTCCCTTATGAAATCATTGATTCTCTCTTATTATCTCTTTCTCTGTCCATATCTGTCCGTCTCTCTCTTCGTCTTTCTTAAAGTTCTGGCTGGTAGGCCCTTTGGGCAAGATGTGCTCAGCCTCGGATCTGATTATTACAGGCTCTCAAATACCCGTCCCTGGAGGAGAACCCGCTATCCACACGCGCAGTCTCTCTTTCTCGCGCGCGTACGCCGGTCGTGCGTGCGCGAGCCAGAACGGGAGTGGCAGCATCGACCCACGGCGGCGACGCAAGACGGACAGGTCCGCGCCCTCGCCGTTCGGACACACCGGATGAAACGTATGATGAAACGAAGGAAGGAACGAAGGAAACCGCAGCAGCTCCAGCCCCCTCTCGCACACGACGAGCCCCCCCCCCTCCACCCCCCACCCACCCCCCCCCCTTCCTCACAGCTGTTATAATGGCTTCCACAATTAACCCTGGCGCTCATTCGTCAACCCGTAACATATGGACCTGTAGCTGTTCGGACGGAGACTGCCTTCCCATGATTGAGCTCCAATCCATAACAATAGCCCCTATAGCCAGTCAAGGGGCTTTAAATTACGAGCTTTTATTGCCATTTTATACGGGGGAGCCATTTGGAGAACCAACAGAGAGCTTTCTCCGTGGCATTAGGGGAACAAGCTGAGGGAAATCAACTCCGGTCAGGCATCCATCAAACGGAGCACGTGCGCCTTGATGGATGGAGCGCCCGAGCGTGGACGCGGGGCGCGCGCGTCAAGGTCCCCCCCCCCCCACCCCCCCACCCCCCCACCCCCGCCCCCAAATACTCGCAGGTCGCTCTTTTTTGGGGGGGTCGAAGCGTGATATGAGCGGCGCGGTTGCCCGGGACGCTTCTCCCTTGACGCTTCTCCCCCCCCCAGCCCCCCCCCCCCCCCCCCCCCCCCCGGCGCCGTCTCTCTCTCTCTCTCTCTCTCTCTCTCTCTCTCTCTCTCTCTCTCTCTCTCTCCTCTCTCTCTAATTTGTTCTCGGCAGCCTCTGGCTCTCCCTGTGCTGCTGCTACAAAAAAAGAGTAAGCTTGTGTCTCTGTCCTTCTATGTTACGAGTGTCATTATGCGCTGCTCCTTACAAGGCGAGAGGTGGGTGGTAGTGGGGGCTGGGGGGGGTGGGGAGGGGGGTTTGGGCAGGATTGTAGCCTTTGAAATGAGCTTAATACCTGGCTGAGATGAGAACAGAGGACAGGTGCAGATGCTGCCTCCACTGATCTCCCCCCGCCTGGGAGTAGGGGTGGGGGGAAGGGGGGGGATACAGGGGTGGAGGGGGGGGGACAGGGAGACAGGCAAACAGACAGGCAGACATGCAGGGAGGCAGACAGACAGGCAAACCGACAGAACAGGCACACAGACAGACATGCAGGGAGGCAGGCAGACAGACAGACAGACAGACAGACAGGCAGGCAGACAGGCAGGCAGGCAGACAGACAGGCAGGCAGACAGGCAGGCAGGCAGGCAGACAGACAGACAGACAGGCAGACAGACAGGCAGACAGACAGACAGACAGACAGACAGACAGGTAGGCAGACAGACAGGCAGGCAGGCAGGCAGGCAGACTGGCAGACCGGTAGATAGGCAGGCAGTTAGACAGGAAGTCAGAAAGCAAGGGGGCAGACAGGCAGCTATACAGGCAGTCGGTTTAGCAGGCATGCAGACAGATAGGCAGAAACGGGAAAGGATAGCAGCGCATAAAGTCCTTCCTATCTATATTTGAATGATGGATGTCTGTTCTGAATAGAGATGAAACCCCCATTTCCCCTCTTAAAGACACAGAGGGGAACGAGGAAAAAGCGATGAGACAGAAACAAGTTGAACCTAAAGAACTGTACCCTGCTGCTGTTGCAAACTGCAATTCCCCCACTGCAGGACAAATGAAGGATTATCTTATCTTATCTAAGCACCTCACACGCAGCTTGCAGAAGACAGAACTCCCCCCCCCCACCCCCACCCCCCCCCCCTTTTTTTATGAGATAGTAGGATATGGGAGGGAACAATGTGACTAGCCTGAAAAGAGAGTGAAAGGACACTTCGAAGAGAAAGATAGAGAGGATGCAAATGTGAAAGAGTGATAGAGAGCTGGAAAGAGTGAGCGTGACAGACAGAGAGAGAGAGAGAGAGAGGGTAGGGAGAGGGTGAGGAAGAGAGAGAGAGAGAGAGAGACAGAGCGGGAGAGAGTGAGAGGGCAATCTAGTTGCAGGCTGAGTCATGCTAAGATCAAACCTGCCCTTCTTGAGATGCTATGCGGAGAGACATTAACATGACTCAGGGACCTGTGTGTCATACCTCCAAAGGTCAACCCTCAAATATCAAAAGACACTGCCTGGGACCAGTATCTGCAGTACAACCTCAACCAATAATCCACCTGAATGGACTCAAGGATTTACACACAACTGCACTACATCATACGTGCTACTGGGTCAGTAATAGTCTGGATGTGAGACTTATACAGTAGTATCGCCAAATCAAGAATCATGGCAACGACACACAATCTCAACTGCTTGACGGTAGTTACCACAACCCATCGCGCACAACCTGATAAACCGCTAGATCTCTCGCCAATCATCACCAGAACTATCCGTCACTGCTCTAATGTCTAAAGGATCTTTGACCATGATATCCAGAATTCTCCTTTGGTTTAAAACGTCTTTGGTTTCAACATCATCAAAGTGGGTGAGAATATAGGGCAGCTGTTCCATTTCTCGCTCCAATGAGGCTTGTTTGTGTGAACGGGAGGGGAGAGAGAGAGACGAGGGGTGCCGGGACTGGGCGATCGATGGCTAGAAGTTAGCGCTGCTGCTAAAATGCCTCCTTGTTCTCATTTGTGTTATTGATCAGGTCATGATGAGGGGCAAAGTAGAAGAACATGTCACTCCGGGAGGACGAGGATGAGTCATCAGAGATGGACGGGGGGGGGGGCAGGATAGAGACACACACACAGAGAGAGAGAGACAAAGAGAGGTGGAGAGACAGAAAGAGAGTGATAAAGAAGGAGAGGTTGAGGAGAGGAGGAAGAGAAATAGAGAGAGCGAGACCGAGAGAGAGGTGGAGGAGACAGAGTGATTAAAGAAGGAGAGGAGGGAGGAGAGAGGAAAAGAGATGGAGAGAGGTGGAGGAGACAGAGATAAAGTGGGAGAGGGTGAGGAGAGAGGAAAAGAGATGGAGAGGTGGAGGAGACAGAGAGTGATAAAGAAGGAGAGGTGGAGGAGAGAGGAAAAGAGATGGAGAGAGGTGGAGGAGACAGAGATAAAGTGGGAGAGGAAGAGAGAGAGAGATAAAGAGAGAGAGAGAGATACAGAGAGAGAAAGAGATAAAGAGAGAGAGAGAGATAAAGAGAGAGAGAGATACAGAGAGAGAGAGAGAGATAAAGAGAGAGAGAGAGAGATAAAGTGAGATAAAGAGAGTGAGAGAGAGAGAGATAAAGAGAGAGAGAGAGAGATAAAGAGAGAGAGAAGAAAGAGAGAGAGTGAGAGAGAGAGATAAAAGAGAGAGAGTGAGAGAGAGAGAGGAGAGAGAGAGAGAGAGAGAGAGAGAGAGAGAAGAGAGGGGTCTAGACACATTAGAAGGCTGCAGCTCATCTCATCCCAGTTGGACACAGAGTTCAGCTAGATATTGGATGTGAAACCAGGGCTCGGAGCACTCTGCTGTCTGAACAGTAAACACAAGCGCTCCACACTAATCTGTTTATATTAGACTGAGTGGGATGGCGATAATGGTTGTGAGGGAATAGGAGACCGTACCTGTCAGGGTACACACACACACGCACACACACACACACGCTGGCCAGAAGGGCCTCCACGTCATCATCAATCAGAGACAGGCGATTGCATCTCTGAATAATGATGGGGTTTGTAATTATAGAGTCCTGTGGAATTCAAAAACAGGGGAGAGAAACAAAACACCTCCACCTCTCTCAAATGCACACCATGACACACACACACCATGACACACACACACACCGTGACACACACACACACACCATGACACACACACACACACCGTGACACACACACACACCATGACACACACACACACCATGACACACACACACACCATGACACACACACACACACCATGACACACACACACCATGACACACACACACCATGACACACACACACACCATGACACACACACACCATGACACACACACACACACACCCCGTGACACACACACACACTGTGACACACACACACACCATGACCACACACACTCGCACACACCATGACACACACACTCACACACACCATGACACACATGCACACACACCATGACACACTCACACCAATGACACACACACACCATGACACACACACACCATGACACACATGCACACACACCATGACACACACACCATGACACACACACACCATGACACACACACACACACCATGACACACACACACCATGACACACACACACACCGTGACACACACACACACTGTGACAACACAACAAAACACACGCCTTCATATTTATGCGTATGAAACATGCGCACAAACACATTACTCATTATGGACAAATGTATAATGTCCATTACCGGTACCAGACGCTGCCTCCGTCCTCCTCCCCTCCGTTCCTCCCCTTCTCTCCCAGCTTGCTCGGCTCTCTCTTCAGCCACCTCGTTCGGCTCTGTGAACAGTCTTCACACACACCCACCAGCACTTAAGACCGAGAGAGACCGCACAGACAGAGAGACATAGAAAGGTTGACAATGAGAGAGCTGGGCGAAGTAGAGAAAGGGAACAAAAAAGGAACAATGGAGGCAGAGGGATAGAGACTCAGACAAACCGAGACGGAGGGCGGGAACGAGGGATGAAGACAGAAAGGAAAGTGGGCTTTCAAGATCTTTGCTTTTAGTTGTCTTCCCACTTTCAGTGCGTGCGACATTTACATGTAGTCATTTTGTAGACGCTCCTTATCCAGAGCGACTTACAGCAAGTAAAAATGGACATTTTCACCTGAGGCAAGTAGGGTGAAGCGCCTTGCCCAAGGGACCACAACGTCATGCTGGCGCGGCCAGGGTTCAAACCGGGTACTTTTCGATTACCAGCCCAACTCCCTCAGGAATTACATTTACATTTATTTCATTTAGCAGACGCTTTTATCCAAAGCGACTACAGCAAGTACAGGGACATTCTCCCTGAGGCAAGTAGGGTGAAGTGCCTTGCCCAAGGACACAAAGTCATATAGCCACAGCGGAGGGTCGATCTCACAACCTTCCGTTTATGAGGCCAATGCCTTAACCATTGAGCCATCGGACTCTGAATTAGGTGACAACACGTGATAACCAAACGTTTTTTTTGGGTGATTCCAAACGATTAGAATGGTGGCGCAAAAACAGCCCAAAGCCATCAAATACAAAGAATAACAAAATGATTACACAATTTCAGTGGGGTCCGGGCATTGCCTGAAAATCCACAACACAAACAACCGCTCTGCTGTGAACTTCCAATCATCTGCACCCACGCACCTTCACACCCCTTCGCTTACCATCCTTCCAGACCAGACAGGGGACTGACCAACTCTCACGAGCCCCAGAGCCACACACCAGCTCAGGCTGAACAGGAGGACGGAGGCCCCCCTTCGCAGTCCTCCAGCCCTTCCCTGTCCCGGAGGCGGAGGAACCTCCAGCAGGGGGCACTGTTGGAACGCAGCTGAGCGTTCACCAGCTTCATCCCCCCAGAGAGCTTTGAGAGTTGGAATAATGTTACGACTGACACACAGTCATACGGGCGGGGCACGCACACTGACGTATGTACACTTCTGCACGCACGACTCGATTTGAATTCGTAGGAGGCCGCGGCCGATTATTTAGCACGATCAAATAAACCAACAGTCCAACGATCAGATCTAAATAAAGGGGTTCAGAGCCCCGGCTTCCATCCTTGCGCTCCACTGGCTGTCTGGAAGTGGCCGTCCAGACTGTGGCCCCACGCCCCGTGTCCGCCTGGCCGAGAAACAGCGGCATCGTGGGGGTCATTGGAGCGGGGTTCGTGGGGGGTGGGGTGGAAGGGTCGTGAGCTAGGGCTAACTCTCTGACTGGCGTTTTGGGCACCGGTATAACAGGCAGCTGAGCCACCGTGGCGGGGGTGATTCGTGAAGGATTCAAGCCCCCCCCCCCCCCACCCCACCCCCCCCCCCCCGACTCCCGGAATCCCACTCTGCCTCCGAAAACCTACACTTCCCAAACCCCCATTCTGCACGTGTGTTTGTGTAAGTACGTGAGGGAGTGTAAGTGTGTGGCTACGATACGTTTTGCATCTGTGAATTAAAGGCTGCGTCGTTAACATACCCCCCCCCCCCCTCCCCCACCAGCGTACGCCTGCGGTGTAAATGGCAACGCAGCAGACTGTCACATCAGGCCTTGTAAAGACATCCGTCTTCAACCGCGGGAAAGGTGTTTCGGCGAGGGAGGGAGGAAGGGGGAGGGGGGGGGGAGAGGCGTGGAGGGAGGAGACGGGGGGTGGGGAGGGGGGGCGGGGTAGGCCCTAAAAATAAAAGATGATATTTATTCCTGCGGAGGCGTCGTGAGAACGAAAGAGACCCAGCGCATGAATAATGTATCTGAGTGAATCCAGCCTGGCATCTCTACCACAGCGAAACCTCCAGACGTTTATTAAAAGTCAGAGTTCCCCCCCCCCCCTCCTCCCTACCTACCTCCCCCCCCTCCCACTTCGCCTCCCCCTCCCTGTCAATAGCAGCGCAGATTAGGGAGAAGGAGCGCGACAGGGAGGAATGGGGATCCTCTTCCGTGCCTCCCTGTTGCCCCCACCCCCCACCCAGCCCTCCTCCCTCTCTCTCCGCACAGTGCATCTTACTGTAACACCCCCACGCACCCCTTCAAATGGACTTTCTCTCCCCCACCTCCTCACTCTCCACCCCACCCCTCAAATCTCTGCCCTGTGACTGTCCACTCCTCGCTCCCTCCATCCTGATTATCTACCCCGCACACACACTCACACACACAAACGTCACACAGCTCCGGGGTGTGATTGAGAGGGACGGGTGACAGCCTCTCCGATGTAATTAATGAGGGGCTGAGGGTTTTGTGCTGCTGGATTTCCATAAGCACAAACACACACACACACACACACACATAAACAAACACACCCTACTCCATTAATCCTCACGCATCTGCCTGCTCAACGTTGAGACCGGCAGACGGCCCAGTCTCCCCCGAGAACGATCTCACGCCGGCTCCTTTAATCTACCTTCAGACCGACTCCTAGCAGATGTGCTCAACACGAGCAGGGACCTTGTTGTTGCGTGATGGGAAGGGCAGGTCAGCTTGGAGTTCTTACACCGACGGCTCCTTGATCCACGAGGCCGGACTGCGGCCGCGAGGGGACGTGCCTCTCGAACCCGGGGCTTGTGTTTGAATCGCACGTCGATAGGATGCCGTCAAAGTTAATTGGTCGCTTTTCGTGGAATGTCCGAGGGAGGGGTTGTGGGGGGGGGGGGGATGAACGACATGAATCGGACGAGCTGCAGTAAAACTCTGTTCGGAGTGCGTGTGTCTTTTCATTGTGGACTGGGCGGGAAGGATCCGGTGTTCGCTAGCCGCTCGGGAAGGGGAGAGAGAGGCGGAAGAAGAGAGGTGGAGGAAGGGAGGGAGGAAGAGAGATCGGGAAAGGGAGGGGAGGGGAAGCGGAGAAAGGGAGAGAGAGAGAGGTGCTGAAAGGGAGAGAGGGCTGGAGATGCAGGACGCAAATGCCAGAGAGATAAATGCCTTCCATCAGCTTAGCGTGTAAAATACTGAATCCCCCCCCCCCCCCCCCCCATCGCTCCATCCATCTTCCCTTCTCCTATCTGTGCTGGTCTGTTTGATGGCGATGGTGTGACGCAAAGCTCTCAGATCTTGCTGTCTGTCTCTCTCAACCCCCCCCCCCCCCCACCCGCCATACACACACACACACACACACACTCAGGCACACTCCCACAACACACCCACGAAAACTCCCATTCACCCACTCAAAAGCTGACGCAAGCTCACACACTTGTAACACACACTTGAACTCGCTCGCATACGTCCCGGAAACACGAGTGGGGTGGGGGGCGGGGGGGTGGGGGGAGGGGCAGGGGGGTACACAATCACTGAGAGGCTGCGGAGCCTCGATTAGATCTTCTGGAAATGATTACGGAGCGAACAAACAAAAGCACCGACAAAAGTGATTGGAAGTCCGTGGTGTTGTCCCAGAAGAGGGTGTTCAGGGATCTGCTGCCCCCAAAAACACACACATCCGCAGCCCTGCCATCCCAGAACACCAACGGTGTGTATTTGTGTAAGGATTATCTCAAGCTCCTGTCAACAAATGAGTTTCCGGAAATCCTCGTCCGCTGACACGGTCGACACACGAGGCGAGTCGCTCTTGATGCCTTTTGTTTCCTGAGGTGGGGGGGTGGGGTGGCCTTGAGAAGAGAGAAGAAGATGAAGGAGCGGAGGTGCCTGCAGGAGGTCAGAGAAAGCTCCGGGCCGAACATGGGAGCCCACGCAACCTGCAACCTCCATTCAAGCACTCTTCATTCGCAGGGGGTCACGGCAGGTGGATTGCGTTGCCCGGGCCACGGTAGGCTTCTAGAATGTTCAGAAACATAAACCTCGCTGCATGTGTGTGCGTGAGCGAGGGCTGTTTGGCGAAGAGCGGAGGAGTCGGCCTTTGGGGCATGGTAAGTGAATGGTTTCGTATGCGTATCAGCAGGGGAGGGGTCTTCACAGTGTGCACTCCGTACACACGCGCACACCGACGTGCACACACCCTCCACGGCACGCAAACGCACATACACCGTTGAGTTCTTGCCCTGAGATCTTTTATGTAAACTCTGCAGATGAAATGTTCACCGTGTAAACCTCCTCCCTCTTGCTTTTTTTGGGCATGGAGAGAAAGAGAGATGGGGGGGGGGGGGTGAGCTGGTGAGAGACGTCCTATTGGTAAACAGGCATCACAGACCTTCTGTGCTTTCCACCTGTTGCTGAGGAACTGGGTTACTGAGGAAGCTTTGTACAGTTCCGGAACTCTCCATGAACACAGAGAGACATCGGTCTTCATGCTGCTCCGAAGAAATCCAATCTGACCCTCTCTCTATATAAATGTCTTTCCTTTCCACCTCTCTCTCTCTCTTTCTCAATCTCTCTCTCTCTCTCTCTCTCTCTCTCTCTCTCTCGCTCTCTCTGTCACCTTCACCCCCTCTCCTAGTGCTCTCAATATTTCAATTCGCATCAAGTCCTCCTTCAGGTTCCTCCTCCCTCAATCCTCGCAATTTTCCCTTCTTCACATACTCCTTTCTTGTTCCCGCTCGCTCCATTCCAAGATGCTGTGTCACATCCCTCTATCTCAGCTCCATCTCCTCTGCCTGAAAGATAGGGAAATAACCCACCGACACACACACACACACACACGCACCTGAAAAACTCCCCCGGTGAGTGTGCATCGGAGCTTCATAAATTGGGTCTGTGCAGTGTGCGTGAGACGTTTGGAGGATGTTGTTTTTCCATTACCCGCATGGGTAGCGGAGTCAGTGTGACCGGGAGCAGCGTGGCGGGGGCTGAGCGACCCGGCCAAAGCACCTCCACAAGGCCCAGAACACCCCAGCTGACCTCCAACGGTCGAGAGACGCCAGGCGGTTTCCTTATAACATCCACACACGCGGTCAAAACACACAGAGGCGCACACCACATACGGAAGGTCCAAGAAGCGCTCGCCACCCCGAGAGCACGACGTCTGGTTTTCCGGACTGGAGACGACGCTGGTAGCCGCAAATGAAACAAACAGCTGTCCCTTGCCCCCCCCCCCCCCCCGAGATGGAAATGTTGACGCTGTGGCTGCTGCCACGAGGGAAGAGATCGATACGAAACCGGATTCCCCACCGCCAGCTGTTTGTTTCATTTGCGGCTACCAGCGTCGTCTCTAGTCCGAAAAACCAGACGTCGTGCTCCGTATGTGTGCGCCTCTGTGTGTTTTGACCGCGTGTGTGGATGTTATAGGGAAACCGCCTGGCGTCTCTCGACCGTTGGAGGTCAGCTGGGGTGTTCTGGGCCTTGTGGAGGTGCTTTGGCCGGGTCGCTCAGCCCCGCCACGCTGCTCCCGGTCACCCCCACCCAGCTCTCTTCTGTCTGTAGTCTGTAATCGGGTTTGCAATAACAGGTGCGGGGGGGGTCATTTGATGTGATGTGGGGGGGGGGGGGGGGGGGGGCAGGGCTGGGGGCAGGTGCACAGGAACTGAAGGATGGGGGCGGGGGGGGGGGTTGGGAGAGGACAGAGTGTACACTGAAATCCGATAATGGCAAAAGAAAAGAACATTGCCTGTCTCTGTCACCGTGCTATTCTGGCTCACAGCGGGGTGTGTGGCAAGCGAGCGCGTGTGCGTCTGTGTCTGTCATGCGCGTGTGCGGGCGTGTGTGCGGGTGCGAGCGCGGGTGTGGGTGAGAGGGTTTCAAAACGTGCACCATCGCCCCCCTCGCCTCACCCCTCACTGCATCAAGACAGAATCAATAGAAGCCGTGGTCCGATGCTTGAAATGTTCGCGGGGGCGTCTTTGCCGGCACTTTGACATGTCGTGTTACATCATGCGCCGACGCCAGACACACCCCACCCCCACCCCCCACCCCCGCCCCCCCCCCACACCCACCGCCCCTCCGGCCCTCCGGCGCCTCGCCCGCGTTGGCGCTTATCAAGTTCATCAGCTCTATCAAAGCTGCTATCCATCCAATCATGGCAGGCCACCCTCTGCCTTGCCGCCGCCTTGCCGCTTGCCGTGCCTGGGGCCATGACACAATCTCATAAAGAGCATGTTTCTACACCCGCAATGTTGTAGAAATGTCAGAGCACGTATACCGCAACGCTAGTGCTCCTCCTGGTAGCTTAAGTTGATAGGCTGGTATGTCTGGGTTATTGCCAGGTGACAGAAGGAACCCACCCCCCCCCCCCAATAAACTGGGAGTAGTATTGAAACAATATTGGATATCTTTATGACTTTTGCCGCGGGAGGTTCTTTGATCCCGTTCGGACACAACAGTGTTGTGGTGCTTTTTGTCTTATGGTTAGCAGAGTCTTAGAGGTATTATTCCACTGTAGCCTAGCCCACACATAAGCCTCACCAAGCCTAGCCCAGATAATAGCCTAGTCTAGACAATAGTCTAGTCCAGACAGTAGTCTAGTCCGGACAACAGCATAGTCCAGACAATAGCCTAACCCAGACGGTTGCCTAGTCCAGACAATAGCCTAACCCAAACGGTTGCCTAGTCCAGACAATAGTCTATCCCAGACAATAGTCTATCCCAGACCGTAGTCTAGTCCAGACAGTAGCCTAATCCAGACAATAGCCTAACCCAGATAGTAGCCTTGCCCACACAATAGTCTAGCCCAGACAGTAACATAGCCCACTCAGTAGCCAAGCCAAGCCCAGACAATAGCCTTGACATGCGACAAACGAACCATAAAAAGGAAGAAGATGTTTTCACGGTGAATATTTTACCAGTGAGCCTTCAGGGGTCACAGGCTCCAAACAATTACAAGTGGCTTCCTGTTTTTCTTTCTTCTATCTGAGAGGAAACACTGTGGAAAGATCACACTGTTCTGTCCTCTTTCTTACCCAGAGACCTTATCGTTCTCTCTTCTCTCTCTCTCTCTCTCTCTCTCTCTCTCTCTCTCTCTCTCTCTCTCTCTCACTGTCAGTCCCACATTCCCTCAACGCTCTTCAATTTCCCTTCTTTCATGTGTCGTAAACATACCTCCCCCTCTCTCCTTCTTCTCTCACATCCTCCTTAGTCTCTCGCTCACCTCGCCTTCCCGCCACAGTACCTCATCTCCTCCTGTCGTTCATTTGTCAAATGATGCAGCCCCTTTTTCTCGCTCGTAAAATGGCATAACAATTACCCTCGATTGGTAATTTGAAGAGCACTTAACATGCTGTCAGCGCCGGTGGCAGTGATTGCATCCGACATTTGTCTCCGTGACGGATAACCTGATGGTCACAGATCGGTTAGGCTTCGGCGAGCGCGTGCGCGTGTGTATCTACGTGTCCAACACACCCCAGGACTCTTTCTCTGTAACCTCCCTGCAGATATTGTCGCTAACGGGCCACGTCGCTGGAAAAACATTCGATTACAGCAACAAACTCCTCAGACTAACTGTTTCTCCATTGACGTGACGGTTCTTGTTTAAAGAATCGGACATAGTATCTGTGTGCTGTTTTAATGCTCTTGTGTTCATTAGCAGACGGCACCAAGCACTAGTGGTTCAGTGGTACGATACTTGCCTCCCATTACGTTTACATTTGTTCATTTAGCAGACACTTGCATCCAAAGCACCTTACAGCAAGTACAGGGACATTCCCTCTGAGGCAAGTAGGGTGAAGTGCTGTAGCCACAGCCGGGAATCGAACTCACAACCTTCCGATTGTAAGCCCAACACCTTAACCCGCTGAGCCACCTGACTCCCTACCGTGATCAGAGGGCCTGGGTTCGATTCCTGATGGGGGTTCGATTCCTGGCCAATGCATTGAGCATGTATGCGCCTGTGAAATTTCCCCACAGGGGAACTTATAAGGGATAGTCTTTTTTTAACTGCCCGGAGTTGGGTGTGTATTTGCTGGGATTTGCTCATGGGGTGTGTGTGTGTGTGCGAATGAGAGGGCGCATGTGTGTGTGGGATGATGTGCGCAGGTGTGTAGCTGTGATGGTGTGTGTGTGTGGGGCTGCCTTCTTGCCCTACAGGGTTCCATATGAATCACACATGGCAAATCATTTGACTTTACAACCGCGATGACATCCTTATTGGGCGCCATTACAAGGCTTTTAAATCCTGTCGCTTGCTAAATTAATATCAACATGACCCTCAACATGAGAATAGACAACGTTTTGCAAACCAACACCCTATCATGAATATTGCTCAAACGGCTGGATATATCCACCTGGGCTGCCCTATTTTCCTACAGGAGAGCAGCGCTGGATGACAGAACCAGGTTAGGTACAACTGGGTAGCTGATAACCTCCAGGAAGGCGTCTCTCCTGGAAGAGGGCTGGCCGGTCTGGATCTAGACACAACACCACAGCTTGAGCTAGCATGACGGATCTACATGTCATTGCTCCACGCCAGGCTGGAGGAATCAATGGGCGCTGTATTAACGTGAGGTCGAGACTCAGAGAAGCAAGATTGATGAGCCGGCTGTGGATCTTTGTTTCTCTTGTGTAACACACGCGCACGCGCATACACCGACGCGCTCAAAAACATACACACACACACGTTAAACACACACACAAACAAATGGGCATGAGAGGGAGGATATGCTAACATAAACAGACACGGACGCACAAAAACACACACCCACACACACTTGAAATGACTCTTATTAAGCTGTGCATTGGACAGGCAGATTCCAGAGATTGCTTGCCGAATCGATGGAGAGTCTCTTCTGGACAACCGTACCTCGGTGGAGAGTAGCTCAGAGAATATATTGAGTGTAATTTCATCACCTGGATAGGCTCTTTGTTCACTCTCCTTCCAACACCCTGGCTCTCTCTCTCTTTCTCTCTCATCTCTCTCTTTCACTTTCTCTCACTCTTTTTTTCTACACCTCCCTGTCTTCCATTCTTTCCCCATCTCCATGTCTTTAATTCCCCTCCAGATCTTTCCTCGGTTTCTTTTTCTCCTCCCTCTCTCCGTCACTCCTTCCCTCCAACCCTCTCTCCCTCCATCACCTCTCCCCCCACCGGTTGCGAGCTCTCGACCTGGCTCGAACCATATGCAAGCCGATCTCCCACTCACACGCGTGCACATGTTAACCGCACACGTTTGCGTGCGCTCATGCACTCTTAACTCAACAACAAAAGTCAAAGATAAAACAAAACAACCGTAGGAAGCAGAGGTTTATTTTTATCTCTCTCTCCAAAACCCTTGCACCGGGAGCTGAATCCAGACTATACGGCAGACTATACGGCAGCTCTACGGGCCGTAGGCCTGCTGGGGAGGCGGCCGTTAGCCGCTGTGAGGTTCTCCGTCTTCTGCTGCTCCCGAACCTGGCTGGTGCACCGTCTCTGCTCTCTGGGTTCTAGAGAACCACCAGAGGTCTATCTGTGTGAGGGAGCCTGTGAAGGACACACAGCATTTAGGAGCAGTTCAAGGTATGTACACAAGCTGGTTCCTGGTACCTGATTCTGAAATCAAGTACCTGACGCTGAAATCAAGTACCAACTCTGAAATCGAGTACCTGACTCTGAAATCGCGTACCTGACTCTGAAATCGAGTACCTGACTCTGAAATCGAGTACCTGACTCAGTAATCAAGTACCTCACTGGGAAATCAAGTACGGAACCAGAAATCTCCTCTCTGTCTTGGGACGTGTTACCTGGCAGTGTCTGCATGATTTAGGGGGAATACACCGAGAAAACAGGAGAAGCTCCACATGTCGAGTTGGGGAAAGAGGGAGAGGAGAAGGGAAGAGGAAAAGAGGCAAGGAGACGCAGGAGAGCCAGGGTTGCGAGGAGGGGAGGGGAACAGAGAAAAGGAGACGAAAGGGGGAGACCGGTCCGGCGGATACAAATAGGCCTTGGACTTCAACTGTCAGGATTCCCGCTCACACCCAGGGAGGCTCGCCCGTAGACAGACCGACGCGCGGCCGGAGCTGCACTGCGAACGGATGCTGATTTAAACGCCAAGGAGAACCGGGGATATTTATTAGCTCGTCGCTAAAAGATGCTGACACTCCACTTGCTGCTCGGCGGCAGGTGTGTCCCTGTGCGTGCGTGCGTGTTTGCGTAAGTGTATATGAGCGTGCCAGCGTGTGTGTACTCCGCTTCATGTCGTGTGAGCGTGCAGACGTGCGTGCGTGTGCGCAGGGGGTGGGATGATTACATTTCACGGCACGCCGACCTTGCCGGGCACAAACATGTGTGCATTAAATCTGACTGTCAGGGAGATTTGCCTTCCTCTCTTTTCCCACCCTCCTCCGTTGCCTCCCTCGCTTCCTGTCCCTCAGACACCTTGCAGGGAGGGGGGGGGGGGGGGGTGGAGTGTGTGCGCGGCGTGTGCGTGGTGGCGGTGGGAGCGGGGGGGCAGTTCTATTCCGCGGCTCTCACGTGCTTCAAACGCAAGCGCGCGCACCCAATCACGCACGAGCCCCCTCCCCCCCCCCCCCCCCCCCCCCCGCCCGCAAACAGACTCACCACAAGTGTGCTTGCTCGAGGAACCGACATTTCTCTGAGCTCCGGTGAGGGGAAACCGCGGCGTCGCGTGTTCAAATTCCCGCCACTTGGGGGCACTGCAGGACCAGGCAGAGCGCTGGCAGCACCCCCCCCCCCCCGTCACCCCCCTTCCCCTCAGTAGGAGGCTGACACATGGAGAGAGAGGGGATCAGGTATTCAGCAAAGCTCATAAGTGTTTCAGAGGAGCCTTCGTTTCCCAGCCTCACCACAATGCTCTCTAAACAAAAGCTTCTCTTTGAAAATCTCCCTGCAGTTTAACCTTGGGCTTTTACAGGTGCCTGTTTTGCAGGCTGCTCTTGTGCAGGCTGGTCTTGTACGGGCTGCTACCTCTCTCTCTCTCGCTCTCTCTCTCTCTCTACCAGCCCCTCAGAGGAAGAGAAAACAGCCAAGGTTTAAACAATCAGCCTTTGAACAACGGCAACAAAGGAAATGCGAGAGGAGAAAAGGCTGATTAGAATATCGTAGATGTGTGAGCGCCGCAATAGGGGCGATTAAAAGAATGGAGATGAAGAGACAGTGAATGAGAGCGAGCCAGAAGAGACAGTGAATGAGAGAGAGCCGGAAAGAGAGAGATGTCGAGAGTGAGAGACATAAAGAGAGAGAGAGAAGTATGAAGAGAGATAGTGGACTGGAGGTAAGACCTTTGTATGAACCGCTGGTTGCCAGCATTGGGGCCCTACTTCTTAAACACCCTCGCATTCAGCAGTGTCACTACACCCAGTGCGCTGCTTAAATAGTGCCATGAGCCTGAGGGGGGAGGAGGGGGACGATGACCAGGAGCCGGGGCGTTAGGGAGGGGTGACGGATCGGGTGGCGGGCAGACAGGTTGCCGTGAGACAGCTCCTAAAGGGAGACAGGGAACAGGGTGTTGGGTGATGTTCTGCTCCAGATGCAACTCTCAACCTGCTAGATTTTCCACACCAGTCCACATCACCTCTGACCGTCTGCTGTCACTCAATACCCCACACGAGGAGGCTGGACACACACACAGAAACACACGCGCACACACAGGGACACGCACACGGAAACACGGACGTACACAGTAGGTGGTTATTTTGCGTGTGTGAGCGTGTGTGAGCGTGTGTGGGAGGTTGGTGTGTGCGCGTGTTTGCGGGGGCGCGTGTACGTGGGTGTGTGTATGTGTGTGTGTGTGTGTGTGTGTGGGTGGTCAGGATGTTAGAATGAGCAGACAGGGAACATTGTCAGTTCTTGCACGAAGTGAAACTAAATAGGAATTCGAGCTGATATGTTCCAATTGATTTCTTGAGAAAAAGCGTGCGCAAGTGCGATTTTGGATAAACACAACAGCTGCCTGTTAAGGTGAGGAATTAGTAAAAAAAAAAAAAAACGTTTAAATGTTCCTGCTGGACACCTCTGCTAAAATCAAAAGCGCCTTTCATATTGGCGGGGACAATTTTGTAATGTTAAAATATTGGTGTGGACTAGTAGTACCCTATCATCCCCTTCCCTTAAACCGATGTCCGGTCTGGATGTAACAGCAACAGGCCTTCTCCAAAAGCCTCCATGTGACGTTTGTGCGTTTGTGTAGCTTTCTGTGTTTGGACGCTGACTGAGCGTGAGCTTAGTGCTCGTGCGCGTGTGTGTGTCAGACAGAAAAACACACGAACGCACGCTGTTGTCACGGCGGACAGTTGCGGGGCTCGTAAACAGCGGAGGTCTTATCTCTGGTCGAGCAGCAGGCTGGCCACAGCGGGCGGGGGAGGGGTGGGTGGGGTGGGGGTGGGGGGGGGGGCGGGACTCCACAGCTTCCTAATATCATCGCGCGGAAGACAGGGAGAGAGACACGCCGCAAACGAGGGATGGACAGGGAAGAAGCAAGACAACACGGGAGAGGTGCGTGTGGTACTGTCAGGAAGGGGGAGAGAGAGCGAGAGAGAGAGGGGGAGGGAGGGAGGGAGCGGGGGGGGGGAGAGACGGGAGGGACTGGCAGCACGGAGCCTCAGGGTGTGCGAGGGGAAGACAGACGGGAGGAGGGCGATGGAGCGAGCGGGGTGGAGGGAGGCAGAGAAAGAAGAGGGGGAGAGCGAGAGAGGCGGATCGAGGGAAAGGGAGAGAGGGGGACTGGCAGGCGGAGAACTATAGAGTGAGGGAAGGGAGTGAGACGGTGATAGGGAGAGCGACGGATAGAGAGAGAGAGAGAGAGAGAGAGAGAGAGAGAGAGAGGAAGGAGAGAGGGAGACGGACAGGTGGAGAGAGATAGTGGGAAGCGAAGCTCCTATGGGATGCCGGGGATTTTTATTATCACTCACATCCACTCCGATCCTTCTCCCAATGGCCACCGGCGGCCATTTTAAAGCAATTCTGACCTGTCACCACGACCGCCTCAGAGGACCGGCTGCAATTAAATACTGGAGAAGGAGGAGGACGAGGGAGGGAGATAAAGGAGAGAGTATGAGAGAGTTAGACTAACCACAGATCCCCCCGGATTCCTCCCCCTACAGGCCCTGTTTCCTCCAGCAGGCCTTCATCTGAGACTGGGGGGTTGGAGAGAAAATTGCCCCCCCACCCCCCCCCCCCCCCCACCCCCCCCCCCCCATTCTCAAAAGATACTCCCTCCTGGCAAACTCTCTGGCGTCCAGCAGCCAAACCACATGACTTGCGTCTGAGCGTTGAACAGCACATTTCAATAGGGTGGAAACTGCTGACTCGTGCTAGGTAAATTAGCATAGCATTAGCTCTACGAAGTAATAACTTCCCATCTGCGGCAGCGAGGATTTTTGAAATCGGTCTTGTTCAATCATGACATGGGCCGATGCTGAGCAGTCATTTACAGGCAGTACCAATTTATGTTTTTTTTTTTTATAAAGTGTCATTTTTCAATCACAGAGAGAACCAAATGGGCTGGTCTTCATGAGAGCTAACTTGACACTCAAGCAACTTATTGCACGTTTGAGATTCACGCTAATCAATTGTAATTTGTTGAACTGAATGCTCTTGTGGCTCTTCTCTTTGGCACTTGTTTGGTTTCCCACAGCGTATGCTTCCTAATCTGACTACATGAAATATTTGGGGCTAGCTCGTTGTTTTGATCAGTGACTGATGCTCTTTTGTAAAAAGCTCTCTCTCGGAAGTTGCTTTGGATAAAAGCGTCTGCTAAATGAATGAATGTAACTTGGGGGTTAAAAGATAAGCCAAAATGCGTAACAATCCCAGAATTGACCAACACAGAGAGAGGGACAGAGAAAAAAAGGTAGAGAGAGAGAAAGGGGGAAAGAGGGGAGAGAGCGTAGGAGAGAACCATTGGGTTTATTCAGTGCTGTGGTTTATTCAGGGTCCTCTTGCTCTCTGCCAGTCAATCTGTTAAAGATGTTTTATTCATGACTCTTCTACCCTCTCCTCCGCATCACGGTCCCCCTCCCTCCCTCCCTCCCTCCCTCCCTCCCTCCCTCCCTCCCTCCCTCCCTCCCTCCCTCCCTCCCTCCCCATCAAGGCCCCTCCATCCCTCCGCTCCACCCTCCATCCCTCTACCGTGGTCTCTCGCTCGTCCTCTCCCCACCTCAAGTCAGCCTCAACCTCCCTGACTACCTGACTCCACTCCAGCCAGCAAATCTGCGGAGTCACCTGGAGAAAGAAGCTTGGATATTCCAACACCTGAACTAGGTCTGTGCACCAGTGTACATTTCAAACAAGACCCCGGGGTGTCTGTCTATTACAGTTTTAGCCCATTGCAACACTTTTTGCAAACCTTCGGATCGTCTTGATAAAACCTTACTCCCAGGCAGGCAAGACTCAACACTGGGACATAAACCATTCGTCTCTATGTGAAATTGAAACTCTGCTATCAAAACCTAACAATCTTTGGTCCAAGTGCGTATCCAAAAATGATACACACATCATACGAAGACACTTTCAGATTAGTAACATCACACTAGTGTACTTTTAGAAAACACGTAGTTCGATTCTTGACTGTGGCTACATGATGTTGTGTCCGTGGGCAAGGCACTTCACCCTACTTGCCTCAGGGGGGATGTCCTTGTACTTGTTGTAAGTCCCTCTGGATAAGAGGGTCTACTAAATGTAAAACACTGCAGTCTTTGTGTTTCTATTGTCATTTTCTCAATCATTTTTCTTTAAAAAGAAATAAATATAATATATGCAGTAATCAAACACGGTAGAATCACAAACCATCAAATTGAGCAATAAAACAAAAGTTACTGTAAGAAAAGAGTAAATGGCTATTGGGGGGGGGGGGAAACAAACTTGTTTTGGGTGTCTGTGTATCGATGCTACTGAGTAGCGACTGAGGTTAAGGTGGACTCTTTACACAGCCTCCCTCATGGACAGGCCATGATCACCTGGTCCACCAGATTAGCCCAGACATCTGATGCACATCTCCACGCTGGTCTTCGTCTTTGTCCTCGTCCACGTCTGACTCCTCTATCTCTCTCTTTGTCCTGCTCTTACTCTGATTCTTATCGCCTCCATGCTTGCAAAGTTCTCAAAACGGCTAATCTGTTTGTGATTGGCCGATAAGGCTGATGACTCACTTTTGTTAGTCAGTGTTTCCCGGTGTGCGTCTTCAGTCAAAAGTGTTTTCGGTCAACCAGTAATGAACAAAATGTCTTATGTATGAAATAGTGTGTAGTGTGCAGGAGCAAATATCCAACTGAAGTGGAGAGCAGCTGGTTGGATTAACCCTTAGATGCATGGCCTACTAATACCTACACTCTTCCATGAGCGGGGTCAAAAATGACCCCAATTAAAATGAATGCGTTTTATCCTGTAAATGTAAGAATTTTCTTACATTTTAGTTAAAAATGATTATATTTTGATCAACAAAAGAATTATTTGATGTTTGACATGTTCATTTATCACTTTTTATTAATTTTTATTATCACAAAACATCTTTGAGAAAGGTAAAAACACCCAAAATATATCCGAACATGAGAATGATTTCATGTTTTGATGATTTACATGTTGATGTCATACCATATTATCATCTTCATTTCATTTTATCATCTTCTTTTCATCATCTTCTTATCATTTTAACACAAACCTTCAATCAAAACATTAACATTCAGTGTTTGTGTGTCCATCTGTCACATGTCCACACATATAAACACAAGCCATCTTCTTTCTTCTCACTGTGGGCAGCTGTTGCTGTTGGTTCTCACTGCACCATCTTCTGGCTGTGAGCACTGCACACAGGGTCACTGCATTTCCACCAGCTTTTGCTGGTTTTGTGGTCTTGGTTTCTTGGGCACATCTTGCACCTCTTCCTCTTCTGTTGGCCCTGTCAGTTTCCCTTCTGTGGCTGGGTTACAGCTTTTGTCATCCCACACCTTTCCATTGCTGCAGTGATGCAGGTTGGTAGGCATGTTACCCTCCAGTCGACTTCTCATATAAGGCATCACAAGCTCATGTGAGAACTCTGTAAGGAAGCGGCGGTGGGCATTTGTGATACCTGCAGAGAATCAGGGTGCTGAGCCTTGAAAAAGGAGTAGGCATTCAGGGTGACAACATCAATCATGTTGTACCACAGCAGCATGGGCCACCTCTGTGTTTGGCATTTGCAGGTGTAGGTGCCAACCATCTGGTCCACAATATCTACACCTCCTTTCATCTGGTTGTAGAACTGGATGACTTCTGTTTTTTTCTTCCGGGTGTTTTCATCCACCATTTTGCTGTGGTGCATTGTGCTGAGGAGCAGAACAGCCATTTTTTCAGCATAGCTGACCATGGTCATGTTGCCATTGAACCCAAATTCAGTGCTGAAGAGCTCCCTGGTCTTGGAAGCCTTCATCACAGGAGGGATGTCTGGCTTGTTTTGTCGCAGTGTTCCCACAATAGTCAGACCCTTCTCCAGTAGATGCTCTGCAAGAGGCACACTGGTGAAAAAGTTGTCTGTGGTGATGATTTTTTTGACAAAAAATGTAAAAATGTATGACAAAAATGACAAAAAATGTATGACAGCGCATATATTATGAGGTATAAAACTGATGATAAACTAATGATAATACTTACATGTATGGTGCTGTGTCAAAATAATCTTCAGGGTGGTGAGACTGCAGCAATCAGATGTGTTGATTGACAGTAAATGTATACCTGACAGTCACAGTTGATAGAAATTCCATAGAAAATGCTTGGGGTCATTTTTGACCCCGCGTATGGAAGAGTGGGGTACTAGTACAAAAAATTCAATAACTTAAAAACTATAACAATTAGATACAAATCCAAATGGTCACATGTCAAAGACAAATTAATTGAGGAATACATGGAAGATCAAATTATAAAAATGTAAAATTTAAAAGATATTGAAAAAAAACAACAGCCGGGGTCATTTTTGACCCCACTCATGCATCTAAGGGTTAAGGTATGGTTACACTGTGGTTAAGGTACAGTTACACTGTGTTTAAGGAATGGTTACACTATGTTTAGGGTATCGGAACAAAAGCTTCAAGCTTTGTCACTTCTAAGCCTGTCTAAGACAAAATAGACAAAAACTGGAAATCGCTCCCTGTTGTTCTGTGTAGGTAGGCTGAGGGTTTGAGAGAAAGCAGTTTATACGTTGTGTACTTCTGTGTTGTGTGTCTGTCTTTGGTGGTGTGCCTTTGTGTTAGTGTCTCCGGGAAGGTGTGTGCGTTTGTGTGTGGGTTTGTTGGTCTTTATGTGTGTAGGCGTGTGTGGGTTGGTGTTTGTGTGTTGGTGAGTGTGTGTGTGTGTCTCCAGTGTTCCGTTGGTTTTCTGGGGACTGGAAGAGCGTTTTCGAATCTTTCCAGAGGAATTACATCGCTCCTCTGCAGCACCTCCCCCTACCCCTTCCCTCTCCCCACACCCCCCCTACCCCTTCCCTCTCCCCACACCTCCCTCTACCCCTTCCCTCTCCCCACACCTCTCCCTACCCCTTCCCTCTCCCCACACCTCCCCCTACCCCTTCCCTCTCCCCACACCTCTCCCTACCCCTTCCCTCTCCCCACACCTCCCCCTACCCCTTCCCTCTCTCCACACCTCCCCCTACCCCTTCCCTCTCCCCACACCTCTCCCTACCCCTTCCCTCTCCCCACACCTCCCCCTACCCCTTCCCTCTCTCCACACCTCCCCCTACCCCTTCCCTCTCCCCACACCTCCCCTTCTCAGTGGAATTGAATATTGCTTTTGTGATCTCTTAGACGGAAGGCCTGTGGTCGTACATTGTGTTTTGACTGCAGTTCCCTGTGCTGATGCAAGCCTCTGAGTGTGTGTGTGTGTGTGTGTCTTGCCGTGCGCGGGGTAACTCCGGGGTCAGATGAAACTAACGACACCCGCATCTGTAGTAGTTCATTCAGATCTGATTACCGCCGCTGCTGCCAAGCGAAGTGTTTTCCATCTCCCTGGCAGAACCCTGGGTGTTTGGAGGGAAAAGCACAGTTGAATATCTCCTCAGCCTGCAGACGCCTTCACAAGCCTGCCCGTGTGAAGGTCATGAGCCCCCCACCCCCCCCCCCCCATCTTCCTCCTCTATCACCCTTTCTCTTGTTCCTCGACTTCGTCATCGTTGTCGTCGCCCCCCCCCCCCCCCCCCCTCGCTACCCTGCTCCTTCTTCCACAGTCATGTGATGTTGTGAAATTGTTCCTGGTTGGGCCATTTCCCTTTAACGGGTGGTGGTGGGGGGGGGGGGGTGGTAGTCAAGGCAGACCAACCTTCACCCAGCAAGAGAGAGAGGGAAAGAGAGAGAGGGATAGGGAGAGAGAGGGACATGGAGATGTAGAGAGGGACGGAGAGGGGGAGAAATCATGCTTCTGACACCATTGTCGTGCACGTGGGGGCGAGCCTTCTTCACTCTTCCTCTAATTGTGAAGAGCAACGCCGAGGTTGGGAACAGATCAACGAATCTCTGTTTCATCTAATTATAATAGCCTTAATTTGGCCCTTAGTTTGGAGAGCAGAGAGAGAAGAGGGAAAGTGCTCCAGCGCTGTATTGGCGTACTCTAAAGTGCGCGTGTGCACGAGGACGGGCGTGCAAGTGAGAGCACGCGCGCACGTGCGTTGGGATGCAAAACAGCGCCTTCGGGGTGTTTTCAGCTGGTTCTGTTTGCTATTTCTGTTCGTCTCTCCGAGTTTAATAGCAATGCAGATTTCTGGGAATAATAACCGGAAGATTGAGGGCATATATCTGGCTCAGACGACCACGGCTCGTCATCCAGGTGACGAGGCCGCCACAACACAAACAACCGCCTTGGCTAGTCTCCGCCTGCACCAAAACATCCACTTGTTTTGATGTTTTGATGATATGCTATCGATTGGATGAATTTGGCTTTGGTCTGAAATGTGTTTTTCCTGCATTCTTCATAAGCCGTGTTTTGATATCCCCTGAAATAGATGGATTTTCTGTTTCTTCATCCCCAAAAATCTACTGTTCCATCAGCATGTAAATAAAGGCCAGGTAGAAGAAAGCTTACGGACCATGTAGATCTTTCAGTTCTTGGTTTTGCCAGGAGTTGCTCTCCATACTCACACACACACGCACACAGACACACACACATATACACACACCCTCGCAAAAAGCTCAGGCACACACCCACGCACGCTCCCACCAACACACACACACGAACGCACGCCAATCGCAGCTTCCCAGACGCACACTCACGCGCGCGCTCAAACGCCAACTACCGTTTTCCATCAACAGTTCAGCTTGGGACTCCCCTCGAGACGTTTATACTTGGCAGCTTTTGTTTTTGGAAGCACACTTGGGTGAGGTGAGATGTGTGGGGCGTGTGCGTGCGTGCGTGTGCTTGTTATTTCCAGGCGTGCCCAGAGGGACTGCCAAGTGCAACTGTTTGTTGTGTGACTGCCTTTTGTTGCGGAGCTTCCAAAGGTGAAATCGTTTTACACTGATACAAACATTCCAAGGATATCTGTTGGGAGAACCTCCACGTATAACCACCCAGCCATCAACCATCTACCATCCATGAGAACAGGGCCTCAGAATCATGTGACGCAGTGGGTTAAGGAGTTGGGATAGTCATCAGAAGGTACCTAGTTCGAACCCTGGCTGTTTTAACATGAAAAGAACTGCCAGATGTGTCCTTGGGCAAGACACTTCACCCTACTTGCCTCTGGGATAATTGATCTAAGTCGCTCTGGATAAAAGCATCTGCTAAATGACTAAATGTAAAAATACAACTACACTAGATCCATCATATGGCATACTCCAATTCGTCATTGCTGTTGCTGAAATCGAGCAACTGAGGGGTCAGAGTGTCTCCAAGTTTTGGGAGTTTACGAAAATGTATCCAGCATGTCTAATCCTCATTACAAACTAAAATTTGATTTATAAAGGGTTAACCTTCCCTGGGCCATAAATCATCCTTTTCTGAACTGGTTTGCCTACAATATGCGAGACTGTTTTACAATCGGTTTAGACTGGTCTGAATTACAAAGACAGATTAGGGTTGTGTGTCAGGGAATTTTTCAACCAGAGGCACTGGTTGGCTGTTGAAGGTCGTAGACAGTGCCTGAAGAGTTTATACCGCCTATTACTCTTATTCAGTATGATTAGGCAGGGTACACCCTGGACTGGGGCCAGCTAGTCGCAGGGCTCACACTAATCGTGTTCTAAACATAAGTAAGCTAAACTTACATTCTGGAATTTTGAATCAAACAGCAAATATACTGTTTGTATGCGATGGTGTGTGTGAAGTAATTGGTTTTACCCAGGTCTAAACGGCTACAGGACCACAATAGAGTGGGCTGAACTCGCACGGTAGCAAGGGTCCATCGAACACCTGGTACACATGAAACACACAGAGAACAACATACTGATGAAGGCTCTCCAAGGGCCTACAGGGAGTGGGGGTGGGCTACCTCAGCAGTGTCCATGTGGGCCTGGACAGCCAAAAGGTCCAGGTCTGCTATGTTCAGGATCCAGGAGGCCATACCCAGGCCCAGGTCAGGGGCTGGAGGACCTCTCTCCAGGGTCAATCCTTGGCTCATATTCCCCTGGAGGGCAGGGGCTGTAAACAGGTTTAATCAACAAAGTGTTAGTCATGCTACCCTTAGGCAAAGGGTCCGGGAGTGTCTGGACCATAACCAACCCGTTCCAGGGCAGTTACTTCCCCTAGAACAGGTTGTTCCTGTTCCAGGTCCAACTATTGATCTCCGCTAAGTCAAGACATATTCATCCACACTATCCTGTAGCCACACTGTACTATCTATAACTCAATTTATATGTGTCATTATATTCCTGACATATCGATTGCATTGGTTACTGTTGAAGAAAGTGTTTTGTCCGTCTCTTCATAAACGGAGTGACAGTTCAGTTGAGTTCTGGATTAAATACGTATTTAACAACCTGCAGATTGGGAGAGAAATGACCAGACCTCTGGCAACATAATGAAGACAGTACAAAGCGTAGGTCTCAATCGTGGCTCTCTCCCGGACAAAGGCAAGAGAGCATTCTTTTATAGGGCACAAGAATGTAAACATAGATAGTGACAGTCAGGCGGTAATGACGTTACAACAGTCTTCATAGAAGGTGTGTTCAGTAGTGATTAATATAAGTACACAGGAAATCCAATTTCTTCCACATTACTTACAAAAATATATTGACTTTTATCTCTCCAGCGCCACCGGAAAAACCAAACCAATTTAGGACCACACTCACACACGGTCACAGCAAGCCTCATTAAAGTGTGGGTCATGTAGTATCAATAGCTAGATTGACTGAGAGCGTTGGGGGAAAATCAGGAAGACCTCAGATTTATCCTCCACCCTACCTTGAACGTGGTTAACGGGGGTTGGGTCTGATCCCTGGCACCTGCGGTACAGGTAGTACCCAGCAGTCGTGGTGGCGAGGCTGAGCACACCTCCAGCCAGGCAGGAACTCTCCCACAGAAAGCTCATCTCAAACAAGCTGTGTCTTCCTATTGGTTGGTATCAGTTCGATCTCTTTGTTGCCGTTTTCTTCATCCGAAGTCCAGCTTCTTCTGAGCTGCCCAGCTGCGTTCACCTGTGTCGACCTTCCGGATCACTGACATCCCAAGGTGACCATGGCGCCATGATGCAGTGTGCTACTCTTTTGATGTTCTGATCCTGTTTTTCACTGCACTGTTGTAATTCCACATTACATGTTTTATTATCTACCTAAAACCGAATAGGACTTATTTATGATCTATTTAATAAGCGATTCATATTTAGACCCACTCCTAAGACAATACTGGATTGTCGATCCACACAGGTCATGCGGAGTCATGCGGCTCAGCAGTTAAGGCGTTGGGCTGGCGATCGGTAGGTTGCGAGTTCGATTCCCGGCTGTGGCCATGTACATGACGTTGTGTCTTTGTGCAAGTCACGTTACCCTACTTGCCTCAGAGGGAACGTCCCTGTAATTGCTGTAAGTCGCTCTGGAGTGTCTGCTAAATCACTAAATGTAATCTAAATAAACTACTTGCATGTTGCTGCAGACCTCCACACACACTTGGACACAAACACACTCACGTACGTACATGCATACACACACTCCCCTTATCAATGGTCTACTGTACTCTCTCTCTCTCTCTCTCTCTCTCTTTCATGTCCATCTCTCCCTCTTCAAGACAAGGAGATGAACGCGAGCCACAATAGCTCTGAAGAAGTCTTGACGTAGAGCAGTGGTCCCCAACCCTGGTCCTTGGGGCTCACGGCATGTTTTAGATGTTTCCCTGCTTCAACGCACCTGATTCTAATGCATGTTCGTTACCAGGATTCTTCAGAGCTAGATAAACAACCCATTCATTAGAATCAGGTGTGTTGGAGCAGGAAAACATCTGAAACATGCAGGACTGTGGGCCTGCAGGACTTCGGGACCACTGATGTAGAGTACCGCATGTATGACTCAAGGGTAGTTACGGAAAAGAGTTGAGAGAGAAAGCTAGAGAGAGCGAGAGAAAGAAAGAAGGCAATGTAGGTCTAGGAACCTTGCCTCATATGTGAGAAGCATTGGAAATTGGATTTCCTGGCCCGTGATGAATTTGTAGCCAGTCATTCAAAGCCAGTGGCTTAACAAATGACCTCTTTGTTAATGCACTGTGATTCTCTCTGTCTCGCTTTCTCCCTCCCTGCCTCCATCCTCAAACAGCATATTGACTTTTCCGTCGTGTTTATTGGAGATTCTCATTAACCTGACATTTGGGCAACGGCTCTATTCGCCTTGTCGGAATCCCCGGATGCTGTGATTGGTTGACGTGGAGGCAGGCCGTCGCATGTTTCCCTGGGAAATCTAAAACAACAGGTTTGGCTTAGGCCATGACATCCAAACTTTGTACAATAGGCCAGGATGTTGCAATTGATGAATGTTGAACAGGAAGTTGCAATGGTCAGGTGTTGCTGGTCGATCGGGTCACAGTGACATGAAGGACGAAAAATGAGAGTAACTGTCTTTCGGCGTGTGGCTTCAGCGTTAAGGGATTTTTCATTTTGGCGGTGCAGACCTGTGCAGCCTGCATGTTCAGTATATGTCGTTGACAAATTTGACA
This sequence comes from Neosalanx taihuensis, assembly GCA_030340665.1. NCBI lineage: Eukaryota > Metazoa > Chordata > Actinopteri > Osmeriformes > Salangidae > Neosalanx > Neosalanx taihuensis. Next base: position 5,401,433 of record CM059302.1, read on the forward strand.
TCTCTCTCCCTCTCTCTTCTTCCCCCTCTCTCTCGCTTGGGCAATCCTTCCAATCCTTCTATTGGAAAAGCGTTGAAGAGACAGAAAGCATCTCTCGATGTCTTACTTCAGCTGTAACCCATCTATAGCCCCCTTGACAAAAAAACAACAAAAGGGTTTGAGAAAGAGAGAGAGAGAGAGAGAGAGACAGAGGGCGAGTGAAAGAGGGAGAGAAAGACTGAAGGGAACAAAGCCAGAGAGAAAGAGAGGAGGAAAGAGACAGTGTGTAGAAGACAGAGATAGACAGAGAGAGAGAGAGAGAGAGAGAGAGAGAGAGAGAGAGAGAGAGAGAGCGAGAAAGCTGCACGGGAAGTATTAAATAAATAAAACTACAGCTTTAATTAAAGGAGAATCAGGGCTGGGTTGTCGGGCAGCTTTTCTCTGGATTAGAGTACCAGGTCTGCTGTGACAGTACCCGCCGCCCCCCCCCCCCCCCCCCCCTCCCCTCCCCTCCACGTCCCATCACACACAAAACCCCTAAACCTTCATCTCACTGCCGGTCTGGTCTTATGAGCTGGCTCGTCAGTTGGATCAAGGTATTCAGCCGGCCTATCGACACATGGCCCTGGCCTGCTTGGCGGGTCGACAACCGGGAAGGACGCTCAAAGGAAACAGGTTTCCAGATGGAAGGAAAATTTCAAGATGGAAGGAAAATTTCAAGGGGGGACCGCAGATGGATGTTCCGCTATTGTTCTCCTGAGGAGAAAAGATCTACGCTCCCTCCACAGAGAAGAAGAAAAATAAAGATTTTTTTTCTCTCTGTTTCAACTCGCAAACAGACTTTCTATTAGTTTCTATTCTTTTCCCTCCTCTTGTCCCCCCCTCATTCTCCACAAAATGTCTCTTCAGGAGTTGAGTGTAAACTCAACAAGCGTCATCATTATGTAAGACTACTTATTCTCTTCTTTAAAAAAATATTTATAATAATTATTCCTGTATGAGATCCACTTGGAATGTGTGTGTGTATGTGTGTATGTTTTTTTTTCTCCCTTGCGTATGTACGTTTGTGTATACATAGCATAAAGGCATACCCTACACTTATTACAACAGAATTCTAGACTGTTTATGTAGCTGAGTAGGACTAGTGATAATAACATCATGCCTGGTTAGCCCAGACCATAACACACACACAAACACACATGCATACACACACACACACACAGCGTCCTTTCAGAGATTAGAGTAGTGTTTGCACAGGTCTTCTCTCTCTAACCATCATCGTCAGTGCTTGAGGGCAGGGTGGGTGCGGGAGTATGGGGCGGGGTGGGGTGTGTGTGTGCGGTATGCGTGTGTGTGTGGTGTGTGTGTGTGTGTGTTTGTAGGGGTGTGTGTGTGGAGGTGGGGTTTGGCATCCGTTCGGTCTTTCTTCTTTTCGGTTTGATCCTTCCCTGTGAATCGTTGCGAGGGGCCAAAGCAACACCCCCCCCTCCCTCCCCCCTACCCCCACCCATCGAACGCCACCGGGTCCCAGCCAAGAGGCCCTCCTTCCAGGGCCCGCAGAGCTTTGAACGAATACCCTGGCCCCAGACACCCCCAAAACCTAGCCCAACTGTCATGCCTCTTATCGGGCCCCGCAGCACTGACGGATAGGCAGCCTTCTGGGACGACTTCGGGCTAGAACTCAAGCTGTGTGGCGCATAGCTGCACTCCTGAAGCGGCCAGATTGCCCAGCGACTGCGGCCTGCGTGGGGGATGAAACGGGAGGAAGGTGGTGTGCTGTCTGTCGGGATGGGGCCCTGGAGCCAGGCCAGGGGACCGAGGGTCCCCAGAGCCAAGCTAACTGGGCGAGAGAGGGGCGTGTTGAAGTGGTATTCCGTTATACTGTTGGTGCCGACTGGGACCACACACTGACTGTTCTCCCTCTCTCTCTGTCTCTATCCCTCCCACTCCCCCCCCCCCCCCCCACACTCTCACCGTTCTTTGTGCCTTGTGTGTTGCTCCCCTAAACCCTTCAACCTTTCTTTCTCTCTCGCCCACCTCCTTTCTTTTCTTCCCCCCCCCCCGTCCCTTTCTCCCTTTCCATCTTTTTCTTTAGTCCTCCTTAAACAGTCGTTTTTGACAAGAGTAGCTTGCCTGAGGGGGAGTGTATCTAATCTGCAAAGAGATTTTCTCACCGCACGCACAAGCTCTCTCTCTCTCTCTCTCTCGCTATTTCTTGCTCACTTTCTCTCTTATTCTCTCGCACTCTTTTGTATTTGGTGTTTTCTGTCACCGGTGGCGGTTAGCCTGGTTTTGTGTGATAAAGAAAGAGAGGGAGGAGAAGAGAGAAAGAGAGAGAGGGAGAACAGAGTACCTTGGTCGACGCTGTCAAACGGTGCCATCGTCATGGTGATGCTGCCTGGCAATGGCTTGAGCGACATCAAACCTTGCAGAATAAACAGCCTCCCTCTCCAACACCACAGTTCCACAAAGTCTGTCGGCAGTCGACTATTTGAGTTCCAAATCAAATAAACGTGGTCGAATGCCTGTCAAATTGTTTTGATTTCTACATGATTTGCCAACATAAATGAATCTGTTTCTCCCTGATAACAGCCTTAATAGTTTTGGACAGGAGAAGAGGGTCTCTCATCTCTGCTGTCTGAGGACATTTTTATGAACAGAGGAAACTTGTCCTTTCAACGTCGCTTCAACGTCGGTTCAACTTGTGGACCTACCTGACACTCACAACTCGAGTTACCACGATGACGCATCGAGGCTGGCCTTACCTCAGTGACATCACTCTTGGCATCGTATCACCTGCAGGATACAGTGATCGCCGAGCGGGGCATTTGTTTGTCAACTGTGTGGCGGAACACACCTGCAGCATTCAGTAAGAAACTGGCACCGGGCCATGGAAAAAGTCGAAGCCTTTTTTAATTTTTTTTTATCTCAAACCCCTCATGGTCTCTGAATGTTCTTATGTACTCTTGTGAGGAGCCTCCTGATTGGACAGCTTCAAGTTCCAAACCAACATGGCATCCGCTCGTTTGGTGAGAGCTTTTCCACATGCTGTTATGCACTGATATCGACCGCTCAGCCTTTCATGAACGACTGGGTTTAAATACTGCTTTCTTTGGAATTTCCTATTTGGTTATCAGGGGGGCAGTCTTAAGTAACAGACAGCAACTTGACCACCTGAGTTATGTGACAAGACGAGCAACGCCATGGTCATTATGACAAGGCTCTTTTCACGGGCTCATTTCCTCTCTGAATCATCTCCTCTCTTCTATGACGCCAACTCCAAGTGTGCGTGCCGGGGGCGGAGTTTAAGGAAGGAGACTCTGACACTTTTCGTCCCTAAGGTGATGATTGGTTAACCAGCTCAGCTTTGTCATCCATAGCCTGGAGCTGACTAGCGTTAACACCTTTTTACCAGCCTTGCAACCTGCCTCCAAACCTGTCAGCTGAAGAGAGATACAGAAAGAGCAGACAGGAGGAACCTGGGAGAGGGAGACAGTGACAGACAGTGAGAGAGAGAGAGAGAGAGAGGGAGAGAGAGAGACAGAGAGAGAGAGAGAGACAGAGAGAGAGAGAGAGAGAGAGAGAGAGAGAGAGAGAAGGGCAGAGAAACAGGAGAGCGAGGAGAACTAGGAAAATCTGAGAGAATCGAAACGGGGGGGGGGGGGGGGGGGGAGAAAGAATGTAGTATAGAGAAGTATAGAAGTTCATAAAGAGAGAGAGCGAGGGGAGTGGAGGGGAGGGGAGGGAGAGGGGTGTGACAGGAACGTGGCTGTCCAGAGTGTCTGTGAGTGTGTGGGAGAAAGGAAAGGGGTAGAGACACAGAGAGAGGGAGAGAGAAAGAGAGATCCCCCCCCCCCCCCCCCCCCCCCGAGGCTGTTCCCTAGAGGCTGAGTGACTCCCAGGAAGTTTCTCCACACAGCAGAAACCTCCAGCCGCTATCAGTCTGCCGGCCTCAGCCGCTACAGCCAGTCAAGGCCAGCAGAGCAGATAGTGTGCGTAGCGTGTGTATGTAGAGCACTAGCCTTCGCTCTGGACTTAGTTCTCTAACGTCGGCTGTCGCACCTGGAGCGAGACTTTGACACGCTCCGGTGCGTGAGTGTCAGGGGGTCAAAGCGTGCGCGAGTCTGGGCAGAGATGACCAGGAAGTCCGCGACCCTTCCTGGGAACGGCCCAGCGGTCGACGGGGATGGCGAGCGGGTCAAGGGGAAGGTGGAGCTGAGAAAGAAGGTGACCCTCCTGAGGGGGGTCTCCATCATCATCGGCACCATCATTGGAGCGGGCATCTTCATCTCCCCTAAGGGCATCCTGAAGAACTCGGGCAGCGTGGGGATGTCGCTGGTGGTGTGGATCGCTTGCGGGGTGCTGTCGCTGTTCGGTAAGTGACCGTCGCTCGGAGTGGCGACAGGATTGTTCGGGAGGAGGAGGGATTCCAGGTGGGCGGGAGGGAGGACCTTTACCTGAGTTCAGGTGAATGATCTTAAAGCATTCGTGTGAGGATCACTATCACGTGAATGAAAGTACTAGTTTTCTTTGTCAACTTTTTGCGTGAAATGATCTTCTTTTGTATGGATTTTTGCCACACGTTATGGTCGTTACATTCCAGTATTTGGGTTGAAAAGCAGAACATGCAGTCATGTGAGATAACAACTACCTGCTTTTGTCAAAGAAAATTGAGTTTGTAACCCTAAAAAAAGAGAAGCACTTGATACATTTGGGGGAGATGATGAGAGAATTGTACTAGATGAATTTAGACGAATATACCAGTGTATCCAGTATAATGATTATTCCTCATTTTGTTATTGTACTGGTCTTCGTAATTTTGTCAGTGCCTCTGTATCACACACTGTGACACACACACACACACACACACACACACACACACACACACACACACACACACACACACACACACACAGGAAACATATTTTCTGTTCAAACCTGATCCTCTATTGCAAATAATGTGACACTTAGTTATAATAGAGACATCTTAGTCATAATATAATAGAGACACTTAGTTATAATAGAGTTATAATAGAGACATCAGCATGGTATGCTCTCTTTGTTAACGCCTTGACACAACTCTCAGGTTACTTAGATCAGTGGTTCTCAACCCTAGTCTTCAGGGCCCACTGTCCTGCATGTTTTAGATGTTTCCCCCTTCCCACACACCTGATTCAAATAAAGGGTCATTATCAGGCTTCTGCTGAGCTTTATAAGGACCTAATCATTCGAATCAGGTGTGTTGGAGCAGGGAAACATCTAAAACATGCAGGACAGTGGGCCCTGAGGACCAGGGTTGGGGACCGCTGACTTAGATGAACCTCAGGTGTGTAACTCTGTCCTGTCCACCAGGGGCGCTGTGCTATGCGGAGCTGGGGACATGCATTACCAAGTCAGGAGGACACTACACCTACATACTGGAGGCTTTCGGGCCAATGGTGGCCTTCGTGAGACTCTGGGCTGACCTCATCGCTATCAGGTAGGCTGTGTGTTTGGGTGTGAGAAAGAAGAGAGACAGATCAGGCGAGAGAGAGAGAGAGGACAGTCTCAGAAAGAGAAGTTGAAAGGCAGAAAGATAGAAAAACAGAGGGGAGGGGGAGAGAGAGAGAGAGAGAGAGAGAGAGAGGAGGGAGGGGTAAAGCCCGTCTGACCCTGCCCTGGTGTGTTGTTACTGTAGTGGAGGCAGGTTAGACAAAACACACACAACCGCCCCCACCTGCCCCCAGGCTGCCAGAGATTCACCCACATGCATGGGTAATAAAGGCGGATTTGATGAGAAGCCTCCTGGTTATTTGATGCTTATCAGAGTGCAGGCCAATGGGAGCCCTGGATATAGTGTGGATTGTCCCACATGTGGCTCAGTCTCTGCTTCCCATGGGGAAGGGGAGCCACCATCCACACTGTGAACATCTCTTAGTGAGGGATCTGGTTTTGCAGTGGCTCCCATCGTTAAACGCGCTATCGCTCTTGTTTGTTTGCTGGTAAGCAAATGATGCCTATCACCAGAAATATACCCTGTTGTTGTTGTTGTTGTTGCTATGTAACGGCTAAATAGGCGGACCGTTCCATCACTGTCAATATTGTTCCAGCTTTGCACTTCTGTTTGTTGCCTAGTTCTGTCACTTTGGATGCGTCAATGTCTACAAAACAATTACAAAGACCGTAACAAACCACAATATGGGAAGCTGGCGAATTGTAATACTGCGCAACCTGTAGTGAGGATAATATGGGAGTCGGATGGCTCAGCGGGTTAAGGCGTTGGCCTCCTGGGCGGAGTTTGATTCCCGGCTGTGGCTATGTGATGTTGTGTCCTTGGACAAGGCAACTCACCCTACTTGCCTCAGGGAGAATGTCCCTGTACTTACTGTAAGTCGCTTTGGATAAAAGTGTCTGCTAAATTACCATTTATTTATTAATTTCATTTAATTTTTACATTTAGTTCTATTAGCAGTTGCTCTTATCCAGAGCGACTTACAGAAAGTACCCGAGGCCAGTAGGGTGAAGAGCCTTGCCCAAGAACACCACATCTTGGCGGCACAGACGGGGTTCGAACCAGGAACCTTCTGATTACCAGCCCAACTCCCTAACCGCCGTCGACTCCTCCTGAAACTGAAGGTTCGGCTCATTGAGATGCTCCAGACGTGTCCCAGTGAGAGGGTGTGATCCGCTTTAACCTTCAAGAAGTGGTCCAGATATCCCAGCTCCCTCAATCAGTCTTCCCAGGGTCTAAACTTAACCAGCAGGCTTCTGTATTTCCAGTCAACAAAACTTGGGGGGGGGGGGGGGGGGGGGGGGGACGAGGCAGTGTGTGTGTGCTCTCAGGTGTAAGCGATAAGAGATAGACTGCTTTTCTGTTTGGGTATTTACTCAGTTCTACCTTACTGGCTTGTCCTGCGAGTTGTGTCAGGTGTGCTGGAGCAATGCGTGAACAAGTGTGTGTTTAAATCCAGTGTGTGTGTGTGTAAATACATCATTGTAATTTATTCAGCTGAATGCTCTTATGGCTCTTTGAATTGTGATTTATCACGATGTATGTTTCATAATCTATACACCTGCGATGTTTGGGGTCTATCCACGTTGCTACGATCAGTGACCGATGCTAGTTTGTAAAAGCTCTCTCTTGGAATTCGCTTTGGGATAAAAGCGTCTGCTAAATGCACAAATGTAAATGCGTGCTTGTGCGTGTGCGATTGGCGTGATGCAGACCCGCAGGGCTGGCAGTGATCTCCCTGGCGTTCGGCCAGTACATTCTGGAACCCCTCTTCATGCCTTGTGGAGTTCCTCCCATGGCCATCAAACTGGCCACCGCCATCGGAATCAGTAAGGTCAACTGCATGCTAGCAGTGGCTGCACGCTACACATCCACTGGATATTTCAATGAGGATTAAGCGTCAATGGGTTCATCTGAGTGTATGTGTGTGTGTGTGTGTGTGTATAGCTTCCGTCATGTACCTCAACAGTATGAGCGTGAGCTGGACAGCCCGTATTCAGATCTTCCTCACCTTCAGCAAACTTCTCGCCATGGCCATCATCATCGTGCCTGGCCTGTACCAGCTCTTCAAGGGTAGGGCTTGTCGTCATCATCATCATCATCATCATCATCATCATCATCATCATCATCATCATCATCATCAATATCGTCTGGTTATCAGCCTCACATTCAGGAAACATACACTGTAGAATGTTATACATAACAGCAAGTACATGTACATGTACAGCAAGATATGTGATATGTGTTGATTCCCTGTGTGTCTATGTGTGTGTCTATGTGTGTGTCTGTGTGTGTCTGTGTGTGTGTGTGTGTGTGTGCAGGGGAGACCAAAAACTTTGAGAATGCTTTCGAGGTCAGCAACATTCAGCTGTCGGGCCTCCCCCTGGCCTTCTACTCTGGGATGTACGCCTACGCAGGCTGGTAGGAAACCTCGCTCCGCCGCACCCCCCCCCCCCCCCCCCCCCAGTCACAGGGCGACAGTCCCTCGTCCTCCAATCCTCCAGGTTTCACTTCCTGTGTTCTCTTTCCAGGTTCTACCTCAATTTTGTGACGGAGGAAGTGGACAATCCTGAAAGGTGAGTCGCTCCCTCGTCTAGGATGCCGTCTATTAAACCTGACAGCCGTTCCTCTGGTGTTCTCTTCTTTTCAGAAAAACATGCTGCGCATTAATCAGCGTAGCACCCTTTTCTAGGAACATTTAAACGACTTCCAACCTTCTTCAGAAATCGCCACAACAGAATGTAATTCCATCACCGTCGGCGTCTGAATTACTCACCGATTTGAATGTTTTGCCGTCACTTCAGCGCCACTTATGCTCGTAGGCAGCTACATAATGCGGCCTTTTACGCTGTTTCTCCAGTCTATCGAGAGACCTGAGGGTATTCAGAGCTAATTACATGGCTTCTCGCTTTTCCACAGGACGGTGCCATTGGCTATCTGCATCTCCATGGCGATAGTGACTTCCTGCTACGTGCTGACCAATGTGGCGTACTACACCGTGATGTCAGCGGAGGAGCTGCTGGCCTCTCCGGCTGTTGCCGTGGTGAGGGATTAAACACGGGTTCTCGCTACTGGGTGGTTTGATGAACTCAGGTTCCATTTAAAACCCTGTGTAGGACTATTGGCAGCGCTACTGTAATGGATAATGGCTACCGTCCATTAGGTTGTGCTTGAAGCAGGTCGACCGTGGCTCTCCTAGGTGAGCGCGGAGCGGTGATGCGCGGTGTTAGATTTCCTGCCCTACAGCCTGCTATCACGAGGTCATCATTAGCCGACGTTGCAGAACACTTCTTCAAAGCCAGGACACCCTAAAGTGCTAAGCGCTAAACCAATGTGCTCCAATCACTCTTCATGCTAATCTAATGAGCTCCCTTCTGAATGACTGTGCCTGAAGTTACACCGGGGTCTGGCCCGGTTGTTAAACCGTGGGGTGATTCATTCAGTAAAAAAGCACCGTAACACAATCGGGGCCTTCATAATGGCGTTAATGTCATTACAGAGATTCACGTTCAGGAGGAACCAGGAGACCTTTAAGGAACGGGGAGAGCCTTCGGGTTTTCATATGAAGAAATTAAAATCCGTGTCTTTGTTTCCTGTATGTCCCTCCCTCCCTCTCTTTCTCCAGACGTTTGCGGAGAAGTTGATGGGGAACTTTTCAGTGGCGGTGCCGATCTTCGTAGCCTTGTCTTGCTTCGGCTCTATGAACGGTTGTTTATTTGCCTTCTCTAGGTAAGCTGTGGGTGTGTGTATTCATGTCTCAGTCTCAGGACGTTATTCCGGTTAAATCCCGTCCTCGCGCTCACAGAAATCACATGCAGAACACAATGTATTTGTCATTGTTGACCGGCCGCTCAGCGTTCCTATGGGTTTTGAAATTCACCCGTTTACACAGGGAATAGTAGAGGAAGTACTGCAGTCTTACAATGGGCAAACAGTATCTGACAGGCACTTCCCACACACCCACACACACACACACTCACACACACACACACACACATACACGCACACCCAGACATGCACACACCCACACACACACACCCACACATACACGCACACTCACGCACCCATCTGCACAGACACACTCTCTCTTTTCACTGGGCTCAACACACAGGGGCATTGCAAAGGATAGTGAAGAAATATGCCCCCCCCCCCCCCACACACACACACACACGCACACACACACACACACACTCTGGAATGCTTGAATTACACTTCCTCTTTTGGTGTCCCTGTCATCCCCTCGCGAATCGCGTGTCTGTCCTTCCAGAATGTTCTACGTGGCGTCGCGCGAGGGACACCTGCCCGAGGTTCTCTCCATGATCCACGTCCGCCGACACACGCCCCTGGCTGCCGTCATCGTTCTGGTCAGCGGACATCCCTTCCCTAGCGGTCGGTCCGGATAAAACCCCCCCGTAAATGACGCGTTGCGTTCCGTGTGACGATGCTTCTCTCCCCCTGTGTGTGTGTGTGTGTGCAGTACCCCATGACCATGCTCCAGCTGTTTGTGGGGGATATCTACAGCCTGCTAAACTTCATGAGCTTCCTGCGTTGGCTGTTCATAGGCGTGGCCGTGCTGGGCCTGATCTATCTCCGCTACACTCGGCCAGACATGCACCGGCCCTTTAAGGTTTGGACCAAACACACATATATATATATAACAATAAATAAATATTATAATATTTTATATATATTATTATATATAATATAGATATTTTTAGCGAAAGCAACTAAGTACAGGGACATTCTTCCTGAGACAAGTAGGGTGAAGAGCCTTGCCCAAGGACACAACATCACATAGCTACAGCCGGGGTTCAAACTCTCAACCTTCCGCTCACGAGGCCAACCTTACCTCAACCTTAACCCGCTGAGCCATCTGACTCCCTATATATATATTCTCACACAGTATCCCTCTCTCTCACTCAGTTTGTGTCAGTCTGACCCTGAGTTATTAAACTGGACTTTGATCATTAAATCTATGCAATGAATCCATTTTTTAAATAATTGTGTATATTCTGTACCATAAAAACCCACTGGATGTATATTTGTGTATATCTTATACATATGCAACTGTATACTTAATTTCTTAATTGCATTTCCTGATCTGTATTCTAGTATATTCTAGTGTATTCTAGTGCTCCTTTACTCCTTTATTCCTGAGCCACTGAGTTTCCCCTTCGGGATCCGTAAAGTATTTCTGATTCTGATTTCTCTCCATCTATTTGCTCTCCTCCTTGCTCTCTCCTTTTCTCACCAGGTTCCGCTCTTCATCCCGGCCATTTTCTCCTTCACCTGCTTCTTCATGGTGTTCCTGTCGCTGTACTCGGACCCTGTCAACACCGGGATTGGCTTTGCCATCTCCCTCACCGGCATCCCGGCGTACTACATCTTCATCGTATTCGACCGCAGACCCAAGTATCTGCAGAAGGCACTAGGTAAGGTCACTCTTAGAGAGACTTTCACATTACATAAAGGATCATATCCTTTTTAAGAATTCTCCTATAACAGGACATGATGTACTTGAAAGCATGAAAATCCCCGTCGTTTTTAAGGTAACAACATGTCTTCTGAATCGGTTGTGTCGTGTTCTCTCATCTCTTATGTTGGTTACGCCTAGTCACGGCCTTGTTTCGATCCGATCTCGCCTCCAGATTCGCTGAGCAGATCCCTGCAGATCGTCCTAGAAGTGGTTCCGGCCGAGCGCTGACGCACACCCCCGGAGATCCGCAGGGGTCCCTGTCGTCGTCCATCCTCAACGGATTCCACCCCCCCCCCCCCCCCCCGCTCCCTTCAGCCCCTCAACGTTGCTCAGTGACTCTCTTCAACCTTGCCCCCGGACGTCGGGGATCGCGTCTGATCGCACAAACCGCGGTGACGTCACCCTGTGTCGTCCGACTGATTCTCCACAGCATCCTCCCCCCTCCCCCCCCCCCCCCCCCCCGCCAACGCGACAGCATTTCAGCAGGATTCCACCGCGTCATCATCCTCCCAACCCCAGCGGCACGCAGGGACCCGGACCTGACAATTGGATCTCCTCACCTCGGGCAGCGTTCTGCCATTTCACAGAATAAATGATTATGGAGCTTACCGCCCCAGCACCCCCCCCCCCCCCCCCCCTGCCACCCCCATGACCTTATCCAGTCAAACTTATGGCCCAGGCTTGCCCCGCTCGCACGTATTCAATTCAACGCCAGCCATTCAACAGCCGCCCGGATGCCTTCCTCCTCTTTTCTTCTTCCTCCATCCCCCCCCCCCCCTCCTCCTCCCCGTTCCTCCATCCTCCTCACTCACTCGAGCATATGTGGGGGGTGGGGGGGTGGGGGGGGGAGAATCAAGTGGTCCGCCCCCCGGCCCGGTCTATCTGGAGCCGGCTGGCAAGGCGAGCCTGCGGTTTGGAGGAAGAATGGGAAGGGGGGAGGCACGGTGGATGGGGCTGTTGAGGTGATGTCCCTGGGTGGGATTTGCAGGTAATCCATCTCTGTAACCGCTGCCCTTTCGGCTGTCATGCGGCCCAGAGAAACCCAGACGTTTGTAAATGCCTGGCTTTTACCGCTGATGAGACGCCACAGCGCCGACAAATGGAATCCCTGCGAGCTGTGGAGGGTAGCACAGTGCCAGCTAGCATTAGCCAGTTAGCGTTAGCCAACTTGCGTTAGCCGACTAAGCCAGCATTCCACCTTAGCCGCGGTAACAGACACCAGAAATGTCATGACAAGGCCCCGTCAATTGTTAGCGTTTCATGTATTCAAACAGCTAGTGGCAAAGTCGTGTCAGCACAATGACAACCGCAAACCACAAAAAGTCACGACCAAAAAAAATCTGGCCTGATTCATCGTCAAAAGCACCATTAGTCATTGTAAAAGGCTGCGCCACAGGACACAAGGAGCAATCCAGTCCAGCAGGAAGATGCGGAGAAACACAATGTTTTTTTTATGCAACTTTTCAAAACCTTACTAAACGTTATCGATGAAATGTCTTGTCGGTGAAGCAGACGCATGGAACAAATAAAGATTTTTTTCCAGGTGTCTAACATGGACATGTGTAATGGTTTTCCCTTTGAGAGGCTAGAAAAGTTTTCGTTTTGTCACACGATTGCCCGGGAATCGATAGTTCCGGAACTTCTCCTGTTGTCGCAGGCATTCTAGGCGTGAGGTTGAAGGACACGATTGACGACAGGTGTTCTTCCCTCAAATGGTTGAAAAATGTTTGAGGGCCTTGAATGTATACAACAATGTCACCTGGTGTTGTTTGCGTAAGGTGTTTGTGTGTGACTAAAACGGAGAGAGAAACAGTGAGAAACAAAAAGAGAGAGAGATAGATATTCCTCCGTGGGAAAGGGTATCTCTAGCTTGCACAGCGTGCATACTCCTGGTGTGAATAATCGGTGGTAATAGAGCCATTCTACGCAGCATGATGGAAGAACAGTCACTATGCCAGGGAACACACACACGCAGGTACCTGCTCGTACATCCACACATATACACACACACACACGCACATAATCAGTGCCAGGAGGCTGGCTGGGAACCAAAGCTAATGCTCTCAGACACACATGTGAGTGAGCACACTGGCACAGTCCTGGCTGACAGCCCAGAGCACGGAGAGCCTCCCACAGCTAGTGCACAGCCAGGATTAGGCAAAATGCCCAATCCCCCTGAGTGAGTGTTTGTGTATGAGCTTTAATTTATGTGTCTACGTGTGTGTGTGTGTGTGTGTGTGTGTGTGTAAGATTCTGTTGTGTCGGCGAGCATTACCATCGCGCAAAGCATTCGCATCCATATTGTGCAATACCGAAAAGCCGAAACGTTCTCGTGAACGCAGAGCTCGCTGGTTTCGTTCTAGGAAGCAATTTTCGACTCATTGTTCGCTTGCTTACACAATCCGAGCCGTGCTGTGACCGTGCTGTTGCTCCACCGTTCCGTCTCCATTTCTCGCCCTCTTCCTCTTTCCCTCCGCATCATTTCACCGCCGCTGTCCGCTTGTTTCTCCTCCTCTTCCTCCTTTCCAGTATGTCATTCTGTCTCGATTTTGTACGTGTGACCTTTCGTAATGGTGAGCAACAGGAGCACGCTGTGAGCACAAAACAGGCACACACCAAGCGCCAGCGCAACACGCCAACAGGCAACGGCATTTCGACACAGATTTGGATCGTCGTGCACGCACACGCGCTCACACTGCCACGCAAACACACACGAACCTACCCACGCACACACACGCCAATGCGTGCCATCATATTGTTAAAGGGTGTTATATATATATCGTTGTGCTTCCATTTACAGGCACATCAGGGGGGTATTCCTGAAAGTGGATTCAACAAACTGTGACCCCCGCAATCCTGAGCGCTGAGTTGATTTACTTCTAAATGGTAAACCCCAACTTTTCGGTTCCAGAAAAGCTGATTCACATGACTTACTTAAATTGTATTTTCTCTGAGGTAAATTCCGGGCATGAAAACTGTTTAAAGCCAACATTGACGGAACTCCGATACCAATATCCACCATGGCACCTGGCATAAAAAAGACCTTTGACCTACTCACCGCAATTTGCATAGAAGTGTTCATACGTGTTCATGATGAATGTGAGCGCGTATGGAACATGCGTGGAACATGGCTGTAACAGCAGAGTTGTCTGCAAACTGAATCGTAAAAACTTTCCCAAAACAAGGGACAAAAACTAAGAAATGGTATGATTCGAGCATAAGAATAAAGTCTGATCTTGAAACGGATTTCCGGGATCACCATTTAAAGTAGGGGGCGTGGTCACAGGTGAAACATGACTCAGCGGGTTAAGGCGTTGGTCTTGTGATCGGAAGGTTGTGAGTTCGAACTCTGGCTGTGGCTACGTGATGTTGTGTCCTTGGGCAAGGCATGTCACCCTACTTGCCTCAGGGGGATTGTCCCTGTACTTAAATATAAGTCGCTTTGGATAAAAGCATCTGCTAAATGAAGCATTATTATAACTGTAGGACAAAAATAAGTGATAGAGCGCCACAGAAAATGTTAACGTTAATCTGGGAGCTCATCAGACATCACGTTGTCGAATCGCGGTTTTATAATCCTTTCCCGACGTCGCTGAGTGAATTCCATTCAGCTTGAGATCAGTTTGACGATCCAAGAAAGGATACGCCTCCTGTCTGCCAACTGTCAAGCTCAGAAAATGGGAGAGGATGGTAAGAACTGCAAAGTTTGTTATGGAAAACCTTGTAGAAAGTAGGTTAGGTTCCCCAGTTATGTCGCACCAGTTACCATGGACACCGACCCAACATTTTTTTTGTTACCTTTCCTTCTGGAATGGAAAACCCAGAGTTTGCTTCATTTTAGGGTTCCCCAACTCAGGGTTTTCTTTAAGTCCCCTTACAATTGCCCCCAGGTAAACAGCAACACCCGCTGCTCCAATTAGCAACAGTATTACCTATTTTGCCCCCACTCCTCTATCCCTGTGTGCACCATTCTAATATTTTACCTCACACCCTTACCCCTGTGTGCTACTGCGAGACTGTGTGCCGTTGCTGCTAAGGAATTTCCCCCGGGATCAATAAAGTATTCTGAATGTCCTCACCACAAGCGGCGGTGTTGATTTGTCTCCCTGCAATTCATTCAGAGGACACAGGGGGGCGCTACAGTGCAGTCTAACAGTCTCACCATCCCCCCCCCCCACCCCCCCCTTCAGAATGGAGGGCCTTTTTTTCCGTCTTTTTTTCCCTTCAGTTTCTTCAAAACCTGAGGCTTTGTGGTCTGAGTCACCGCATTCTTCTTCTGCTTTTGCCCACTTCTGCTTCATATTAGCTGAGGGGCTGAAGGGGGCGGGCGAGGAAAGTAAACACTGTCATTCTTAACGCTCTCTCTCTCTCCCTCTCTCTCTCTCTCTCTTGCTCTCTCTCTTCTCGTCTCTCTCTCTCCCTCTGTCTCTCTCTCTCTCCCTCTTCCCGTCTCTCTCTCTCTCTCTCTCTCTCTCTCTCCCTCTTCCCGTCTCTCTCTCTCTCTCTCTATTATACTCGCATCCCATTGACTTGGTTATTAGCTTGCTGCCACCCTGTCTCCAAACTTCTCTCTCTTTCTCGCTCGTTTAAAGAGATCCACAAACTCTAATGGGGTAGACATGATGAATATCTTGCGCATTCCTGTGGTGAAGTCACGTCATTAAGCTCGAAGGCCTTGTTTACAAAGCCATTAGACCACAGGCCACAGATCCAGCCTCTAGATGGTTGAGTCGGATGCTTGGAGCCGACAAGAAGTGCTTCCGAGACGGAGAGCATGCGGCCCTCTGACTCCTAAAGGTCACCCAGGCCTGCTGGGGTCCTTGGGGGCAGTTCAACCAGGAAGAAGGCAGGAAGTCCTTAGTGGACCGCTCGAGCCAAGCAAACTAGGCCCGCTTTTCATAGACGGATATGCTTGGAGGTGACAGCACAGGTGACCTTCTTCCAGGAAGCGACCTGGTTAGGGTGTGAGGTCAGAGGGGTGTTTTGAAGCTACGTAATGGGGCTATTTGGAGTTATGATCAGGAGAGAGGACATGTGATTCACCCCCTGTTTCGTAGACGGAAGGGCAGACTTCTGTCTCCAGCATGACTAACCAGAGGAAACGGGCAGCAGGGCTTTGAAAGGCGCGTGTGGGTTTGAGAGTGTGTATGTGTGCCGGTCTACGAGTGTTTATGTGTGTTGAGGCGGAGAGGATTGAGTTTGATTTAAAAGACTGAAGTCTTGTATGTTTGTATGCATTTCTCTATGTATTTGTTTCGATGCTAAAGTAAGATTTTACCTGTGCTTTTCTTCCCCCTCTCACGAAAATAATGAGTGTGTGTGTCTGTTGTTTGACGAAGTATTTAAAGTCGTGGAAGGAGGCCCAGGGGCTGTGTGTGTGTGTGTGACAGAGGACCTCAGCTATGAGTCATCTCCAGAGCTGAGGAAGCCAGGGGAGGAGACTGCGTGTGCGTCTGCGAGGAGTGTGTGTGTGTGCGCGATCGGGCACGACGACACAATCTCTCAATTAAAACGTAACACTAGCTTTCTTCTCCCTAAGTCTTTCAGGTGGGTTCACTTGCGCACGAGCGAACGATGACACGTTCCACGCTTACGCACAAACACCGACGCGCACACGCACAAACCGTCTTACATGGAACACTAAGCATAGTATCTGACCGTATGCGATCAGCCCCCTCCCCCCCCCCAAAAAAAAACTTCCTGTCACATGCTATGGTTAAGATGTAGAAGAAAATGTCTTGGTTTCATTCCTTAAGGGGGGGGTTAGGTTTATTTCAGTGCAGTCTATTTTCTCATCATGTGCCCTTCACGGATTGCCTTGCTCCTCCCTGCTACTCTGAGGGTGGAGATGCAGGTGCGTTCTGGTTTCGGGAAAGAAAGTTCCGGAACAAGCCGCTTGTTGCCTGGCAGAAGCGCAGATTTTCGATAAGAAGCTCTAACTCTGAGTTCTATTGGCTGGCCGTGTTTCTGGAACATGACTCACTGTTGCCATAGTGTTGCTCCTTTGACTGGGGAGGAGAGGGAGAAGGGAGGGAGAGCGAAGAGGAGGAGAGGAAAAAAGGGAGAGAGAGCGGGGGGGGGAGGGGGGTGGGAGCCGGCGAGCCAAAGTGGGGGATGGATGGCGAGAGGAGAGGGAGGGAGGCAACGGCGGCGGACTTATCGTCTGATCGGGATGCAGTGCACACATGGAGAACAGGTTCCCTCCGACTCATCCTCTCCAGCGTCTGCGGACTCAGGCAGACCACCTTCGGGTGGGGGGGGGGGGGGGGGGTGGGGGGGGGTATGATTCCCTCAGCGGCCCAACCAACAGACACACACACGCACAAGCCTGCACAAAAAAAAAAAAAAAACCTCACACTAAAAAAATAAACATCCACACGCGCACGCCAGGATGGGTGTTTGCGAGAAAGTCGGCGAGGCAAGGTGAAGCCCGTTCCAGGGGTGATCGCATTCAAGCGTCCTTAGAGGGCTCCAGTCTGCCCCCCCACCCCCACCCCCCCCCCACCCCCCTCCACAGGAACCTCATTTGGCCACTTGATTTATGATAGCGGCATCCATCCTGTTTAACAGCGTAATAAACAGAGAGCGCTGGTGCTGTGACTGGGGGGTGGTGGGGAAGGGAGGGAGGGAGGGGGGGGAGAGGGGGGGGGGGGGCGACGGGGAATGAAAACGGCCTCCGAATGATTAAGCGCAGGACGTGGCGCCGTCCGCTGAGATTATCCGAACGCGTTTCGCCCGTGGGTTCGGAGCGCGCGGGTGCGCGCGTGCACGTGTGCTCGCCAACACTCCCAACCCCCATCCCCCCCCCAAAACCCCCACACGGTGACCCGGAGATAATAAAGATCGAGGTTTGCCGAGGTTACCGCCCGCCACGTGTTGCCTGCCTTCCCGCCCCGGCTCCCCGGGAGAACCCTGCTGATCTATCGACCTTGGAGAGGCTCCCCGCCGTCCTGATGAAGCTCCGACCACGCTCCCGGCCCCCCGGCTGTGCCTGCCCGCCGCCGCCACCGTGCCCTGGGGTGATTTGTTTGCGTGGATTGCTTCCCAGGTGGTGGATGTATACCGTTATAACGGCAACCTCCGGAGTACACATCCAGGCCATTGATTGAATGTTAAGGACATTTCCAAGGGGGAAACCCAGAGACGGAGATAGAAATGCACGCTCACGCACACGTGTGTGTGCGGGGGGGGTCCGGCGTGGAGGTGGGACTGGGCGCGGGCACGCACTTCAAATCCCTACTGTTCTCACGTGCACCCTCCCCCCTTCCCCCCACACCCCACTCCTTCTGTGCGTGTGTGTGTGTCGTTCCTGCGGTGTCTAGAGTTATTACTGCTGCATGACTGGCAAACCGAACTGCCGACGTGCTTTCCTCTTACCTGGCGTGTGTGTGTGTGTGTGTGTGTGTGAGAGAGCCTGTGTGGGCGTGTGACACCTTAATGGTCGTTGTCGGAGGGACTTTGAGCATGATCAGAACCAACGGCAGCCGGATCGGTCCCAGAGGTCGGGACGCACGGGGATGAAAGCTGATTGTGGACTCAGAATCACTCTCTGTCACTCGCTTCCCTTCCGTCGCTCTCCGTCCCCGTTCAAATGCGCACACGAGGGCGTCTGGAGAGAGAGAGAGAGAGAGATAGAGAGAAAGAGGGAGAAAGAGAGAGAGAGAGATAGGGAGAGGTAGAGAGAGACAGACAGAGAGAGAGGGAGAGAGAGAGAGAGGGAGCGAGAGAGATAGGGAGAGGGAGAGTGATCGAGGAAGAGGGAGAGAGAGAGGGAGAGAGAGACAGAGAAAGAGAGAGGGGGAGAGAGAGAGAGAGGGAGAGAGAGAGGGGGAGAGACAAAGAAAAAAAAAAGAAGAGAGGAAGAACAGAGGAGCTCGATTCAAAGAGAGAGCGACAGAAGATAGAGCAGGGGTTAGACCGGGCAATGTGAACTTCAGAACGTGAACTTCAGCACGCGTTTTGTCATCTTCCCCCGCCCCTGCTGAGCCAGAGCGCTGGATGACTCACAGGATCACCGGTGGGATTCAGGACAGGACCAGGCTGCCGAAAGGCTGCTGACATCCTGAAGAATATGGAAGAAACAAAATGATGCACGTGCACTTGTGTACCACGTGCGCGGACCATCTCTGCCAGGTGAGTGTATCCACCTGTGCGTGTAATGTGCAGTGTGTGTGTGTGTGTGAGTGTGTTTGCGAGCTGAGACAGGGAGTTTTGTGAGGGGCTCATCGGGGCTCCTCAGCGCTCTCATCCCGCCTGATCCGGAGAATCAGGTCGTCCCAGTCCGGATCAGTTCCTAAGCTGGCCGGTGAGCGGTCCAAATACTCGGGCCATCCCCAGATCCACCGGCCCAGAAGCCCCACACACAGCGGCCGACGCGACGTTCGGAGGAACGGTCGAACCGGTGCGAATGGAAACCCCCACCCCCCCCACCCCCCACCCCCCCCCCCCCCCCCCCCCCACCCCCCATTGTCTTTCCTTTCCCGATCTGCGAGGAAGATTGAATATTGTAGTAGCGCGAACAGTCCCCCCGCCCGCCCCCCCTCCCTGCCCCCCAGTCCCAACACTGCCCCCCCTCCCCCCATCCCACCAGACGCCATACGATGAATCCCTTTTCCCCAGTGTAACTCACCCCAAACCGCCAAACCCATCGGAGGCGCCTCACTTTCCGTGCTCAAACCTGTCTTATGTCCTGCCTCCAGGCGGGACGGCAAGGCAGAAAACCAGGAGGAGAGCGGGAGAGAGAGGGAGAGAGAGAGAGAGAGGGGAGAGAAAGGGAAAAAAAAACATTCTGATGGCGGATTTTCAAATTGCCTCACGCCATCTCTGGCTTATTATATTTCACATCTCATTATGCGGCGGGGCTTTTTTTTTTTTTGGTGGAAGGCTGTTTGTCAGCGAACGTGCCCGGAATAGTGATGATTTCCCCCGTCACCTCCCCCCCTCCCCCCCCCCCCCCCTCCCCCGACCCAATCTCTCGTCTGCGTTCATTTGTGACACTTAAAAAAGACCAGGGGGGGGGGGGAAGAAAAACGGAGCTCGCCAGATAGGCGGGCGACGATGGCGGTACCACGAGGACGCGTGACGCCATCAACGGAGCCAAAGTACCGTGTTCCTCCGACTTGTTTTCTCGGGAGCGTCGTGGGCGGGAGGCTGACGGAAGGCGAGGACGCGCGGAGGACAGGGTTCTGGGGGGTGGCGGGGGGGGGTGGCGGTGATTGACGGGCGCGATCCGAGTGACGGGCGGGGTGAGAGAGTCCGTCCGGTCGCAGATGGGGGGAGCGAGGGGGGGGCGCTAGAGGGTGCTGTAGAAGCGGCACGCTCCGGTCTACTCTGGAAAAGGGGGTCTCGCCGTAGAGCCGATGGAATCTAGCTTCGAGCTGTTTTTCAGCAGCAGCACGCCGAATTCGGAAATCTTGCAATCTGCAGCTTGTTAAATACTTAGCTAATCCAGAACTAGCTTGACTAGTTTGAGTTAATCCAGAACTCAACTGAACTGTCACTTTGTTTATGAAGAGACAAATGAGCCATGAGGTATCAGAGAGAGACAGAGAGAGAGAGAGAGAGGGGAGAGGGGTGAGAGAAAGAGAGAGAGAGACAGAGAGAGGAGATAGAGGGAGAAACAGAGAGAGAGATGTGAGAGAGAGCAGTGAGACAGGAAGAGGAAGAGGAGAGAATGAGAGACAGAGAGGTGAGTGAAAGAGAGAGAGAGGAAGAGGAGAGAATGAGAGACAGAGGTGAGTGAAAGAGAGAGAGGAAGAGGAGAGAATGAGAGACAGAGAGAGAGGTGAGTGAAAGAGAGAGAGAGAGAGAGAGAGAGACAGAAAGAGACAGAGAGAGAGAGAAAGAGAGAGAGACAGAGAGACAGAGAGACAGAGACAGATAGACAGAGAGAGAGGTAACCATAATTCCGGTCCGCTGCCTGGCTCAATTGGATTTGTTGCCGCGGCCCTTCACACACATGCGCGCACTCCTTTTAATAAAGTTCCCCCCGTTTCCACCCCCCTCATCTGCCTGTCATATGTGCGCTGTTAGATCCCCCAACCCCCTACTCCACCTACCTCCCACCCCCCCTCGACGTGCTCACACCAGCCATTTAGATCAGAACACTCTCGGTAGTTTTAGGTAAGCTTTTACTTAAGCAATGCTTTTAGTGCAGTAGGTATACCAGTAGCCATAATGAAGTATTGTTGCAATATACATTATGCTACATGATTGAACTGAAACACAGTATAAATATGCAGTGTGAGTACACAGTATAATGCAGTAAGTCATAATCAGTCAGTCCACTGTAAGTACAACTGTGGTTAAAGCCCTGCAATACTATGAATACGCAATACGAATAAAGTATTCTGAATCTGAATCTGAATACGATATATGTTACTTCGGGGGGGGGGGGCAATTCCGGTCCTCGAGGGCCGCTGTCCTGCAGGTTTTAGATGTTTCCCTGCTCCAGCACACCTGATTCTAATAAATGGATCGTTATCAGGCTTCCACATCCCATTCATTTGAATCAGGTGCTGGAAACATCTAAAACCTTCAGGACAGCGGCGGCATCGCCCCCCCCCTGTGCTACCTCGACACCGGGGTGTCGTGGTCGGATCGATCGGCCAATCGAACGACTTCGCTCGTGCTTTCGTAAATGCAAAAACAAGATAGGGGCTTCTCTACGCGCCGCGGCGGACAGTGTCGCTAACGACCCGGCGACAGAGAGAGGCGTACACTCTGAGACACTCCCTCTCAGAGACAGAAACGAGATGGACGCCGTTTTAAGATAAAGGGACGCTCGCTTAACAGCCAATCAATGGACGAGCCGTCATCCTCATGAGAAAAATGACCTTGGGATGTTTGCGTTGGGGGTTGCGAGATTGCTGCGTCTCAAACGCGTCTCTTCCGGGAGAGGGGGGGATGCGGTAAAAGAGACCGCTGATTGGTCTTCCCGCGGAGGAGAAGAGCGTAGAGCGAGGAACGGCATATTGTATTTGAACTGGCTGGCCGGGCAGTCAGGTGGCTCAGCGGGTTAAGGCGTCGGCCTCACGGTCGGAAGGTTGTGAGTTCAAACCCCGGCTGCGCGTGGTGTCGCGTCCTTGGGCAAGGCACTTCACCCTGCTTGCCTCAGAGAGAATGTCCCTGAACTTCATGTAAGTCGCTTTGGACAAAAGCATCTGCTAAATGATGGCGTATTTATTTAACACCGTTTCGGAGGCTAGCCAGGCAGCCAGACGGTTAGATAAAGACTCGAACCTGAGCGACGAGGAAGCGATCAACTTCTGTGGCGTTTTCTCGAGGGGGGGGGGGGCGGGCGGGCGGTTGTTTATCTGGAAGATGAGCAAAGCGCGGCTAGGGAAAACAAACAAACGTGTTTCCCACCCAGGCGCTCTACGCTATCGATCGCGAAAGGATCCCGATCCCCCCCCCCCCCCCCCGAGGGCGCTTTGCTAGCGTTAGCGTCGAGCAACATTTTTTTTTTTAATTCCGCGTCCCCCCCCCCCCAATAGGTTGATCGATAGCGCTTTTTAATCAAGCGTCGTGTTCGACGGGGCTTCCTCATCTGCATGCCGGGCCTTCGGCGCCAGCGAGGTGGGGGGAGGAGGAGGAGGGAGGAAAAAAACACCGATTTTCTTAATGTATATGAATTAGCGAAGAGGGAGAGGGACGTGTGTGTGTGGGGGGGGGGGGGGGGGGGTGTGTGTACGGGTTGAAACACATCGGAAGGTAATTAAATGATACGGGCCCGGGCATCGACGACGGCTCAGTCGCATTAGAAGGGGCCCCCCCCAATGCGGCCGGGCAAATCCCAATCCGCGGTATCGATCCGCCCACTTAATGTTCTCTTTCCGCGCCTCAACCCTGACCCCGATTTCATTTCGGAGTCGTTAAAGTCGCCCGGGCGCGAATTTAGCGTGTCTGCTATCAAATAACACATACAGTACGGATGACACAGGAAATTAAAAAAAAAAAAAAGACGGAGAGGGAGAAGAGTCAAAAGCTGGGGCAGAGGGTGGACGAATAAAACAGGTTAGGGAAGGGGGAGTTGCGGCTCCTTCCTTCCCCCCCCCCCCCCTCGTCTCTCTCGCAGGTTCAAATCAATGAGACTTGGCTAATGGCTACATGCTAAATATACCTGTCCAGGCTGGGTAGCAGCATTAGCTCTCTGGCTCTTTTATTGGGCGGAGGCCCACAGGGCTCGGTCTGGTGGGGGGGGGGGGGGGGGGGGCTACGAGCAGACATCTTGGAGCCAGAGTAGTTACCTGTCGATAAGTAGCTAATTGGATTTGGAAGGAAGAGAGTGGGGGGGGGGGGGGGTTGCTCTTTGGTGGTTGGGTGGTGGCAGGGGCGCATGGTGAGGGGAGCGGGTGTGTGTGTGTGTATCTGCGGGGGGAGGGCGGAGGGGTGCTCTGCTTGGCAGGGGAGGAAGATAATGAAAAGAGAAAAAGGTATCGATTGCCAATGCCTGTTTGGCGAGTTTTGAGGGTGGGGAGATTTTTATTTTATTTATTTTTTTTGGGGGGGGGGGGGGGGGGGGCTGGCTGGACACTGTCACACATTATGATGAAGAAGAGTGAGCCGGAGGCTTGTGTTTAGGGGGGGGGGGGGGGGGGGGGCATCAGGGACAAGGTTTAGGGTTGCTCTGGGGTTGTGTGTGTGGGGCGGGGGGCGAGTTGGGGGGGAGGGGGGGGGGGGGACACATCCGATCGATAGGGGTGCCAGGCAGGAAAGCGGAGACGAGCTCGGCGTAGGCCGTCTGTTTACCGGCGGCTGGCAGGGATTCAGCGGCCTGGCAGCGCAGGAAGTGGCGCGCTCGGGAAGCCGAAAGGAGGATGTGAGGTGTCGGGGACCGCCGTCGAGGGGAGGAACCTGAAAATAAAGGGGAGGAGGCAGGTGGTTGGGCACGAATGCTCCTCTCTCTTCCCGGGAAAGGAAAGAGCAGAAAACGTTGTCGGAGGTCAAGTCAGCCGTGCTTCAGGGACACCGAAAGAAGAAGCCAAGTGGGGAGGAGGAGAGGGAGAGACGGAGGGATGATGAAACCGGCGGGAAGACGGGGAGGGGAGCCGGACCGAGAAAGACAGGCAGAAGGAGGTGAAGGGACGGGATGAAAGGTTGGACAAACAGACCCCCCCCCGGAGCGGAGGAGGGCATCTTCCGGCTCGGATGCGCGAGAGGGAAGGGAGAGGGAGGGTCGGAGGACGGCCCGGCTCGGAAATAAAACCGCGCCAGTGTGTGATTCGATAAAAGCAACCTCAAGTCTAAGGAGGGCAGTTGGCGAATGAGAAAGGAGAGAGGGGGGGGGGCGAGAGAGCGGGGGAAGAATGTGCGCTCGCGACACGGGGAGGGAGGAAGAAAGAGATCGAGCGCGAGTCAGCGAGTGGCGTGAAATTTTAGATTCCATTAACGGAATATATGTGGCGCGTGCGCAACGTGTACGTGCGCTGTGTGTGCGTGTGTGTGTAATCTGCGTGTCTGGTGTACGGAGTGTGTGTGTCCGTACGACTACAGCGCTGCGCTCCCCACTCTATTTCTTTGTACAAGCAGTACAGAGCCAGAAGTATGTATTAGGAACGGTCATCAGACTATAATTCGTCACAGAATCACCCTTCATGCAAGATGAATGTCCCTCTAAAGCGAGGGGGCTATGAAAAGGTTATGAATGAACTTTAATATTAACTAGCTCCGCCTGGAGGAGAGGAATCTCATTCTAGTTAGTATACGTTCTCGTCTCTCTCTCTCTCTCTCTCGCTTTGTCTCTCTCTCCTGCTCTCTCTCTCTCTCTCTCTCTCTCGCTTTGTCTCTCTCTCCCGCTCTCTCTCTCTCTCTCTCTCTCTCTCTCTCTTTCTCTCTCTCTCTCTCTGTCTCTTTCTCTCTCTCTTAGCATGCATCAGAAGGATGTAGGCATTCATATAATAGAACGTGATAACATATCAGAGTTACACTGTGGAAAAAGTGACTCCATTTGTCAGGTAGTCAGTGGCACGCTCGCCCGAATGGGCCTTTAGTGAAAAACCAAGGGATTTCTGCGTGAGAAATGTATCATTATAAAAATCCCTGCGTAGCATTTCGGTCACGCTAAGAGTTGAATTTCATGTCCGCCTTTCCGTCGCAGCTTCGAACACTGAGGAGAAATGGAAGCGTGTGTAATTTCTATTGAGCTTTTTTTTTTCACAATTCATTTCATTCGGTCAAATATGTGTTGGTGCTGTCCACCTCACGCCTTTAGGAATCTTCTAGCAGTTTTCCGACGGGGAGTAGACCGACCCTTTCTGCGTTTCGCTGAGGTACCGACTGCATCGTAGTTTGGGCGTTTGCTGAGCTTTTCATCGAGTCTCATCCCCGGGTGAGACTCATTATCTGATGAAATAAACTGACAAAGACTTCCATCCCCCGTCCTGCTTCATCAGCCTTCATCACTGCTGCTGGGGGGAAAAGAGAACCGGTATCGAAGTACCTGCAGCCTTAATATGTGGTTAAAGCCACAAGTGAAGCGAGCATCAAGGGATGATGGGAAAATAGCGGAAGCCGTTTGAGGATAGAGTGAGGCGGGGAGAGAGGGAGGGAAGCCAGGCAGGCAGACAGGCGAGAGAGAGAGAAGAGAGAGAGAGAGAGAGAGAGAGAGTGGGAGAGGTGGAAGGAGAGAGGTGGAAGGAGCGAGGGAGAGCTGGAGGTCAAACAGAGGGTTAGAAGTGAGGGGGGAGCTGAGCGTCGGTTCGAGCGAGGCTGAAAGGAAGGCCGAGATGGAAGCACGTCTCTCACACACACGCGCACACACACACATAGCACCCCGCTGCCCCCACTATGTCAACATTATAAGGCCATTCCAACTCATCTGTGTGGCCAAGCCCTATTTCTCCCTCATTTCCCTGGCCAATGAAAATCAGCTTCACAGCACCTGAGGAGTCATTCCGCCTGGTGATCCAGTAATACATAAGCAGCCACCAGCCGGGAGAGTTTGCCTCGTCGGCAAAAATCGGTTTGGGATAACGGCTGGCTGGCTGAATGGCTGAGTGGTTGAATGGCTGAGCGGTTGAATGGCTGTCTGCCTGCCTGCCTGCCTGCCTGCCTGCCTGGCTGTCTGGCTGCCTGTCTGTCTGTCTGGCTGTCTGGCTGTCTGCCTGCCTGGCTGCCTGGCTGCCTGTCTGTCTGGCTGTCTGCCTGCCTGCCTGTCTGGCTGTCTGGCAGGAAGCCCCCATCAGAAGGCTGTTAATACAGATGTTATAGTCAAATTAGAAGTGACCGTGAACCCAGGATAACAAAGATCAATACATCTGTTGAGACAGGATTAACAGGCTGGGAGATGGCGTGCGGGGGAAGGAGGGGTGGGGGATTGCGGGGGGTGAGGGAGGTTAAGGGAACGGACTACGTTCGGCCGGAGGTGAACGTTCGGATCGGGCAGAGGGGACGGAAAGGCGAGGTTGCGGATGGGGCTCGGCTAGGAACGGGCTAGTCTACGATAGGGTTGGGCTAATTTAGGCTACGGTTGGGCTAATTTAGGCTACGGTTGGGTTCACCTTGGCTATGATCGCGCTAACTAAGATTAGCGTTGGGGTTTAGCCGAAGCTGTAGGCTGAACTGCACGGTTTAGAGCTTGGCTATTCCGGACACGCGTTCTTGTGGTCACACGCCGCATGCAACCTGGAATAATCAGACAGGTGTATGTGTGTGCGTGCGAGCGGACACTCACCGCCCTAAGCTCGATAATCAATGCAGGGTCGCTTTCAAGGGTCACCGGCGGGCCGGCGCTCTGACCTCGAACAGCCGTTCAAACCCAGCCCGGACGGTCAAAGACGAATCCCCCCCCGATCGAACGGTGCTCACCCCGCCGCCAACCTTTGCCCACCTGACCCCCCTCCCCCCCCCCTTCCCCCTCCAGCCCCGGCAACGAGGGGGATTTAGAAGGAGAGAGGGGGGGGGGGGGGCGCGTCACGGAATGGGACCGCGCACCGGACCTCTCGTTCCTCGTGTCGTTACACGTGCTTGCAACCCCCCCCCCCCCCCCCCCCCCGCCCCCACACACGCGCGCGCGCCCCTTAAAGAACGCTGGAACCCTCCAAGAGCAGACATTCAGAAGCACTGATTACACGAACACGCTGCCGTTTGCAATTAACCCAGCGAGCGGTCCGGGAGACACCAACACAAACAGGCGCTCCTCCGCGTGCTGTCTCTTCCATCCCTCCCTCTCTTTCTCTCTGTCCTGGGCTGCCTTCGTCTCTCCGTCTCGGCGAGCTTCTCTGCCATATCTCTGTCTCTCTCTCTCTCTCTCTGTCACATTTTTCTTTCCCTCTCCCTTGGTCCCTACCTCCTCCTACCTATGTCTCATCCTTATGTCTCCTATCCACCCCTCCCTCCCTCCCTGTGGTTCTCTCCACATCCCTCCTCTCTCGCTCTCTCTCCACATCTCTTTCTCTCTCTCTCTTCCTCTCTCTCTCGATCTCTCTCTCTCTGTGTCTCCACATCTATACTCTCTCTCTCCACATCTCTTTTTCTCTCTCTCTCTCTCTCTCTCTCTCTCTCTCTCTCTCTCTCTCTCTCTCCACATCTATACTCTCTCTGTCTCTCTCCACATACCTCCTCTCTCTCGCTCTCTCCACATCTCTACTCTCTCTCTCGCTCTCTCCACATCTATACTCTCTCTCTCGCTCTCTCCACATCTCTACTATCTCTCTCCACATACCTCCTCTATCTCTCTTTCTCTCTCTCTCTCTCTCCTTCAAACAGTCACACATACAGCGAACCACAAACAACGCTGCAAGGGTTTTTGGAAGTAAGAGCAGCTCCTGAGCTAGCTAGGCATTGGTGGCTGCGGTGTGTGAATTGGAGTAGTGGAGGAGTGTGAGAGGAGACACAAACGGAACACACACACACACACACATACACAAACACACAGATCAGCACAGCATAGTTCAACCGCTTCTCCTCCAGTTACACTTTGCACATGACACTAGCACACAACACCTCTAAAAACATGATGATTTGCATTACTGTGTATGTGCCCTGTACTATATACTGTCTTTCCATTCAGTTATATGCCCCCCATCTGTACAACTAGAGCCCACCTTTTATCTTATTTGTATTTTATATTTCGTATTTTATCTATTTTATGTTCCATATATGTTCTATGTTTGCTCTTTCCTGTCGTAGTAAATACTGTGTTGTGTATCTTGCATGGCGATTAAAGACGAATTCTTATTCTGATTGATTCTGATCAACCAAACAAGGGTCAAAGAGGTCACTGACGAGCGCAGGCTACAGTTTGAACTTTGAACTATGACCTTGATCGACAGCGGAGCTGTATTTAATCAAGGCTGCCTATACGTGCACGCGAAATCACCTGATCCTCTCCCTCTGTCTATCCGTGTGTGTAGAGACATCGCACAACGTAGGACGCTAATAAACACGGCCATGGAAATCTAGTCACGATCAAAAGAACTGCCGCGAGGGCCGTGAGATTTGACACATTTTCAACTTCTCAAGCAGCGCTGGCGGTGGTTTTGCAAGGGATCTCCCGGTGCTGAGAGATTGATAGATGTACGAATTCACATTATCAAAATATTTGCAGATGCTTTCCCTGCCAAAGCCGTAGCTCACATTAATTGATTTTCGGTGCGCCTCCTTTGCTCTGTGGGGAGGGATAGACTCGCCGGAGATCACAGATTCATTACCGGGTGCTTCTGGCAAGGAGAAACAATCAGTTCTGGTGCGAGACATGGAGCGAGAATAAAGATGGGGGCGGGGGGGGGGGGGGGGGGGGGGGGGAAGGGAGAGAATGCGAGAGAGAGGGGGAGATTGAGAGGAGGGAAAGACAGAGAGAAAAAGAGAGGAAGAGAGGAGAGAGGAAGAGAGAATAACGAGGGAGAAAGCTAGAGATTGCGATGGAGAGAGAGAGAGAGCTAGAGATTGAGATGGAGAGAGAGAGAGCTAGAGATTGAGATGGAGAGAGAGAGAGAGAGACAGGTGGTGGAAAAGAATGCTATGGAGAGGAAGATACGAGTGACAGAGAGTGAAAGACAGAGAAGGACAGAGAGAGAGAGAGAGAGAGAAGGCGGGAGAGAGGAAGAGAGATAATGAGAGAGAAAGCTTGAGGGGACGAGTCAGAAAGATGCAGAAGGAGAGACAAAAAGAGAGGCGCTCCCAGGAGGCCACCTGTAAACGTGCTGGCTGGGTAATAACAGGTTTTTGGGTTGTTCTGCACTGGATACGTGTGTCTCTTTGGTGTCCCCCTCGGGTCAGACCAGCAGAAGGTTGATAGAACCGAAACAAATGACTTAGCTGCAGATTGCATCTTATAACGGTGATTGACAATGGGCACACGCACACACAGACAGACAGGGCTGCAGTGAATACAGGGGAACACGAACACCGCCATCTAGTGGCTCGTTGAGGAATCAAACTGGGAAACGCATCCAGACACACACACGCACACACACATGCAGAACTCCCTCCCATGCCCACACAGGAGCAGACTGGTGGTGGATGGGTAGGTGGTGACTATGGCAACAACGCGGGCCAGGGAAACAAGAGGGACATTAAAGGGCAGCCCCGGCCGGCTCCTGAAATCTCTCGGAGAGAGCGCCGTCGCCGAGAGCGCCGTCGCCGTGGTTTCGGGGCGCATCCCACCCGCCCCCCCCCCCTTACGCACGGAACCGCCCGCGGAATCCGACGTGGGCGCGAAAACCCCCCACAGGCATGTCCCCCCACACCCCCCCCCCCCCCCCCCTCCTTCGCTCCCATCGACCACACCCTACCGCCGCCCCGCAACCGCCTCCGCCAATCCCCGCCGACGTACATCTCCGCTGCACCCCCACCGGGATGAACTGAAGCAGGGGGAGCGGGGTGGGGGGGGGGGGGCGGGCGGGGGGTGCAGGGAGGGAGCAAAAACGCCCCTCCCCCCCCCCCCCCCCCCCCCCCCCCCCCGCGCTCCCCCCGGCCCCGCCCCAACCCGCCCACCCCCCCCCCCTCGGAAGACTCACGTTCACCTCGTCCGCTCCTCAAAAGCCGTCTTTCGTCGACGTATGCCGTCTTGCTTTGGCTGCGGATTACTGTAATTAGCCGGTCCGAATGTATATTTAGAACTGAACTGTGCCGGAGAGAGTGGCAGTTTGTTTTTCGACTGAGGCAGGAAATGGTTGCGAGCGATATTTACCCTGTTGGGAAGTGTGAGGTGCGCTGGTAACCGTGTTCATGTGGACAAGACACATCGCTGAACGCGCGCTGTCTCTACACACACCCTCTCACACACACACGCGCACACACACGCACGCAAACACCTACATCCAGACGCCGCATGTCTCTGACGTAGCCAGACCAGACACCACAACGAAACCATTAGCATCTCCATGACCGTAAATAATCCGATATACTCTTGGCTGACAGGTATCCGACCGACGCTCACTCTCCCCCTGTCCATGAGAGCTATGTGCACGCGCGCGCGAACCAACACGTCGCAAACTCCCTTAACGGACTGATGTGGAACCATCTCATCATCAGATGCAGCAGCCCACAAATCAACATCAACACAGCAGACAGGTTTTATCCACGACAACATACTCTCGCCTTATCACCCCCCCCACACACACACACACACGCACGCACGCACAGGATAAGCAGGACGTGTGCACACACGCACAGGATAAACAGAACATATGCACTCACACACACACACACACACACACACAGGATAAACAGAACATATGCACTCACACACACACACAGGATAAGCAGAACATACACACACACACACACAGAGAGGATAAGCAGGACGTATGCACACACACACACACACACACACACACACACACAGTGCTATCCACCTGTATCTGTTGTTAGCTCCAGCAGATGTTTGGCTGTAGGACAGATAAAGTCGACGCGTTGCAAGGTGTTTACCGGCCCTGCTGGGAGATTACACTGGACTTACCGAGCTAACGCTACCCCAGGAGCGCTGCTGCCACACACACACACACACACACACACACACACACACGCACGCAGACAAAGAGAGGGAATGATGATGATGATGATGAGCGGGGCTCTCTGTAGACACAATCACAATAAACAGTGATTGTGTGTGGCGTGTCTGGAGGGTTGTGTGTGTGTGTGTGTGTGTGTGCTTCATTCCAGCTGGCCAGGACCACCGGACAGATCAGCGTTACAAAGGGATCGGTCTGACAAATACAGACACCAACAAGCCCTCACAGCGACAGTAGAATGTTCCGGAAGACAAGCAGCATGCTGAAGCCTTGTGTGACGTAAAAAAAAAAAGAAGAAGCTACACAAATAAATCTGATTTCGAAGACTTGCGGTGTCAAGTCCTCAGCAAAGCGGAGGCTGATCGAGGTGCGAGGCTGGAAGTCGGTCATTGCGGTCATTTGTTGTTTTCCGGTGAATGGTTTTAATCAGTCTGCGTCGTGCTACTTGGGTCCCGTTCCGACAGAACGGCCGGTCTGGGCGTGAGGTGAGAGCGACGCAGGGACCAGCTGCGTTCACCTGGGACAACGCCCGATCGATATGGTTGTTTACGGGCGTGCTGTACGCCGTTACACCTACATCTTATCGGTCTGTCTCTTATCTGTGTGTTTGCAGGGGGGGGGGGGGATGCGTACGTGCGTGTGTCGCAGATTGAAACCGAAGATAGGCGAAAAGAGCAGCAGAGGGGATGAGAGGAAGGACGCGCGGAGGTGGACTGCGTGCGGCGGAGTTTAGGGAAAACGTTCAAAGCCAAAAATGCCGGCTTCCTTTTCACACGGAACTCTCCGGCGTTCCCTGTCCTCCGCTAATAACACCCCCTGGCTTTCCGTCCTTCCTCCCGTCTCTCCCTCTCTCTGCCTCCCTCCCTCCCTCCCTCCCTTGCTCCCCCCTCTCTTCCTCCCTCCCTCCCTTCCCTTTCTTCCTCTTGCCTTCTTACTCCCTCTCTCCTTTCTCTCCCTCCCTCCCCCCCCCCCTGTTTCTCTCCATCCCTCCCGCTCTCTCCCTCTCCGCCCCTCGCTTACTTTCTCTCCCACTCTCTGTCGCTCTCATTTGCTATTCTCTCTCCTTCCTTTCCTCTCTCTCTCTCCCTCCCTAATCCCTCGATCTCTTCCTCCTGCTCAGGAGAGGACAGAGAAGCGACTCTGCAGCCAGCAGGAAAAGGAGGGAAACCTGTCTGGCTCAGCAGTCTAGCAGACATAAAGCCTATCAGCACTGCTAGCGCCAAATTAAAAACCCAGTAATGTGTGGCTTCCCCCCCACCCCCCAACCCCTCGTTATCTAACCTTTTTTTTTTAGTGTTTGGCTTTGTCTCGCGGAGATCGAATTTAAATGATCGTTTGGGTTTATTTCGAGATTCACTAAGGGGTTAGAAATGCATGCTGGGTAAGAGCCACACTTCTAGGGTAAAGATACACATGCTCACACTCTCGCGCGCACGATGCCACTTCATGTCCTTGCTAAGACATTTTGAATGAATCAGTAAATGTATTCAACTTGCATGTTGTCCATGGATTAGTGTGCTTGCTTCATTTTAACTGAAGGGTCGAGAGTGTTGACTGACTTCAGCATCCACCAGGTTTGTAACTGTAGGCCTGCTGGAGATCCAAACAAGAGCAATATTTCCTTTTCACCAGCAGGGGGCTCTGTTCCGTCTCTGATGGTCTCAGATGGTTGAAGTCATGAGGAACAACTTTGAGTGGTCTCGCTTGTAGCGATGGTAAAAGACCATTGATTTTTCTCAGGGAACTTCATAAACCTGCAGGTGTTGTAAGGACGCCTGTGAGATATAGCAACCCGCTGTTCTAAATTCCCTAAGCATTTCAAACCTTAAACTCTCGACTTCATCGGTGGCTTGGGTAGAGTTTGAGAGAGTGATCGCGTCGAACAGTCTGTTATTGAAGACATGGTAGGACTCATGACCAACAGAGGGTGCTGATACGGAGCAGAATCAACACATCTACAGCACATCCACAAAGCATTCGCAGCTCTTCATGCCCTCTACGTTTTCTTATGTGACAGGCAAATTCCCAAAAAGGGATTTGTTTAATTCTCCCCTAATTTTCAGCGATTCCTCGCATTCGTCTTTGAACGAATGAACTTTCTCCCAAGTCCAGAGCGTTTCGAAAGCCGATTCACCAAGTCTCCCAGTTCCTGCTGTTGAAAAACATCCCCAACAGCAAGATTCTGCCATCATGGTTCACTGCAGGGTTGGTATTAGCCAGGTGATGAGAATTGCTTGGTTTACTCCACACATGATGCCTTGGCATTCAAGACCAAAGAGTTCAAGCTTTTTTTTCATCAGACCAGATCATTTCGTTTCTCATGGTCTGATAGCCTTTCAGGCTTTCAGGAGGTCACGTGTTTCTTACCGAGAAGTAGCTTCTGTTCGGCTGCTCTACCAGACATGCCTGATTGGTGGAGTTGTCCTTCTGGAAGGTTCTTCTCTCTTCACAGAGCAAGGCTGGACCTCTGTCATTGACCCTCAGGTTCTGGGTCCTCCCTGATGAAGGCCTTGACCCAGATTTTGGACGGGCGGTCAATGGGATCTTCAATGCTGCAGAAATCTTTCTTTTACATGCACTCTCAACTGTGGGACCCTATTCAGATAAGTGTGTGCCTTTCCGAATCAACTTACCACAGGTGAATTTCAATCAAGTTCTAGAAACATCTCAAGGATGGAAACAGGAATGACCTGAGCACCATTCTAAGTGTCATGGCTCTGAATGCTTACATGGGATTTTATTTCTCCTTGATTACATCAATCTTCTGTATCTGTCTACAGAATTTGTCTCTCTACTCGCTCCCTATCTTGATCTCTCGGTCTTCCACCTCTGCCTATCCATCTCTCTCCCCCTTTTGTGTTTAGTATTAGCTAATCTAACAATACTAAACGTAGTTCTGAACACTTTGAGAATTGAAACCTTTATCCTTCTGTATCTTGTGTAAGCTGATGGCAGACATAAGACAAAGATAAATTACGGAGACCTGGCCATATTTATATCTTTTGTCATTTTATTTTTTGCATTTCTCCCCAATTCCTCACAATACCTCACAAAACTTCGGTCCAATAATTAATATATCCATGTATACATATAATATTACTGTAATAATAATAATAATAATAATAATAATAATAATAGTGACAATAAAAACAATATTTCACAATACAAAAGACAAGTTTAAATATGCAGATTTTCAAATTGCATGTCAAATCTTGATTATTTTTTTGTACTTCACATGCATTTGAAATATAAAAATAGACTTCTGATTGTTTTCGGTTTATATACATTTTTTTTTTATAAATATAAGAATACAAATGTATTTTTAAAATACAAAGATAAATACAGTCACGTAGTGTACATTGTGTACCAAACCAGAAAGTACAAACATTATTTGGATATTTAGCATTCACAAAACACATTTACGTTAGAATTGCAACTTTAACGACAATTGCAGGTCTGTGTTTATCCTTCTTTTCCGTATTTCATCTATTTTGTTTCCTGCTACCCAGACTCCTCCACTCTCTGCCTCCATAAATATGGCAGGGTTCCTCAGAGACAGGAAGTTTAAGAGGTCAGCGTAAGAGGGGTCAAAGGTTAACAGGAAGTTCTAGCTCTGCCGCACGTCCTGTAACAGTTTGTTGATCTCGGCAACCAGCTCGCTGGCGTCCATCAGCTCGTGGCGGCTGTCGCTGCGTTTGCCCGGGAGCTGTCCCAGCTGCCCCAGCACTGAGTCAAAATCGTCCTCCTCATAGTTCTCGGGAATCTCCTCCATGGCAGGGAGCCACTTACAGGAGGGGCCGAGGAGGGGCACCTGCACGGGGACCGGGGCAGCAGTTGGAGCCACCACTGTAGGGCTGACCATGGCGGTCAGCAGGGGGCTGTTCTTGGGGGTATGGTTGTGACTGTGGCTGTTCTGGGGGCTGTTCTTGGGGGCAGAGGGGTGGTTGTTCTGGCTGCTGAGCTTGGTGCTGGCTTTGAGGGTGTGGTAGCCGTTCTGACCCGCCGGCCCAATGCTGCTGCCAGGGTTCTGGAAGTGTGTGTTGGCCGCCCAGGCCGCCACGCCTTGCTGGTGGGCGGAGGCGCTGGGCTTCCCCGGCAGGTGGCCTCGCCTCCGGTCTAGGGATCCGCCCAGCGGAACCCCCACGCTGCCGCCACCCCCGCCGCTGCCCTTCTGGGTCTCACTGACCTGGGCGTAGGAGTCCAGGGACTGGGGGAGGAGCCTCTGGAACACGCTGCTCATCTCCGACAGCAGCGAGGTGGTCCCGCACAGGTCGTCGCCCTCCCCCTCCTCGTCTCCGCCCTCCTCTCCCTCGCCCCCGCTGGCGTCCTTGCCGAAGGTGGAGAAGCTCTGGCTGCGCTGGGCGGGCTCCGCGATCTGCGGGGGCTCCTGGGGGTCGCTGGCCTGCCGCGGGTCCTCCCCGGGGATGAAGAGGTTGCTGCGGTAGTCGGAGGAGGCTGAGGCCGGGGAGGCCAGCGGGGGCATCCAGCACTGGTCGGAGTGGCCCAGGACCCGACACTCCTCGGTGCACAGTCTCATGGCTGGGGGGTGGGGGGGGGAGGAAGACATGGTCAGATACACACTGGTGGGAACACAGGGAAACACCAGAGAAAGAAACGCAGAGTTTTGAGCAAGCGCTGCTGGCCAATGGGATGGGGCTGTGTGGGGCTGGAACTAGGTCAAGGTCTATGTATTTTTTCTCATCCGCTTCAATAGTCCTAGAGAGCATATTTGCCCACCTGCTGTATCCGGGCAGACTGGCAGAAATCGGCACTAATTAAAAGGCTCAGTACTTAGCATGAGACAGAGACCACTACCTTGAATGCATACAGTGTCAGGACAATTCACAAGGCGCAATCAATGCTTATTAGGCATTCAAAAGAACCCCCGCTTTAAAAGCCTGCATTTTCCCCCTTTCAAGTCTCTCTATTCAATATTAAATCTTCAAATAAAAATTAAAAAAAATCTCTAAAGAATAAATTAGACAAATCAAATATGCCAACTTAAAGCTTTCATTAAACACAGCGTGGTATTCAGTCGTGCTATTCAGGGACTTCATTAATCCCTCATTAACATGAAAGGAACATTTATAATACATCTTAGGGCAGATGAAAAGTGCATTTGAGCAAGAGAGGTGGGGGGGGGGGGGAGACAGGCGCTCAGAGAACAGCCAGATTGGGTCCCCTGGTGATGAAAGGGGGGAAAATGAAAGATTAATCCTAAAGATTCATTTGATAAGAGAGAAAAAGAAAAATAGATTTTCACAGAGCCGGAGAAACCCAACTCCATGTTGACCGTCTGCCTCTCCGTCTTTGCTTTACCGCCTGTTTTTCTACAGGGAGTGTGTGATCAGAGTCGTGGAGGACTGTCTTGTGGAAAAGAGGACGTTGTCCTGCAGGAGAGTGTGAGACTACGGGGGGGGGGGGGGGGGGGGGGTGGCTTCAGATACTTCTGTCTGAAGGTGAATGGGTCGTGGGGGTGTTTAGGGGGTGGATTGAGGTAGGGAAGGAAGGAAGGAGGAAAGAAGGGAAGGAGGGAGGGGTTAGTGAGGGCGCGGAGGGGAGGTGAAAGTGACGGAGGGAAGGACAGTGAGGGAGGGCGGGTAAGGGAAGGTGAGCGAGGGAGGGAAGGGAGGGGAGGGAGGGCGATAAGGGACGAGGCCGGGCTGAGGGTGTGTACCTGCATGCGGCCTGTGCTGGCCCTGGGCCTCGGGGGGGTAAAGCTCAACAAAGGCCTCACCCAGGAGCCTGTCGATGGGGGACTCCCGGCCGGCCTCGTAGTCGCTGTCCCCGGCCTCGCTGTCCCCTCGGCCGCTGTCCTTCAGACTGAACTTGTCCATGTCGTTCAGAGCGTACCTGGAGAGACGGGGAGACGGAAATCAGATCAAGCCGTGCTCCTCTTCTTTCGCATATTACCTCAGGATTGCATTTGACGTAATGTCAGGTCTGGGACATGTGCTTGCATCCTAATCAGGAACCAACGGTTCTGACATTCTCAGTGGGAGGGATCTTTGCATGACATTATCGAGTTATTAAAGTCTCTGTGGCGTCTGTCTCCTATCAAACAGAGGTGCAAGTCAGCTAAGACGAGCATATGGAGGCTGGGCGCTACAGTGGTAGCACAGCTTGTTCCATGATTAGCAAAAAGCAGCATATTATTTTAGTTGGGGGAAATACTGGCAGTTGGATGTCAAGACTGAATATGTGGCTGGTCATATGGTCATAAGGTCAAATAGATGCAGCGTTTTGTTGACAGGAAAACTGGTCATTCTAAAACTTATTCATTTAGCAGAACCTTACATAATCGGTCACTGATCATAACAACGAGATAGTCTCTTTGTATTCATTATCAATCACCATCATTGCCATCATCACCATAGCCACCATCGGTGGCGTTTCCTCATTCTAGGTGTGTGTCGCCGCGTTTACCTGTAGCTTCCTTGTGTATTTGTTGCCGCGGAAACTGGGTCGGGGTTGGTACTGGCCCTGATGAAAGCATTGACAGAAGGCTGTGAGACTTGCTACAATCCCAAGAGAGAAACGACAAAAAAAGGGGGCAGAACGAGAAAAAAAAGGGAGGAAAAAGAGAGAGGGAGGGGGGAGGAGGAGAGGGACGAAAAAGGAAGAAGAATGAAGAGGGGGGGGGGGAGGATGAACAACTGATGAGAGCGGACAGGCAGGGGACATGTGACATGGGGGGGCGCTGATGGGACGTGACATGATCTTAAACGAGAGGGGGGGGGGGCGGGGATGATGATCAACATAAATAATAATAAGGGACGAAGGGCTGACGTAAGAGCGTGGTGAAGGGGGAACAAATCCAGAGCAAATACTGAATATAAGACAGGCATGTTGACATTGTCCTCATCTACTGTCTATCTGCAGGGCGGAGTTTGACATCGTTCTCCTCCGTTCCTCGTCAGGGGGAGCGAGACGTATTTAACGGATGCTTTTTTAAAAATTATTATTCCACCTTCCGGAGCGCTTCAAAGACTAACATTAGCAGAGTTCGCGCTTATAGAAGCACAGGCCTGCCGACGCCGTACGCTAGCGCGACGAGCATGCTAGCCGTTGAAATATGAACTCAATATTCATGCAACGTAGGATGCTATCGACTAACGTTCCACCTTGCTGACGCAACCCTCCTCATGCACTCTCTCTCTCGCCCGCTCACTCTCTCCCTCTCACCTCCACTGGGGCGTGGCGTGCGCCAGTTCCAGGGCGATGTTCTCCGGCACGTGATTGGACGAGATGGTCACCAGGCTGTTGAGCGACTGCCGGCTGTGGTGGCTCTGCCGGCTCCCCATGGTGCCTCTTTCGGGGGCGGGGGAGGCGGACGGCGAGCGTGGGTGAGCCCGCACCGGCAGAGTCCCGT
Organism: Neosalanx taihuensis; assembly: GCA_030340665.1. Taxonomy (NCBI): domain Eukaryota; kingdom Metazoa; phylum Chordata; class Actinopteri; order Osmeriformes; family Salangidae; genus Neosalanx; species Neosalanx taihuensis. The sequence goes on from CM059302.1 coordinate 5,439,706, forward strand.
TGACGGTGGGCACCAGGCTGATGTCGCCCTTATGGATCTGGCGGGAGGGCTTCTTGGGGTGGTTCTGATAGGTGTTTTCTGCCACGCGGCAATTGTAGGAGTGCCGCGGGTCTTTCTTCTCCCGGTTACAGCGCGCCGTGGCGAACATCACCATGACGACCAGCAGCAGGGCGCAGACGGCGCCTAGGGAGATGATGATGATGAGGGAGAGATCCAGGGGTGGCTGGCTGGGGCCTGTGGACGGGGGGGGCATGGTGTCCATGGTCTCCTTCAGGGTGAGCCTGAAGAGGGCCCCCGTGGAGAGGCGGCTGGTGCCCCGGTCGGTCACCTCCACCTTGATCTCCATCACGTCCCGCGGCGCCGCCTCCAGGCTCCCGTTGGTCCTCAGCTCGCAGCGGCGCGCGTCCATCGCGAACAGCCCGTCCTCGTTGCCCCCGACGATGGCGCAGCTCAGCTCGCCGTTGGCGCCCGAGTCGCGGTCCGTCGCCTTGACCGCGGCCACCAGCTGGCCGGAGGAGGCGTGGCTTCCAGACGGGCAGCTCGGGCGGTGTGGTTGCGGAGGGGCGGGGCGTGGATGACGGGCGGGTTGTCGTTGTCGTCGAGCACGGTGAGGAGGACCGTGGGCGTTGGAGGAGAGGGCGGGTTGCCGCCGTCGCGGGCCTGCACGGTGAAGGCGATTCGGCTGACGTCCTCGTGGTCGAAGCTGCGCAGGGCGTACACGGCGCCGTTGGAGGGGTCGATGGTCACATAGGGTGGAGATGGGGCTCCCGTGGACGAGAGCCTCCACCACCGAGTAGGTCACCTGGCCGTTGGTGCCCAGGTCCGGGTCGGACGCCACCACCGTCATGAGGTACGCGCCGGGGGAATTGTTCTCCGACTTGAACACCTCGTAGCGGCTTTTCTCGAACTGAGGAGGATTGTCATTCTCATCCAGGACCTGGACGGTGAAGTGTTTGATGGTTGAGAGACTGGGGGAGCCGCGGTCCTCGGCTATGACGGTCAAACTGTACTCCGACCGCTTCTCACGATCCAGAGAAACGTTGGTCAAGATCATGTAGTTCTTCCTCGTAGGTTTTCTGAGCCGGAAGTGTCCGTGGCCGTGAAGGCGGCAAACCCACGTCGCCGTTCAGCCCTGCGTCACTGTCGTCAACGCGCACCAGCGCGATGAACGTGTCCACCGGCGCGCCCTCCGAAATGTAGGGCCACCTCCTCTTTACCGGGAGTCATTAGGTTGATGTTAATCTCGGGTCTGTTGTCGTTCACGTCCACCACTTTGATGACGATTTTACAAAGTCCCGGGATAGAATTCGGACCCAGATCTTGAGCTTGCACATCCAGCTCATAAGACGACGTGCTTTCGAAGTCCACCCTTTTTAATGAGAGTGATGTGGCCATTTCCGGGTTCATTTAAACGTTTCCAGTATTTTAGGAGAGACATGGCTGCTGAAAGAATAAACGATTTTACCGTTTGTGCCTTCGTCCGGATCTGTCGCGTTCAAATCAATGATCAGAGTCCCCAGTGGAGAGTTTTCCAGCAGATCGATCACATAGGCCTGCTCGTCAAACGCAGGGCTGTTGTCATTGGAGTCGGATACGGTGATCTTGAGGAGAGTAGATCCGGATTTAGGGGGGACACCGTTGTCCGAGGCCGTGAGCTGGAGCTGGTAGTTGGACTGCAACTCCCGGTCAATTCCCTCGTGACCACGAGCTCTGCGTACTTGGCACCGGTCCGTCCTGGTTCTGATTTCGATTTTGAAGAAGTTATTAGGGGTGAGAGAGTACGCGTGCAGGGCGTTCTCTCCCACGTCTGGGTCCGTGGCGCTGTCCAGCGGGGTGCGCGTCCCCACGGCCGCGCTCTCGGAGATCTCAATGGGGATGACGGCTCGGGAGAAGTGCGGGGAGTTGTCGTTGATGTCCAAGACCTCGACTTCAACGTGGAACAGCTGGAGGTGCTCGGTGGGCAGAGTGACCACGTCGAACTCGATCGAGCAGTTGAGGTTTTTCTCGCAAAGCTTTTCTCGGTCGATCTTGGTGCCGATGGTGATCTCACCGTCCTCCTCCCGAACCGACAGGAACGGCGTGCTCCCCCGTTGCATAGCACGGAACCGAAAGGACAAGGAGCCCGGTAACTTAGACAAAACATCCGCCACGTCTTCTTTGAGCCTCGCGATGACGGTTCCCACTTTCTGCTCCTCGTAAACTTTGTATTTCAAAGTCTTCCCCGCTGCGCCGTGCATGAAGGCGAGCAACAATAGAAGTTTCAACAGCGCGGTGGAAATAGATTCCCTTCGGTTCTGTTCATTTTCGCCCCCATCTTTAAGCACCCGGAGCGGGGCTGTTCTTCCACAGACTTCGGTGAAAAAAGGAAAAGAGACCGCTTCTTAAAAGTCTGACATGTTAAATTCTCCTAATAAGTCACGGTTGGCGAGAAGTCGCGTGATCAGGACGGACGATCAAAATAGATTCCAAACCGAGATGAAATGCCCAGATAACAATTCTCTTTTCTTTCTCCAGTCGAGCAAGGAAAACATAAAAAATCCCCTCTGGTCTGAGAAATGCTGTTTTGTTGCATACATCCACGAGTGTCGTCCGTGTGTGTGTGTGACTGTTGCGTCTGTGGAAATCTAAAGCGAGAAAAGGCGCAGCTCCGCGCGCTGTTGCCGTGCGCTCCTGCTCTGCCGCGCGCTCCTGCCGTCTGTCTGTCTCCGCAGACGACCTGCCCCTCATAGCCCGCCCCGCACCAGAACTGCGTCTTTTTCCTCAGAAAAAAAACACTCCCCCACCCCTCTTTCTTCTCAGTCCTCCACCCCCCTCTTTCTAAATCAAGCGGCTGCCCCTTATTCCAGCACAGACGGACCATTGAAGGCAGAAGCCAAGCAGACCAGCCGTCCCCCCCACCCCCCCGCACAAGACGTAGTTTTTTAAAGTGTGACCATGCAACAATAGCTATAGGAGGAATTATTCAAGGCCTACAACTTTAACATGTCCAAAAGATTGACCCTGCAGGAGCCCTGGCAGACGTACATTGTTGCTCTTGCAATTCACAACGTGTGCCGCTGTGTGAGGTTCACAATATCTACCGTTGGCCTATGAGATATTTCGAAATGTTTTGAACAGGTTTCAGAATCAGAAAGAGGTTTATGAGGTTTATTCGCTATGCAAGATAACAAACATAGAATTCACTGTGGCAGACATGAGCAAACATAGAACATATACGTGGCATAATAATAAAAATGTAATACAATGTAAAATACACTACAAATAACATAGAAGTACAAATAACATAAGTACAAAGTGGGATTGGTATATATAGTACGGGGGTGGGGGGGCGGGGGGGTGTATATACACAGTAGTGCAAACAGTGGTGCAAAAATCACAGTAGTAAGTTTTCAAGTAAGTGTTGTGTGCTAAAGTGGCAGAGTGCAGTGGGATTCGTAGAGTACACCACTGTGTTATTGCATGTACCATGGAGTATATTTTGCAACTTGGAACGTTTAATTGGGATTTCAGCATTAATAAGTGTGGCCGATCACTGGTAGACTCAGCGTGATGGCGCGAGCCCACTGAGGACCCTATAATGCCCCGTGCGCAAAACATCAGAATGTGGAGAATTGGATGTTTGAACATGCTGCTGATGAACAGTGCAGTGATTTTAGCCTATCCCGAAATACCCATCATACTACATTTGGCGATGGAGGCGGACCCCCGCGCGCCCTTATTACTATTGTTAGTCCCGCGTGTGGCAAATCTCTAAAAGGGTTGCCTGAAGCTGAATGCGGCCTCGCAGCGGGTCACGCGGGAGGACACTTTTCCTCCCCCTCTCGTGCATAATACTGTTTTACACCCCCCCCCCCCCCCCCCCCCAGTTCCTGATCCAGGCGAATTAGTATCTTCATACTCGCGCTCAGACTGCAATACACGAGCAACTGGAGCTTTTGGAAAGGCACGAGACCATCTGGCTGTGAGGTTCAGACGACCCAAACATATAATTACATCAATGCAGACCCAACTAACCCCCCCATGGCAGAATCACAGGAGAGAATTAGCCTTCTTTCAGAGGCGTCATTCGAATATAATCTAATGCCTTTTACCAACGCCCCGCATTTCTAAATAGGTCCTACACATTTTCACAGTCTCCGCTCAGCCTGCACTCTGCCTTTAGCACACAACACTTTAAAAACGCACTACTGTGATTTTTGCACCACTGTTTGCACTACTGTGTATATACCCCCCCACCCCCCCCACACACACACCCATCCCACTTTGTACTTATGTTATTTGTATCATATGTGTATTTTACATTGTATTCATTTTATATTATTATGCCACATGTTCTATGCTCTTCTCTGCCACATTGAATGATATGTTAGTTATTCTTGCATAGCGATTAAACCTCATTCTGATTCTGATTCTGATCCTATTTACTGCATAATCGGATTCACGCGGTTGAGTTCATGCTGAACTATTTTTTGTTGTTGACGCAACCTAGTTCTGAATCCATCGTCCCTGTGACTAACAGTAAACATTTAAGATCGACATCATGTGAAACGAAACGTAGGTTCTTTCCATGTATTTAAATTCCTGGGGTGAACCGTGGGAAAAATCTGCACGCTGATGTTCATCCCAACCATCTGTCCCCACGCGCGCACATGGACTTCAATTCCACAACTGAAAATCAATACCCTCCACTAAAATAACTCAGCATATCCTTCTAGACACAAAGGCATTGGCGATACTATGGTAGGGCAAAGTTCTGACTTGATAGCACCAGAGATGGATGTTTACAGTGAAGGAAAGGACTTGGTAAAAGCGCATTTGTCCTTCATTAACAAATAAAGGTTTTTATTATAAACGAAGAGATTGGGTTGCGTCGTGGCCTATACTCAACATGCAGCACTTGATGCTGATTGTGTTTGACGGGCAATGAGGAGGCCAGGAACAACAGGGTTGGTGTTTGGGGGGGGGGGGGGGGGGGTTCTCTCATGAGCCAGTCTTTGGACTGTTCAATGAAATGAAGGCCGATTGAAAAGACCGCGCCAACGTTTAACAACGTTAGACATGGGCTGGTGCTTCAGTTCTGCGCACCCGGCCACTCACCAACAAAAAGAGCCCTGGCGAGCCGGCCGTGCCCTAATATCATTACTTAAGGTAGGGAATGCGAGATAATGACATTTCCGTCCCAAAGAAGTTCAACACGGCCAAGGATTAGGCAAGAACGGCCTTAATTCCAATAAACTCATGGAGACCAGCCACCTTGACGAAAGTAGACGCAAACGGATTTGTAGATACGCTCCTTTTTAGCACGTGACTGAAACTATTAGAAGAAAATAAAAATGTACATTGTTGTAAATGGTTTTACTCAATACAAAACACCATTAAAACCTGACAACCACTCTTCAAACGCATGACAAATCAATTCATCTGGCGTTTCGCGAGTGCTTCAATGGGCCTAATATAAAATATACAAGTGAGCGTGAAACCATTAATAGCTATACCTGAAAAAAATACATAAACAATGAACATATCAAAAGCGACCAGCAAAAAGCCTCAGCCACACAGGCTACAATGTTACAATTAGTCAGCGAGCCAAGGTGTCCATTCACATTTTGTGCTATTGCAGCTACACGATGATGCCATGTATAAAAAGTTTAAACCCTCTCGGAAGAAAGTTCCATTGTCTGCTTTTGTCTGTGTAATCGTGGTCGGTTGACGTGCGTCAGAAGAAGGGGGTTTGCAGAAATGTCCCCCCAGGGACCACCAAGTTACTGCGGGCCTGGGAAGAGGGGGGAAGGGAGACCTAAACTTCTGTAATTGAAATGAAGGAGATCCCGCATAACAAAAGGCTCTTTAGCAGGTGGAACGAGACCGCTCCTCCCGGGGTCCACGAGCAGATACGACTGGGGGAGTTGCGCGTTTCTGCGCGTGCACGTCGCGCACTGGAGCCAGCGTTCTCCCCCTCCCCCCCCCCCTCCGCCCCCCAATCCGCCCCCTCCGTGTGTCAGCCGGCGCGAGGGTGCTCCGACGCGCGCCGGGGTCGAGGCGATTGTAAAGGCATGCGAGCATCTGCCGTCCCCGAGCTCCCTCTCTCATTATCGTGCATGCTGTCAAGCTCGCGCGGCCCCCTTTCTCGCGAGGAAGAAGGGATTTGAGTGAGGGGAGCACACGGCTCTGCTTCGTGTGGCCTCGCCACTATTCTGCGTATTTCTTTGTCTTTTTTCCCCCCCGCAGTTTGACTTGCCATATGGTAACTGTTGAGTTTATTGCTGTAGGACGCGTGCAGGGCGGACATGGGTCTATCTTGAAGACTGACAGTAGCGCATAAATAGGTGCATTCTGACATGCATGCGACCCCACGCTGTGTTTGAGCGCAAATGCCTATATTTTGCTCCTATTCTAAGGCCTTGATTCAAAAAACGGCAACGCCTCCATATTTCATTAGGGGTTATACACCATGCTGTATGTGGATTATCATTAAATCATAAAATTACTGTACCCGAGGACCATGGTCAGACAGATAAGCAGCCATCCTCTTCCTGCATGCATATTTAGCGTTCTCTCTCTCTCTCTCTCTCTCTCTCTCTCTCTCTCTCTCTCTCTCTCTCTCTCCCTCTCTTTCTCTCTCTCTCTCTCTCTCTCTCTCTCTCTCTCTCTCTCTCTCTCTCTCTCTCTCTCTCCCCCTCTCTTTCTTCCCCCCTCTCTCTCTCTCCCTCTCTCTCTCTCTCCCCCTCTCTTTCTTCCCCCCCTCTCTCTCTCCCTCTCTCTCTCTCTCTCTCTCCTTCTCTCCTTCTCCTTCTCTCTAGCGTTTTCTCTCTCTCTCTCCCCCTCTCTTTCCCCCCCCCCCCTCTCTCTCTCTCTCTCTCTCTCCTTCTCTCTTCTTCTTTCTCTCCTCTCTCTCCTTCTCTCTCTGTCTCTCACCCTCTTTCTCTCTCTTCTTCTTTTCTCTCCTTATCTCTCTCACCCTCTTTCTCTCGCTTAGCCTTTGGTCCAATACACCAAGTTCATTTGTGACAAACCACTGCAGCTGAGGTGTGCAAAAGCTCTGATATCACCCCCCCCCCCCAAACTCCATCTAAGAAATGCCCAGCCTGTTCATTTTATGACTTAGAAGCGCAACCACAAGACCTAATGTCCAACATTATTCCAACGTCTTGAATGAGTTCCCACTGGGGCGACTGTTGTTGTTCCCTGCAGTGCAGTCTTTCTCCCCTGCCCTGTCAGGTGTCATGGTTCTGACCATGGAGGAACACACAGCTCCATCCATCGTGCTCCTGGTTCTGACTGGATGCCTGTTAGCCCCTTTTCCTCACATGTAAAATTGTGGACAGCACTCTTTATTTCCCGGCTGTTTTTCTTGCAAGACTTCAGGAGGGTTTTTGAGGCTCTCCTTGACTTGCTGACTGTTTCTTGGCCTAGACCTGTCCAGGCCTTTCTATTGTGAATAACTTCCTTGACCGGTCAACTTATTTTCCAGTGCAAGAAATAGGTTTGCGTGAGTCAATTATGGACCTCCTTGACTTGTTGACTGTTTTCCAGCACAACTGACGAACGCACCAAGTTCGCCGTTACCTTTCTTGACTTCCTGCTGTAGTACAAAACATTTGAACATCCTTTTACCCACGAAGGACAACCACATAATTCATGTTTCTGTACGTTTCTTTTTCTTTTTATCCATCAGATAAAACACATGATACCGTATTTTTCGGACTATAGGGCGCACTTAAAAGCCTTTATTTTTCTCAAAAAAACGACACTGCGCCTTATAATCCGAAGCGCTTTATATATGGATTAATTCTTTTGTTTACTGACCTCTAAGAGATTTCTTTGTGGTACAAGGCGCTCACTGCGCTAAATCAAAATGTTTTAGTACGATTTTGGTAAACTACAAAGCCGCACCGCTTGCAGCATTCCGGCTACCGTAACCAGGAGTGTCGCAGAGTAATACATACAGTGCTTCACCATAATATTATTCGACTGATTTATCTGACTGTTTTTTTTCCGCTTAATGCACCTTATAGTCTGGTGCGCTTTATACATGAAAAAATATCGAAAATAGACCATTCATTGACAGTGCGCCTTATAATCCAGTGCGCCCTATAGTGCAAAAAATACGGTAATTGCTTTGCATCAGTATTTACAACTCAGACAGCCACCACGCTACAACAAGCTCTGGGTCATTTTGTACTTCGTTTTAATACATTTCCACTGTCAAAGACGTGTTTTCAAAGCCCCTGTAGACGTAAATATCAATTCAGAAGGAGATTATTTCCTGTCAGACACGCACACGTCGATTTCAAGGCTCCTCCGGGTTCGCGAAGTTCACTGTGTGAACCCAGTCACCCAGCCTGCAGACGATCCTGCCAGTAACCCAGGGAGGACAAAGGCTTCGATGGACGGACGGACGGACTGCATGGAGGATGTTGACGAGGATTAGGAGGATGGTGAAGGTGCGGTGATACTACAGAATCTCCCCCCCCCCCCCCCCCCCCCCGGCACTGATGTTTTGACGGAGGGCAAGGAACCGCCCCTCCGACAGGCGCACGGTGGACATATGGCGCGGTGCTACCTGATCACCTTGTTTTGCCGAAGCGGGGGGGACAATCGCGTCCCCCGCCCCTGGTTTTCATATCTCAGACGGGGGCTATCCGATATCCGTCAGCCAGCGGTGCCCCAGTTTAATAACTGAGGATCCTCTCTCTCCCGTTCCCCCCCCTCTCTCTCTTCTTTCTCCGCACACCCCCCCCCCCCTCCCCACCCCCCTGTCTTCAAAGGAAAGGTTTTTTTTTTTTTTTTTAAGATTGTGAACAGGTGCGGAGAACAAAGAGGGGCGGTTCAATGCTTTGGCGCTAGGTTCGGGTCAGGTGCGGCTGTCGTTTCTCTGCACGCGTTCGTTAACGGCACGGGGGGGAGGGGGGGAGATGTGCCTTCCCCGTGCGAGCAGTCGTGCCGTCTCCCAGCAGGGACGCGCAAGCTAACGTGTCGAAACCCGGTTCGGCCTGGAACGCCCCACGCAGTCGCATCTGGAACCTGTTTGACAACAGCGAGTGGGGGAACCTATTTTGTCGTTGTTGCTTGAAGCGCTTCCAAGACGCGGTTTTGGCGCATGCTAGCAGGACAAAGGACGGGCGACAACCTACGATGGGGTCTACTCTGCTGACCCGGGTACGTGTGTTGGAGGGGGGGGGGGGGGGGGGGGGGGGGGGGGGGGAGGTGGGGGGGAGGGGGGGGGGGGAGCCAAACAAAAGCCCCCCCTGTGCGGAGTGAAGCACGCGCGGGGCAGAGGGCTGACAGATTTTGGGGGGGTGGGGTGGGGTGCTCTCATTCATTAAAAGGAAGATTTACTACCTTCAGACACCCCCCCCTCTCTCTCTCTTTCCCGGCAGACCCCTCCCCCACCAACTCACACACAGACTATTTGTGTTGGCAGCTGTGAGGCAGGCAGAACTCTCTCCTTTCTTTGCAGTAGTAGTGGTGGTGGTAGCGGGGGGGGGGGGGGGGGGGGGGTGTCCACAGTGACACGTGTTTTTCATATTCGGTTGTTTGTGTATGTGGGGGTGGGTGTGTGTATGTGGGGGTGGGGGGTGGGGGGTGGGGAAACCCTTTCTTTGGAAACCCCTCTGGATCTCCCCAGATCTCCCCTTCGTCCGGGGGCCGCGAAAGCCGCCGACTTCTGTCAGCTCCTCCCTGGTCTGAGGTCTGTCCACCTAGAGAGGGATTCCTGCATCCTGCGCCCCCCCCCCCCCCCCCATCCCCCGCCATCCCCCGGGATCTGACGTACCCCCACACGCAGTTGAACAATCAAACCACCCATCTGTAGCTGGCAGTGAAAGGCAGATGGTCGGGACTGATAATGTCAAATCGGCAGATTCTTTAGAATGTATTATAGATGGTTGTGCTCTGATTCCCATGACATCTATGACGGAGCACAGCTAGCATCCAACCAGAAGTGCAAGACAGTTAGTATAAGCAGAATATATCAGTTCTAAGCAGAATATACAGAATATGTACAGGGTATTAAGGGTGAATTGGTAGCAACAAATATACAGCTGCATTGTATAAAATATTACAGTATTTTTTACAGAGTTTACAGCATAGTATGTACGAATAGTGCAAAATGGTACTATATTCAGATGTGCAAAATGGAACAGATAGTGCAAAATGGTAAGATGGTGCAAAATGTAAGATGGTGCAAAAGGATACAGATGGTGCAAGTATAGGGGGGCACTGTGTTGCAGTGAAGCTATGATGTGCCTGGCCCCTCTGACGACAGCTCTGTTATTCACTCTTGTTAGTTTACACGCTTGTATACTCCGACAAGTCTTTAATTTTCTACCATGAAGCCGCAAAACCCTGCTAATGTTCCCAAGCTACCTCCCACAGACCTCCGAACTGTGGCTGAAATCTCGACAGTGATTGGCTCTCTCCTTCTCCCCCAAAAAGGCTAGCTAGGCAGCCACCCAGTCGTGCTCTATTAGTTATCACTGCAGGATCTTGCTTTATGAGACCAATTAAAAGGGGCGAGACAGTAAAAACAGTGGCTCTGTTTACCATCCTGGCCTTGGTGGTAAGGAAGAGGGCTCGTTATTACACGGCAATACGACTCCAGGCGTCTTAATGGATCCCAGACCAGCCCTTTATCTAAAAACATTCCTGCTCTGGTTTGAGACGCAGGAAGGTATAAAGCCTGGTGCAGAGGCCAGACCAGACCAAACGCTCAGCAACGTCTAATGCCTCGGCGTGATCCCCGGGTTTATTTGACATTCATCAAGGAGCTTCATCCCCAGGCGGAAATTAGGGTCTGGCGAGTTGAAAAATCCCCGTGGAAGGGGTTTTAATCAAACGACACGGAGGAGGGGAAAGCGGGTGCGTGTCTGAAGCGTGTCACAACCGAGGGAACTTTCCGGGTTCAGACCAGCGTACGTTTCTGTCAGTCAGGCTCCGAACAACACAGAGAAACAGGCAACGAACAGCATCTAGAACGTTCCGGAACGAGATTAAAGAGACCGAAAATACACTCTGGGCGCTCGGAAGAAAAAAAAAACAACAACAAAAAAACAGGATTTCTGACGGTCGACAGAACCTGCGTTCTCCCAGGTTGTTCTGGCGAGGCAGTGCGCGTCGTCTGCCACGGGGGAGAGGCCCATCTGTGGAGCGGTGCGCTCGGAAGTGACGCGTAGCCGCGGCGAAAAACACCTCCGAAACACGAGGGGCTAGCGCTAGCATGATGAGGGACGACACATTAAAAGCCGCGCTGGTACACATTATGGCTGCAAACACTTAGCAGCGCACTCACGCTCATGAATTATTCACAGGCCCCCTGCCTCTGCCAGGAACGTCTTAACCTAAAAAAGAGCGATGGAGAGCGGGGGGGGGGGGGGGGGGGGGGGGGGGGGGGGGGGGGGGGTGGGGGGGGGGGGAAGGAACACGGGGAGATGGTTTTAGGGGGAAGACCGACAGAAGGAGAGACCGGGAGACGAAAAGTGAGAGGGTGAGAGAACGAGAGGTGGTCGAGAAAAGAAAGTGCAGTTTTGCGTTACGACGAAAGTGGAGATGTCAAGCTAGCCGGCGGTGGTTTATTGGTGGGGGACAGCCTGGGTTCCTCATGTGCGTGCTGGAAAGAGTCTTAGCAGGCATGCTAATTGCTTGTCTAATGGGCTATTAATACATGTCAGAGTTAGTGCGGGATAAATAAAGGAATAAAAATTGAGGGTGAAAAAAACACACTAATGATCTGATCCCCCCCCCCCCCCACTCTTCCTGTTCTCCTTGCGGTTTGTCGATGAAGACTCCCTCAAACCCAAGAGTCTCCCAAGAGTCTTATCAGACGGAAATTCAAAGAGAGATGGAGGCAGGGAAGAAGGGAGGATAGGAGGATGAGAATGGCGAGGAAGACATGGAGAGAATGAGAGACGAATTAAAAAAAAAAACAACTTTCTTTTCGTAGCTGTTTAAGCTAATGAAAGAAGCTGCTAATTACTTGTCTGGCATCCATTTCCATTAGACAGCTGAAGTCGTTCATCTTGTTTTCCTCATTCATTAGTCTGACCTGAAAGAGCTCCTTCCTTCCATCCATCCTTCCATCCATCCACAGCCTCCTATCTTTCTTTTATTTCTATTCTCCTCTTTTTACATCCATCAATCCTTTACCGCTTATTCTTCTTTCCCCTTAACTTAAAGGATGGCTGCAGACTCAGAGGGAGTCAGTGGATTGACGGTGTCAGGCTAGTAATCAGAAGGTCCCTGGTTCGAGCCCTGGCTGTGCCAACATGGCGTTGTGTCCTCGAGCAAGGCACTTCACCCTACTTGCCTCAGGGGGAACGTCCCTGTACTTGCTGTAAGTCACTCTGGATAAGCGCATCAGCTAAACGACTCAATGTAAATGCATTCTAATTACGAAGTATCTTCAGGGAAATAGCCGTGGATTCATGTTTTTGGTGGCTGTCTGATATCAGGGTAGTATCTTCCGGATCTTCTTCCCCTGACGATGAGATGAAACGAGGCCTTTGTACCCGGCCCGCGTGGTCCCCCCCCCCCCCGAGTCAGAAGGGATGAACGGGTGTGAACTGGATTCCCGGTCTGACCCTTGCCTCCGTCCGCAGCCTGACGAGCTGTTGGATCTCCTGCAGATGTCCACCGCGCTCAGCCTCCCCCCCCCCCCCCCGTTTCCTCCCCCTCCGCCCTCCCCCCTCTGACTCTCTCCCTCCCCCCCTCCCTCCCTCTCCCAGGCATCCCGCGGAGGGATAAGTGACACTCTCTCTCTCTCGCCAGGCGGTGCAGATGCTGATCCGTCATTGTTACGGCGAGGCGAGCGGCTATGGTAATCCAGACCACCCCCCCCCCCCCCCCCCCCCCCCCCCCCCCACCCCCGACGAATGTGCTGACTTCTGTGACGGCCCGGGCCTTTGTCAAGCGCCATCTGACCTCCTCACCCCCTCTCTGCACACTTGTCGGGACCCTGCGGGCGGTGAGCGGGGGTGGGGGATGGGTGGTGGGGGAGATGGAGGGACCCACATCCACCCATATCTTAACCCCCCCGCGGGGATTTTCTCATTACTTTTCCTCTCCCTCCCTCCCCCTTTCTCTCTCTCTCTCTCTCTCTCCTTCTCTCTCTCTCTCTCTCTCTCTCCCTCTCTCTCTCTCTCCCTCTCTCGCTCCCTCGCTCGGTCCCAGTCGCTCTGTCTCCTTGCGCCGGTTTACCTTGCTCGACTTTGACTTCCCCCTCTGTCTGCATGTCTCCCCCTTCTCCCACCATCTCTGCCTCCGCATTTCTCCCCCCATACACGCCGCCCTCCCCCCCCCCCCCCCCCGCCTCTGTCTCTCTCTCTCTGTTCCACGGCTCACTCTTTCTGTTGGCACCGACTCACCGTATACATTTCTCTCCGACCTCAAAATCCTTTGTTTCCCCTCCCCCTCTCCTATCCTCTCCTCCCCTATCCTCTCCTTCCCTCTCCTCTCCTCTCCTCCTCTCCTCCCCTCTCCTATCCTCTCCTCCCCTATCCTCTCCTTCCCTCTCCTCTCCTCTCCTCCTCTCTCCCCTCCCCCTCTCCTCTCTCCCCTCCCCTCTCCTCTCCTCCCCTCCCCTCCCCTCTCCCCCCCCCTCTCCCCTCCCCTTCCACAGGAAGCTGCAGAGAGTCCCCGGGTGGAAACATCACGCACCATTAGCCTCCTGAATGACGACATCTCGCCACCTGACTGTCCGGCGCCGCCGTGACAGATCAGCGCTCCCGTTCTCCTTCCCCGGCCCTCCGTCCACCGCCCTGCTCGTCCGTCCCTCTCCGCCCCCCCCTTTCCCCTCTAATCGACGGAGGGGGGGGTGGATGGCCCCGGGTTAAAGGCCCCTCGGCGGTGCTAAAGACCCTCCCCCCCCCCCCCCCCCCCCCAGGGACAAGGGGGAGAGAAACCGGTCCTACGGAGACTGAACGTGCTTCGGGGCGTTAATGGAACACCTGGTCCCGGACGCCGACGCTGAAGCGGGCCTACGGGGGAAAACCTGCCCAGGGAATCCTGACGTTCCCTGCAGGCTGCGGCGCTCCGCCCACCCGCGCTCCGCCGAATCTCCGGGATGTCGGACCCCCTGCCCGGCTATTCATTTTGTCAGCATTGTTTTTTTGGTGGAGCCGGGTTTTTTTTCCTCCCCTCCCTCCCTCCCTCCCTCCCTCCTCCCTCCCTCCCTCCCTCCCTCCCTCCCTCCCTCCCTCCCTCCCTCCCTCCCTCCCTTTCATTGATGAGGACATCTGCGCCCCTGCCTCGCCCCTGCCTCGCCCCTGCCTCGCCCCTGCCTCGCCCCTGCCTCGCCCTCCCGAGTCTTCGAAACAGACGCCTCGTCGTCACTCGAAGAGTTATTTCCAAATCTGCTGTGTGTGAGCTCTGGCTGCCTCTATGGCTCGCCTGCCCCCCCCCCCTCCCCCGGTGCCAGGTTAGCCAGGGTCAGGTTTAAACACGGCCACCCCCCTTTGATTCTCTCTCTCTCTAAGCCCTGCTTCATTAGTGCCGTGATGTAAGCCAGGGTGTAAAGCTGAGCGAGAGCTGTTATCGCCACCGATAACACCGCTCTGCCCTAATCACTCCGGAATCTTCCCCCGGCGCGCTCATCCCATCGCTTCTCCGCCGTTCGGTCGCCACGTCGTTGCTTGTGCATCTCTCTGCCTTTCCAGCTCTCTCTCTCTCTATCGTCTCCATCATTCAGTCATTCCTTCGTGGCCTCTCTGTGTGTCCCTCTCGCTACTTGTCTCACTGTCTCTCTGTCTCCCTCTCTTTCTCTCTCTCTCTCTCTGTCTACCTCTCTCTGTCTCTCTCTCTCTCTCTGTCTCCCTTTCTCTCCCTGTCTAATTGTCTGTCCCTCTCTCACTGTCTACCTCTCTCTGTCTCCCTCTCTCCCTGTCTCCTTCTCCCTCTGTCTCCCTGTCTCCCTCTCTTCCTCTCTCTCCGTCTCCCTCTCTCTCCCTCTCTCCCTGTCTCCCTCTCTCTCTGTCTTCCTCTCTCTCTGTCTCCCTCTCTCTCCCTGTCTCTCCCTCTCTCCCTGTCTCCCTCTCTCTCTGTCTTCCTCTCTCTCTGTCTCCCTCTCTCTCCCTGTCTCTCCCTCTCTCCCTGTCTCCCTCTCTCTCTGTCTCCCTCTCTCCCTGTCTCTCCCTCTCTCCCTGTCTCCCTCTCTCTCTGTCTCCCTCTCTCTCTGTCTCCCTCTCTCCCTGTCTCTCCCTCTCTCTGTCTCCCTCACTCCCTGTCTCCCTCTCTCTCTCTCTTACTGTCTCTCTCTCTCTCCTGCCTCACTGCGTATTCCCCTAGGCGTCACCTGAAAGGGCAGGGGGTCCGGAGGGGTGGGGTGGTATCAGCTGGCAGGAAAGGTTTGCAGCAGGTTGCATCAGTGTCGGAGCAATAAGTTCAGCTGGTGACAAGAGTGTTTGTTACCAGCCGAGAGTCCCGTGACCCCTGGGAGGCTGGGGGGGAGGCGAGGGGGGGAGGCGAGGGGGGGGGGGGGGGGGGGGGCGGCTGCCTGGGGGCTCCCCGGGGGGGCTCGTTACCTGGGCACATCGCTCACCTGGAGGAGGCAGGAGGAAGTGTGCCCCCCCCCCCCCCCCCGCCCCCCCAAGTGCGCCGAGAAAGCCAAGAGGGGTTTCGCTTCAGCCCGCCCGGTCCTGTTTCAAGGGACGTAAGGAGTTCCCGCCCGAATTCGTCGCGGGGGTGACCTTAATCGAATTCAGCCTGAAGTCGCCGACGTCGTCTCGCAGACTGCTCGATTCACCTCGGCGGGGACTGAGGCAGTGCGCCTCGTGGGTTCTGCGTAAAACCCCTATTTCATTTGCCCGAGCCTCGTACGACGTTAGCTTCGGTGCTGAAGTGCATCGCCCCCCCCAGGGAACTTACCGAAACTAATAACAAGTGGAACATCGGTCAACCCCCTTTAAATACCCCCCGAAGTACCTCCTGCAACCAAAAGCAGGTTCCCCCGCCCCTGGAAAGCCCCCTAAGTAATATTTACAACCATCAAGACACCTAAAACCAACCAAACGCAATATTAGAGAACCTGGAAATCAGATTACTCGGCTCTCGCTCTCTGGAAATTGCCCGGAACTCGATTCAAGTTCTTTTTTTTTCCCCTTCTTTTCTTTTTGTCTTCCGTGGAGCTTTGAATTATTTTCTGAGAATTTCTCTGAGAGCCATTTGTCACCAGGAACACTTCCCCTCTACAGGCGGAAAACCCCACATCGTTCTGTGAAAGCGAGGCCTTGTAGAAGAGAGAGGGTTGCATCGACCTAGTTGGAGACAACCTGGAGTTTGAGGGGAGAATGACCTGCCCTGAACAATAGTAACGTTGTTTGAAAGTGCCCGTAGAGTCAGCACCGTATATATGAGGGATTCTGGTGAAGTCTGCAAGTTCTGTAAAAAAAAAGAAACATTATTCATTCAGCAGACGCTTTTATCCAGAACAACTTACGGCAAGTACAGGGACGTTCCCCCCTGAGGCAAGCAGGGAGAAGTACCTTGCCCAAGGACATAACGTCACACAGCCACATCCATCCGGGAATCGAACTCACAACCTTCCGATCACGAGTCGAACGCCTTAACCTGCTGAGCCACTAAACTCGCCGAGTACGCGGCACGGCAACACAATGGCCTCGGCGAAGACGCGAAGAGAAGCTCTCTAGGTATATTTTCAAACACGGCCATCGTATCAGAGACGTTGCTCAGACCGAGCCGCTCAGCCTTCTGACCTGATTACGCGTAACAATGCGCGCTTCAATCAAGAGCAATTAGCGGCGTGATTGCGTGCAATCACTCGGGGCGCATTATGCAAGCAAACGCTCTCCGCTCGTTCCGTAACACACACACACACACACAAAAAAAAGACGAGTCGTTTGCGATTCTCCGATTGGCATTGTCTCAAGTTGAGTGGAAAAACCAATTAGCGGCGGGGAGGGGGCATTCAAGCAAGTCGTGCGTTCGGGGCGGTGTGCGGGGGTGGGGGGTGGTGTGCGGGGTGGGGGGGGGTGGTGTGTGGGGGGGGGGTGGTGTGGGGGGGGGTGTGTGCGGGGTGGGGGGGGTGGTGTGTGGGGGGGGGGGGTGTGGGGGGGGGGTGGTGTGGGGGGGGGGGGGGGATGCACGCAATGACAAAAACCAGCCAATCAAACGTGCAGATTAAGGCGTTTCGCGTTTTCTCTCTCGCCAAACGTGAGCCAGCATCCCGGGGGCGGAGGGGGCCGTCTCTCCGCGCCCGCAGGGCTGCTTGGAACCTGCCGGATGAGACCTAGACCGCGGGGGGATGACGATGCGTTTCCTGGGTGGGTGAGAGCTTAGATGGGAGCGCTGCACACCTGGCCCTGGCTGGTTTAGCATCTGTTGCACTGAATTACATCACGGTGGGGAAGGGGGGGGGGAGAGAGGGAAGGAGAGAAAGAGGAAGGGAGAGGGAGGGAGAGAGAGAGGGAGGGAGAGAATGAGGGAGGGAGAGATAGAGAAAGTGAAGGGAAGGGAGGGAGGGAGGAGGGGAGAGAGAGAGGAAGGGGAGGGAGGGAGGGAGAGAAGGAGGGAGGGAGGGAGTGAGAGAGAGATGAAGGGAAGGGAGGGAGGGAGGGAGGGAGGGAGGGAGGGAGGGAGGGAGGGAGGGAGGGAGAGGAAGGGAAGGGGAGGGAGGGAGGGAGGGAGAGAGGAGGGAGGGAGGGAGTGAGAGAGAGATGAAGGAAGGGGAGGGAGAGAGAGAGGAAGGGAAGGGAAGGGAGGGAGGGAGGGAGGGAGGGAGGGAGAGAAGGAGGGAGGGAAGGAGGGAGGGAGGGAGTGAGAGAGAGGGGAAGGGAAGGGAAGGGGAGGGAGGGAGGGAGAAAGAGAGAGGAAGGGAAAGAGGGGAGGGGGAGGGAGAGAGAGAGAGAGTTTAACAGACAGTCACCCCCTCTACTGCCGAGACCAGGAAGAACAGGTGTGCGATCCACAGGCGTGTTTGCGGAGAAGGCGTTAAGATACGTGGGGCGGCGACGACACGTTAAGAAGTGCGCGACATCTTGGCGCTCGCGGGGAGGTGCGATGGATATACAACTCACCGCCTGGTCAAGCCTTTAGGAAGCACAGGGCTTTCATCGCAATGTTTCGAAAGGCTAGCTCTGAACCCAAGGTCTCAGCTGAGAGTTATACCCTTATTGATTTAATGCAGCCCAATAATAATTAATAACAATTCAGCGACCGGTGTAATACACAACTAATTGATACACAGAGAAATTACCCGGGGTTGCTGAAAAACCCCGCATTACCTTATTGCTTACAAATCATTACAGCACAGCTGACAAGCGATTACGTTATGATGATGAATCGCATTAATGGATATTTATGATGCTTATGGGAATGGGGCCGGCCTCGTATTAAGGCCTGTAATGAAGCTGGGTGGGTAGTCACCCCAGGTACGGGGGGAGGGGGGGACGTGGGTGGTGGGGCGGGGCGGGGGGGTGGGGTTGGAGAGGGGAAAGAGGGTAGCAGCAAGGAGGGGAGGAGAGAGAGAGAGCTGAGGGAAAGAGCAGCGTCGGCTGAGGGGAGGAGAGAGGGCAGCGGAGGGGTGGGGGTGGGCAGGCTGGAAGGCCTTGGTCCCAGGGCCAGGTCTGGACCAGGCACCGGGTTGGGCCTGCGCAGCGAGGCCCCTTGGAGGGCCTTCGTGCAAAACACCCTCCCTCAGCCTTTCCCTCTGTCAAGGTCGCTGACAGCCCGGACCTGCTAAGACTGCCTCCGCGTAGCCCTGGGGGGGGGGGAGTGAGGGGGAGGGGGGGGGGGGGGGCGAAGGAGTGCGGGAGAGGGTAGGGGGGGGTGGGGGTGGTAGTTGCAGCCGTTAGGAAGGACAAGCAGGGTAGAGGGGAGAAGACGAAAGGAGAGGAGAGGAGACGAGGGGTAGTGAGCGCGGAAGGGGGGGTGGTTAATATCAGTCTATGTCTCGCACGGTTGCGCATCACCGTCCCGTCCCCCCCACCCCCCCACCCCGCCACCCCCAACCAGCACCCTCCACAGGCAGCCCCTCCCTCCCCGTTTCCACCACCCTCCCCCCTTGTCCTTCCGCCGCCGCCCTTCCCTCCGTTCGCGCGGGTGACGAGGCAAAGTCGACGCGAGGGCGGACTCGGCGCCCCAAAGTCACGCCGAAGTGCGTCTTAAAGTCAGCCCGACCGACGAGGCGCCGTCCGAACGGCGAGGAGAAGAGAGAGACTTGGCGGGGCTAAAATTAAAACCCGCCCGACCTCGCGCAGAGGACGCCATCGTACGCCCGCTGCCCTGGGCCGAGGACTTCCAGAGGAATCACCTTAATGAGAGAGAGAGAGACAGAGAGAGAGCGAGAGAGAGACAGAGAGAGAGAGAGAGAGAGAGAGACAGAGAGAGAGCGAGAGAGGCATCGAGAGAGCTAAGAAATCACCAGGAATCCGTTGCCAGGAAAATCACAAATGAACGACAAAGCTACAGTCCTTATAAATAGGTACTCTTAAGTCCTGTTCCGGAAAGACACACATCATTTCTTTTGCTCCCTAATTTGGCACATACCGGCTCTAATAATTGGCTGGTTAATACCGGCATTGTAGCTAATCCTACAGGATGGTAGAGCCTCCACTCCAACCACAGCACCGCACACCGAGACAATTACCGCACAATTATTTCAGCTTAGCATCATTAAAACGGGAAGAAACACATGCCAGATGCGTCTCAGAAATACAGCGACCAAGAACAACAACAACAACTCGGAAAAAATATTGGTCTGGAGGTCTCGGCTGACCCTGTCCAGCCGGAAGGTGCCGGGGTGTCTTACCAGTAGGACGTGCGGACACTCTATCACTCATTAACCCCCGGGCCTCGCTAACGAGCTCAGGCCTCGACGAGGGCTCAGGCCTCATTAAGGAAATGCTAACCGCAGAGGGACGACGAGGAGGGAAAATAACATCTCTCTCTCTCTCTCTCTCTTTTCCCTCCTCCTTTCCTCTTTTTTTTCTTCTTTTCTCCCTCCCTCGCTCCCTCGTTCTCCCTCTCTCCCCTCACCTCTCTCTCTCTCTTTCGGTCCTTTCTTCCTCCCTCGCTCCCTCGTTCTCCCTCTCTCCCCTCACCTCTCTCTCTCTCTTTCGGTCCTTTCTTCCTCCCTCGCTCCCTCGTTCTCCCTCTCTCGCCTCTCTCTCTCTTTTCCTTCCTCCTTTCCTCTTTTTTTTTCCCGTCCTTTCTTCCTCCCTCGCTCTCCCTCTCTCCCCTCGCCTCTCCCTCGCTCGCTCTGCCTCTCCCCATTCAATTAAGACGTGGGCCGCTAAGGTTAAGGCCGCTGTCTCAGGAGGAGCTGGGGAGATAAATAAGACAATTTTCAATCTCGGGTTCACTACCCACGGCAGTGGGGCGGGGGGGTGAACGCACCGTGGCAACGGGGGGGGGGGGGGGGGGGGGAATCGCTAACGCTCTCCACGTGGCGCGAATTTCATTTCCACCTTTTTGGGCGCTGGCGGAACTTGCCGTCGGCGCGTCAGGGCGACCGGACGACGCCGAGGCCGGATTCGAGTGGGCCGCGGCGCCCCCTCTCCCCCCCTCACCTTCTCGTCGTGAATGTTAATCACCTCTCCCGTCCATGCAGGGAGGCCCGCACCGTAGGCCCCTCGCCCCCGGCTCAGTGACGCCAGCTAATTCTCACAGGGCTAGCGACACCGGTAGCAGGCTCAGCTAGCTCGTCCGGCTGTTTCTGGAGCCAGGAGAATGGCTGCTCGCCTCGGGGGGGACTGTCCCTGTACTTAGTGTGAGTCACTCTGGATAAAAACCTCCGCTAAATGAGGTATTATTATTATTTGGTGAGGGGGGGGGGGTGGAGTGGGGAAGGTGGGGGGCGAGTGAGTTAGGTCTTTAAACCGAGCCACGTCGACCGGGAGAGTGGGCGGGCCCTGTTGGCAGAGCACCGGCACATTCATCTCCAGGATTTTTTTTTCAGCGGGGGGGGGGGGGAGATCAAGCTAAGCGTCCATCGGGACGGTGGCAAATGAGCTCCCCTCGGCCCCGGCGTAGACTTCGGGAGGTAATGTGTTTGGTACTTAAGGCACCGACAGTGACTTATCAGCCGTTAGCCAGTGGCGGAGGAGGAGGAGCGGGGGGGGGGGGGGGAAGGGAGGGAGGGAGAGGGAGAGAGCAGTGGCTCGCCGCAAATGGACCATCTGCTGGCCTGTTCCGGCTCTTGAGGAATACGAGGGGCCGTCATTTTTTAAGCCGCGGCGCTTCTATATCGAGAGCTTCGGAGGGGGGGGGGGGGGGGGGGGGGGAAATGGCGTTACGCTCATTAAGGATGGCAAAAAAAAAATATATAATAATGACAAACTGCCGATCTACATAAAGGACTTTACCGACCCCCGACGAGCAGAATTCAGACATTCGCGAATCCGCCTGACCGGGAACCGCCAGCGAGGCCTCTCGTGTTCAACCCTGGAGGAGGAGGAGGAGGGAAAAACCGACCGTGACCCCGGAAGCGCTGACCGGCTGCGTAAGGAAAAATGGCCGTGACTTCCGAAGTTCTTTGAAAGTCTGACGGAAAAAAAAAAAAACTTTCGAATTACAAACTCAGCAAGTATTTTTAGGGCAACTTCGTTTTTTTCCCCCTCCTCTTCCATTTCTTCCCTCTGCACATTCTTCACCGTAAGCGTGAGGTAACTTGACTCGCCCTGCAAAGCTCCAATTGTATGCCATCTAATATTAGTATTTGTATTAATTATCTCGAATTAACTGTCGGAGTGCCTAATTAGCATTATTAATGTTGTGTGGCAAAACCGCTGAGTGGTATTTGAAAAATGTAAAAGCACCTCAGACCCACAGCCATAGTAACTTCTCCCAAATACATAATTACCCTAATTAATTAAACTTTTGGCGTTGAAGCTCATTTTAATAAAGACCGACGAACAAGGAATGGAATTGGCTTCTCCCTGATTTCCTTGAGACTGTTGAAACCCTCGTGCGATATGCAAATCGACATCTTCTCTCTGCCTCCTGTTTTTTTTTTCTTCTGAGGGGTCCACTTAATCAGTCTTCGGTTCGGTGAACTTGTCAGGTTTCGCTGCCGAATTTCTTTTAATAAGTGCCTTTTAGGTTACAGGAACAGTCAAGCCTTCGTGAGCATGTTCGCTCGCTTGACATTGGAGAGACACTCGGAATAGAACTCTATTAGAAAATGATTCCGTTTCAAGAAGCCTCGTGAAGGAGAGAACGACACTGCTGGGAAAACGATGTGGATCAGATCTAGACCGGCCGATTGGCTCGATTCCACTCGCAACCGCTGAAGTTCACCCTGTCGCTTCGCGCGCTCGTTTGGAAGGTCCGAAGGGCTTCTCGACGGCAACGCTGGGTTAGGATCCGCTGACGCATCTCGTCGAACCTCTTTAGGTCGTGGGTTTTGTCCTCTGTTATCGTGAAACGTTGGGATTTCGGTTTTATTGGGGAACTTACCTAACCCTCTCATTTCGGGTTCTCACATCCTGCCCCTGGGTTTTTTTTTTCTCCTTCCGGTTTTGATCGGCTGCCCCTCCATTGTTGGATTCACCTGTGTCTTGTTACCACGCCCCTCTCTTGTGTTTTTAACCTGTGTTTCTCCTCCTCTCTATGCCAGTTCGTTTTGTACCTCAGTGCCTTACATCCCAGCACTGGGATCTTTCTTGTTATTTTATGGTATCTTGGATTTTGCCTGTTGTCTGACCTCTGCCCTTTGCTTAGCCTTTGCTTACTGGTCTTTCCTTTTGACCAAGTAAACCGAATTGCGTTTGAACCCTGAACCGGTTTTTGAGTCGCGCTTCTGAGGCCAACCTTTCGTGGATAACCAGTCTTAACCAGTCTGCGAAGAGGACAAAATCCTGATTGGTCGGCGAGGGACGCCGCCAGGTCATTCGCAACTAAGTCCTCAGCGGGTTCTTGTTTTTGTGGCGAAGAGACGTTGCCCTCGAGAAGAAGAGCGGCAGGCGAGGTTGGCCTGTCTTCAGGGTTCTGGCCTGACCCAGGTTCAACATCCGGGAGGCGCCCCTTCAAACATGGCCGACGCATCATCGCCTCGACGAGTCCTCTGTCGTCCTTCCGCGTGTCCAGGGGTCCGCAGCTCCCTGCGGGGAGCCCCTTAGGGACTCAACATTCACGTCGCGTGACAGCCGGATCTTTCCGGCGCTGGACCGGTCATGGCTGGAGACGAGAGTCGGAGCAGCAGGATTCGAGTGGGTAAACAGCCCCACCCCGCCCCCCCCCCCCCCCCCCACCACCCCGTCCACCACTGCTCCCAAAGGGATGTTGAATGAGAGGGGGGGGGGTGGTCTTAAGTGTGGCTAGTTTTACCACAAAACATGAACAAAGACTAAAGACGACCCATTTGTGGAGGTGTCCTCTCGGAGCTACAGCTGCCCCGTAATCGCCCTGCGGTTCCAGTTCTCGATCGTTCCGCGGTGACGGCGTAGGGTCCAGGCTCCTATCGCATGCTCCAACATGGCGTCCCCGGGAGAGGGAGGGGGTGTGTGTGTTTGTGTGTGCGTCAGCTGTTTGTCCTTGACGGAGCCTGTCGATGGCTGCGTGATTCAGCAGAGGGAAACTCTGAGATCTGCTTTGTGTTATCAGCCGCACCGCTTCATTATTTCCATTCAGATGCCTTATCGTGCGCACGCACGTGCGGCATACTTACACAGTGGGGGCTTTCATTGTTCCGATGGGAGAACCAATCTTGAGCTAGCAAACAACTCTCTTCTTTCATCTGAAGCTTAGCCTTCGACATTCACCCAGCCAGAAAGCCAGTCAGCCAGCCAGGAGAGACGTTCAGCCAGCGAGCCAGCCAGCCATTAAGTCAGTCAGTCAGCAAGCCAAAGAATCAATCAGCCTGTCGACCCGAGAGCCAATCAATCCGTCAACCAGCCAGCCAGACAGCTGGCAAGAGAGCCAGTCTGTCAACTAGCCAGCCAATCTGGCAGTTGATGAGATATCCACGCAGACATGCCAAGTAAGAAAACCAGACAGACAGATATCCAACGAACCAGACAGACAGTAGCATGGACAGACAGAAGCCTCTATTCAGTACTAAAGCAAGTTCTGGCCCAAATCCAACCAATCGGTGATCGGCTCCTGCACGACTCTGACGATCCAAACCTCAACATTCACACACACAGCGATGACAAATACGTAAAAACCCGAACCAAGCAAAACGCAAGGATTCGAACAATCGCGCGCGCACAATGCAACTGTTTTGTGCTTAGACTTACAATCAGATGGTAATAATAGGCTTACAAGGTCTAAGCTTCTGTCCAAATAGATTTAGGTCTACGCCCCCGGGGCATGGGGATCACTTAACAAACAAACAGCTCCCTTCCATCTAGACGACTTAAGCTCTTTATGACACAAACAGTCAAACGAGCGGAGCGCTAACAGCCTGAACGCAAACACGCTAACGCTAGGCTAACAATGCTCACATGTGGGTTGACAAAATACAAATAAATAAGTTCGTCTTTTGATGGATTTGTCTGCTTGGCGGGAGCTCTTTCTCTCTTCGGAGGCCTCCCACTGCGGTTTCTCTGGAGACGGAGGCGCTTCAAAGGAAGGATTTTGACTGCGTAATTAATACACCGGAACTTACTGCGCTGGCCGTTGGTTCACCCATCGCGGGGAACCGTGCGTTCGTGGCAGCGCAGCGGTGGGGAGGGGGGAACTTTTGAACCGGCGCCGCGGGAACTGCAGTGTGTCTCATGGAGATTTCATCGACAGATGCCTGTCTGTCTGCCTGTCTGTCTGTTGGTCTGTCTGCCTGTCGGTCTGCCTGTCTGTCTGCCTGCCTGTCTGGCTGCCTGCCTGTCTGAGTGTCTGCCTGCCTGCCTGTATGCTTGTCTGCATGCCTGCCTGTCTGACTGTCTGCCTGCCTGCCTGTCTGAGTGCCTGCCTGCCTGTCTGCCTGTCTGCATGCCTGCCTGTCTGTCTGTCTGCATGCCTGCCTGTCTGTCTGACTGTCTGCCTTTCTGGCTGTCTGTCTGAGTGCCTGCCTGCCTGCCTGCCTGCCTGCCTGCCTGTCTGCCTGTCTGTCTGACTGTCTGCCTGTCTGTCTGTCTGTCTGTCTGTCTGTCTGTCTGCCTGTCTGCCTGTCTGCCTGTCTGCCTGTCTAAGTGTCTCTCCGTCTGTTGTGGAAGTGTGTCTGTACAGACATCGCGCTGCCTCTGCACCGCGGCCCCACTGTCAGGACGATCCATAACGTTCTCCACCAGCGGACCTCTTGTTTCCGCGCCGGAACCCGCGCTCCAACGACCAACTTTAATACGTAAACGTCAGCATCAATAGTTTTGTTTTTTAATACAGAGTCACTGGGGCTGAAGATCATCGCCGTGGGAACCCGACATCAATCATGCTGGGATGGGGCGGGAAGGGGGGGGGGGGGGGCGGCGGCGGGGGGGGGGGGGGGGGTTGGCGTGACAAATGGCTAAAATCTCCCAGAATCTGCTTTCCGATGCCAGATCTGGTCCCATCACCGAGGGAGCTCAGTCATCTCCTTACTTCCTTACTGCTGTCGCTTCTGTCTCTGGGTCTGATCCTGCCACTGTCAAACCATGTTCACTTCTGGACAAACAGGGTGGAGAACAGGGTGGATAACAGGGTGGATAACAGGGCAGATAACAGGGTGGATAACAGAGTGGATAACAGGGTGGATAACAGAGCAGATAACAGGGTGGATAACAGGGTGGATAACAGGGTGGATAACAGGGCGGATAACAGGGTGGATAACAGAGCAGATAACAGACCAGATAACAGGGTGGATAACAGAGTGGATAACAGGGTGGATAACAGAGTGGATAACAGGGTGGATAACAGGGTAGATAACAGGGTGGATAACAGAGTGGATAACAGAGTGGATAACAGAGTGGATAACAGGGCGGATAACAGGGCGGATAACAGGGTGGATAACAGAGCAGATAACAGACCAGATAACAGGGTGGAGAACAGGGCGGATAACAGAGTGGATAACAGGGTGGATAACAGAGTGGATAACAGAGTGGATAACAGGGTGGATAACAGAGTGGATAACAGGGTGGATAACAGGGCAGGATAACAGGGTGGATAACAGAGTGGATAACAGAGTGGATAACAGGGTGGATAACAGAGTGGATAACAGGGTGGATAACAGAGTGGATAACAGAGTGGATAACAGAGTGGATAACAGAGTGGATAACAGAGTGGATAACAGGGCGGATAACAGGGTGGATAACAGAGCAGATAACAGACCAGATAACAGGGTGGAGAACAGGGCGGATAACAGGGTGGATAACAGGGTGGATAACAGGGTGGATAACAGGGCAGGATAACAGGGTGGATAACAGGGTGGATAACAGAGCAGTTAACAGAGCAGATAACAGGGTGGATAACGGGGTGGATAACAGAGCAGATAACAGGGCAAATAACAGGGTGGATAACAGAGCAGTTAACAGAGCAGATAACAGGGTGGATAACAGAGCAGTTAACAGAGCAGATAACAGGGCAAATAACAGGGTGGATAACAGAGCAGTTAACAGAGCAGATAACAGGGTGGATAACAGAGCAGATAACAGGGTGGACAACAGAGAGGGCTTTGGTGAGACGGTTGCGGTCTTGCTGGGGCCGCCTTGCGACATTCAACCTGACTCAGCACAAACAGAGAGGCCGTGAGCAGAGCTGTCAATGTAGACGGATCCCCTGGCGCTCACACACTCACACACACACACACACACACACACACACACACACACACACACACACACAGGCACGCACAGTCTTTCAGCGAATCAAGTATGTGAACGACCTCGCAGCGACCTTCCTCTTCCTGCTGAGGTACGGAACCTTCAGGACACGCAACCTTCCTCTTTCACACACGTATAGAACTCATCACGTCCCTCTTCCCTTTCCTTGTAATCCTTCAAGAAGCTCTCTGGTCTTTTCAAAGTGTAAGTGTGTTTTCTGGGCACTGGTCGCTTATCGCCGCACTTCCTGTGGTACAGGCCTTTTGTATGTCACTCGTGTGGAGAAGGATCACGCACACACACACACACACACACACACACACACACACACACACACACACACACACACACACACACACACACACACACACACAGGGAAGCCATTACTGCAAATACATCCAGGAGTAAACACCATGGACAGGCACACGCGTGCAATCTGGCTGCATGCAAAGATGCCTAAACGCCTCATCTTCTCTCTCTGTTCTATAAAGGAGGGGACATCTATCTCCTTGACAACGTCGGGTTCCCAGAAGTTTATTTCTGCTCAAGCACGGCAAATTGAGTTCCGCGGGTTTAGACTAGGTCAAGTTCTTGTCGCTGAAAAAGAAAATTAATGTGCAAACAACTCGGCTATTATCTTTTTTTTTTTTTTCTTTTTCTGAAAGCTTTTTTCTGTTTTTTTTTTTTTTTTCCACGGCTTGTCTTTCTCAAGGCAATCTCAGCATATGGTGTCTTGTTTGGAGAATGAGGCCAGCCGTACTGGCAGCTAGAAAAGAGGTGGTTCTGCACACACACACACACACACGAACATGTACATGATACACGTACACAGTCGTGCACACATGCGGTTGGCTCTTAACAAATGCACCTTTGTCAAGAGCTGGTATTAATCACGGCTTTTTTTTTAGAAGAACGGGGGTAAGGGATGCGACCATATGTGTACACATCTGTGTACGCTGATCATATACGTGCTTTAAGTCACTCTGGATAGGAGCCCCTGCTAAAAACAAGAGACTAAATGTGACTCCAGCAAAGCAAACATGAGGTGGCTGAGCGGTATGGGCGTCGGACTAGCGATCAGAAGGTTGTCGGTTCGATTCCCGGGCTAAGGCAACGTGATGTGTCTTTGAGCAAGGCGCTTCACCCTACTTGCCTCAGCGGGGAACGTCCCTGTACTTGCTGTGAGTCGCTCCGGATAAGCGCGTCTGCTAAAGGACTAAAGGTAAATGTGAACGTAGCCTAGTTACACGGGCCCGCACAACTTGGCTGCGATTGGCTGCGATTGTTCCTCCTTTCCCTTCCTCTCGCTCCGTCGCATAAATAATAAAAGGAAAAACCCTTGTTCTAGGAGTCTTTCATTATGACAAAAGACAAACAGTCTTATTCAGTACTCTCATTTCCCGTGCCGCGAGAAAGAAAAAAAAAACCTGTCACCTGCTGAATACGAGAAAGGCGCTTTGAACTAATCAGGTACAGCGATCCTTTTGAATTTGACTTTATTATCCTCCCAATGTCGCTCGCAAAAGAGCTACGTGTCGAGCACAGCGGCGTGTCGGAGATACGGGCTGAGCTTCCCGTTTCAAGACAGGGGGGAGGAAGATAAAGCGGGTTCTTTATTAGCGCTACATTATGTTTTGGGTTGTCGGGATAATTAGGGAACATTAGGAGTAAAGCTTCCTGTCTCCGAGGTGTTGTTAACTTGTGCGAGGATTCACGATGAAGGAGAAGAACCTGGTGGAATCCTTGTAAACGACAGGCTTCTCTGGTTGAACGCCATACATGGTGCAAGAGCCAGACCTACACCAAAAGTTTTACGATAAAAAAATATCCGTAGAATGTGAAGCGTCTGTAACGAACAGCCCAGCGTTACGATCCCACCTAGCAGATTTGAACATTCGCCAGTGAAACTAATGGTCGCACGCCGCTAACATTAACGCCTCTTTTCCCCATATGGCTGTGATTTAAAAATACACACTCGAAAAAAAACACTTTTGTAGACTAGGCTGAGGGATTTCATGGAGGCCAATTTTCCTGGTGTGGCCCATCTTCTGAAAATGACAGCTTCCGGCTGTGTGTGTGGAAACACTGAATGTTCTCCAAGTGTTTTTTTTGGCTGAGCGACCAGCGTTGAAGTTCCTCTTCCTGACTTTGTGTAGGCCCTGTGTTCTTGTCTCAGATAGACCAGCATGCTTTGTGAAGCTTCATCATGGTGTCTTGTCCCATGAAAACACCTCATGCCAGGCTCTCTAGTCGTTCCAATGAAACTCTCTCTGTCCTCCTCCTCACTTTATCATTCTTTCTGTCTCTACTTCTAGCTCTCTCTCTCTCTCTCCCTCTGTCTCTATCTCTCCCTCCCTCTATCTCTTTCTCCCCTCTCTGTCTCTCTCCCTCCATCTCTCTCCCTCCCTTTATCTTTCTCCCTCTATCTCTGTTTCCCTCCCTCTTTTTCTCTCTTTCTCCATGTCTCTCTCCCTGTCTCTCCCTCTCTAGCTCCCTCCCTCCCTCCCTCCCTCCCTCCCTCCCTCCCTCCCTCCCTCCCTGTCTCTCTCCCCCTCACTCTCCCTCCCTCCCCCTCTCTTTCTGTCTCCCTCCCTCTCTCCTAATCACCCTCACCTGCTCATCATCCCTCCTCCTCCCTGAAGTCCTGAAGCACAGCACTTCATCAGCCCCTGGCAGCCTTGAGCATGGGTGAAAGCCTTCTCACCTGCGTGGCCCAGGAGCAGCTCTCCAGCGTGAGCTCTGACCCCCCCCCCCGCGGTCCTTCCCTTCGCCCCCCGGTGCCCAGGCCCCCAGGGTGGACAAGGAGCTGTTTTTACACAAGCTCATGAATCGAAGGACACGACGTACCTCGTACAGGAACAAGGCGCAGGAGTTTGATGCGGTGTCAGCGTCACGACGCTGGGGGGAAGGTGTTTGTGGCGATAGTGACACCCACCCACACACACACACACACACACAGCATTATAGAGATACCTGAGATGTTTTCATGTATTTGATCACATAGTAAAGACACCTCATTCTCGCTCGCTCCAGCACAAACGGCTGGACGTGTCCCCGGAGCCGCTGCTGGTTAAGACGGGAGTCAGGTGGCTCAACGGTTAAGGCGTCGGCCTCGCGATCGGAAGGTTGTGAGATCGAGCCCCGGCTGTGGCTATGTGATGTTGTGTCCTTGGGCAAGGCACTTCACCCTACTTGCCTCAGGGAAAAATGTCCCTGTACTTTCTGTAAGTCGCTTTGGATAAAAGCGTCTGCTAAATGAATAAATGTAAAGGTAAGACTCACTCACCATTTCCTAACCGTTTGATTGGTGGATCTCTTGCGCTGGGGCCGCCGGCTGGACGGACGGACGGACGGAGAGGGGGCAGACCGCTAACGAAAGCAGCGCCCCGCGCGACGTGACCGTTCTCAGTCTCACTGCCTTCTCTGCATCGCCAGCTGTCTCCGGAGACAGGTGGATATCGCACGGAAAAAAAAACGATTTGAAGCGTCTTCCATTCTTTTTTTTCTCTTCTCTTTGTTTGGGGGGGGGGGGGGGGGTGGGTGGCTTCGTGACGGGTGCAGATCTGTGGCTCTGTGAAGCCTCCTGTGAAGTGTTGCTTTCTCGAGTAAAAAAAAAAAGCAGCGCGAATAACAGTTTTAATAGCGATCCCCACGGGACAGTTCAGCCCTACTATCGACGTCGGCGTCGATGGGGGGGGGGGGATATCCGGTCAAAAGAAAGCGATGACGAGTCCAGATCTATGGTGAATGCACGTCATCGCACAGAGGGAAGAGGGAAAGCGAGAGAGAGAGAGAGAGAGGGGTGTGCGTCGTCTGATTGACAGCGTCGCCCCGGCGACCTCCAGTCGGCAGGGCGGCGTCCCGAGCCCCTGACGGAGAGTGCCGCCGGACGTCTGAATAAGCGATCGACGCCGGTGGTCCGTCCCCACCCCCCCCACCTCCGCCCCCCCCCCTCCCTCCCCTCCCCCCCCCTCCCCAGGCGGCACGCGAACGAACGGAAAAATCGATGCCCCCTCCCCCCCGTCGAAGGAGCGGGAGAGGCTCAGGCGGGCGGGTAGCTCTGCATCGCTGCTGCGGCGGGCTGTGCGGCGGTGATGGGGGGGGGGGGGGGGGTGGGGGGGGAGCGTCGGTCGCGCGCGCCGGCGAGCGGAGGAGGTTAACTCGGGCGGCCGTGGCGCGGGCGGGGGCGGTGGGGGGGTGGGTCAGTCTCCTAAGCGCCGCAGCAGATGGCGGCCGGGCGGCCTTTAATCAGCCGCTTGGCGCCGGAGAAGAGAAAGAGAGAGAGAGCTGGCCCACGACCCCCCCCCCCCCCCCCCCCCCCCCCGGTGGGATGGATCCAAAGAGCGGGGCATTTCATGAGTCGCGCGGCCATCATCTCCTCGCTCTCTCCCCTCTGATGCGTGTTCAGCGCGTGCGTCTCTGGGCCCGGGCCCACCCCCCCCCCCCCCACCACCACACGAACACGTGCGCGCGCGCACACACCCCATGCACTTACACGGTGCTAACAGGCTGTCCTCCGCCGACGCAGTGTCCGAATGTGTGAGAGTCTCTGTGTGTGTGCGAGCGATACGTGGGTGTGTAGTTGTGCGCGGTCCAGTGGGTGGGTGCGTGTGCGGTTGTACGACGGCGAGGATGTGTGCGTAGCCGTTCTCGAACCCGCCGTTCCCCCTCCTGCGGAACGTTCCGGCGCCTGCGACAAGCCCACCTCGCCCCCCCCTTCCCTCCAGCCCTCACCCGACCCTGTATTTCCCCAGCCAGCCGTCATGTGGGGTTCAGACGGCTCAGCGGGTTAAGGCGTCGGCCTCATGATCGGAAGGTTGTGAGATCGATTCCCGGCTGTGGCTGTGTGACGTATCCTTGGGCGAGGCGCTTCACCCTGCTTGCCTCAGGGAGAATGTCCCTGTACTTACTGTAAGTCGCTTTGGATAAAAGCGTCTGCTAAGTGAATACCGTATTTTTCGGACTACAGGGCGCACTTAAAAGCCTTTATTTTTCTCAAAAAACGACAGTGCGCCTCATAATCCGAAGCGCCTTAATTCTTTTGTTTACTGACCTCTAAGCGATTTTTGTGTGGTACAAGGCACTCACGGTGCTAAATCAAAATGTTTTAGTACGATTTTGGTAAACTACAAAGCCGCACCGCTTGCAGCATTACGGCTACCGTAACCAGGAGTGTCGCAGAGTAATACAGACTGTGCTTCACCAAAATATTATTCGACTGATTTATCTGACTGTTTTTTCCGCTTAATGCACCTTATAGTCCGGTGCGCTTTATATATGAAAAAAGAAAATAGACCATTCATTGACAGTGCGCCTTATAATCCAGTGCGCCCTATAAAAAAATAAATATGGTAATTGGCAAAAAATATGGTAATTGTAAATGTGACTGCTGGGGGAAGTGTTGTACAGGACGCCAGCCTCTCGGAATTCTCACGCTCGTCAGCGTGCGTGTGCGGCGATCGTGACCGCCAGGTTGAGTAAGACCTGCTATGACGCGGTCTGGCCTTTGTTTGCTGCCGACTGACAAGTTTGTGGGTGGTACTGGGAACGTGTTCATGACGTGTCAGCGAATCGATCAAGATAGTGTTTTTCTTGGGTGGGCGGGGGGGATGTTGGACAGAAGGACAAAAAGATGAATGGATGGACAGATACTAAAAGAGTTGGAGAGCCATAGAGAGATTGAGGGATGGACAGACATGGAGGTAGACAGACAGTGAGGTAGATAGACAGACAAGGAGGTAGACAGACAGTGAGGTAGATAGACAGAATGGGGTAGATAGACAGGGAGGTAGATAGAAAGTGAGGTAGATAGATAGAGTGAGGTAGATAGACAGTTAGGTAGATAGAGTGAGGTAGATAGACAGAGTGAGGTAGATAGACAGAGTGAGGTAGATAGACAGAGTGAGGTAGATAGACAGGGAGGTAGATAGACAGTTAGGTAGATAGACAGACAGGGAGGTATATAGAAAGTGAGGTAGATAGACAGAGTGAGGTAAATAGACAGAATGGGTTAGATAGACAGGGAGGTAGATAGACAGTGAGGTAGATAGACAGACATGGAGGTAGATAGACAGTGAGGTAGATAGACAGACATGGAGGTAGATAGACAGACAGAGTGAGGTAGATAGACAGACATGGGAGGTAGATAGACAGAGTGAGGCAGATAGAGTGAGGTCCATCGACAGTGAGGTACATAAGACAGACAGACAGAGTGGGGAGTGGGGTAGACAGACAGGGAGGTAGACAGACAGGCAGGGATGAACAGGGTTAACAGATGCTGGCTGATCTTCCTACTCCCCGGGGTGAGGAAGAGATTGGGCTCCACGGTCACAGGATTAACTTAATATCAGACCGTGCTGTCCACTGCTAGTCTGTGTGTGTGTGTGTGTGTGCGGGATGCATGAGCACGCCATCGCGAGTATGACTATTTGACTTGTATTTTAAAGCGCTTAAGAACATGTTTCACGATCTTTGCGCGTCACCACGTCTTCCCACTTGTGTGTGTGTGTGTGTGTGTGTGTGCGTGTGTGTAGGTGTATGCGTGACTGCGTGGCTGAAGGAAAGACATCTCAGCAGGCATCTCAAGTCTAGTCACCGGAGACTAGCGCTGGGCTAGCGAACGCCCACAAGACGAGCGAGGTCTGAATGCCACCCTGTCACGACCGAAGACTCACTCCATCTGTTCGCACGCTCTCGCAGTTCCTTCACCTCACTGCAAACTCACTTGACGTTCCAAACTTCGGCGTCCTGACGCCGCCGTCGAACCTATAGAACCAGAATCGGTTTTTATTCGCTACGCAAGATATACAAACACATCATTGACAAAAGATAAAAAAAAAAAGAGCTAGCTTCTGTTCACGTTCAAACGAGACAAACCAGGAGATGAGAGAAACACAAGCACGTACACACACACGCACGCACAAAGGAGCCGGCGCTGTAATTCCTTATGGCAGTACTCTTTCTTTCACCCTCCGAGATCAAAGCTCCCTCGATCTGACGAAACGAAGGCAGCGTGGATAAACCCTCCCTTTGCACGAACACACACCCACACACACACACAAACACACACGCTGAAGCCCGAGCGCGGAGAGAAAAGATGAACCAGGGTCGCCATCTTCTCTGCTAGAACGCGCAAACCCGACCCCGTTCAAAGTCGTCAAACGTCTGCCAACGCTAGGTTCTAAACCAGGGGTCTCCAATCCTGGTCCTCGAGGGCCGCTGTCCTGAAGGTTTTAGATGTTTCCCTGCTCCGGCACACCTGATTCTAATGAAGCGTCACTATAAAAGCTCTGCGGAGGTGCGCTGGAGCAGGGAAACGTCTAAAACCTTGAGGACCAGGATTGGAGACCCCTGTTCTAACCTCTTCCTATCCAGCTGCTTCATCTGTGACTCACGGTCACGGAAAATAAAATATAAACAAAATAAAAAACATCCTCACAAATCCAAACACCACGAATAGAGAGCCAGGGGTTCAGAGGTCAGGCGGGGAGGGGTCACCGCAGGGTCGGGGAGCCACGTTTAGGCGGCCAGGGATGTGACCTCACAGGCCACCCGCCGGACTCATTTCTTCGGGCCGGTTTTCCAGGTGGTTCTCTGGGCGGTTCTCTCCGGAGGGGTGGGGGACAGGGGAGAGAGGGGGGGCTGCAGAGGATTCGATAACCCCGAGCAGCGAGGCGCCCGTGCTTTGCTTCAACCGCTGCGTTAGTTCACGCAATAGTGTGAGTTCAATAGTATTGGATTACGCCGGTCGGCCTCGCGCTGCCTCTCTCTGCTTTCAGGCCTCTTAATGCCTTTTGTGTGGAAATGAATGGGTTTCAGGTGCCTCACCACGTTGGAAGCCAAAGTAATTATGCGTGGGAGATTTTGTTGTGGATTGACAGTAGAGGTCATTTTGGGGGGGGGTTTAACTCCGACCACAACTTAGCCTGAGCTAACTAATTAAGAAGAAATGTTCCAGGCCAAACTGCTGGGACATCAGCAAAAGCGATGTTCTGTAATGTATTTTCATTTCCGCAGACTCTCGGGGTACAAAACGTCGACTAGCCTGGATCCTATCGACAGTCACGCCCCTGTGAATACGTTCCTCCTTTGTATTAAGCACCTTAAAAGTCTCCAAAAGTGCTTTCCGATGTGAACTCGGTTCATTAATCGGCTGAAAAGTCCACCCAGATAAGCATGTCTTGCCCCCCCCCTGCAACAACAACAACACAAAACGAACGACCAAAAAAGTCCTTGTTTGTTGCTTGTCTGGGACCGTCCATGGGAATCAACTCGTAAACTGCGCACTAAGGCTATCTCCTAATCCCCCGAACGCAGTCTGATTAGAGCCTTAGACGGCTGGAGTCCTTCTGAACGATGCGGTCAGTCTGGTCAGCAAAAGGGGGAATTTGCTTTGTTACAAAGAGGATTAATTTGGCTCTCGGTCGCCAACAGCTTGGACACCGGCCAAGGCCCGGAGCGAGAAGCATTCTTATTAAATATTAACGAACGTCCATAAATACGCCATCTAATTACGAGTCTACATCATCCGTACACCTCTACCGGACAAGCTCGTCATAAGCAGAGTTCGTAGCTATCAATAGTAACTACGTGCAGCTCACAACTGCAAATAGGCCGGATTTGAAGTTTCTCCTGGCGTACAGTAAATGGGCTCTCCGGGTTGAAACCGGTATTACCTGTCGCTGTTAGGCCATTCAGAAAAGACAAAGAGGGTTGCCGCGGATATCAGTCAACGACCATGCATGCATACCTGTGCACGCTGCGCCCACATACCTAAAGTACCGAAGCTCACAGGAAGTTGCGTCGTCACACCGAGCAATGACGTTCAGGGTCGTTCTTCTCACCCCTCCAGAACACGCGCGGACACACGCGAGCGTCTACGCGCGCGCCTGCGCACAGACACGGGAGGAAACCGCCTCAGCCGCAAAGCCAGATGAAGACGCGTTGATATTTCTTGACATTTGACGAGAATGAGCCGTTTCGCCGCGGCATATGAGGTGTCTTAGGAGAAGAAAGGGTCCGTGTCTGAAGCGGCCTGACCTGTCTCTTAGTCACACTGGGATTTCACACACTCCCCCCACACACACACAAAAATCCCAGATAATATCCTTCTTATTTCGCTGTTCTCTGAGGATACTGTGCTGAGCAAACACAAGTCTGTCCACGGCAACAGTTAATAAGCCTGGCCTGAGTCAACAAGTCCTGCCCTTAACCAAACACTGCCAAAGAGCAACAGAGAGAGAGGGGGCGGGGGGATGGAGGGAGGGAGGGAGGTAGAGTGAACAGAAAGAGAGAGAGAGGGGAAGAGAAAGGGAGAGAGAGAGGAAGAGAGAGATATAGAGAAAGAGGAAGAGAGAGGGAATGGGAGAGACAGAAAGAGAGAGGAAGGGAGAGGAAGAGAGAGAGAGGAAGAGAGAGATATAGAGAAAGAGGAAGAGAGAGAGGATGGGAGAGACAGATATCAGACACCTCATCAACATCAAAGGATGAGAGGAAGGGAGAGGAAGAGAGAGAGAGGAAGAGAGAGATATAGAGAAAGAGGAAGAGAGAGGGAATGGGAGAGACAGAAAGAGAGAGGAAGGGAGAGAGAGGAAGAGAGAGATAGAGAGAAAGAGGAAGAGAGAGATAGAGAGAAAGAGGAAGAGAGAGGAATGGAGAGACAGAAAGAGAGAGGAATGGAGAGAAAGGAAGAGAGAGATAGAGAGAAAGAGATAGAGAGGAAGAGAGAGATAGAGAGAGAAAAGAAAGAGGAAGAGGAGAAGAAGAGGCTGAGAAAAAGAAGAGGCGAAAGCAGAGAGCAGACAGAGCTAAAGAGACTGGGGCGGGGGGGGGGGGGGGGGGGTGAAGAAGAAAAGGAAGGCCATAAAGAGCGTCGGAGTGAAAGAGCCTGGATGAATTCACTGACCTCCCCCACCCCCCCCCCCCCTCCCCCCCCCTCCCCTCACCCCACTGACGAGTCATCTTCGTCTTAGGATTCTGCACGCCACTCGATCAGGGCAAACACAAGTCCTGATAATAACCTTCATTTTGTAATTGCTATGCAAGAGGTCTGAAAATGAATTACTGATCAGTGAGCTGTTACCACGGCGATAACGTGAACGGCAGACCTAAAGAGGGATTTGCCACTGCGACTGCGTGGAGGGGAATTGGGGAGAGAAGGCAACAGAGGAGCCAATCCCATAATAGTTCCAAAGTGGACGATATTCTTTGAACAGACTAGGGCTGGCGTGGTGACAGAAAGCCAATTCAGTCACATCAACAGCTCAACTCCCCGACTGCAAAAAAACCATAAACACGTTTTTCCAAAACCAAACAGCAACGCAATTAGAACATTTCTACAACCAAAGTGGGATCCTTTGATGTTTGACCTTCACTCAAATTAAAATTCCAATTACACTTCAAACTACCCACAACATGGCTCAAAATTATAATAGTCATTAATTTAATACTGAATAAATACAGTTCTGCTGTTGGTTTAAGCGATGAACACGATTCTAGGCTGACATCCCAGTCTTTGACAAACTCAATTAGGAAATAGCGCAGCATCCAGTCCTTGGAAGTACTGTGCAAGTAGCGGGTATAGCTGAGCCACGCTATCAATTATCCTAATCAAACAAAGGCTTAATGCACGGCAATTAATCTGTTGAAAGACACTAAGCTCTGCGATAATTCCACAACAAAGACATTGTATCCTCGTCCCATTTCCAAGGGTGTACAAAGTCAAAAGCATTGATGGAAGTCTTCCACTAACTGCAGCAGAGAGAGAGGCTGCTGTGCTGATAAGTGAGCAGATATAAACACCATGGTCTGGGTTTGAGTGTGGCTGAGATATGCGTGCGTCTTTGCATTGGATATATGCCCTGTCAATGACGAAACAGGGGCCAGTTCTGCACTGTTCTGCTATTCTGTCATTATTTCACATGGACTGACAGGCTTTTAAAACATGGGGAGTCACTGGTCTACAGGAGAGAGAGAAAAAAAAAGCACATTTACTTTGGCATCTGTTAAACTCTTTTAAGGTTCAGGATGAACATTTTCTTTCCCACTAATTGTTTAGTGAGTATAACAGTTTGTCTTTTTTCCCCTATTGTAAAACAAACCAAAAGAATAAATGAAACGATTTTACAGAGAAACTCCATCGTGATTAAGTGGTTGGCTTTTAGTCGGCTATTATTGGGGGTAAGGTATAAAACAGTCCATAATGAAGTGCCAAGCATCCTTAAAGGGGTAATGGACAAAACATGTGCCTCGGAGCTAAAGTCCAGTACAGTAAAAAAAAAAAGAAAAAAGAAAACAAAAAAAAGCGAGACAAGAAAATCGACCTTGTTTATGTCTGTTTAAATGGGGGTGGATGAGCCAGGGTTGAGGATTTAGGCAGGGAAGATAAAAGATGGGGCACTAAAGAATGCGGTGGGGGGGGGGAGGAGGGGGCTCCGATTTGAGGCGTGGGTGTGGAGGGGGGCACCAAAAGCAGTCGATGAATGGCATCGTCTGTTTTTGCGTCCGCAAAGGCCCATTTGGTCCCTGTTCCCACACCGCCGCCAAAGGCAAACCGGGTCCCTCGTTAAAAAGCCCCTCACGTTCAGACCAGTGGTGTCTCCCCGCGGACCGAACAGAGGGGGGGCCCCTCATTAACCGGCCTGCATATTTACAAACAACGGGATTAAGTACAACGTAGGTTCATTATGGTTCGGGAACAGACTTCCTCCTGTCCATGCATAATAACGCGATCGAGCGTGCTCGTACTTTGTACTGATGTTACTTGTACTTCAATGTTATTTGTATCAAAAGTGTACTTATGTTACTTGTACTTCGATATTATTTTGTATCCAAATTGTAGTGTATTTTTACATTGTATCAATTTTTTATTATATGTCACATATATGTTTTTTGTCTGCTCTTCTCTGCCACAGTGAATTCTATGTTTTTTAATCTTGCATTAAACCTGATTCTGAACAAGGGCGAAGCGAGGGGGTTCTCAAAGAAACTATCCGAATAACTTCGCTCTCTTCCCGCAGGAGTTTGCTGCAGCGTGCGGTGGGCCTATTCCTGACGGTGCCTGGAATTCACAGCACGTAGGGCCTTACACGTTGGTAGCCTCGCACTTCGAAGCACCAAGCATGCATTTGATTTGGAAAAACCGTATGGGGTGACAATGGGTATCTCTGAAATTCAACCAGCCTGGCGGCAGAGCGGAGCGCGTTCAGCACCACGGCGGTGGACAGCGACACCAACAGAAGCCTTGGGATCTTCATAACTAGTCTATCGACCCGCTCTGAGGTGACGACGACAAAGAAAATGGCCTTTTGTACAGGCCCTTGGGGTTGCATCGACCTTCTCATTCGTCTCTCTCACACAAACCAGCCAGCGCGATTGCAACAACAACAAAAAAGATAGCGGATGAACTTACCGGAGGA
Source organism: Neosalanx taihuensis (assembly GCA_030340665.1). NCBI lineage: Eukaryota > Metazoa > Chordata > Actinopteri > Osmeriformes > Salangidae > Neosalanx > Neosalanx taihuensis. The sequence goes on from CM059302.1 coordinate 5,478,803, forward strand.
GTGACCTCGATGGGTGGCGTCGTGGTCGCTGTCCCCCTGCTCGCTGTCTCCGTGCCCGCTGTCTTTCGAGCTCACCAGATCGGCTTCTTGGAAGGCCGAGCTGCGGGGAGAGAAAAGGGGGGGAAGGGTCGGCGTTTGAAACGATATCCATGCCATGAGTTCGCATTCATTATCTGAGGGGGCTTGGGGGGGGGGGCGAGGTTTGACGATGCATCGTCTCACCTGAAGACGAGCATAGCCCATCTCCTACACTTCACTTACGTGCAATATTCAAGTGTCACATTCAATATTCTATATGAAGTGCAATATTTCAAGTGTCATGTTGTTCAATATTCCCCGTGGTGGTCTTGTTGTTCTTACGCACAACGTGCAATACCCTGCAATTCTCCTTAAGTGCAATAACTGTCTACATGTCTATATGTCTGTCTATATCTGGTTCACATTCGAGACAGGAACCACTCACTTAACTCACTTAACCACGTACTTTTTTTGTACTGTAAACTATGTGCCCCCCTTATTGTTATTGTTATATTACCCTGCAACTCTGTGTGCTGTACTTTACCCTGCTGCTGTTGTGAACTGCATCCCCCCCCCCCCCCCCGGAGGACAAATAAAGGTTTATCTAATCTAATATTTGCATAAAGTCACCTCCTATGCACAGCTACATAAGTCCCCCCTCCCTGCTCCCCTCGCTGGCTGCAGTGGCTCTCTTACCTGTTCACGCGCCTGGGTCTGTCCACCAGGTAACTGAGCTCGGCTCGCTGATGTTTGGTCTGAAAGACAACGGGGCCAATTTTCAGTTGCTGGCACAGGGAGCAGCCTCCGAGATTTGAGACACATGAATAACCCTCTGATCAACATCAGACATTTAACGTGAACAACTGGGGGCCGCGTATGCAAGAATGATTATACAGCATGCAAGGGTGACTGATGTTGGCAATCTGTTGGCAATTTATATGGTTTCCTCCGTATTTTGGCGAGGTGCTGTTTCCGGCCTACGACTCTCTGCTATGGAAGCGACGTTTGCCTGAGAGGAGATGAAGTGGTGATACTATTCATGCTGGCACGACTATAGACGGATCTCTGTTCTAGTGCGACTCAGCACGATCGTGACTCGCATGCCTAATGTGTGTGTTCTCACAAGGGGAAACAGCCGCTGCGTGCTCTCTCTCTCTCTCTCTCTCTCTCTCTCTCTCTCTCTCTCTCTCTGTGTCTCTATCTATCTCCCTCTCCCTCCCTCCCCCTCTCTCTCTCTCTCTCTCTCTCTCTCTCTCTCTCTCTCGCTCTCTCTTTCACACACACTCACACGCACACGCCCACTCTAACACACACGCACTGAAACCGCACCAGCAGCCTCCAAGGCCCCATATATTATCTTTTATATGCTTATCTTATTCGTTCTTTCAAGACGGGGCAAAGCCAATTGCGAGTAGAACAGGAACATGCAATGATTATAGTCCATTTGTAATCTCCCTCAGGATCGCCAAGGGCAACATGTCAGCAACCATAGTAATCATATTTGGTCGAGATGGTGTTGGGATGTGGTCGGGCTTGTTTTATGGAAGACTAGCGAACATGACATGAGCCTGCTGACGCAATGGCAACGAAACGCACTGCTGGAAAGTCGCTAAAATAATAATAATAATAATAATAATTTTGTCGTTTTAATTCCAAACCTCCAAACACCCCCCAACCCAGACACACACAGAGGCCTCGTTATGGACATGAGCATGCTGGGGGGGGGGGGGGGGTTGTACTGGGGGGGTGAGAGGGGCCACGGTACGAGAGAGAGAGGGGGGAGCTCTTACCTCGCTCGATAAAACGCTGCCGTTTGATATGATGTCGGGCTGCTGGTGGTCAGTGTACCCTGTCACTATGGCACCGCACGGGCTGTGCGGCTCCGCGTCCGCGCTTCTAGACGGGCTGCGCGGTTTTAGGAACATCAGGTCGGTTTTGGCCGACTCCGGGGTCAGACATACCTGGTAGCAATAGTTCTGGTTCGGATGGTGATGAGAGCCGAAGCTCCCTGACTCCTCCACGGGTACCTGGGCCGTGCTGGCCCCGGTGACGTTAACGCTGCTCTGCACCAGCATGATATCGGACTTGCTCAGCTTCTTCTTGCGGGCTGCTCTCGCCTGCCTGCTGCAGCAGGTGGTGCACCCCAGGCAGCACTCGCTGGCGAGGCAGGTGTAGAGGTTGAGCTTCTTGTCTTTCTGGCAGCGTACCGCCAGCACGATCATGGCTAGCAGGAAGACGAAGGAGACGGAGCCCAGGGCGATGATGAGGATGAGGGTAAGGTCCAGGGAGCCCTCCTTGGCCTTGGCTGCGCCCCTCTCCCCGCCGCTGCTCCGCCCCCCCTCCACCACGCTGTCCACCAGCACCACCAACACGCTGGCGGTGGAGGACAGAGGAGGCTGCCCGTGGTCCCTGACCTCGATCAGCAGGTCGTACGCCTGTCGCGGGTCCCGCTTGGTGGAGACGCGCCGGGCCGTGCGCAGCTCCCCAGTGCGCCAGTCCATCCGGAACATGCCGTGCTCGTTCCCGCGCTGGATGCTGTAAGACAGCCGCGCATTCTCGCCATCGTCGGCGTCCATGGCCACGATCCGGGTCACCAGGTATCCAGGCTCGGCGGAGCGGGGCAGGGGCTCTCTCGCGGTACCGTTCTTCCCCAAAGGGGCGATAACCGAGGGGGGGTTGTCGTTCTGGTCCACGACGATCACCTTGACCGTCACGTTGGCGCACAGCTCGGGGCTGCCCGAGTCTTTGGCCTGGACCGTGAAGGTGAAATCCTTCAGCTGCTCGTAATCGAAGGATCGGAGCGCGTAAAGGTAGCCTGTCTCCTCGTTGATTGACACGTACGTCTTCACGGACATCCCTTGGATGTCACACTCCATTATGGAGTAAGTTATAATCGCGTTCTGGCCTATGTCTGGGTCCAGAGCGGTCACAGCGTGAATGTAAGCGCCGGGGACGTTGTTCTCGGTCACGTACACGTCGTAAAAAGGCTGCGTAAAAGTTGGCGCGTTGTCGTTCACATCCGAGACTCGGACTTGGATGGATTTGCTGGTGGCCAGAGATGGAGAACCTTTATCCCTGGCCACCACCGTGACCGAGTACGAGTCCGCGCTCTCCCTGTCCAAGGGCCCGTCCGTCACGATGGTGAAGTAGTTCCTGAAGGAGCTTTTGAGCTGGAACGGCACGTCCCCGAGGATCTCCACGCGCACCTGCCCGTTCTCCTCCGAGTCCCTGTCCGTCACGCTCAGCAGGGCGATGACGGTGCCCGGGGCCGCGCTCTCGCTCACCGATTCAGTCACGGTGCTGAACGCGACCTCGGGCGCGTTATCGTTGGCGTCCGCGACTCTCACCAGGACCTTGCAGTGTGCGGGCACGGCGTTGGGTCCCAGGTCTTTGGCCTGGACGAAGATCTGATGCGAGGCGCTCTCCTCGAAATCCACCTCCCCGCGCACCTCCACGCGCCCGGTGCGCGCGTCCACGCCGAATAACTCCTTCACGCGGCCGGAGACGTGATTGCTGAACGAGTACACTACCTCCCCGTTCGGACCCTCGTCCGGATCCGTGGCGTTCAGCTGGATCACCAGCGTGCCCACCGGTGCGTTCTCCGGGAGGTTCACTGAGTACACGGGCTGGTCGAACACTGGCACGTTGTCGTTGGAATCCAGCACCTTGACCACCAGGAGCGCGGTGCCGGTTCGGGGCGGCTGGCCGCCGTCCACCGCCGTCAGCACGTACTTGTAAGCCGCCTGCTGCTCCCGGTCCAGCGGCTTCTCCAGCACCAGCTCGGCGAACTTGCTCCCGTCCGTCTGCGTCTGCACGTCCAGGTGAAAGTGGTCGTTGGTGGTGATGTCGTACGTGCGCAAGGCGTTGGAGCCCACGTCCGGATCGAACGCGCTCTCCAAAGGGAAGCGCGTCCCCGGGGTGGCGCTCTCCGAGATCTCCACGGTGACCTCGGTCTCGGGGAAGCCAGGGGGGTTGTCGTTGATGTCCACGACTTCGATCTCGACGCGGAACAGCTCGAGAGGGTTCTCCAAGAACACCTCCAGGTTTAACTGACAGCTGGAGCTCTGCTTGCAGATCTGCTCCCGGTCGATGCGCTCGTTGACGAACAGCACGCCGTTCTCCAGGTTCACCTCCAGGTAGGGCGATCGCGAGCCGGGCACCACCTGGAAGCGCCGCGAGGCCGCCTTGGTGAGGTCCAGCCCCAGGTCCTCGGCGATGTTCCCCACGAACGTGCCGCGGTCCGCCTCCTCCGGCACCGAGTAGCGGATCTGCGAGAGGGCTCCACTCGCCATGCACAGCAGGACGAACAGCACGATCATAGCCGAAGAACAAAGTGCACTTGGGGGGTGGAAAACCAGAAAAATCTTATCCGTTTTTATTTAACGCGTCAATCCCCATTTACCCTTAGTCCAAGGAAAGTCACCAGGGGGAAAAAATGGATAAAGCTGGATAAGGGGAATTCAAAAGTTCCCTTTCAGCTGTCCCGTCAAACGAGAACCATCCTGTTTTGGGCCAAAATACGGTTGGTCTCCCCGCCTCCAAAAGAGAGCTCTTCAGATCAACAAGCTCAGATCAGACCAGTCCCTTTGCGCACATTCCAATGATGCAGAAATGCTCCTTCAGCGACGGGATCAGTCTAAAAGCACGTATCAATTCGTGGGTTGGGGGAAAAACGTAATCCGTGCAATTCGTGCATTCGATGATGTCCTTCATCAGCTTATTTCGAACCATCAACAACTGTTATCCCACTTGTTTCTTCTTCTTTTTTAATAGGACTGTGATGTCCGTTCCCCTGTAACGCCACTCACTGCGGTCTCCTCAGCCGCTACTGAATGGTAGACAGTCAACTATTCGGTTTTCCTCCGCAGCGCACCTCCCCTACCAGCCAATAAGATCCCTCAGCACCCGCCAAGCTCTGCCCTGATTGGACGGCTGGAACGCCCGTCCGGGTTAGACTGCTGCTCCCGTGGAGCGACGCTGTCATCTCAGAGCTGGGTTCAGAACTGCATACCTGACGAGACATGGAGGGAGAGGGGGAGAGGGGGAGAGGGGGAGAGGGGGAGAGGGGGAGAGGGGGAGAGGGAGAAATAGACAGAGACATCGAGGGGGAGAAAGAAAGAGATATGAGGAGAGAAAGAGAGAGACGGAGAGAGAGAAAGAGAGAGAATAAAGTAGAGAGAGAGAGAGAGAGAGATGAGAGACAAGAGAGAGATAAAAAATAGAGAGAGAGATAAAGTAGAAAAAGTTGCCATGCATACTTACTCTCTTGCAGGCATGCTAAATCCTTGAGCAAATGTCTCTCTTCCAAGACAGGCACAGACTTCATTCTCAGCCAGAAATTCGGCAGGCTCTTAGTTAATTAAATAATAATAACAATACGTAACCGGATTATATGTAATGCCACATAGCCTACAAGTTAATATGTGCAAATGTTGTGATATGTATGCAGTCATTCTGAATCATTTTGTGTCCTCCGGCGGGGTTTGGTAACATTTATAACGTTTTTACGCAGTGTGGTCGCAAATATTTCTCATTTAGACAAGCGCCCTCCTCCTCTGTAACCACATTTCTACCGAAGAGGGGAGAGATCTGTTCAGGGGAGCGATTTGAATCACACGTCAACCTCCCCTGTTCAAAGAAACACAGGTCACATGCGCCCCCTAGCGGTCTGAGGACAAATGAAACCAGATCTGCTTGGTTCTGCACCCATGCAACATGAGAACGAATCCATGCATGGAGTTCCCGTTCAGGCACGCTTTCGAGGGGTCGTGACTTTTGGGGAATGTCGCTCTGTTTGTTTTGACAAGAGACAAGCTTCTGATGGACGGATGAGAGGAGAACATCTTCCTCTCAACCGGGGGAACGGTCTGTTACGTCAGTCGTCAACATAAATGCTGGAAAAAAAAATTCTGGAAACACAGAGGCATTGAACTCTCTCTTTGATGTAGAACTTTGTTGGACTAAAATGTCAAATATCACGCTTTTGATGTGTCAATCAGGTATGATACTGTTCAACAGTGTCTAGACCATGAATCAGAATACGAGATAACCCCTGTAAACAAGATGGAGAGGGAAAAATAGATGGTTCTTTTGGCCACCGAGTCCTACTGTTTTAAATGCGTTGTGTGTGCATGTGTGGCATGACGTCTCTGGCGATAAGCATTGCGCGCGTCCCTCCCCTCTCCCCAAATTCAAGCCTTGTTCCCCGAACATCTGAAATGAATTATCTTGACATTTGTCAGTTCTACATAATCAAATTCTATTAGCGCATACCACACTGTGATGTAGTACTGTACAATGCCCCCAAGCCCCGCATTCGAGAGAGAATGATGAGAGGGAAAGCGATGTAAGCGTTGTGTCTGGGGCTCGGCCAAAAACAAGTCATCTTCCAAGCTCCCAGCTCTCGAGTGCGGGCCCTCGGTCACAGCTGGAATAAGGACAGATCTGGAACCAGCCGTAACTCTCTCCGCATGCACCATCCCACCCTGCAGAAGCACATGAAAAGAACTGACTTCAGTTCAGCGTGTCGATGGAACTGTATCCAGTTCATCCTCAGGGCAAAACAGGTGGAAACCCCCCCCCCCACCCCCCCCACCCCCCCCCCCCCACCCCCCCCACCCCCCCCCCCCCCCCGCAAAGAGGCCCAGGACTAGCAGAGATCAGGAGCGCTCTCTAGTGAGCCACTCCGGTACTGCAGGCAATCTCCGACGGCTAAGTCCTAAAGAGAAGCAACAATTTGCTCCTGGATCAAGGAGGAAAGCGTCGACCGTTGAGCGATTTCAAAAGCTGACTGTCAGATCGAATCATAGTATGCCACAGGAGTGTATACACAAATTGCTTCCAAGGAGGAGATTTCCTAAGTCGCATCGCATCAGCCCAACCTGACCTGCTTCCCTGTTCGCTTGGCTAGCCAGGAGAGAGCTGAGAGGGAAGACTGGATAGAATCAATCCCTGCATGAATATTTCAGGATTATGGACAATTACCGATTTGAATACATCCACCCGATTATCTCTCTCTCTCTCTCTCTCTCTCTCTCTCTCTCTCTCTCTCTCTCTCTCTCTCCCTTTCTCTTTCTGTTTAAGGCTAAGACAGGCTCAGCTCTCTCACTCTCTCTCCTCGTAGAAAACCAGGCTGAGAATAGAACCGAAGGCTTTCTCGTCGCGTATGAGATTACAGCAGGAGGTTTCCATGGTCCAGGAGTTGGCGTTGGAGCGTCGGTGCGCCAGGGGAGAAGGTGGCAGGTCACCGCTAACCCCCCCTTGACCGAAAGATTCGAGCTCGTTTCGGCCTCGCTAGCCGACGGAGAGATCGGACAAGTCGGCGCGGCGCAGGGAAAACGTTGTTGCCCCCCCCCCCCCCCTCCCCCCCACCACGTTTCGAAAGGCGGTGGGGGCGATGACCGAAGGCGCGCGTATCGTCTTTCCATTCAGGCGCTGTCTGGCTCGGACGCGAGACAACAGGGGGGGGGGGAGGCTGAAAGGTGTTCGGCCGCGGAAGGAAGGTAGAGACGGTGGCTGGATCCAGAGCGCGGCGGCCATGCCACTCTCTCCCCCCCCGCCTGTCTCCGAGGGCCTGTCTCTCTCTCCCTCTCTCCTCGTCTCCCCTTTTTCTCAGTCTCGCCATGTCACACCTCCCCACCACCCCTACTTCGATCTCTCCCTACCTCCCCTCCCCTTCAAACACCTTCTCCTCTCGCTCTTTCCAAGTCCAGCTTTCCCCTCTTCTCACCGTTCTCCCTCCTTCTCTCTCTCTCTCCTTTTCCCTCTCTCACTCTCTCTCTCTCTGTCTCTCTCTATCTCTCTCTTTCATTCTCTCTCAGATCAATTCAATTCAGCTTTATTAGCATGACAGCAACAGATACGGACGTCAACAGTGTCAATAGGAAACAACATGAGGAACAGTAGCTAGTATCATATACAAAATTAAAGTAAATGAGATGTGTGTGTTTGTAACAACAAAACTCCACACTCTGAACGGAGCGTCAGCAAATATGCTACATTTACCAAACTATACACTAATAACACGGTTGGAACAAAGTAACTAAAAAAGGCTATATTAAGGTGGACAATTTGCATTGTGGGTCGATGGCAAGACACTGAGGTTGGTTACAGTGTACTCATGTGTCCCCCCCCCCCCCCCCCCCCTCTCTCTCCTCTCCACCTCAGTCTCGGTCCTAGGTGCAGCCATTGCTGGTGTTCTGGCACGTTCTCTGGGGGGGTCTTCTGCTGCAGGCCCATGTCGGTCTCACACCGTCTGACTCTGAGTGAGGGGCTTTTTAGGAGCCTGCCACAGCTTGAGCGACGCGGCCCTGTTCGCTGTGCACCGGGGACCGGGGGTGCGGGTGCGGGAGGTGGGGGCGGGAGGTGGGGGCGGTAAGTGTGGGCTGCGGTGCGGAGCGACAGATGGGGTTTCGACGGCGGATTTTTCCACAGCGGCTGTTTGTCGTCCGCCGCGCGGATTGATTGTCGGTGTACAGAGTGGGGGGGGGGGGGGGCTGTGGAGACAAACTTGTGGGTCTTTGCTGTGCTCTGTGTACCACTAGAGATGGTGAGGTGGGACTGTTAGTGAGGTGACACACACGCTGCCCAAGACAAGCTTAAGAACCATCAACCCTCCGTCACCTGAACCCAAAAAACCTAACCTTCAACCCTCATCCCAAAACTCACTCTGGATCCCAGACCCTTAACCCTAAAAACTCACCCAAACTCCTGACCCTCAAGCCTTGGAACTCATTGGGAGCCCCCTAGACCAGGGATGGGCAAATCCGGTCCTTGGGGGCCGCTGTCCTGCAGGTTTTAGATGTTTCCCTGCTCCGGCACACCCGATTCAAACGAAAGGTCAGGCTTCCACAGAGTTTGATAACAATCCTTTCATTTGAATCAGGTGTGCTGGAGCAGGGAAACATCTAAAACCTTCAGGACAGCGGCCCCCGAGGACCAGATTTGCCCCCCCCTGCCCCACACACACACACACTCATGCACATCCCCTATGTCTTACATCCTAATCATGACACGGAAGCACCAGATCCTAGTGGGCCACATCCTCTGGAGATAAGGCTCCCTGTCGTTTGGGGGTCAAGTAGTCCTCCATGTCCTGCTCTGGGCCATTCGATGACGTCTGACCAAGACTACCTTGCAGAATCCAGGCCGATTTCAAGCTCCCCATGGTGGAACGAGCGGACGAGAGGCTCCGGTACATTCCCTCCGGTACATTCGCTAGGGTGGCATTCGTATGCAGGCCCGCATCGACGGAGTAAACAAACAGCTTCAAAGGTAACCCCCCGCTACAGGTCTTCCTCCGCATACGAAGGCTCGGAAGCGTCATGAATGCGAAGCGGCACGAGATACAGACAGCGGTGGGGCCCGCGGGTTGGACGGCGAACTCGACGCACCTTGTGTTTTCGCGGGCAGGAAACGAGTCATCAGCCGAACTTATCACGGTTTAAGTACATTTATTCGTTTAGCAGACGCTTTTATCCAAAGCGACTCACAGCAAGTACAGGGACGTTCTCCCCGAGGCAAGTAGGGTGAAGCGCCTTGCCCGAGGACACAACGTCACGTAGCCGCAGCCGGGGTTCGAACTCGCAATCTTCCGCTCGTGAGGCCAATGCCTTAACCATTGAGCCATCTGACCCTCTAAGTGGCTAACCGTCACGCGTTGAAACAAATAAGGTACGTGACATTCGAGTTCTGCAAACGAATTAGGCCTGGTGAAATTCTCGACGAAAACAACCAACAAGTCAATGTAAATGGATGGAACCTTGTAGCCGTATCTTGAAATGAGGCACTGAGCAGGAACACAGCGTCCCTGAAGGAAGCACTTCCAACAAAAAGCTCTCACATCGCGACGCGCGGCTAACAAGTTCAAGACCAAGTCGGGCTATTGTCATAGAAACAGGCGACGCGTTTGCGAGGCCGCCCGGCAAAAATGCGCACTTTTAACCCTCCTGTTGTGTACGTTTGTTGTCACTACTTTTGTGTTCCCGGTCAAAAGTGACCGCCTCATTATAGCTGATTATAATTCCATAATAATACATATATTATCAACTAATGTTGTGTTAGATGTTTAAGCAACTTAAGTTCTTGTTAATATTACACGTTTTTAACTTTTGTTTGCCCTTTATGGTCTCTAGGCCTCATTGACCTAAACACATGCAACTCGTTTTTGAGTGAAAACAGCAAAATGATGGATTTTATGGATGGATATTATAGACTACTTTGTATGAAGATCTTACAAGGACATGATTATCATTTCAATGGACTCTGAACAGTTCCAAGCAGAATTTGATGTCATCAACCCGGGAGATGGCCTATCACATGGGTGTCCAATCCTGGTCCTCAAGGGCCGCTGTCCTGAAGGTTTTAGATATTTCCTTGCTCAAGCACACCTGATTCAAAAGAAAGGTCATTATCCAGGCTTCCACAGAGCGTAATAACAACCAATTCATTAGAATCAGGTGTGCTGGAGCCAGAAATATTCATCTTGTTTTGGGACGGTGAGTCTTTAGTAGACGCACAAGCGTCACGGCAATAACTGTACGATAGAATGAGTTCAGCAGATGGATGTATAGGTTAGTATAGCAGGCAGGAGACTGGGAGACTGTGGGGAAAAGTTCCAAGCAGGATTTGATGTCATCAACCCGGGAGATGGCCTATCTCATGGGTGTCCAATCCTGGTCCTCAAGGGCCGCTGTCCTGAAGGTTTTTAGATGTTTCCCTGCTCCAGCACACCTGATTCAAATGAAAGGTCATTATCCAGGCTTCCACAGAGCGTAATAACAACCAATTCATTAGAATCAGGTGTGCTGGAGCCAGAAATATTCATCTTGTTTTGGGACGGTGAGTCTTTAGTAGACGCACAAGCGTCACGGCAATAACTGTACGATAGAATGAGTTCAGCAGATGGATGTATAGGTTAGTATAGCAGGCAGGAGACTGGGAGACTGTGGGGAAAAGTTCCAAGCAGGATTTGATGTCATCAACCCGGGAGATGGCCTATCTCATGGGTGTCCAATCCTGGTCCTCAAGGGCCGCTGTCCTGAAGGTTTTTAGATGTTTCCCTGCTCCAGCACACCTGATTCAAATGAAAGGTCATTATCTAGGCTTCCACATAGCTTGAAAACAGCCCATTCATTAGAATCAGGAACGAACACACACGCATCCTGGATGTAAGAAGGGTTACGGGTTATTTCAGCTGACGCGACGCACCTACTTAGCTCAGAAATCAAATGCGCGGCGAAGGAAGCACGTTAGCGCTCGCGTTCTTCCATTCGAGGCCCCGGGCGCTCGATTGAAAGGAATCGAACGGACGCTTTGTCGCAATAAGGTTGAATTAAAGCCTCTCCGAGTCACAGCGGCGACAGGGACTTATTCGACGCTCACGCAAATAGAATATTTAGCGGCGGTAAATCGAGGGGGGGGGGGGGGGGGGAGAGGAAGGCTCACGCGGATTTCAGCTTTCAACCGGGCGTCGGAAACGATGGCGTCGAAGCGAGACAATTCGAAGAAGGGGAGGGAGGTGTGTGCGTGCGGGGGGCGGGTGGTGGGGGGGGGTCCGGCGTACGTGCGCTCAACTCAACGAGCGAGGGAGAGATGAGGGCAGAGGCAAAAAGAGTATCCGTCACTCGGGGGCCCCCCCCGTACGACGGACAGCTCGTTATAAATCAGCGTCCATTCCGAAGCGATAAAATTACCATTTCCCAAATGAGAGCCAAAATTCGGAGCCAGGGACTGGATGGCAGGTCCCTGGGCACCAGAAGAGGCCGGGCTGGCCGGCCTGATTAACGGCTGCAGGTCCGCTCCAGAGCCCTGGGGCCCCCAAACCAGCGCCAGCCAAACCACTACGTCTGCTACGCCGGGTCAGGCTGTCTGCAATGAATTCTCGCCACCCCCCCCTCCCTCCCTCCCTCCCACCCACCCACCCAACCCATCCTCCCTCCTCCCACCCACCCCCCCACCCTCCCCCCCTCCCTCCATCCCACCCACCCTCCCTCCCTTCCTCCCCTCAACCCACCCTCCATCACACCCTCCCGTCCTCCCCTCCACCCACCCACCCACCCACCCACCCTCCCTCCACCCACCCACCCACCCACCCTCCCTCCCCCCATCCACCCACCCTCCCTCCCCCCATCCACCCACCCTCCCTCCCCCCATCCACCCACCCACCCTCCCTACCTCCCCCCACCCACCCACCCACCCACCCTCCCCCCCACCCACCCACCCTCCCTCCCCTCCCCTCCCCCTCCCCCCCCACCCTCCCTCCCCTCCACCCACCCACCCACCCACCCTCCCTCCCTCCCCTCCCCCCACCCTCCCTCCCCTCCCCCCACCCTCCCTCCCCTCCGCCCACCCTCCCTCCCTTCCCCCACCCTCCCTCCCCTCCCCCCCCACCCTCCCTCCCTCCCCCCCACCCTCCCTCCCTCCCCCCCACCCTCCCTCCCTCTCTCTTCCGTGTCCCAGGAGCTTTCACCTGGTAGGAATGCGTATTGAAGTCCGACCGGGCCCTAGACTTTGTATCGTGTGTCGAGAAGAGTTTTTTTCACGCCTTAAAAAGGGGTGTTTTTGCCCCCCTCCCCTGACGCCACGAATGTCATTGCAGTGTTCCCGTCGCTAGTCTCTGGAGGACGCCGCCGCGAGCTGCGCCGCGCCCGGCCTTCCTGAGGCCGAGGGGGAGCGGGGGTGCGAATTGCTTCTCCGCGATCGGGGGCCGACCTCGGGATGCTTCCGTCTCCTTCCCCACTCTCCTTCAACCCCCTCTCTCTTCCTCCCCCTTTCCTCCTCCCGGAGGGGGGTGGGGGGGGGTGCACCACCGCTGTCCTCCTCGTCGCTTCCTGTTTGTCTGTCCAACAGCTCGCTCGCCCTTTCGGCTGTCTGGCCGACACACAAACGCTTTCCATTCCGTTTGGTGGAGAGAGAGGGGGAGAGAGAGAGGGATAGGGAGGGAGGGAGAGAGAGAGAGAGAGAGAGAGGGATAGGGAGGCAGAAAAACGAAGGCTCAAATGACATCCTTGTCTCAACAACACCCCCGAACACACAGATGAAATTTTAAGCCTCCCCACACCCCCCCCGTCAACCCCGCTGCCCCCCCCCTTCCCCTCCCCCCCCGCCCCGCTCCACACGACACGCGCCCCCCCCCCCCCGGACCCCCCACCCCACACGTGCACCTCGCCCCCCCCCCCCCCCCCCCCCGTCTTCAAACGCTCGCTCCCTCTCTCCTCCCTTCTCCCTCACTCCTGGAAACGCAGCCGGACGGGAAAGACGAAGCTCGCTCGCTTAAACGAGGGAAGCAGAGAACGACCGCCCCCCCCCCCCCATCAACAAACATTCGCGCGCTCGCGCACGCCTTTTCCGAAACCCTTTCGGCAATCGATGAATTGAAAAGCTTAATTATCGGCCGGCGGTCGACGGTCTTTGACTCCTCCTCTGCTGCCTGTCTCCAAACCCTCCCTCCCTCCCTCCCTCCCTCCCTCCATCCATCTCTGTTTACTTACATCGAAAAACACAGCGCTGTCCCCCACATCAAATTCTCGCTCTAACCCCCGGTCTAATTAGCCGCCCATTTAACATTTATCTTAATTACTCCCCGGCTAAATTAATTGAATTGATAATTAATTTAAATATAGTTTTTGGAATTAATTATTGTTGCATTGCTTCTAATTAGTCGTGTTAATTAACTCGGATAGATCCGAATCCCCCCCCCCCCCCTGCGACTAGTGTCTGACTTCCAGAAGGGCCTTGACTATTGTTTACCACAGGCGCACGACGGCGTCCTGTGGCCTTGACTCGAACAGACATTCGTTTATCTGGGCGAAACGCTGTCGGTTTGTTTGTTTGTTTTGTTTGGGGGGGGGGGGGGGGTGGGGGGGGGTGGCAAAGCCAGTGCGTTTGTTGTGCTGTACGGGGATCAATTACGATCTTTCCCCGTCGTTCCTCTCCTTCTTGTTCCCGGGCTAAGGCTAAGGCCTTAGGGGGGGGGGGGAGAGGGGGTGGGGGGTGGGGGAGAGAAAAGAAAAGGTGGCCGCGATCAATAGCCTCACCTTTCGCCGGCACACCGGGGGGCCGGGGGGGGGGGGCCAGCGTGGGGGGAGGAGGGGGGGCGATGGCTCCCTTTCTTAAGCGAAACCTCTCCCCCCCCCGCCTCTCCGATAAGAACTGGGCGAGGTGCCGCCTCGTCCGGTCCTGGGATTAGCGCCGGCTAATCGCGTCGGTCTTTTCGGTGGGGACATGGGGGGGGGGGAGATGGGGAGGGGGAGGCTAAGGTTCGAGTCCTGCGGGCGGTGGCCGGCCGCGGAGAAGCGCAAGGATGAGCGCTTTCTCTCCGGGTTCGGAATCGTGCGCGTCGCCCCCCCCGGTTACCGCCATTGGAACGCGCGAGTAACCTAGAAAATTTACAAATTCCCGAAACTGACTGCAAGCCTTCTTTCCTGCTCGACCACCTTCCACGCACCTTTTACCCCATCGCCCGCTTGCGCTCTCCCCAGCCCCCCCTCTTGCTCTGCAGGGCCTGGTCTCGGTGGCGATGGAGCCAAGACCCCGTAGCCTAAAGTAAAGAACCAAGGCTGAATTTAATGACATGTATGACAATTATTATGTAGCCCCCGTGGAGACAGACACAAATTTAATAAGTTGTGCGCGCGCCTGCCCTCCAGCCTCATCAGGAAGATCCTCCCACTGGGGCCCACGGGCTTTCTGGTTCTTTCCCTCCTTCTTCCCCCCCCCCCTCCTCTTCTTTCTCTTTTCTCTCTCTCCGCTCGCGCTTCCCCTCCATGCCTCCGTTCCGATAAGCGGTGGCTTCATTAATTAAACGGGGTCAGGAGCCGGCGCCGCCGGAATGGCTTCCGCTCGAATTCCCGCCTGTCTGCGTACGCTCTGAGGCTTCGCGGAGGTCGTTCTGTCTTTCTCTCTTTTTTTCTCTCTCTCTCTCTTTCCTCCCCCCCCCCCCCCTCCTCGCTCTGTCTTCTCCAGGTGTGCTGCGGACGGAGGAAGGAGGGTGAAGGTGTAGACCGAGGTCAAATTCGGGGGGGGGGGGGGCAGTCCGGACGCCGTTCTTCCTCTCCTCCTGCCGCCGCTTTGCGGAAGCTCACCGGGAGGAGAACGCGATTCTCCGCTGTGGGAAAATGTTACACGGGGGATACAGCGGCGGGGGAACACGCCCAGGTAATACGGGATGAGCGCTAAATGAATCCCTCTCCTCCTCCTTCTCCTCCTCCTCCACCTCGCAGCCCAACTTTCCTAATCCTCTTAGAATTACGCTCCACCACACAGGGCCGATATGAAGACGCACGGCCGGCGTCAATGTTGACGCAGGAACGCAGAGGAGGCCCCCCCCCCCCCCCCTGGAACTGCCGTCAGAGGCCGTGGGGTGCCTGGGAGGAGAGGGGGGGGGGGGGGGAGCAAATGTTGGAATTGAAACGGCGATAGTGTTGTTCTCCCTGGATCCCCATCTTGCCACCCCCCCCCCCCTCCAGCAGCCCCCTGGCCGCTCTGAAAAGGGGAAGTGTTTGATGCAGCGTGGGAGGACGATCGATCACCGCCACCCCCCCTTCACCCTCCTGGACGTTCCGGAATGTTCAGACAGCCGACGAGCTTGGAGAGGGATGGATGGAGATGCTCTGGCTCGCTGGAACGGTTCGGGAAACTCCGACGTCTGTGCTCAACCCTGTAGGCAAGGCGGACTGAGTGGACTGAGAAATGAAACGTTTTTGGGTTTCATGGAAAGCATCGGCATGAGGAAACGCCTTTCTTAAGCGGCGAAAATCACGTGACCAGCGTTCAAAAGGCGCGCGCCAGAGTCGGAAGGTTCCCGGATAACATCCCGAGGAGCAAAACCGAAACACCCAAACCTGGACGTCAAACAAATTCAGAAAGTAAAAGTGAAGAACTGAAAAGCGAACGCAACTTTCCGGAAAAAAAAGGTTTCACAAGTCTGGCAATCAGCCGCCCCCCCCCCCCCAAAAATAAAAACCCGGTGTATTCCCAGTGAAACTGGAAATTAGAATCCGGAACCTCAGCCAATTTATTTAAGCATGTGACCTCGACCCAGATCGGGGGAATAGGAGCGAGCCGGGATGCTGAGGGGGCGCGCTGCTGAGTGGCGGCGGAGGGAGCTGGCGTGAGGGAGCCGGAGAACTGCCCTTCCGCGGCGAGGTCGCTCATTACCGGGGCTGAATTGGAGCGGGGCGAAAGAAACGCCATGTGATTCATGCATGAGAGATTAGCGCCTCCGAGGACAACCTGACTCAAGGATACGACACTGTGTCTCTCTCTCTCTCTCTCTCTAGTTCTCTTTCGCTCTCTCTCTCTGTCTCTCTCCATCTCTCTCTAGCTCTCTCTATCTCCCTCTTTGTCTCTCTCTCCCTCCATTTCTATCTCTCTCCATCTCTCTCTTTCTCTCTCTCTCTCTCTCTCTCTCTCTCTCTCTCTCTCTCTCTCTCTCTCTTTCTATCTCTCATGTATTTCTTCACTTATTTCTGTCAGTCCCCAGTTCTCCAGTTTATTCTTCGATCTCCCCAACACACCCCTAACACACTTGACCTCCGACCGCCCCCCCCCCGCCCCCCCCCCCCCCCCGCCCCCCACCTTGCCAGACCGAGACCACGGTTCCTGTCGTATACAGGATGTGGTCCCTCCCTCATATTTCCCTCTCAAATGCCAAATGCCCCCCCCCCTCCCCCCCCGCCTCCTCATCATTTGAATGCCGTTTGTGTACGACCTTCGACAGCCGTTGTCGACTGCGAATTGGGGCCACTTCAACGACGGGTGAAGCTCAAAGCACTAAGTCCCTGGCCTGGTTCGACCCTTGACCCTTTGTCGCCGGCCTAAACAACGACAAAGAAACCTCCCCGCTGCCTCAACCGAAACCGAAAGTGGAAACGATCCCTTATTAGTCCCACAGTGGGGAAATGTCACAGGCGCACACATATTCAACGCATTGGCCCGGGAATCGAACCCCCACCGGAATGAAACCCCAGGCCTTCTGCACACGGCAGGCAAGAATCCTACCGCTGAATCGCCGGTGCTGCCCTCAAAGCCAAACTGGGAAGCTTCCGGAAGTTTCCCAAGTTTTCCAGACCAGTCTCCAGAAAGAGCTGGGACTTTCAGATGGGACTTTCAGCTTCTGCACTGTGGGTTGTCGTCTCTGCCCCACCCCCCCTGCCCCCCTGCCCCGCGATAGGCGATAGGGACGACGGGATTCGCAACTTTTGTCCATCCGCGTCATCGCGATACCGAACGATGGCACGGCGCAAGTCGAAGCAGGACGTTTTAGATCTACTTTATTTAATCCCACAACAGGGAAATGTGCTTGAATAGAATAGAATGCCCTTCATTGTCATTATAGAATTGTACGACGAGATTTGGATACTTCGCCGAAGTATCCACACACTCCAAGAGGGAAAGGCTCTCTCTCTCTCTCTCACACGCGCACACACACACACGCACGCACGCGGACAGACGTAAAATACAAAAGATCAGTCAGTCAGTTTCCCCTCGCCTCTCTCCGAGAGGGAAAGTCTCTCTCTCTCTCTCTCTCTCTCTCTCTCTCTCTCTCTCTCTCACACGCACGCACACACACACACACAAACAGGCAATGTAAAACGGTAATGAGCGCTGGCAGGTCAGTATTTGGCATATGCGAGACTGAATTTGTGGCGTCATATTCAATTAGCGTAACTTGCCGCTTGGGCCAAGAGCGCCTCCGGGCATGAAGAGAGCAAATGAAATAAAGAACACGTCAAAACATAAACATCTCTAATGCCGTCAGACCTACACTGTCCAGAACCCGTAGGGTCTGTGTCGACTCTTACGAAATCCGAGGGGGGAGAAATCTCCATTCGTCACGCGTGCGACTCGATTGTCTGTGTACACTACGCTGCGTCTCATCCGAAGGTATTTTCCTGCAGCTGAGGGCTTGACGAAGATTTAGCAGCGCGCCGATCGTCTTTTCACATTCGAACCCCCGTTCTACGTACGCTCTTTAATCGTCCTCTTTCCGTCCGGTCATACGCTTGTACTTTGCCAGGGCGTTGTGTTAAAGACCGGGAACTCGCGCTGTTTACGATGCAGCTGTGAGACACCGTGCTTGTGTTGGATCGATCACCGATCGATGATCGTTGACGTCTTCTGTTTTTTAAAAGATTCTTTTCATCCAGCCAGCCAGCCATTCATCCAGCCAGTCAGACAGTCAGTCAGACAGTCAGTCAGTCAGTTAGCCATCCATCCATCCAGCCATTCATCCAGCCAGTCAGAGTCAGTCAGCCAGCCTTTCATCCAGCCTGCCAGTCTTGTATCCAGACAGCCAACCAGCCAGCCAAGTAGCCACTCATCCAGCCTTTTATTCAGACAGACAGCCAGGTATCCATTCATCTAGCCAGCCAGCCAGCCAGCCAAGTATCCATTGTGGAAGAAATTAAATAACACCATTCATCCTGCCAGCCAGTCAGTCAGCCAGCCAGCCTTTCATCCAGCCTGCCAGCCTTTTCTCCATCCAGCCTGCCAGCCAGCCAACCCTCCCCCCTCTCCCTCCCCTGTCAAGGGTGGCATCCTCTCCCCTGTCCTGATGCTCAGTGCTGGGATCAGTCCAAGGGCAGCTCTGCTCCAGCTGAGGGGCCTCTGGAAACATTTGGCTTGTCCCCCCCCCCCCCCCCGCCCCCCCCCCCTCTCCCTCCCAAACTGTCAGTGTTCCCATTACCTAACTGACAACACTCATAAGACTTCAGGCCCCTTGTCCGACGGTGCCCTCCTCCTGCACCTGCCCCCCCGCCCTCTCCCCCCCCACACGCACACACAGACAAACACACACACACACAAACACACGTGTCTTAGCCCTCTTTGTCTCCTGTATCCTGGTGATTGGCTCTGAATTGGTTCTCGGTCGGACGGGGATTGAGACAGACGATGACCTTGGCCTCGGCCCCCCCCCCCCCCCCCCCGCTCCCTCTCTCTCTCCACCCCCCCTTCCCCTCTCCCTCCCAGTGTTTACACTCCAGCCTCCCCGGGTGAAGAAAAACAACTGAGACGGAGCAAGAACCGCGCCTCCTCTGGTTTCGGGGGTTTAAGGGACGCACAGCTGGATACGGTCAGGGGCTTTTGCACCCCCCCCCCAATGACTTTTGTCTCTAGGTTGGTATAGGACAGGGGTCGGTACCCTTCTCTATCTAAAGAGCCATTTTGGCCCCTCTCCAACAAACGAAAAGGTATCTGGAGCTGCAAATCCATTTGACCCCTAAAAGATAACATTTCTGCATGTATAATACATACATATATATATACAAATAAAAATAACTATGGTTTGTTGCACTTATTTAATTTGATAACTACAAAAAGAAAAAGGGCAACAACAAACTAACAGCCACAAAACTAGCAGCAGTCGTTACAGCACGCTTGGTGAAAGTATTTGCTCTGATCAGCTTCCCGCACTTTTTCAATCTCGTCCAGCCTCGCACCTTTCAGCGAAAGCCGCGTGTTCGTCATGGAAATGTCTGTTATTTAGCGTTATTTTGACGTTGTTTTATCGTTTCTCGTCACATATCAAGCGTAGCGTGGCCCGCATGTAAGCGTGTGTTTGCAGCGTGTCTGAAATTATCGGTCGGCGCCAGCGCGTGGGTAGAAGCTAGAGGAACGCCGTCTCGTTCGATTGCTCTTTGTGACGTTACCAATCTGAAAACGTTCTTTTCCCCGTGACGCCCCCCGACACCCCCCCCCTTCGCCCAATAGCTCCCTAAATGCTCTGAAAGTGTCTTTCCTTGTGAAGAATCTCAACTCTTGACGACGGGGGCAATTTCGGGGTCCTTACCGCATCACCACAGCTATTCAGAGTGTCAAGAGGAGACTGCTGTTCCCATCGAAATTGGCGTTTGGACCGCTTGTCGATGGGCTGGGCGTCCTCTTCCTCCCCGCAGCGCCACGCGTCAACCTTAGGAACCCGTGTAGCGCTCTTCGACCGAGGGGAGGAGGAGGAGGCATGGGCCGGACATGAGCGCTTAACGCCAACGGACTTCCTGACTCGGCGCTCGCTGCGTCGTCTCGTCCACAAGCCGCACCAATGAACGGACGCGCGTTTGCAAACCGCCGAGTCATCGTGCTCGAGAAAAGGCGCGCAGCCGTGCGACCCGTGCGACCCGCGCGACCCAAGAAGAGAAACGGACTCGGGTTCCCGATGACTCGCCGAGCTAAAAGGCAGAACGTCGGCGGCGGCGGCGAACGGCATCGTACGTCTAAAACGCGGGTCACGAAAGCGCCTGGCAAAGTACAAGCGCGAGGCTCGTCTCGTTTTGTTAACGTCGTTCGGAACGCGAGGCCGTACCGGGAACGTACAGTCAAGCTATCGGAGCAAGTACAACAACGCAGATATTCCCCCAACTAATATGGATCAGCATTCATATTTCATACGGCTCATGCATAATTGAAAGATGTAAATAAGGCACCGCTGTTGCGGCGTGTCAGGCGCGCGGTTTCAGAATACGCGTTCCTTATGCAAATGCTAGTTCGCAACATTTTTTCCGTTTTTATTTGGTTAGCTGGCGTGGGGGCGGGGGGGGGTTCGTTTGAATCTGTCACCGTCGATGTTTGCCCGCGCGATTAGGGTCCTTAACGCTGACGGACAAGCGAGCGTCTGTTTCACGTGAAAACCACCTGCCGATGCAGGACCCACCCTGGTGTCGTCCCGTCGGCCTTCTCGTCACGACTTCGCTCGTCTCAGGAACCAAAGGTAAAAGAAGGATGGAAGAGAGAGAGAAAAAAAAGACAGTTTCCATACAATAATTTACGTTCATTAAGCGCACGCTTTTATCCAAAGCGACTAACAGCGAGTGCAGGGACAATCCCCCTGAGGCAAGTAGGGTGAAGTGCCTTGCCCAAGGACGCAACGTCACATCAGCCACAGCCGGGAATCGAACTCGCACTTTCCAATCGTGAGGCCAACGCCTTAACCCGCTGAGCCATCTGACTTCAGCCATCTGACTCCCTAGTTTCATGGAAAAAGTACCTTGTTCGACGATTCGTCTTCTTTTTTTTTTTTGCAGTATGCCCTTTGATGCAGGGAGTGATCCGTCCGGGTCAAACTCAGATCAAAAAGAAGGGGCTCTAATGAGAGCTTCTGAGGGAGGAGCGAGAAAGCGCTTTTCGACAGACCCTCCGTGACCTCACTCTCGGACAAGCTAGAAGGTCACGGAGACGATTTCGCACGCCGTGGAATAATGAAGACGCACACGTTCGCCCGATGGAGATCAGTGAACCGTACGATCACAAACTCCTGTAGACGAGTCTTGCTGGACACGTTGACGGGGGGGGGGGGGGGCGGGTGACTTCAGAGGAGGTCCCCTAAGTTAAGAAGGGGACGTGACGTCTCGTACGGACACCCCCCCCCACCCCCCCCCCCCCCGGAGCGACGCAACCTTGCAGCGAGAGGTGCCCGCGAGCGGAGGCGTTCGTTTGGGAGTGCGTGTTCGGGGAGGGATCCAGGGAGCGAGTGCGTTTTCCGGGGGAGGGGACCGGGGGAGCGAGCGTGTGTGGTTCAGGGAGGTGGCTGATCCGTCTGATAGGCCAACTCTTCAAAGAGCGACAGGCTTGTTAAAACCCTCTGCAGGAGCCCCAATGAAATAAATACGCTTTCAAGAAAAGGGAAGGAGCACGGTGGAACGGAAAAGAAAGAAAAAACAACACAGCGACACCCGGTTTGTCTAACAATGTATCGCCTGCCGAGGATTTAAAAGATTAAAATGTCTCCTTTTTTTTTTTCTTCTCCATTCCTTCTCATTAGGCAATGTCTTCTGTGACTTTTCATTGTCAAGTGCGTTTGAAACTGTTATATTCCGTTCCCGTTGATAGCAATTTGCATTTCCTTTACAGAAACATCTTGTTTCACGTGTCAGTACAAAGGTTTGGGCTCTCGCTTTCCTCTCTCTCCCTCTCGAACGTCTCCTTTTCATCCTCGCTCCTCAACCCCCCCCCCCCCCTCCCCCTCCCCCCCCCCCCCCCCCAAGAATGCGATTCTTTTATTTTGCTCTCCCTCCGTCCCGGGCAAGCCAGGTAAAATGCAGGTGCTGTGTTAATGTTTTTGCTGTTGAAGATGAGGGGTTGTTGGGATATGGAGGGGGAGGGGGGGGGTCACCACAATATCTTATGGTCGTCACTGTGCCTGAAAATGTACTCACAGGACTCTGCCGCAGCCTCAATCCAAACACAATTAACAGTTTCGCTCGTCGTCACACAGAACCAACCCTATCATGAGTAAGATTAACGAAGTCAACAAGCTGCAAGTTGTCTTTGAACTTTGAACTTTGAACGAAAACAAAGACAACTTGCAGCTTGTTGACTTCGTTAATCTTACTCATGATAGGGTTGGTTTTGTGTGACGACGAGCGAAACTGTCAATTGTGTATTTTGCGACGCTTTCCAGATCCAGATGCGTTGTTCAACCCACAAACTGGTGGTTTCTCAATTATCTTTGCAAGCGCAAGAGCGTTTGAACAGCCTTCTTGCAAACCTAGGGAGGTCTCAAGGGAGACGTCATGTTTCGGAGACAGAAATAAGAGACATTTCTGCGTTTTATTGACGGGAGGGCGTAGCATCTACTCAGCTTTAGCTAACTGCGTGAAAACCCAGAGAAAATGGCAACGAATCGGCGCTCAAACTCGAAGGTTAATCGCTTCGGCGTGGACGCGCGCGAGAGCGTTTTAAGACGCGAGCCAGCTCGTTTCCGAACGACGCCTTTCCCTTAAGCCGCGATCGGGGATCACGCCGGTGAAAGGTCTGGCGGCTTTCAACAGGAAGCCGGCTAATTCCGGGAGTGTGTGAGTCGGGATTAGGAGACGCAAATTAGAGATTAGGCGTTCAAATGTCACCTGTTCCCCCTTTCGAACGCGGTTGGCCGTCTCTCCCCGGCTCGCGGCGCGGGTGAACCTAAAGCCGTTTCGAGGGAATCAAAAACGGTGAGCGGTCACGCTAATAGCTAGTTTGACATGAGCGGAAGGGCGTTCTCCACCCCTGTAAAGCCGACCGACTTCGATGCTAGTTTTTCCGTCCGCGTCATCTTGACACCTGTTCGGCGGCGTGATTAGCCGCGGCGCGCGCATGGTTCTTTGACAGATGCGAAGAGATGTTGAGGTGACGGGCCTGTCGGAGAGGACGGGCAAGGATATAAAAAGCATTCGGCCGCGGACTGACGTCCTTATATCGCGTGAGGGGGCCGATGGAGCAGGTGGCTGAACGGTGAGGGCGTGGGGCTAGGAATCAGAAGGTCTCTGGTTAGGAACCCCCCGGCTGGGCCAACGTGACGGGTCCTCAGGCAAGGCACTTCGCCCTACTCGCCTCAGGGGCGAATGTCTCTGTACTTGCTGTAAGTCGCTCTGGATAAGAGCGTCGGCTGAATGAGTACATGTGGCAGACGCGTCCACAGTTATCCATGGTCGATGAGTCAAAGGGAGGGACTTTCTTTGAAATGTTGACATCTTTCTTTCTCTCTCTCTCTCTCTCTCTCTCTCTCTCTCTCTCCATATAAGATCCCATTTCATTGTGTATCGCTGCCCTCCATCTCTCTTTGGTCTGCTAGATGTCCTCTCGTTTGCGCCAAGCACCGACGTCGTTCCATCTCCGAGGCTGGGACTCGCTCGCCTCCCCCTCCCCCTCTGGAGAGGACTGGTGGCCCCCATGTTGCGGACCCTCATTATCTTCCCAAAGTGACTCCCCTGGCTGGAGGATGACATTGACTGGTTAATGGGGTTCTCGCGTACGACGAAAAGGCCTCTGCCCCAGCAATTAGACCGCAGACATTTTCGAACCGATTGAAACGTGTTTGTTCTTTCTGCTCGTGTCCACCGTCCCCTTCGCGCGCGCCGCGCGCGCCCACCGCGCTGACACGCGTTTTACCCTGAACTTCTCTCTTTCTCTCTCTCTCTCTCACACTCTCCCCTAAACTTTAGCTCTCTCCTCTCTCAATCACTCACGCTGAAGTAATTTATAGCTTATAAAGTCCATGTCATGCCAAGACAATTACACCGATGGCTGCGGAAGCAGCCATTTAAAAAGGCGGCGCGCGTTCCAGATCCAACCGCGCCTTGTGGGAGGGCCGAGATGAGGCCAGGGCAGGGTCAAGGTGACTCCGCGGGACCGGGCCAAGCTCCCAACATGACACCGCTGACCGACACCACCAGAGCCAGCCAAGGGGCTGATTACAGGCCACGGTTGCGCGGAGCACCATCTGACATCTTCGCCGGGCGTCTACATCCGTCAAAGCGGAGGGTCAAAAAGGTAAAGCAAGTTAGATTCGGCTGCATCGACAGGTTTTCATCCTTCCCAGCGTGGAGATAAGATGCGGGTTTTACACACCGGTCGACGCGGGAGAGGGATGTTGAGGTAGCGATCGTCCTCCTCGGCAGTTAGTCGTCTTCCGCGAGGA
Organism: Neosalanx taihuensis; assembly: GCA_030340665.1. Lineage (NCBI taxonomy): Eukaryota > Metazoa > Chordata > Actinopteri > Osmeriformes > Salangidae > Neosalanx > Neosalanx taihuensis. Next base: position 5,503,215 of record CM059302.1, read on the forward strand.
CGGTCTAATTCCAGAACAGTCCGGGGGGGGGGGGTGTCCTTCAGCTGTGGCGCCGCCTGCCTGCTGGCCCAGTTAGAGACTTGATCACAGACGCTGAGGGGAATCCACGGCACGTGAACATGCCTCGTTGCAGGTACCCAGTAACTCTGATGAGCCAATGTGTTTGGAACCTTCGGATTTTTTTTTTTTCCCCGCCCTTTTTTCCCCCGCTCCCTTCTTTGCCTAACTCAAACGCTGTTTAGTCTTCGCAGGCCTGAACGAAACGACAACTGACGAGCTCCGATCGCACGCGTACATACACACACATACACGCACGCACACACGCATCCCACTAGGGGATCATTAAGCAGAGAGCCAGCTGGTGCGCGAGAGAGAGTGAGAAAAGAGAGTGTATGGTCGGGTTTTTAAATCTTCTCCTGAGAGACAGAGAGAGAGAGAGGGAGAGGGATGGCGAGGGGCGAGCCTCCTCATCCTTATGTCTGGTAATCAGAGACCGGAGAGGGGGCCTTTCTGCATCTCACCAGGTAGCACCACTCACCCGCTGCATGATCAAAAACCCAAACCCCCAAAATAATAACAATCGCCCGAGCGCAGGCACGCTCGCGCAACGGCGGGAGATTCCAGGTGAAATTCACCCGAGCGCGTGCGGCGGTGCGGCGCGTGCCCACGAGAAAGAGAAGCGACACCTGGAGGAGAACTTAAAGGGGGGGGGGGGGGGGGGGGGGGGGCGAAGAGCCAAACGAAAAGACGCAAAATCGATCCGACGAAAGAATCCGCCCAGCGTTCGACGCCGCCCTTACTTGGGGCTGCACGGGGAGGGGGGGGGGGGGGGGGGGGGGGGGGTTTGAACACGGTGTCACCCGTTCGGGGAGGGGGGGGGGTTGCGGGGGATCTTTTTTTTTTTTTATTCAAAGATTCCGAGATGCCGCTTGGCAGGATCCGAGCAGAGATTTTTTTGTCAGCGTTGCCAGTTCCGACGACTGAAGTGCGATGTACGAGCGCGCAGAATGTTTCGAAGGACAGATTGCTAAGATTTCAGCGCGAAGGAAGGAAGGCGCCGACGTGCCAAAAACGTGTTTGCGTGCCATGAAAGCAGAAACGCGAGCGTTCTCATGCCAGATGTCTGAAAGTCGTCGACTCTGTCATGTCTGACTGTATCGCTATGGTGTTCTCATACGGTCCCTCTCAGCCTTCGCCCGGCTGAGAAATCTCTCATGACTAACGAACGGCTTGATGTAAATGAGATTCACCCGGTTGGACACTGTGGCCAGACTGTGTAACTACCCACAGGAATTAGGGAGTCAATTCCCAGTCGTGACTATGTGACGTTGCGTCCTCGGCAAGGCGCTTCACCCTACTTGCCTCAGGATAATGTCCTTGTACGTTTTGCATTCATTCATTTGCTTTTCTCCAAAGCGACTTACAAGAGCGAGCTTTACAAAAGAGATGGGCGGAGCCAGTTCTGCTATGACTCTCGGGGTGCCCGCGTCATCGCTCGTTCACACGCTTAGTATACATCGTCCTTCATTTACACACCTCAGTATACGTCATCACTCATTCCCTCACATGCACTAGCAGTACACGTCATCACTCATTCCCTCACATGCACTAGCAGTACACGTCATCACTCATTCCCTCACATGCACTAGCAGTACACGTCATCACTCATTCCCTCACATGCACTAGCAGTACACGTCATCACTCATTCCCTCACATGCACTAGCAGTACACGTCATCACTCATTCCCTCACATGCACTAGCAGTACACGTCATCACTCATTTCCCTCACATGCACTAGCAGTACACGTCACTCATTCCCTCACATGCACTAGCAGCACACGTCATCACTCATGAACACCACCTGACTCAGCTAGTGCAATCCCATTGGGCCCTGGTCCGGGAAGACGGCCTTCAAAAGCTGCGCGGATATTCAAACACTCACCCTGACTGTCTAATGATCAGTGCTGCTGCCGCCCACCACCATCCCCTTTCTCCCCCTGCTGTCTGTCTGTCTATATGTATGCCTGTCTATCAGGAGGGATTATATCTCTATTGCTCCATGCCTCTGTCATATACAGTACCTATGCAGGTATGGATCGCTTCGAAGCGGTAGGGAGCGCTCCCCTTTTAGACGCTCCACTCCGCCAAAGTCAAACATATTGCCATGTCATGGTTATCAATGAATCATCATTTATGATCAAATTCAATCACGTGCGTGTCTTCACTGAACTTCAGTCACTGAGCATAGCAACTTGATAGACCCCCAACATAGCGCGCATCTAGATTACAAAACATTCATCATGAGAACCAATAAGTGCCAAGGGAGGGAAGAACTGTAACAGCAGTTCCCTGTACTTACTTTAAGTCCCTTTGGATAAAAGTGTCTAAAATGTAAATACCGTCACCTGATCCCACAAATTGCATGACATGTGTAGGATGGGGGTGGTGGAATTCACCAAACAAGACAAGGTCTTTAAACTCTTTCAATCCCAAACAACTCCTTGCAGTTCCGCACCCAGCGCGCATCCTTTTTTTCCGTTTTCGATCCCCAGTTCGTAAGGCAGGATAGCGTTACTATCCGTTATAACCCTCATGTCGTAACGTTATTAACAAGAGTGAGAACGTCATAACCGCCGACGCCAGCGCTCGGTTCCCACGCCGTCAAGCTCAACGCGCTAAACAGTCACTTAACCGGACGGATAACGGTCCGCAACGTGCGCGTCCATGGCAACGGTAGGCCAACACTGGAGGGGGCTGGTTGCAAGGGGGAGTGTGTTGGTGGTGGGGGGCAGGGGGGGGGGGGGGACTGCCTGTGTGTGTGTGTGTGTGTGTGTGCGGAGGTATCAGACCCCTTGGCGGTACGCGTGCAAGGCCGGTCGGGTGTGAAATTACCTCGGCGGCCGACGCCCGTCGAAGCGTGAAGAGGATTTAACAAAACGAGTTGCGGTTTAAAAGCCAGAGAGGGTGACCGTGACGCCGGTACAACAGCGTCAGCACGGAACCCTGGGACACCAGGGGGGGCTCCTGCCTTGAACTGCTGAGAGGGTCCACGCACCTTGGACGTGCTAACGGCATCAAACGGCAGAGGAGTGTGGAAGAAATTGGATGTCCTGTGTACTCATATGAATCCCTACTGAACACCCTTTCTCTGAAGACTGTTGTAACGTCATTACCGCCTGACTGTCACTATCTATGTTTACATCCTTGTGCCCTATAAAAGAAGGTCCTCTCGCCTTCAGACGGGAGAGAGACATGATTGAGACCTAAGACCTAAGCCTCATTTTGTAGTCAGAGGTCTGGTCATTTCTCTCCCAGTTTGCAAGCTGTTAAATACTTATTTAATCCAGAACTCAACTGAACCGTCACTCCGTTTATGAAGAGACGGACAAACGCTTTCTTCATTGGAGCCGTTCCGTGGAATCGAAATTCAGGGCTCCACGTGGAATCGGAGAATCGTATCGTTCTCTATCCATTTTTTTTTTCCGTCGAGTGGGCATGTGAATGAGGAAATAGCAGGGTTAATGCTTTCAGAGCGCGCGCGAGCGGTTACCGACGGCTCGCCGAGGGCCCAAGGTACGCGCGAGCAGATCGGCCACAACAACTGTCGCCCGGGCGACAGACGGGAGAGGACGGAGCGAGAGCGACACGCCGTGTCATTATGGCACCCTGTGAGGTCATCGCCACGAGGCGCGAGAAATCGCGCGGCGCGTCAACCACACGGAGCACAGCGAGAAGAGCAGAGAGACTCTTAGCTCCCACGCTAACTAGCACTGCTTCTCATCTCATTTTTCAGCCCAACATTTCGTGTACGAATGTATGCATGCATACCTGCACGAGGAATGTAGGAATTACATTTTAATGTATTGAATTCTTTTCATTGTCTTTCATGTTTTTTATTTTATGTAATATATCGTGGAAAACCTACATTTCATACTTTGTCCGACATACTCAAGTACTCTTCCTGGTCCACCTGCTTGAAGATGGGTGAAGGTTACTTGTGTTGACCTTTGACTTGGTGAAGCAAAGTCAATGTTGACAAGTTTCGCTTCCTTGCTAAGTTGTAAATAAAAGGATGTAAACAGAGTCTTCAAAAAACGGGGGGAAAAAGAGAGACTTGGCTGCGTGTCTGAGCTTTCTCATCAACCTCACATCAAAGGCAGACGTGATGACAGAACCAACTCCTTTCTTCGTCTCCAGATCTCCCAGAATGCTCTGAGGCGCCGTAGAACACGAGAATCCGTCTCTGTGGCGGCTTGCCAATTTCCAAGCAAACGAAGAGGTTGAAAACTTCCACTCCCGCTCCCGTGTCCTTGGCGAAACTTTCTCATTCTCTCTTTTTATTTTTTTGCTCTTAGAATCGCTCTACTTTTCTCTCTCTCCCCCCCCCCCCCCTCTCATTCCCCCCTTCTCTGTCTCTGGCTCGTCCATTCTCTCGATATCCTGCTCTCTCACCCTCTAAATAAACTCTTTAATATGTAGACCGGCAGTAATAGGAAGCTTTGAGACCTGTGTAGAAGTTTACATTACAGCACAACCTGCATATTCATATCCAATAACCTAAAACTCCGGCGCAAGGACACACTGTACAAACAACAAACATCCCTTGAAAACAAGCTGGGAGAGAAAACCGAGGTGAGAATGTTCTATAAGTGTTCTCACAGCCCGTGAAAGTTAGGGGTGGTAAATGTAAAACAGACAGCTTTGAAACATTCAGCCTATAAGATCCTGCGAGGATTTTTGATCCGAGACTTGAATCGGACTCACAATCTGGTTTGCAGGAGACGACTGCAGTGTACGAGTCCAAATGTTTTCGGTTGACTCAAAGAAATTCCAAAACGTGCTGGAGGACATTCGCGATTCGTGACAGCCATTTGGGATGGCAAATGCTGGTGGACCAATCGGGTGATGGGTTCGTTGGCAGGCAGGTTTTTAAGATGGCAGTAGACACAGGAACACATATGGGACCCGCGGTTGTGTTGGAGTGCTGCTGCCCTGTAATGAACCTACAGCTGGTCCATATGGACCCTGGTTTGGACCAGTCCACTGGCCCGGAGAGGGGTGCCCACCGGTGTTGTCTTGATTCTGGGCGAGAGGATTTGTTGGGCATCTATTCCCCAATTCCCCCCCCCCCCCCCCCCCCCACACACACACACACACACACACAGTTTCCTGTCTGGAACAGGAAGCAGGAAGAGGTTGATACCTCTTACCTCCTCCTACTGTTTTTTTATATATTTTTATATCTAAATGTTCTATTTATTATCTACATGTACATTCTATTTTAAATGCTGCTGCTTTTGGGAGTACCCACAAACTTTCGCTGCATGAGTGTAATGACAATAAAGGACATCTATCTATCTATCTATCTATCTATCTATCTATCTATCTATCTATCTATCTATACCTCCTCCCTTCAGGTGGTACCCCTGTTCGGAGTCCTTAAAACGTCCCTCGCCGGCCGCCAGAGAGACCCCCCCCCCCCCCCACCTCAGCATCCCACTCCCTACCCCCGCCTCCCTCCCACCACCTCTTGGCTGTTGCGGTCGCAGAGACAGCTTGAGTGAGTGTGGCGGCAGCTCTCCCCCCCCCCCCACCGCTCCATTCCTCGCCCGGCCGTATGGACACACAGACTGTCGGGTGTGGGGGTGCGGGGGGGAGGGGTGGGTGGGTGGGTGGGTGGGCGGTGGTGGTGGGCTTGTCACGTGGGGGGCTTTCCGTCTCCCCGTCACCCCTCTCAGCCCCCCGGTCGGCCTGACATGCTCTCCCCCCTGGCTGGCTGCCACCTTGCACGGGCCCTCCTCGGCTGTCCTGTTCCCCCCTGTCAGCCACAACATGTCCCCGCCCTGGCTTGTCACCCTACTCAACACCCTCTTTGTACGATGGCAGCCAGACCCCATTAAGTTTACATTTAGCAGACGCTCTTAACCGGAGGAGACTTACAGCAAGTAAAGGGACATTCCCCCTGAGGCAAGTAAGTGCCTTGCCCAAGGATACAATGTCATGCTGGCAAAGCCAGGGTTCGAATTAGGGGCCCTTCTGATGACTAGCGCCTCCATCCAAGCAGCAGTTAGCTTGACGCTCCAACTGCTAGCCTCTCTTGCTTCATTATGGACCGTTAGCAACCTTAGCTTGGTGTTGCCCCTGCTAGCATCGTTATCGTCCCGCTTGTGCTGTTAGCCTCATTAGCTTGGTGATTTCCCCTTTAGCCGCCTACGATTAGTGTTTTCCCCCAATCAGCCGTGTTCATTTGGTGCCCTTTAGCTTGACACGCTAGCGGTTTGTGTCTCTATATTAGCCTGACTAACGTACCCTCTGTCTTGGCTGGAGAAAACCATCGCTTGTTCCCCTAACAAGCCCCAGAGGAGCTCCTTGGCTCACACCCAGCTAGTAGAGAGGCTCGGTCTCCTACTCTCCCACTGCTGTTGTGTCTGGAACCCCGGGGGTAAGCTTAGCATGCCTGTCCTCCACTGCTCTCCTCTTAATATTCTGTTGGGTGCCAACACCGCCTCAACCCCTCCACCGCCCCCCACCGCCCCCCCCCCCCCCCCCCCCCCTTCAGCTCTTCCCCTCGGTCGCTCCCCACCGCCTCTCTCCCTCCGTCTCCGGCCAGGCTTCGCGGAAGCCTGTCGCCGCCGCCGATCTTCATCCGGGCCGCGACGATCCCGTCTCTTCGTCGCGTCCTCTCAGCCGCCGGCCGTCACCCTCTACCTCTTCCCGGCCCCCCCTCCCTCCCTCCCGCCACCCCCTCCCCCCGGATGTCCCCAGTTACGTCCGGGTCCCTGTTTTCCCTCCAGGGCGGGTTGTTTTGGCAGGAGGCTCGGTCCTGAGCCGTCGCACACGTTTAAAGGTTCAGGCCTCAGCGGTTGCTCCGTGACGCCGTTACCACCCGGCCACCTCTCCCTCCCTCCCTCCTTCCCTCCTTACTTCCCCTCCCTCCCTCCTTCCTTCCCCTCCCTCCCTCCCTCCCTCCCTCCCTCCTTCCCTCCCTCCCTCCCTCCCTCCCTCCCTCCCTCCCTCCCTCCCTCCCTCCCTCCTTCCCCTCCTCCCTCCCTCCCTCCCTCCCTCCCTCCTTCCTTCCCCTCCCTCCCTCCCTCCTTCCCTCCCTCCCTCCCTCCTTCCCCTCCTCCCTCCCTCCCTCTCTCCCTCCCTCCCTCCCTCCTTCCTTCCCCTCCCTCCCTCCCTCCCTCCCTCCCTCCTTCCCTTCCTTCCTCCCTCCCTCCCTCCCTCCCTCCCTCCTTCCCCTCCTCCCTCCCTCCCTCCCTCCCTCTCTCCCTCCCTCCCTCCTTCCTTCCCCTCCCTCCCTCCCTCCCTCCCTCCCTCCCTCCCTCCCTCCCTCCCTCCCTCCCTCCCTCCTTCCCCTCCTCCCTCCCTCCCTCCCTCCCTCCTTCCCCTCCTCCCTCCCTCCCTCCCTCCACACACACACCCCCGACCATAAAAAATCGACCCCCCCCCCCCGTGAACGGAATCCTACTCTTTCACGCTCGGTTTTCATGTTCGTTTACTTTTCCCTTATAAAAAATGTTACTGTCGACACTCCGGGTTCAAACGTCGGATTGGAATGGCTTGCCCAAATTGATGAGGTTCTCCGTTTAAGATGAAAACATTTAAAAGGAGGGGGCTTTCTGTTGAGCTGAGCCCGGCGCTCGGGAGATTCGCCGAGGTCAGACACAGCCGCGGGGAAGGGGATCCTGTCCAGCAGCTATCCGTCAGACCAGACGATTCACGGTGGCACATGAATAAATGCCTAATGAGGCGATAAAAAGAAAGGGGGGGGGGAGGAGAACTTTACTTCACGATAAAACGGTATTAGATTGATACTCATTCTCATTTCTTCGAAAAACATTCTCTTAACTGTAGACATTCTCAAATGTCTGCGAAATCCAGTTACTCCCCCAAAGCATTTCATGCATGTTTCGAAACCTCGTTTTCCTGTCAGTAATTTGGCCAAGAGCCCCGAAACATGAAGTCTTTTGGTCATCTTGTGAGCCACACTGCTCAAAAAGTGTCGTTGTTTTTTCACTGAGACCATCAACCATGGAAATGACTAAGGTTTTATATAAAGAAATCTGATATTTGTTGAGAAGAGTCAAGGATATATCAGAAAAAAGTAAATTAAAACACCTCTATGTACGTTACATTTATTTGGCATGAATGCATTACATGTGAAGTTAAATCTTGCTTATTCATTTACTGTACATTCTTTTTTTATGTTGCCACAAATACTTGGTTCAAATTGTGCTGCAATTAAAGGTAATTTACCTCATTAGCAGACTTTACGCACTATATAAATGTCAGATATTTATAGAACGTGCGTGTGTACACATTTTTCACCATTAAATGGATTGTTTTGAACGTGATAGCTGAATCACTTTTGATCAACAAGTGTTGAAGCCATACGCAATTAGTAGTTTTGCAAACTGCAGATGATTGTACTAACTGTTTGCAGACATGCTTAAGTATTTGCAGTTCGCTCAAACTACTTAAAAATTCAGTTTTGTTGTTTTTAAAATGTCATTTCTGTTTTCGTGAAACAAGCCTAAGCAATTGAGACAAACCTGTAACACATACGTCCGTACGTTCAATCATATATAAATACAGTTGTGGTCAAAAGTTTACATACACTAGTGAAGATCATGTATGCCATGGCAATATAGGGTTTTCAATAAACTCTACAACTCTTATTTTTCTGTGATGGAATGATAAGGAGCACATATTTCTTTGTCACAAAAAACATTCATGAAAATTTTTTCTTTTATGAATTTATTATGGGTCTTTTGAAAATGTGACAAAATCTGCTGGGTCAAAAATATACATACAGCAATGTTAATATTTGGTTAAATGTCCCTTGGCCATTTTCACCTCAATTAGGCGCTTTCGGTAGACATCCACAAGCTTCTGGCAAGCTTCTGGTTGAATCTTTGACCACTCCTCCTGACAGAATCGGTGCAGTTCAACTAAATTTGTTGGTTTTCTGAGTCGGACTTGTCTCTTCAGCACAGTCCACATATTCTCTATGGGGTTTAAGTCAGGACTTTGGGAAGGCCACTCTAAGACCTTAATTCTAGCTTGATTTAGCCATTCCTTCACCACTTTTGATGTATGTTTGGGGTCATTGTCCTGTTGGAACACCCAACTACGTCCAAGACCCAACTTTCTGGCTGATGATTTTAGGTTTTCCTGCAGAATTTGGAGGTAGTCTTCCTTCTTCATTATTCCATTTACTTTCTGTAAAGCACCAGTTCCACTGCCAGCAAAACAGGCCCACAGCATAATACTACCACCACCATGTTTGACGGTAGGTATGGTGTTCTTGGGGTGAAAGGCCTCACCTTTTCTCCTCCAAACATATTTCTGGTCATTGTGGCCAAAAAGCTCAATTTTAGTTTCGTCTGACCACAGAACTTTCCTCCAGAAGGCCTTGTCTTTGTCCATGTGATCAGCAGCAAACTTCAGTCGAGCCGTAAGGTGCCGCTTCTGGAGTAATGGCTTCCTTCTTGCACGGCAGCCTCTCAGCCCATGGCGATGTAGAACACGCTTGACTGTGGACACTGACACATGTGTTCCAGCAGCCTCCAACTCATTGCAGACTTGCTTTTTGGTGGTTCTTGGTTGACTCTTGACCAACCTGACCAATTTTCTCTCAGCAGCAAGTGATAGCTTGCGTTTTCTTCCTGATCGTGGCAATGATACAACTGTGCCATGCACTTTATACTTACAAACAATTGTTTGCACAGTTGATCTTGGGACCTGCAACTGCTTTGAAATGGCTCCAAGGGACTTTCCTGACTTGTTCAAGTCAATGATGCGCTTTTTCAGATCCGTGCTGAGCTCCTTAGACTTTCCCATTGTAGTATTTCTGGCTGAGTCTAGTGAATGTGTCAAACAAGCCCTATTTACATGGACTGAAAGAAGTCACCAGCTGGAGTCAATCATAATCACTCGTAAGAAGTTAGGAGGCCATGCCAAAAAGCAAATTGGATTGAAACAACTTTTTCTACATCACCAAATTGGTAATTCAAGGTGCTGTATGTATATTTTTGACCCAGAAGATTTTGACACATTTTCAAAAGACCCATAATAAATTCGTAAAAGGACCATTTTTCATGAATGTTTTCTGTGACAAAGAAATATGTGCTCCTTATCATTCCATCACAGAAAAATAAGAGTTGTAGAGTTTATTGAAAACCCTATATTGCCATGGCATACATGATCTTCACTAGTATATGTAAACTTTTGACCACAACTGTACATACAGGTACACAAACGCACACGTACACGCGCAGGCGAGCAGACGGGTCTGCATGGGGAGACCCAGACGTTGCGATAGATGGAGATTTAGACGGAGGATAACCCAAGAATGAGCTCACTGTCTGGGGTGCGCCACTACCTGGTCAGACCAGGAAGATCGATGGATCCAGGTTTGAAAGTCGTCACAATTCTTTACTTTCAGCACGGCTCCCCTTTTATCGCCGGCGCCGATCCACACTCCTCCGAAACCGAACCCCCCCCCCCCCCCCCCCCCCCCAATCTCGCCATCCGACTGATTGCTGGCGTTTAATGGAGTTGTCTCCCCGAGCAATTAGTGACCACAACTGATCAAATTTTCGGATTAATTAACGCCCATGAATCAAGCGAGCGGCTGCGGAGATAATTAGTGGAATTCTGACACTCCCTCGCTGTTGTGATGTTTTCATCTTTCGCCTCCCACATCCACCCGTCCGAGGTAATGGATGAAAGTCATTGATCAAACTCGTCAAACGAGGGCCTTCGTCGGTTTGGCGACGGTAATCCGGCGACTCATCTTCGTCCGGATGTTGACGTCTGTGTTTTGTTAGGAGACGTTTCGGTGATCAACGGTTGCCCAGGGCGTAGGCGCCGGCGTTCCGACACCTTGATTATGCACGCCATGGATTTTCGATACTCCTATTGGTCTTAAAAATGAAAACATGGATGACCTCATCGCTGTATCGGAAATCATTAGCTTCTCATCATTCTCCAACACGTTTATTTGCTTTAAAGGACAAAGCGACCCATGAAAAAAGGACGACGATTAATAAAAGCGTGTCGCAATAATAAAGTTGGTCGCCTCCGGACCTTTCCGTCGCCCAACTCGGTCACTTAAGCGATTAAAAGAAATGAGCTCGCCGCCCCAGACGAGGCAGGTTAGAGAGTTATCTCAAAGTCTAGGCGGAATCCCAAAATATCGAAACTCGATAAAACCAAGAGGCGTCTCAAGGTGAAACGATGGGAGTCAGTCGGCTCAGCGGGTTAAGGCGTTGGCCTCATGCGGTTATGTGATATAATGTCCTTGGGCAAGGCACTTCACCCCACTTGCCTCAGGGGGATTGGCCCTGTACTTAAAGTAATTCGCTTTGGATAAAAGCGTTTGCTAAATGAGGTATTTTTATTATTATGCCAGCCCCCCCCCCCTAATTAAAAACCCCATCCTCCAGGGCCGAGTTGCGAGCCGCCTCAAAACACCCTTCGGTTCCCCCCCGACGACCGCGCTCTCCAGCGGCATTGCATCAGGACTCCTCCGACGGGTGGAAGTTGCATCAGGGGCTCCACTCCAGCCAGCGTGATAACGTGTCGAGCCGGTGCGATAACACGACCCTATCAAAGGCCCCCGCGAGGCGCTCTCCGCACTGCCAGTCCGCACGCCCCCCCCCCCCCCACGCCCCCGATCACCCATTAGGAGGGGCAGCCCCGCGAGAAATTGAATTTGCGCGTCGTTATCGCGCCGATGCAAAGTGGCTCGTCGCGGGGGGGGACATATCGTTTTGTGTGTGTGTGTGTGTACACAGAGTAGAGTAGAGGAGGTGGGACAGCGAAACCGGACAGAAGTAAATATATACCCAGAGGGAAAGAGAGAGAGAGAGAGGGGGGGGGGGGCAGCGCGATCGAGGGGAGAGCCAGGGAGCGGACACAGGTGGATGAGGCGTGTGCGATCGTGACGGACGCGTGCGAGAGACATCGCCCGCCCCGGACGCCCCCCCCCCACCCCCACCCGGCATTAGGTAGCCTGGCGACGGCCGAGGGAAGCCGCGGTTAATGGCCCCAGCCTGGTATTACGGTGCGACGCCCAGTTCTGCTCTCAGATGGGCCGATGGTGATGATGATGATGATGATGAAGAGGAGGGCCAGACCTTCAGATTGAACCGCCGGCGACTCGCATCAGCAGGGGCTGTGTTTGCGCGCCCGAGAGAGTGATAACCAGCGCGGGGTGTGTGAGAGATTTGTGTGTGTGTGTGTGTGTTGGAGGGGGAAGGTTGAAAGAAGGGAGCCAGGAAGGAGATAGCGTGTGTGTGAGTGTGTGCACGCGCGCTGCTACATGCACATCTGCAGGGAGGATGATAATGAATGAACCTGAAATAGAGCAACTGACCCTCCCAGGAAGAGCGCGGTTCTAATTGACTGTATTCTGTGCGAGCAGCACTTTTTAAACACCTTTTTGGAGCCCATTTTGCGGTGATTAAACAGGCGTTGCTTTTAATTGCTCCGTCTTGTAAGACCTGCTTTCCTCAGCATACTTCGCCGGCGACGACTGGAGAATGTCTCGTTCGTACGGGCCCAGAGGATTGATGAGGATTGATAGAGGGCCCCCCCCCCCCCCCCCCCACCCCACCCCACCCCCCCACCCCCCCCCCCCCACGACCCTCTAGAGCAGGTGGGGAAATGCCGGTCATCGAGGGGCCGCTATCTTGAAGGTTTTCGATGTTTCCCTGCTCCAGCACGTCTCTGATTCGAACGAACGGGTCATTACGTGGCTTCCGCAGAGCTTGATAACGACCCCGTTCAGCAGGGAGACGTCGATGACCTTCAGGACAGCGAAATTGCCCGCCCCTGCTCGAGAGGGAGGTGCCTGCGAGAAAAAGGCCTGCGACCAGGATTCAGACTCGGAAGACGTACGTCTGCAGGTTCCGCTGAGCTGAGGTTCGGAGCTAAAAGGTCCGGCGGTGCGGTGGTCGTTTCCCTCGGCAGAGAGACGCCTGGGGTGGATGGATGAGCAAGGGAGGTCCAAGGAGGAAGGCGAAAAACAGGATGGACCGACTGAGGGGAGGTCGAAGAGGGATCGAGTCATTTAGCTGACGCTCTTATCCAGAGCGAATGACAGCAAGCACAGGGGCACGTTCCCCCATGAGACAGGCAGGGTGAATGCCTCGCCCGGGGACGCAACGTCATGTTGCCGCCGGCTCATGGATGGAAGGAAGGAGGAAGGGAGTGACTTGGAGAACAAATGAAAAAGTGTTTTCTTTACGGAAGACGCGATCGAATGTTATTTGTATCATTTGTATTATGTATGTGATTTGTATTTTTTGTCGTTTGTATCAAATTTGTAGTGCATTTTACGTTGTATTCATTTTTCATTTCGTTAGTATGCCACATATATGTTGTATGTTTGCTCATTTTTGTTCTATGTTTGCTCATTTCTGCCACAGTGAATTATATGTTTGTTAATCTTGCGTGGCGCGTAAACCCCCATTCTGATTCTGATTCGGATGTGTTGGGGTTGTGGCAGCTGTCTGAGAACGAGGCGTACGAAATGATCGCTGTCGATGTGTCCGTGTGCGCCAGAGAGGACGGGTGCTGCGCGAAGGACGACACCTGCGAGAGTGCGATTATCATGGAGTCAGAATGACAGCGAAGAGAAACGGAGAGAGAGAGAGAGAGAGAAAGGGAGAGAATGGGAGGCAGAGATGGAAGACAGACGAGCACAATACTGAGATAAAAAAAAGAGGAGAGAGAGAGAGAGAGAGAGAGAGAGAGAGACAGAGAGAGAGAGAGAGAGAGAGAGAGAGAGGGAGGATCATTTGGATGCCTTTCATCCAAACCTTAAAGAACCTAATATCACACTCTGCAGTTTATGACCAAAGTGACCTTTAGATTCACACCTGTGTCGGTTTTTTTTTCTTCTTCCTAAAACACTCATTTCTTTCTTTTCTGTTTTTGAAGTCATTTGATGTAGCTCTTGGAGGTTTTTATTTTGTACGTCCGTGAACATCACAGTCATCCTTCATGTTCTCGTGAAAGCATGTCGGTATGAATACCAGATTAGCATTGATGTTGTGCCATTGTAAAATATGACATTATGGAGATAACCTGCTTAATTCAGTCAATCATTACAATTGTGAAATTTTGTGTTGACACAAAGTAAAGAGTGCATCACTCATTCTTTAATGGTTTTGTTGTAAATGTGATGTGTTGGCATGGTGATGTTGAGAGAATCACTGAAGGGATCCCTGGAGAACTAGATCCCTGGAGGACTGGATCCCTGGAGGGCTGGATCCCTGGAGGTCTGGATCCCTGGAGGTCTGGATCCCTGAAGGTCTGGATCCCTGGAGGTCTGGATCCCTGAAGGTCTGGATCCCTGGAGAACTAGATCCCTGGATCCCTGGAGGACTGGATCCCTGGAGGACTGGATCCCTGGAGGACTGGATCCCTGGAGGACTGGATCCCCGGAGGGCTGGATCCCTGGAGGTCTGGATCCCTGAAGGTCTGGATCCCTGGAGGGCTGGATCCCCGGAGGGCTGGATCCCTGGAGGGCTGGATCCCCGGAGGGCTGGATCCCCGGAGGTCTGGATCGCTGAAGGTCTGGATCCCTGGAAGGCTGGATCCCTGGAGGGCTGGATCCCTGGAGGGCTGGATCCCTGGAGGGCTGGATCCCTGGAAGTGTGGATCCCTGGTAGTGCTGGATCCCTGGAGGACTGGATCCCTGGAGGACCGGTTCCCTGGAAGTGTGGATCCCTGGAAGTCTGGATCCCTGGTAGTGCTGGATCCCTGAAGGTCTGGATCCCTGGAGGATCCCTGGTCTGCCTGGACCTGAGTGGTCTACTCAGACTGGCTCTGACAGAAATAGCCTTCATTAGTTGAAGTCTTTCAATGTCACAGTCTAGCTCTCACTCTACTTCTTTCCTCATTTAGCTCTTTCTTTCTTCTTTTCTCTCACTATACTTTCCTCATGACAGACAATGTAACTGTTGAGTCTAGGAAATTCAGTGCATCGACGGTGGAGTTAACATTTCCACATTGCAAGGCAAGGCAAGTTTATTTATATAGCATGCTATATAAGTATATATATATATTGGCAAGCAGGGTTCAGGCGGGTTCCAGCTTCGAGATCTTTGACTGTAATCATTAGTCTAAAACTCATTTACAAGCAGAGACCCCTGTCCTCCCTCTCCTCCCCCTCGACTCAAAGTCCTAATTAATAATTCCACTTAATTAAACACTTTTATTTCAAGGAGAAGGAGGAGGAAGAGGAGGAAGAGCGGGCGGCTTCCGTTTCAGCGATTAATTGGCGAGGCCATTAGGATTTGTATGGCTGTCACATGCATTCTGTTGGAGCTCTCTGAGGTTTCCAATCGGACTGGTCGCCAGAATGTCGGATGTTACAGTGTGTGGGTCTGTGTGTGTGTGTGTTGGTGGTGGTGGTGGGGGTTAAAGGCATAGCATGTTTATTCCTCGGCCCGTATTTTTGGAACACACACACATCAAGGTCAAGGTCGCGCGCAGGAAGTTGTTCTTCAGACGGCGATCGTTTTTTAATAGGCCATGAATCAGCATAACGTCTCTGCGGCGTGACCTCAGAACAGGAACCTCACGAAATCAGGCGGGACATAAATATCGATCACGTCTCATTCCAACTTTGAAAAAAAAAAACGTTACGCCGAACGATTCCCCCCCCCGGGATCATTACCGATCGCTCTCCACGTCGGAGCCGATGCGCGACGGGCCGAGGCTAATGCGGTTTGCGCGTCGGTGCTGGGGGACAGGAAATCTAATCGCGGGAGAGAGCGCCCTGAGGAACGGAGCTGACCCCCACCCCCCCCCCCCCCCCCCCCACCCCCCACAACAGCTCCACCTGAGCCTGGGCGCACCTGGGCCTCTGCCCCCCCCTCCCCCACCCACCCCCTCCCCTGGGCGCAAGCCCTGGCCCCCCGGCAGTCAGGCGCCGCCGCCCCGCGACAGGCGGCGCGAACCCTGGTGCCCACGTTTCCGTGTGTCATTAAACCGTACGGCGGGCGCGCGTGAGGGGTGAGCGGGGCGCGCGCGTGTCGGTGCATGGTCTGACAGGGCCTTCTCTTCGCTGTGTCGTGGGGGGGGGGGGCCTAGACCTGACGGAACGAACACCGCGAGAACCACACGCACAGGGGTCGTTTGTTGACAGGAAGGGGCGGGCGGGGGGGGGGGGAGGGGATGGGGGGGAGGAGGGCGGGCGATTGGGCGGTGCTGTCAATCCGGCCGGTGTGGTGGTGGTGGTGGGGAGACATGTCTTACACCCACTTGACATTTTGTTGGCCCGCTCCGCCCCGCCTCGTCGTGCTGCTAATGACCGCTGGCCGACTGGAGCGCCGGGAAATACGCAACCTGGCGCACGACGGATGTCTTCCGTTCACGAAACCCACGCATTCCCGCCGTGCGCAGCGTCTGTGACGGACGCCGTTCCCCCGGCGTTTTTCGATCCTCGCCGGCGCGCGCAGATCGCGGATGCAGGCTGATAAGTGGCCTGCCGTTCTCCTGACGTCGATCTGCGAGCGCTTTTCAGCTCCGCTTTAGCCGTCCTGCCTTGAATCCTGCCTTGAATCCTGCCAGCGTTTCCTCGTTTCTGTCCAACGTCCTTTTCCCTCCCTCCCTTTTGTTTCCGAACCATGTTGAGGCGCGGCAGCTAGCGGACGACGAAAGTTCGTCCGAGGATCGCCGGCGACAACAAACAGGCCTGAGCAGATCCACAACGATCCTCCCTGGAGCTGGGAGACCGGGGTTCGGCATTTGGATTGAGAGAGGAGGCCGTGGCGAGCCGTTGAGCTGTTAGAATTGATCTGTGGAGCAGAGTGCCGGTTGATTCTCCATAGTCCCCCCCCCCCCTCGGACCTTCTGACGAAGTGCCTGTGCGCCCTCACCTCATTTAGGCCTGGTCCAGACTGGCAGGTAGAGGGACTGGGGGGGGGGGGGGCAGAGTCTAATTAGAGCCCAGAGGCAACATGTGGAGCGGACTGAGCATCTGGAGGGGAGGGGAGCGGAGCTGGCGGGGGTTGGACCGTGGACCCCCGTGTCAAAGAAACAGAGGGAGAGAGACAGTGAGGGAGGGCGAGGGGGGGTGGGGGGGGAATAAACATTTGCGTGGGAACGCGCGTGCGTGCCAAAGAGCGGCCCCGATCAAGCTTCCCTTGTCTTCCGCCCCCCAAAAGACGAAGGCAAACGCTGCAAGTTTTTTTTTGGCGACGAAAGGGAATACGGAGGACCAATGACGAGACGGTATTGGGGGCGCTGGTCTGCGAGAGGGCTTTTCAGCCAGCAAACGTGTGAGGAAGAGAGAGAGGAAGATAAACAGAACGCAGAAAGAGAGCGGGAGTTTGCGAGCGCTTGGCTCGCGCCAAGTCAATACGAAGTGGTGCGCGACCACGATGAAAAAAAAAACAAAACAAGGTTGTTGTATTTCACTGCTTGGCTGGCATGGTTAACGACGATCAACGGGAGAAGATTAAAATTAACAGCCATAGCTTGGAACACTGCCCAAGACTGATAAACAAGTTTAAAAGAAAGAGCCGGAGAAGAGAGAGGAAGGAGGAAGACTCGCAGAGAACACATCCGTGTGCGTGTGTGCGTTTCAGCGTGCGTGTGGTCCGCCACGACGAGTGTTCGGGTACGCCATCAGTTGAGCGTTGACGCCATCAGTGACCGACGCTCTTCTGTAAAGCTCTCTCTTGGAAGTTTGGATAAAAGCCTCTGCTAAATGAATAAATGTAAAATGTAAATGACTTGGTGCAGGAAAGAGTTTCTGACCCAGAGAGAGAAAGAATACAGAGGAAAAAAAATGGATTAGGATGTGCCAATGCTTCTACTTAGCCATAGCAGCAGCCATCGCACTTAATCCTCGCTAACTTTACGTATTATTCTTTTACGAATTCCTCTCTCAGATCCTTTTTTCACGTCTCGTATTTCTATTTGCATCCCGGTATCTTATATTTTATTTGTATCAATTGTTACTCTTAGGTGCTGTGCCGTACCCTGCTGTTGCAAACTGCAATTCCCCCACAGCTGGACAAAGGAAGGATTATCTTATCATATTTATGTATACATATTTACAGTCACAAGATATTACATTTATTCATTTAGCAGACGCTTTTATTCGAAGCGACTTACAAGAGGAGAGCTTTACGAAAGAGCATCGGTCACTGAGCATAGCAACGTGATAGACCCCAAACACAGCAGGCTTATAGATTATGAAACATACATCGTGAGAACCAATAAGGGCCAAGGGAAGAGCTATAAGAGCATACAGCCGAACAGCTTACAAATTTAAGGTGAGTCTCCGACGGACAGTAGTCTACCTGTGGAACTCGAACAGTAAAGCAACAACACTAATGAGTTTCCGCCTGGGGGATTAACAAGTAATTCTGATTCTGAACAACAACAACAACAGCTGATATTCGTGCGTAGTGACTGTGTTAATATGAACTGGAGATTCATTTGTATAATTAGCAGTGGTTTCGACCTGCGTGTTTTGACTTGCATGTAAGGTTCAACTCTGTTCGCCAAGAATTTGCTCCAGTCGACAGTGTCATTGCTATAACTCGAGTCGTTTTATAGCCTTGCGTTGTTACAGATGTAGGCCTGTTGCTTGTCCGTAACCAATTTTTCTGACCTGAATTAGAAAGGAAGCGAGCAGGGGAGAGCCAGCGAGGGCGCGGAGAAACACGAAAGGAGAGAGGAGGGGGGAGATTGAGGTAGAGAGAAAAAGAAAAAGCGATCGGGACGAGCACCTGGGCCCAAACATTTCGTATTCCCAGTGACGGCATGCTAGTTCCACTCTAGCTGTCTGTGAGCATCGCCGCCGAGGAAGATGTGAACGCAGATGAATTCTGACCGACGAGAGCGCGGCAGAACTCGGCACAGTCTGTTGCGTCGCGTTCGACAACGCGAGCGGCAACAGGCACACCGCACACTGTAGCGTGACCTCGTTTTAAAGCGTCGGAAAGCGTTGGCGTTCAAAGGGACGCAAATAGTGGCAACCGTCGGCTGGCAGCTAGGATTTTATTTTGGGTCTGTTAATACCAGTGGATAGCATTTGACGGCTGACAGTATGAGAGTGGCCAACTAATTATGTTATATATTTCCTTATTATGCTGTCACCGTGTCAAACCCAATCACAGTTGCTCTAGCCAGGGCTGTCAACAACTGACCATTTCACAGAACCCAGACGTTATACCTCCCCCCATCTCCTCACTGCTGCACGCAACAATGTGTGTGTGTGTGTGTGTGTGTGTGTGTAGGGGAGACAAAAGAGCTGCGGTGTCCAGGGCGAGTGTCTGTCTCATATATTGTGTCGCGGACTGGGGCCACAGGCAAAGTCTATCTATCGCCATGCTTGTGCGTTTGTGTAACTGTGTGTGTAAGAGAGTTCGAGGAAGGGAGAGAGAGAGAGAGAGATAGAGAGAGAGAGAGAGAGAGAGACAGAAGAAAGGACAGCACAGCTTGGAAGCAAACA
The DNA here is from genome assembly GCA_030340665.1 of Neosalanx taihuensis. NCBI lineage: Eukaryota > Metazoa > Chordata > Actinopteri > Osmeriformes > Salangidae > Neosalanx > Neosalanx taihuensis. The sequence continues at coordinate 5,522,704 of CM059302.1, forward strand.
ACGAATCCAATTGCCAGCCGGCCCGTCCGCGAAGGTCTCTCTTAAAGATCGTTTCGCCGCCGAAACACGTCCTCCCTTTGCCCTCGTCTCTCTCTCTCTCCTCCTCGTTTTCCTTTTCATTCTGGAAGCTTCTTCTCCGTCGACACATAATCTAACCGACTGGTTTTGGTCTGTTGCCAAGGCCAGTTTGCAGTGGGTTCAACCCTCCTATGCCTTTATTTCATTGTCTCATATTCTCACATTCATATGCTCTCCCTCCTCTCCCTCTCCTCCTTCCCAAAGTTAATAAAGTTAACATAATCAAAAGCCCAGGTTAGAGACCCGAGTTGTCTACCTTTTCTTCTCGCCTGTCATCTCCACCACCGTTCCCCTTCTCCCCTCTCCTCTTTAAGGTGGCTGATGAGATGAGATGGCAGGAGAGGGGGAGGGGGAGGAGAGAGAGGGAATTCTCTCCAGTTGGTTATTGAAAGGGAGGAGCGCAGAATCAAAGGGTGGGCGCAGGCGAGAGTATGACGCGTGCCGAAAGCTCGCGCTCGCTTTTTTACAACCTCTCCGATGAATTATGATGGCTTCAATCTGCCTAAAATGTTAACGGCGTAAACAAGGGAAGAACAATCTCGAAAAGCAATCTCTTTAATTGCCACTAAAAGAGCACGCGAGAGGGTTCGGGAGGTTCCAATCCAGCGACATATGCAGGCCACCGCTAAAGCTTCACGAAGCTGGACCCAGGCCAGCTCTGATGGATGCCATGTGATGGCTGGTCACAGCCACGCTAGCTCATTCCTGAAATGGTCTCCACTGACCACAGCAAAGTTCATAATGGTGGGATTTGAACCGAAAACCTCCTAGCTTGAAGCTCTAATCTAGGCCAGCACCCACTGACTACAGCAAAGTTCACAACGGTGGGATTTGAACCGAAAACCTCCTAGCTTGAAGCTCTAATCTAGGCCAGCACCCACTGACTACAGCAAAGTTCACAACGGTGGGATTTGAACCGAAAACCTCCTTGCTTGAAGCTCTAATCTAGGCCAGCACCCACTGACTACAGCAAAGTTCACAACGGTGGGATTTGAACCGTAAACCTCCTTGCCTGAAGCTCTAGCCGAGTTAAGCCAGCCTTATCATCGATGACAACCGCACTGCTGAGACAGTTCTGCTGTTTTGGTCATAAAGAGAAGGAAGTGGGGCCTTGATAGCGGTGTTGGCAGTCTCACACTGTGCTGTGGACCGCTAACAAGCTCACAAGGAGAGAGAGACACAGAATCTCCCTCCGCTCACCCACTGAAGACAAACGCTCCGACGCCACGTTAGCCCCAGCCGCTAACGACGCTGGCAGCGCTTAACCGGTTGATCAACTGTCTGTCCGCCCGTCCGCCCGAGGCAGTCCTCGGCCCCCCCCCCCCCCCCCCCCCCCCCCCCCCGGCTGGGAGGAGAGAAACGCTGACCGGCTAGTTTGGCGTCGACTCCCCGGCCGGTCATATCTATCATAGCCTGATGCTAATGGCGCTAACAGACCTGCACCCCCCGCCTCCTTCCCCCTCTTAGCCAGCACGGCAGCAGAGCTGTGTCAGAGAAATTAGTTGACGCTAATGATGGTAATGGGTTGCTGTGCCACGCACCCCCCCCACACACACACACACACCCTCCCCCCGCCAAACCGCCACCGTCGTTAATACTGGCTCCGCGAGCTCCTCTGAAGGGGACCGTTTCAGTCCTCGCTCCGCCAGCTTTTCCACGCGGCCGTCTTTCGGTACCGGCCGCGCGTCAACGCTGGCTCGGAGCAGCACGGCGCTGAAGAGACAACCTCACGCTAGCGCGCGAGACCGGCGCGCGCTCGAACGCTCGAGGCTTCAACGCTACTTAAGAGCGCCGACAACGAACTTGTCTCTTCCGTTTGCCGGAAGAATCGGGAGTGGCGCACCCTCTGCGGCGTCTGCACGGCGCTCCAGATCTAAACGGCGTTAACTGCGGATTCTGACGCGTCTGCGAGCGGGCCCTGCGTCGAGGAGAGAGAACGGGGAGAGACGGGGAGGAGGAGAGAAAGGGAGAGGGGTGGGGGGGGATGGAAAGATAAACGAAGCGAGCGAGCGGGAGAGGCAGAGAAAGACAAACCGACCCGGAGAGAGGGAATGCCAACGATCCTCGAGCAGGAGGAGGAGAGACAGCGAGAGAAGTGGGGAGCCAAAAAAAAAAAAGAAAAAGAAGATGATTATTCTTTTCCATCCTCCCGTGGTTGATAAGAATCGTTTGAGACAATGCGCAGGAAAACTGTGGCAGCGGCGGCGGGCGAGGGAAGTGAAAGGGAGCAGCAGCCTTGGATCCAATCCCCTGTCACCTTGGGAACTAGACTCCACCTCTCACCCCCGCAGCCCAAATTAAAACAGGCTGTATCCACAAGCAGTCCATCCCCCCCCCACGCGCACACACTCTCCCCCCCCTCATCACTCCCTGTCTCGTCAGGTCCCTGTACGGGCATTAGGACTGACAGGCTGTCCGCTTCGCCTTGGAGACTCCGCCGTCTCAGGATCGCGTTTCCATCGAACCAGCTCCTTCCTCTGAAGCCGACACGCCAGCGCGTCGCACGCAATTCCGAGTTCCGTTCCTCTCCTCGACGTCGGCTGGCGCTGGAGCGCTGGCCGCCGTTCGCGAGCCGGCATCGACGAGACCTCAGCCTGGCTGCGCGCGTGCGTGCGTACGACGCTAGCCGCCATCATGGAGACTGTCACCCTCACCCCCCTCCGATTCTGTCACCGTTCAAGCGCCACGACCTGGCGGGGGGGGGGGGGGGGGGGGGGGGGAGTGCGTGCCTGCGTGTTTGTCTTCTCGAGCCTCCCTCCCTGCGCGTTACGACCCCACTGCAAATACGCAAGGCCCCGCTTCAGGCATCTCTTGGCAGCGCCCGGTATTTGAACATGGCACAATGCTCTTCGCCGAAAGAGTGTAATCCCTGCCAACCCTCCCAGCTCTGTCAGCGGTGGCGCGGAGCCAGGAAGGGGAAGCGAGCGCTGGGCACGGTTTCTCGGCGCCTGCTCCTCTGCCAAGGTCAAGTGTATTTAGCCAAGCATCTTGGCCACTTTGCAGGGGGGCTTGTATATTCACATTTCTCGTCGCGGAATTCATTAATATCGCGCGGACGCATCGATTTTTCTTGCGCGCGCTGGAGTTGAACTCGAGCACGGCTAGCGGTTGGAGGGAGAGGATGACGGAAGGATCCAGATGTCCGGATCGTCGTAAAAAAAAAAAGAGAGAGAGAGAAAAACATAGACTGAGAGAACCGAGGGGTGACAAAGGTCACAGAGAAAAACCACGTGAAACCAAAGGTGCATGAGAGGAGGAAGGAGTAGAACTCAACCCAGGCGAACCCACCCTGCTGATCGGCAACTAATTAAACGATGTCCAGCGTGGCGGCGTGCTAAGTTTGGCCAGCGAGCAGCACAGACTCGCCTTGAAAACTTCGGCGAACGATCCGAAGGAGGCGGAGGGCGCGGTGGCGCGATGCGAAGTGCTTCGGGGGGGGTGGGGGGGGGGGGGAATCGTCCTTCCTTTCCTTCTGGAAGCGTTTGTTTCTCCACGCTTTGTGTTTTTGTCAGCGCGTGCGGCAGGTAGCAAACGTCGAATGAAACTGTCACGATTGGCTCTCGGTTTCCACAATTTAAGGATCGTAAGCGGTGATTTCCCTGACAGAAAGGCTCATCAAAATCCAAATATACAGTGTCAGAGAATTAGCAGCGTTGGGAGTGTGTGGGCGACACTTCAAAGTGTAGTTGTGTTGGTACGTGTAGCAAGGGAAGGCAGCGCGCTTGGTTACCCTGACAACCTGCTCAACCCTCCTCTTTTTTCGCTCTCCGGCAAATTCTGCCACGCAGTCGGCGTGACAAAAGCAGCGCTGTAACTTCGGTAGTCGGACGTCACGTACCGAGGTATCCCCCAGGCTAACGACGCAACTAGCATCGGCGCGTTCATCTAAGTCGCGCCGCTTACGCCGGGGAACTCGCTCGGACTCGATTGCGTGTGACGCGCACAGCTGTTGGCGACGAGGATCGTCTCAGGGATGACTACTCCCCGGTCTGTTCTGGGGGGGGGAGGGGTGGGAAGGGGGGGGGGGGTGGAAAAGAATCCCCTTGAAAACAAAGGAACATATGCTTCCGAAAGACAGTCGAAGCTAGCTAGTCTTTCGAGGGAGAACCATTCTGAACGGGGGGTGGGGGGGGGGGGGAGGGAGAGGCGGCCGTCCCCAACATTGGGATGAAGTTTGGGTTAGAGGGGCGTGGAGGGGTTACATCTCGTTGTCCTACTCCGTGATTCGCTTTCGAGGGGGAGCCACTGAGTCGGTTGGGGCGTTGGGCTTGTAATCGGAAGGTAGTTGGTTTCGAACCCCGGCTGCGGCAACATGACGTTGTGTCCCTGGGCAAAGCACTCCACCCTACCTGCCCCAGGAGGAACGTCCCTGTACTTGCCTTTAAACCGCTCTGGATAAGAGCATCTGCTAAATGTGAAATGGCCGGAGTGGACTGGGTAATGTTGGATGGCCTAGGTCACGGAGGAAGGGTTGGGATGGTGCCTGGTCATGGGAAAGGTTTGAGTGGGTCCAGGTAAGGGCGAAGCGGAAAGAGGAGGATGCGGTGCCATGCGCGTGGGCCTTGGGCCAGTCTTGGTGGGGGGGGCTCTGGATGGAGAGGACGGGCATTGTGGATGTTGGCTGAGATCATGCGGACTACCTTTGGCTGACCAGATGCTTGTTGCCCTGGTTAGGGATACACCTGCTGTTTATCAAACCCCCCTGCAGAGAGAGAGGGGGGGGGGTGGAAAGGAGGATAACCAAGGAAGGAGCGCACGCAGAAACGGCGAAAGGACGTTTGAAAGAAGAGCGAGCGAGAGAAGATGGCAAGGAAGCAAAAGAAATCCCGTTGAGGAAGAGCGGCGCTTGAAGTCCCATGGTGCATCTGGACCAAAGGACACGCCGCGTGGAGGGAGGAAGGATGGCGCCGATCACAAAGCTTTGGCACATTCCACGGTCTTGTATTTGAAGGGTGCACACCGAGTCTCCTTTCACGCTTACTACTAACTTGTCCTCCAGTAAAGCGTCAAAGCTGCACAGGGGGAAATGGAGGAGCAAAGTCGAATTGCGGCCCAACTACCGCCCGAACTTCGTTTTCCCGTTCAGCAGACGCTCTTATCCAGAGTGACTTACAGCAAGTAACAGGGACTTCCCCCCCAGCCCCCCCCCCCCCCCTCCCCCAAGGCAAGTAGGGAAAAGTGCCTTGCCCCAAGGACACCGCGTCATGTTGCATTAGCCAGGATTCGAACTGACAACCTTCTGACCATCGCTCCAACGCCCTGACCACTCAACCACCTGACTTCTGTCTTATCCTGTTTTTAAGCAGCAGTCGTAGTGCCTCATCAACTGACAAAACAAAGGGCGCAAACTTTAATATTCTTTTTTTAATCTTTTTTTTTTACTTACTCTACTTTTAAACATGCTAGTGCACAATAGCATTTGTAGGTCGGTCCGAATCATCAGTAACATAGCGTGGGGGGGAAATATATACATTGAAGGAAATACAATCGGGCATCGAACAGAAGTCAATAAAGCGCGCGTGTGTCTGTGTGTGCGCGTGCAGGACATCCCATCAGACTGCGCCCACGATGCTTGCCGTAAGACAAAAAGCGCACGCTCTCCTTGTGAATCTCCAGAAACTGGGTGCTTGCCGAGGACATTTGATGATTGATAATGAGCTTGAAACATTCCCACAGGGGAAGAGACTCACTCAAGGCTGCTCGCACTTCAACAACAAAACTCCGCGCGACTTGACAAGACATGAAAAGAAACCGAGAATTAGCTAATTTCAGACATGGTCCTCTCAAATGTTGTTTTATGTCGGTGATGAAAGTGTGTGTGTGTGTGTGTGCCACAGTAGGTTTTGCTGGGGGGGGGGGGGGGGGGGGGGGGGGGGGGGGCGAAATGACAAGCTGTATTATCGGCTGCCAGTAAAGCCCCCCCCCCCCCCCCCCGTTAATTAGAACACAACAAGCTGACAGATTGAGATGCTGGGAACGAAAACACTTCGAGACCCAGAGCCAGTCCTCCAAAAACAGAACAAACACTTGTAGTGTCTACTTGAGTCGGGTTCGGAGGAGGGGGTTACTATAAATACGCCGAGCAAGTTGTCCGGGAAGGACTTCGAGGTTAGCGAGAGCGACAAAGGGCGAGAGATACAGGAAGGGTGGGGAGAGAGAGAGAGAGAGAGAGGGGGGATGAACAGAAAGGGAGAGGCGCAGGGGGGGAAAATAAGAAAGAGGGACGGAGAGAGGAAGAGGTGGGAAGAGAAAAACAAAAAGGGGTGGAGGGAGAGAGGAAGTGCGAGACACAAGAAGCGAGGGGGCGATAGACCGAGAGGAAGCGCGAGAGAGGGCGAGGCAGGAAGGAAGGGGAGAGAAAGAGAGGAAGGAAGGATAAATCAGAGAAACGGAGGGAGAAAGAGGAGGCTGTTTGGCTTTTCTGGAGCGTGCTGCGCTGGGGGGCCATATTGTACGGATCGCACCTGATTCTGGTGCTGTGCTGCTGGGCTCAGGTGGGTCTAATCTGGCCTCCCTGACTGGAAATCACACCTCCCAGTGTGCTCTGATCTGCTAGTCTGTCATGCTGAATGGGAGCGTCGCGCGGCGCTGTTGTGGTGCGCGTGTGCGTAAGCGTGTCACCGTTGCCCGTCTGTCTTCCTAACGACGGCTGAATTTCCGCTTTGTTTGCCGATGAATTGGCCGTATGGGTTCATTGTTTTCCCCGCAAACTCTCTCACAGCTCGGAGATTCTCGATTATCTACGACGAAACACCGAGGTCCAACCTCCTGATGCCAATGTACAAGGGAGACACACACGCACGCGCACACACTAGTCAAACTTATTTTGAGAAGAAGAAAAAAAAGCTTCGGTCTGTCTTTCTTTCGCTCTGTATCGAGCTGAGGAGCAGGAGGAGGGGAGAGGAGGGGAGAGGGGAGGAGAGGAGGGGAACGTAATGGCACTACAGCGCTGGGAAGATAAAGAAGCAATCAGCAGAACACATGGGCAAATGGAGCTTTTCATGTCGGCCTGCTCTACGGCTGGAGAACACAAGCACATGGAGGGAAGGAGGAGGATTGCGAACGCGGACAGAGAGAGAGAGAGAGAGACATGGTTTTAAAAGCCTTTTACCAGCCGTCCGCTCACCCATCCTCCCCAGCCCTGCTCTCATTATAACAAGGAGAAGCCTGCCCGGCCAACGCACATTCTCTTTATCTCTCCCTCTCTCTCTCTCTGTGTGTGTGTGTGTGTGTGTGTGTGGGGGGGGGGGTGATGGCCTGTAATTGATTCAGCAACTGGAAAGATGATTGTCCGCTCCCCCTGTTGTTATAAAATGTGTGTTGAGGGGAGGTGGGTGGGTGGGTGGGTGGGTGGTTACGGGCTATCAAAGACCAGACCAGTTACCGGGGGGGGGGGGGGGGGGGGGGGGCGGTTGGGGTTGGGGTTGGGGAGGGGGGGTTACCTGGGGGCCAAGGCAAAGTGACACCTGGATGACTTGGTGGGGGGGGGGGGGCGAACACATCACCCAAACCCACCCGGCACGCTCCCCCCGAAAAGAGAAGAGAGACCGTTCCGTCGGTCTTTCCCCCCCCCGGCAGGGTGCGAGGGGAGGATGGGGGACCGCTTGGCCCCCCCTCTGCGTGCCTCGTCCACAGCCTGCTGGCGGTCTGCGGTGTGGAGGAGGGACCGAAGGAGAGGGAGGAGAGCGGGACTGTGTGAGAGAGAGAAGCAGACAGATTGGGACGTTGAGATGGGGAGCGAATGAGTGTGTCGGAGAGAGAGAGAGCGAGACATAGAGAAAGAGAGAGGGCGGGAGTAGACCAGAGAGATGAGAAGAGAATGCCATCTAGAATAGTAAATGGAGTGTGCGAGAGAGAGAGAAAGGGCACGGTGGAGGTAGAGAGAGAGAGAGAGAGACGGTCATTGTGTCAGGATAATGACTGGGACCATGATACGGTGACCAGCCTCCATTACAGACTCCTGCTCGTGACATCACGGAGCTCAGCGTGGAGGGACTCCATTTTCCCTCATCACCTCACACCCAGGGGTTTGGGGAGACCAGGCAGGGGAGAGGCCGAGTGCGAGGTACGTAGCGAAGCACACGGGAAGAGGGAGACGCTGAGATGCAGAGCGAGAGTCCCAGAGAGAGAGAGAGAGACAGAGAGAGACAGAGAGACCGAGACACGGAGAACAGAGTGACACGTAGAACAGATACTCTGTGGGAAAGATAGAATGACTGTGTGTGTGTGTGAGAGAGAGAGAGAGAGAGAGAGAGAGAGAGAGAGAGAGAGAGAGAAAAGATGGAAGAAAAGAAAGGGGGGTGTAATTTGTCATTTAGGTCAAGACTGACACTATCAGTCTAACACACAGGCAGAAGATGACCAAGGATTGGGGTCAGAGGATACAGCCAGCCACACACAGTCTCTATCGTTCAGTCTCTTTACCAGACACACACACACAGACACACACACACACACGCAGACTCACAGAGATACACACACTCTCCGCATCCCCGAAGGGAGGACAGGCAGAAGAAAAGGGTGAATCACCTAACCTTAATCAAAAATGGTTAGCAATCAAACGAATCTCTTTTTTTTTTTTTCTCTTCCCGTTGCCGTTGAAGGCTCTCCAGAAATGGAAGTCCGTCTTCCCAGAGCCCCGCCGATGACCGCTGATCCAGACTTCCTCCTCCGACCGGAGGAAGCGGCGGTTCCTCAACACAGCTTTTTCCGCCGTGCAGTGAGCTTATTGTGACGCTCCATCGCAGAAACAGGCACTTTAACCAGGCCAGAAAGTAATGATAATACCTCATTTGGCAGATGCTTTTATCCAAAGCCACTTCGATTTTTTTTTCTCTTCCAAATACAGGGACGATCCCCCTGAGACAAGTAGGGTGAAGTGCCTTGCCCAAGGACGCAACATCACGTAGCCCGACGCCTTAAACCTGCTGAGCCATCTGACTCCCGAGCGTCGAGGCAGCGCTGTGCAGAACACCGGGCTGTTTGTCGCGGTCGCGTTGCGGACCACGGTGGTCGCAAAGGGATACAACTCGCGTCGTCGCGGCCCCAGGCCGAACGACGCCGGGTCGACCGCCCGCTGTCGAATCGGAGCAACGCGCCGACCGCGAGCCGAGCGGGCGGAGGCGCACGTTAACTTTGCCGGGGCGCCGTCCAGACCAGACCGAACCTGGGGGGGGGGGGGGGGCGACCTGGAGGGCGGATCGGGGGGGGGCGACGCCGCCGTCCGATGACGGAGGCGAGAGCTGCCCTTGTCAATTAGGTTCCTCCCCCCCACCCCCACCACCCCCACCCCCCCCCCCCCCCCACCACCACCCCCACCCGGGGGCGGGGCGGGTCGGTCGGCTAATGGGGCGAGGAGGTAGTGAGGGGGGAGGGGGGGGGGGAGGGGGAACGCATTAGGTCAGCTCTAACCCTTGAGAACTATCGGTTTCCACTTGACCCAATTAGAGAAAAGGTCTGGGAGGTGGAGGGGGCGGCGGGGGGGGGGAGGACAGCGGGGGCCCAGAAGAGAGGGGGGTGGGGTGGAGGGGCTGGGGGGGTTGGGGGGGTGGGGGGGGGTGGGGGGGGGTTGCGGAAGGTTGCTGGGAGGGGAAAAGAGGGAGGCTTGAGAGTTCAATGTGAGAGAAAGGGGGTTTTGGGGTGGGGGGGGGGGGTGGTGGTTAGGGAGTCGCTGAATGTTTTCTGTTTTGTGTTTGTTTTTTTTTGTCGATTTGAATGTGGTTGTCGGCTTAGAGAAGAATAAATCATTTTTCGGTGCGCTTTTTAATTATCTGCTTCTCTGTTGTGATGCCAGTGTCTGTGTTTTTCTTTGTCCGCGCCGCGCTCTGTGTGTGTGTGTGTGTGTGCGCACTTGAATGCGAGGGAGTGTGTATTGTACGTATTGACTGCCAGCGGAGGCCAAATAAATTTCCCCCGACTTGTATGATTGTGCTGCGCCCTGATACACACCAAACATTCCTCATCCCCCCCCTCTAAATCAACTCCCTCTCCTCCCTCCCCGGCCCCTTGCCTTCCGCGGGGCCACTCCTCGCTGACCCCCCCCCTGCCCCACTCCGCCCACCCGGCAAAGTTCACCCCAGTTCATCATCCTCAACAGCCCGCGTTGTGACAGCGCTCCCCCCCCCCCCCCCCTCCCCCCTCCATCGCCGGGCCAAAAAAGAAACGGCGTCGTCTCCGACCCGACAGACCATGAAACCTTCGGTGAATACTTTATACCCCCTCTATTGATTGGTCCCCGCTCCCGATGCCCTAAGCCCCAGACGAGTCCCTCGCCGGTCCGCTTCGGTATCGACGAGGGGGGAAGATTTCTCCCCTTCCCCTGTCCCTGCACCAGATGAAGTCATGTTACCCCTCCTCTCCTCCCCTCTCTTCCTCCCTTCCTTCCCCGGCTCCTCTTGCGGGGGGGCTGAGGGTTGGGGACGTGGCAGGAATACCTCCGCCGTGACTTTGACATTCGTTTATTTTTGCTAAATCTCAAAGAGATCTTGCTTTCAGCCGCCGGATATCGCTTGCAGCTTCTCCCGGAGGGGTTGAGGGAGGCTGGGCTGGGCCGGGCCGGGATAAACTGGGACCAGGCCAGAAGGAGGTTAGAGGTCTAAGTCGATGATGTCGTGAAGGGTGACTGTGCTACGGGTGTACTATGGTGAAAGATGACTTTGAAAAAGAAGGATTTCTTGCACATGTCCATCGTTAGACATATCCGAAACAGATGTTACCTACGTATGCATTTCATGCTTCCCACGCCTTGACACTGCGAGAACACGGCGGAACATGGATCGTAAGGATGGCGCTTGAAAGGCGAAGAAAAACAAAGAAGAAGGAAAAAATGAATGCCGAAGCAAAGAAGGAAAAAAGCACCCCAAAAAGGAGAGAGAGAGAGCGAGAGAGAGAGCGTTGTAGACTTTCGAGACACCTTGACCCGGTTCTGGGGTCAACTCCCAACGCCGGCCCGGCTTCGAGAAGTGGTAACGAACAGTCACTTCCAGTAAAAGCAGCTCCAGAACCTAGGCCAGGGGAAGGGGAGAGGGAGGAGGAGGCGGCGGGGGGAAGGGGGAGGCGGAGGAGGCGGCGAGGGTGTCGGACTAATAAGGACGAAGTGTCCCATTCCTTTCTTTTCCACCAAGGTGAGACGTTCAACACGCTGGCAGGGGGAGACGGGAGAGGACGAGGAGAACCGACGCCCCCCCCCCCCCCCCCCTCCCCCGACCTTGCCGTGGTCCCACCTTCTCGGCGCTCTCGAACCGCTTTATTGGATGCTCGTTTGGCATTTGGAGAAGGTGGTTTGTTTTGTCTCTCTCTTTCCCCCTTTCTCTCTCTCTCTCCCCGCTTTTCCCCTCCTCCTCCTGTCACGGCCAGAGATATCTGAATTTATAACGAGCGCCCGCCCGCACAATGGCTCGCGGGGGGGGAGGGGGGGGGGGGGGGGCGGGGAGCGAGAGAGGATGTGGGGGGGGGGCGGGGTGGGGTGAAGTGGGAGAAGGGAGTAAACTCATTTGCAAGCGGCCGCACTTCTAATTACGTTTCAAGCTAAAAGCCCTGTTTGTCGTGCGCTCTCATTTGCATCCGGCCCCACCTTAAATATTCATGATTTTATTTTGCATGAGCGAGCGCCCCGCATCGCACGCCGCTCCGAGGGAGTCCATGTGCCGTCTTTCACAATCTTTCAGGTGCGCCGGGCGGATACTGTGCTTGCTGTGGAGACAGCGTGCCTGAAGTGCACCGTTTCTTACATGACAGAACTAAACAAAAAAAAAAACAACGATCTTGTTTCCTCGAGGCCTGTTATGGTGCGGGCATGGGAGAAAGACTTCTTCTGGCCTGGGTGGAAGTTCGCTCCCAAGCACCCGATCATCTAAAGCCGAGAGAATGACGTGGCGTATATAGATTCCATGGATCTGTTTTCAGTGGATTCCTGTGTATTCCTGGCCTGCTTGCCATTGGTGCGGTTAGAAATCCCCACACCCCCACCACCCCTGCACTCTTTCTCTCCTTTTTCCATCTCCTGTACCTCTTCCACAATCTTTTGACCCCTCTCGGAGCCCACATTGATGGATTTTCGTCAGGTTCAGGGTGAAAAAAAATCATATTCCGAACGGCAAATCTTCGCTCGGAAAGGCAAGAGCAGGCTAGCCAGGCGGGCGGGCTTCCGACGGCGGTGGCGGTTCCGCGCAACGTAAAAAAAAAAACAGGTCTTTGTTTTATTTAGTTGCTTAAGCAAACGCTTTATGTTCTTTAAATGGCCGTCTCTCCTCCCATTACCGTCAGGTCAAGCCAGGGGACGGCGCGTACGACTCGGGATACAGCACGACAGAACGGCCTGGCATATTTCATACCCCGGGACAGGGCGGGGCCGGGGGGGGGGGGGGGGGCGGAGGGGGCGGGATCGCAGTTCCTAAATAAGTAAGACGCGAGAACCGGTGGCGTTGGAATGAGTGAGGACCCAGAAGGGGGGGGCGGGGGGGGGTTGATGGATTTAGCTCCAAGTGTAACAATGCCTCGCCGTTTCAAGCCCTGCATAATTCACCGAAGCCCCCCCCCCCGGTCCGCCCTTGTTGGGGGGGGGGAACTGGCCTCCCTCGGGGCCGGAGACGCAGACATGCAACCCCTCGCTCCGGACGGCGGGACTCTCCTGCCATCGCCGTTCCTCTGAGGAGGAAGAGAGAGAGAGAGAGAGAGGGGAGAGAGAGGGAGAGAGAGAGAGAGAGAGAGAGAGAGAGAAGAGAGGGAGAGAGAGAGAGAGAGGGAGGGAGGGAGCGCGCTGCCGTGTCAAGACTCTCGTTTTGTTTGCGGCCCCCCCCCCCCCCCCCCCCCCGGTCGGAGCGAATCACAGCCCGTCGTTCGTGGCGGAGCTAGTGTCCCCAGGACGCGCTTTGCATTTTAATGAGCGCCTTGCCTGCATACTAAGTGCATATTAAGCCTCCGCAGAGGGGGCCGAGTGTACCGATACATTACGGTCAAAGTGAAGCAGCCTCCTCAAATTTTTACACAAACAAAAGGCGGGGGGGGCTCAAGGGGGAGGGCTTTGAACAACGTTTGGCAGCGATGCGGATTCGAGAGACGCGGTGGCCGCGATGACGATCCCTGCGGCGCAGCGGAGGACGATGACGAGGACGAGAACGACCGCCGCTCTGCCGCTCCGACTCATAGTTCATAGTTCAGGAGGAAGTTCACGGACGACGTTGTTGTGATTATCCCTGCGGTCTGCTTCAGAACAACCACTGTCGATCACCTCTGCGAGGGAAATGTCATCTGCGTCTCCTCAGCGGCAGGAATGAATACGCCGTCGTGCCAGGACCAATCGTTTTTTTCATCCCGGAGCACGCCGTTCGGCCCAAATCATTTCCAAAGCGATTTCCTCCGGGAGAGGACCAGGTCCTGTTTAAAGCCGAGATGAAATAAGAAAACAGTTTACCCTGTGCGAGCGCCCGAGGGTCTCGCCTCTGGTTCAAGGTCAAGGTAAGAGGGTTAAGCCGTACGTTACTTGACCATGTGTTTGGCCTGGGGGGCCGCGGTGAGTCAGCGGGACCCCCCCCCCCGCCATTCCCCCCGCCAACATGGTAGAGGCCTAACAGAGAGGGAGGGAGGGAGGGAGGGCCAGGGAACCCGAAAGAGGCGAGGTGTACGTCTAACGGTGTGTGTGAGAGAGTCTTTTCACGTGTGTGTGTGTGTGTGTGTGTACACGCGTGTGACCATACGTGACCGTGAAGGGAGTGTGTGCGCGTGGCCCCTCTAAGGGGTGAGCTAATTATTTCCCACTTCAGCCGAGCTCCATCTCGCTGACCTATGGCGTTCTTCCTTTCCAACAACGCTGAGGTCATCCCGGAGGCTGGACCAGGAAGTCGGCCGGGTCATCAGAGTGCCCTGAAGGGGGACCGACACCCCCCCCCCCCCCTCCCGTGAAAGAAATTGTATTTCCTGTGTACTTATATTAATCCCTACTGAACACCCTTTCTCTGAAAACTGTTGTAACGTCATTACCGCCTGACTGTCACTATCTATGTTTACATTCTTGTGCCCTATAAAAGAAGGTCCTCTCGCCTTCAGACGGGAGAAAGACATGATTGAGACCTAAGCCTTGTACTGTCTTCATTTTGTTGCCAGAGGTCTGGTCATTTCTCTCCAATCTGCAGATTCTTAATACGTATTTAAACCCAGAACTCAGATGAACTGTCACTCCGTTTGTGAAGAGACGGACACTTTCTTCATCAAACACAGGTCAAACACAGGTGAAAGCGCAGGAACGCTCCACGACTCCGCGAGGTTCGACGCCGGCGCAATGTATTCACGGGCGCACGCTTCCCTATCCGGAGCATGCAGATGCCGTCAATATCGCACGATCCATCAAGGTAGCAAAGTAGCGGGTTCCCCGTGGCACACTTTAAGTGGAGTACGAGATCGGGGGGGGGGGGGGGGGGTTGTGTTGTGCGGAGGAGAAGGGTTAGCGCACATCCATCTTCCACAAGACCCCCTTACCTGACGGCGGGGGGGGGGTGGGGGGGTGCGGGGGGGAGGGGATCCGCTCTTGTTTACAATCTCTCGAGAACGAGAGACCGATAAAGACGGAGAGGGGGGAGACTGAAAATGAGTGGGGGGGGGGGGGGGGGGCGCGGCGGGTCCGCTGGGGGAGGGAGGGGTGGGGGGGGTGGAGCGCGGGGGAGACAGAGGGAAAGGAGAGGGGCGGAGAGAGAGGGGAGGGAGGGAGGGAGAGAGAGAGAGAGAGAGAAGAGAGAGAGAGAGAGAGAGAGAGAGAGGGGAGCGGCCTTGTTTTCACTCTATCTGTCCCCTCATGCCGGGGGGGTCAGAGGTCATGTTTATGAAAGCCGGGCCGGTCGCAGAGCGAACGAGAGAAGCAGACAGAGAGAGAGAGAGAGCGAGAGGAGGAGAGTTTGGGAAAATTAACAAAACAAGGAGGCGAGAGAAAGGGGGGGGGGGGCGGGCAGGAGCAGGGAGGGAGAGAGAGCGAGAGCGGGTAACGACAGAGAGAAGCAGCGCCTGGCGCCGCTCCATCAAGGATCAGAGAGGGCAGAGAGTGCCAGGAGAGAAAGGCCCAGCAGGCCTCCGCCCCCCCCCCCCCTGCGCAGCCCCAGAACAGCCCCCGAAATGCGGCCCGCCCGCCCTGCCCTGCCTGCCTCACAGCACCAGCTCCCACTCCCACCCCTGGAGCCCTGTACGTGGGCAACCGAAAAAAAGGAGGGAGGAGGGAAGGGGGGGGGCGGGGGTCAGAGGTTAGCGGGTCGCGGAGGAGCGGCGTTCGGCGATACGTTACCGTCGAAGCCGCGGTCTATTTTCGGCGCCGCGAGGACGTGTAAAGATGCTATTAAAAAAAGCGCGGATTGAAAGTGAGACCCGCAGCAGGCAGGAAGACCTTGAACTCTGTGCGGGGGTGCTGGGGGGGTGGGGGTGGGCGGCCGACCCCCACCCCCCCACCCCACACACACACACACACACACACACACCCTGTACGTGTCCAGGTAATGACATCTTCTCTCTGTCCCTCCCTCCTCAACCGTACCGCAGGTAATGTTCTGCCTTCGGCCTAAGAAAGCAGTTCCGGTTCCGTAAGCGACAACTGCGAGGCGTAAACGTCGACGGCTGCGTTGTCCGAGGTCGGCCGTTACGTTTGTGCGAGTGTGTGTGTGTGTGTGAGTGTCAACGGAGTAGAAATGTGTTAATGTATCTACTTTTTCTCTCACTTTCTTATCCTCCACTTTCTTTCTCTATGTCTCTCTCTCTCTCTCCCCATCACTATCTCCCTCCCACACAGGCAGGTGGTCTCCAGGCAGGGGAGGACAGGTGGTAGGTGGTCACCCCACAGGCGAGGCCCCATGGTGGGGCTGATGGATGGCTTTCTGCCCGGTCTCTCTGGGTGTTCCCTGGATCAAGCCAAGCTCCATCTCCCCCAACCGCCATGACATGACAGAGACTAACACCTCTGGGTCTCTCGACTCTCCAAGCACCCACAGACACGCACGCATGTCCAGGCAACTGCAGTCGCACACATACCAACCTTCTCTAAGACCCTCTACCAGGCTTCAACATGCAGGCAAAGCAGAACCTGAAACCAGCCAAACTTCTCTCGTTCACTCCACTCTTCCCAATCTCCATCCACTGAAGGCAGCAGAGGAGGGACGACTTCAAAAGGATCTTCCTCCTCCGTGAACTCTGCAGGTTCTCCGACAGCTACCACCGCCAATTAGGGCGGAGAGACTGTGTGAATTGATTAGCCGGCCGCAGGTTAAAGGGATGGAACAGGGTTTTTTTTTTTTTGGGGGGGGGGGGATCACAGGATATCAAATCCGTCTCATTAGTGCGGGGGGGGGGGGGGGGTGCAGTATTTCAGCAGTGGCGGGTAGCGATGTCTCAGACCTGAGATATGGATTAGTTTTGTGTTCACTCAGTAGTGAGCCAGCCAGACACAGGCAGGCAGACAGACAGGCAGACACACAGACGGACAGACGGACAGACGGACAGACACAGTCAGGCAGACACAAACACAGACGTTTTCAGTTTCACAAAGTTTTAGAAGTCCCCTTGTAACTCCCAGTGTATCTGGAAACCTTGTAATCCCAGATGCATGGCGGGAGATGGAACAGGAATGTACTCTGGGCATCCTACCTTGGGGTCATTGCATGTTACGGGACTAGCAATGAGAAGATTGGCAGAATATGGACATCCAGCAGTTTATGCAGAGTGTGTAATCAGAGAATAATATAGCTATGTTTGAATAATGTAGTGTGTTTGAGTCTGAATGTTGTAGCATTTGAAAGTGCCAACAAATGAGCAACTCTAAACACACATTTTCTTGTTATCTGCTATTCAAATAATTAGCGTGTAAGTGTTGGTGAAACAGAACACTATACCTCCGCAACTTTTGGTGTTGGTTTGTTTAAACTTTGGGATACTGCCATCAACTCCTAACATCACAGAACTGAATGTGATGAACATGACGTTGTGAACATCCAGGGACTGCTGTGTTTGAACCCATACAAGGTGTTATTTTTCTCTTGTTTGCAAGGTAAACATAATAACTTTAATACCTGAGAATTCACAGGAGTGCTCATTAATTCCGTTACCTTGGAGACCAGTTGAGTGACTAAAATGCATTAGCAACACAAACAGAGATCAAAACAAGGCATTTATCTTTGTCACTGTGTCCTTTCCCACAATGCACACAGAGATAAATGCAACGCTAAACAAGAGAAGAAAGAGCGTTGGTTAGATGAAGACAGCCAGAACGCAAACATCACTATCTGGGAGGTGATATATTTATCTAGATTAAAAAAACATGTATTACTTTTTTTTACAGTCTTGTTACTTGTTTAATTTTTTTTTGTATTGTATACTGCTGTTTCAGTTGTTGAAAGGGCCAACTCTATTATCTATAATGCCTTTGAGTATATTTACTCCAGTACGCGTAAAGAAAATGCAACAGTGAAACGTGACACATATGTTTACATGCCCCCATGCAATCTGGATATTTATCTCTATTTCAGGGTAAATGGTGACCGGTCAGTCATTGTATCTGCGTAATATGAAAGAGTTCATGTTTGTGATTGACCTCACCTCAAAGAACTGAAGGAAGAGGTCGACCAATTAAAAGGCCCAGTCGGAATGAAGAGGAGACAGAGAGCAGAAGGTTTGGAACCAGCTCTGACTTTAATTATATCACACACAGAGGGACCAGACCATGAATCCCTAGAAGATTCTACACATACACTTAGAGACTACCACACACACATGTGCTGGCTACCCGCAATGCTTTGGGCTATCTCGTTGTTATGATCAGTGACCTACGTTCTTTTGCGAAGCCCTCTCTTGGAAGTCGCTTTGGATAAAAGCGTCTGAATGCGTGTAAATGTCCACGCACTCACACACACGCGCTCACCCTCACACACACTCGAACGCACGCCGTCTCAAACCCAGCCAATGAGCGCGGATCACCTTACATGCGCGAGACTGGCCGCTGAGGTAAGGTCATCCCAACACCTAAAAAACACCTAAGTAAACGGCGATGACCGAGGTTCACATGACATCCTCAACACACACGCCGCTCCACGGCGCCATCATCCGGTCCGTTCGATGCCACGCACATGCCCCATGTGAGCGAGTGAGCGGCCGCCGGCGCGCGCCTCTCGTTGTTTAGGCATGTCGGTTGTTCCGATGAATTCTCGTGGCGCCGAAGCGACGATGAGAGGTCATTTCTTCCCACGTTCCCGCAAATCACCTCCACGTCTCATTAAAATCTCATTCCCCCATATGTCACTCACCGTCCCGCCGTATGGCCCCCACACATTAACGATGAGAAAAGATCTCCAAGTTCATTATCGCTTTTTGGGTTGTGGAGGGGGGGGGGGGGAGGGGGGGGGAGTGAGGCAATGATTATCAGTCTTCCCTCACTGTTTGCGGTGCCGGCCTGGCTTATGCTCCCCCCCCCCCCTCCCCCCCCCCCCCCCTTCCCTCCGCCCTCTTGCTTTGGAACCGCCCGCGCCCGCCTGCCAGGCCCTGTCGCCTTCATTCACCGTGACAGCGTTTCATTGGCCACCGGCTCGCCATCGCTTCAATGCGCTCCATGACGACAGGGTTAGGGTTACGACCTCGGCTTGAACGATTGGAGGTGCAGGATTTTGCCAAAATAGACGCCGAAATAAAGCTGATCAAAGGAATGTAGGCAAATATGTGTGTTTGTGTGTGTGTTGGGTTTTAGGCAGGGGGTACAATACTCGTTGCCTCTTGAAGGTCAAAGTATTGAGAAGGGAGGTGGGGCAGGAGGTCAGGGAAACTTGGATGGGGTTGGGGTTGGGGTGGGGTGCGTTGGCTGGAAGGGGCAGAGCATTGGAAAGGTCCAGAGTAAAGCGTGCGTGTGGGTGTGTGGGTGGGGGGAGAGAAGTAGAGACCCTTGAAGGTCATAGGTGCCATCTTTTATCACCCCAATTTAGCCTGTCCTCACACAGATGGTGTGGATAGTGAGCTGATGTGTAGTGAGCTTCATAGTGAGCTTCATGGCATCATCCAGCCGAGCTCTCACAGTGCGTCCAGTCTTCAGGCGGTTTCTTTCTCCTTCTCTGGAGACAACTGCCATTTCGGCGTGTGAGTGAGCGTGAGTGAGTGCGAGAGCGTGTGTGTGTGTGTGTGTGTGTGTTTGCACTTCTCGGATCAGAATAATTTCCTGTTGCAAGGTGCAGCCTGTCAGCTGCATTGATGGGAACCCAATTAGTTTCTTTTTCACGTTAAATTTCTCCTTTTTCAGTATTGTTTTTTTTTTTTTTTTTACTTTACTGTGTTTGGTTTTAATGGGGTTTGGTTATCACTCTCTTCAGAGAGCTTGGAAGAATATAATAGATATTCTATCCAATTAGATGCATACATACCATGCATAATTTATCTTCCGTGTTTTTCCATTCAACTAACTAGCATTTACATTGTCTTGTGTTTGTTTATACCTCAAGGAGAAAAAGGGTTTTAATAGTCACCTGTACCGAGCATGTCCATAGCTCTCCTGAACGCAAGAAAACTTAGACTTTCCATGGAATAGCCTTACATTCTTGAATCAAATTGCATGACATAGTATTGGTTCAGTTTTTGAGTGTACGTGTTTATCTACGAGTGTGTGTGTGTGTGTGTGTGTGGGGGGGGGGGGGGGGGGTTGAGCGTTACTCAAAACATTCTCATATTTGGATGGAGCTATATTGCCCTCTAGAGGTTGACTGTAATATAACACACAGCCAACTGGTACAGCCATAAATATACTGTATTGAGTCAATTAGCAGAGCGAATTAAAGGAAGCACAGGGACATTTTCCCTTGAAGCAAGTATTGTGAAGTGCCTTGCCCAAGGACACAACATCATGTTCATACCTTGACTTTCAAAATGACCTTCCGATCTCTACCCCGATGCCCTAACCACTCAGCCACCTTACTCCCTGTCTTAATATACATATAAAGGCCTTTATCTACGGGTAGAGCCAGCTCACCAGGAAAACACATCCAACACTGTTATACAGTAATGCAATGTTTGTGTCTGAGTGTGGTGTAGCTCTGTATTCATGCTGCTCATCTGGCTAGTTTTTTTTATTTGTTTTATAAAAGTGTTTTGTTGTTGTTGTATTTGTTTTGAATGAAGAACAGATGCAAGTCCTACAATGTACAAGTAAAGTAACATGGTTCCAAAAAATAATAATATTCAGCCCACATTCCTCCCTCCTCAACCTAACCTATCACCATCACCTTGGAGGTCCATAAGACAACACATACAGAACACAAAGCCACTGGCTCCATGTAGTACAAAAAGGGCCCAATAGAAAACAGTAAAAGTTCTTGAACATGAATAACGTCAGCGACAGCAAATAAGAGGAAATACAAAATGTCGTACGGTTACATAACATTCCTCTCCAATTCAGGGGAGATCGTTCGAAGGCTTTTGAAATAATCTATCACAGCACTGCCGTGTCTTACAGAAACCATCCAGAGAGCCCCCCCCCCCCCCCCCCCCCCCCCCCCCCAGAGGACATACGATCTTCTCAGGTTTAAGAGTCGGGGTCTTTAAGCAAGGTAGAGGATAATGCTGGATTAGGGGACCTCCTTTCTCGCTGAATTCTGCTATGAAGAGAGAGCGTTTGTGCCGTTGCGTCAGCCTGCCTGCCAGTCAGAGTGCTTCTCTGGAAGTCCCTCTTTGGGAATTTCCATTAAAAAACCTTCCTACTGCGGCTGGTGAGAAATTTGGCCTTAGGAGAAATGCAAAGATCCTTTGCAGATCCTTTATCAAATCTCGTATTTTCATACGCTTCTCTGGATCTTTAATTTTTGAATTCATTTTATTTTTATGTTACTCTTGATTGCTGTACTGTATCCTGCTGTTGCAAACTGCAGTTTCCCCACTGCGGGACAATTAAAGGATTGTCTTATCGTAAAGCAAAAGATGGTTACAGAAAAATAGATGTAATACATGAAGAAAGAAGGTGTTGTGTTCGCGTCGAGCGACCCAATCCCTGGTGTCCGCTGCAAGGAAAGCACCGGTCTTCGGAGGCTCCGCCCTTGCTTCCTCTGCCATCTGGGCCCCCTGTCCTCACCCTCTCTCTCTCTCTCTCTCAAAATTGATCAGAAACGAAGATTCTCCCTGCCTCTTCCTTTCAAATGGTTCCATTTGCCGTCAAAGATCGATCGCTTTGTTCAAAGCGAAAGGGGGGGGGGGGCGGGGTGGGGGGTGGGGGGGGGGGTCGTTGTCGGGTTGCAGGGACCTGACCGAGAAGGAACGCCCCCTCCTCCACCCACATAGACGCACACACACACACATCCACAGACACACACTGACTGAAGCCATCAGGAACACATCACACGGACATTTCTAAATGTCAGGTGTCCCCATTCAGGGTGCGAGTGGGAGGACGGGATGAAGAGACGGAGGAGTGATGGAACGGGAGAGAGAGAGAACAGAGGCAAGGAGGAAAGGACAGCATTTGATCGGCTGTGACAGATCTCACGTTTCAACCGGCGCTCGGGTAAAATGCGAGAGAGGGGGAGAGAAAAGCGACCGGTGGCGGGGAGGGGGGTAACAATGTTTTTGCTGTGTTTTTTTTTCTGAGGGCGGGGGGGAGGGGGTTAGAGGCATAGCGTTTTCTGAGAGATGCATACATCAGGGGGAGGTGGGGGGTGGGACCTTCGTAGGGGCGTTGGGGGGGGGGGGTTGAGGGAGGATGGCGGCGGTGGACGAGGGAGGCCTGAGCTCCTGTGAAGCTCTTTCCAGGTGTCAACCTCTCGGGTGTCTGATGATGGGTTTGGCGTTTGTTTGTTTGTTTGCTTTCAGCTCGATGCTGCAGCTGAAGGGGAGGAGACAAACCCTTAGCAATGCTTCAAACGTCTGCTGAAAAAAGGCCTTCAAAGACACACACACTTGCTGTCCCCAAAACACACACTTTGCTTTCACGCACACGCAACTACACACTCAGACTGACACGAGTGCGACAGTTTGAAACACGCACACGCGAGACTGATTGTTTTCGTCTTATCTTCGTGCGGCTTTCACAGGTAATTCTTTTGTCTACTCTGTGTTGGCGGAGCGTGCGCATGTGTGTTCAGAGAGTGTGCGTGCGGGTGAGATCATTGTGATCATGCTTCATGTTCCAAAGACCAACACTCACACAGCCAAGCGTGGAAAATCAATCAAGACTTTTTTTTTATTATCATTCTCCTGACAAATCCATCATTCCTCCTGTCTCTCTCTCTCACACTCTCTCTCTCTCTGTCTCTCTCTCACACTCTCTCTCTCTCACTCTCACACACACACACTCTCACTCGCCCCGGCGAGACAGACTTCATGATGCTCCACTCATCCCTCCCTTCATTCATCAGAATCCTTTGTGGATAAACTCTGGATATTAGCCCATCGTTCAGTGTCACTCATGTGTTTTCATTGTTATCGCCATCATCATCGATCATCGTCATCACCCGGCCGCACCCGCTCGCATCGACTGCAAGTGCACAGCGATCGGAAAAGCCTCCTGCATCCTGTGTGGTGGGTGTTGCAGGGCGACCAGGTGCTCGGAATGTTCTCCTGTGGTTTGGGTTGGGAGATCCTGAGGATCTGTTCCCCCATACCACACACATCCTGCTCTCCATCTGGATTAGATTAGATCAGGTTCAACTTTATTGTCATTACACACGTACAAGTACAGGGTAACGAAATGCAGTTAGCATCCAACCAGAAGTGCAAAACAGGTAGCAGAAGCGGAATTTACAGAGTATGTACAGAGAGTATGTATTAAAGTGATTTGGTAGTACCAATACACAGCTGTATTGTACTATACTATTGTATAGTATTTTTTACAGTGTTGTATGTACAGAAAATGGTACTATATGGAGATGTGCAAAATGGAACAGATGTGCAAAATGGTAAAGATGGTGCCAAATGGTACAGGTTAGCGCGGAGTGGAGTTCAAAAGTGACAGTTCTGGGGAAGAAGCTGTTCCTCAGTGTACTGGTCTTAGACCGGAGGCTCCTGAGACGCCTGCCGGAGGGCAAGAGGGCAAACAGTTTTTGGATGGGGTGGGAGGAGTCCTTTTGGATGCTGTGAGTTCTACGCAGAGAGGGCTTCCTCTGGATGTCCTCGACGGTTGGATCTACAGGACCTCCTCCATCCAATCACCAACCTGGAAGGTGACCAACGAAAACACGAGCCAACAGCAGCGAGGCCCCACTTTGACTGAAGTGAGAGGTCTGCCACTCACAAGCGCAATATAAGGACGCAAAGTACTACGGTAGCATTACTTTACTTACGAACACCCAGCATGCGACACACAAACCTTGACAGTTTTAAATCAATTGAAAGAAAATACAGTTTGATTCGTAGAGTGAGCGTATACGTGACAAACTTGGCTATGAGCTATCAAATAGACTGAAGGACAGATGGCGTGCGCTTCCAGAGTCTGCCAACATCTGAACTAACATTGAAAGTAAAGTGAGGATTCGTAAGTTGTAATTTAGGAACATTGATGTGTGTTCTTTCAGCAAGTCTGTAAACGCGAACAGTGTTGACATCGTAGGCCCCCTGTAATCAGTCAAAAATGCACGATTTTAAGAAAGTGGCTTTTCAAAAGGCCTTTGGTCCGCTAACAATATGCAGTTTGAAGTCAGTTTGCAAAGCACTAAAAATGTGGGTTTCCAGACTGAAATGGGAGAGAGATCGAGATGGTATCAGGACAAACGTGCTTGAAAACAGCACTCCTGGACTGTGATAGGCCCTGCTTAACGGTTCAATCTAGTCCTTAAAGCAGGCTGCTTCCTTAAGATTTGGAGTCAGGGGCTTATTTCCCCCATACTGGACCCAAGTAATTTTCGAGGCATCTGTGTGAATTCGATCTGTATTTATCTGCATTTTTAGGCTCTAGTTTTAATGTTATCTGTATGCAGCATTAGATTAGATTAGATTAGATTCAACTTTATTGTCATTACACAGGTACAAGTCCAGGGCAACGAAATACAGTTAGCATCCAACCAGAAGTGCAAAACAGTTATTAACAACAGAATATAATAAAATGGATATACTCAGAATATACATATTATGAACAGTATAGACAGAATATACAGGGTATGTACAGATTCAATCAGGGTATGTGCAGATACAAATTAGACAAGCAGAAATTACCGGGTAGCATGTATATACAGGTAGTGCAAATGATGCGATTGAACAAAAAGAACAGATGTGCAAAGTGAACAAATGTGAACAAAATGTGCAGGTGGTGCAGTAACAGATGTGCAAAATGGACAGATAGTGCAAATAACAATTCACATATGCAAGTGGTGCAAATGTACAAACAGAATGTGCAAATATAGGAAGGGGGGGTTCTATGGGGGGGCGGGGGTTATATAGGGGGGCGGGGGTGTAGTGGAGTTCAGGAGTGACACAGTTCTGGGGAAGAAGCTGTTCCTCAGTCTGCTGGTTCTAGACCGGAGACTCCTGAGGCGCCTGCCGGAGGGCAGGGGGGCAAACAGTTTATGGGCGGGGTGTGAGGAATCTCTTCGGATGCTGTGAGCTCTACGTAGACAGCGTTTCCTCTGGATGTCCTCAATGGTCGGAAGAATAGTCCCAGTGATGCGTTGGGCAGTTTTCACCACCCGCTGCAGTGCCTTGCGCTCAGCGACTGTGCAGTTCCCGTACCATACTGTAACACAGTTTGTTAGGATGCACTCGATCGCACAGCGGTAGAAGTTCACCATGACAGCTGAGGACAGGTGGTGTTTCCTCAGTGTTCTCAAGAAAAAGAGACGCTGGTGAGCCTTCTTGATCAGGCCGGAGGTGTTAGTAATCCAGGACAGGTCATCCGAGATGTGGATCCCCAGGAACTTATAGCTGGAGACGCGCTCAACGGCCATCCCGTTGATTTGAATGGGGTCGTGCGTGTCTCCCCTCTTCCTCCTGAAGTCCACGATAAGCTCCTTGGTCTTTGTGGCGTTGAGGAGCAGGTTATTGTCACCACACCACATGGCCAGGTGCTGCACTTCCTCTCTGTAGGCGCTCTCATCGTTGTTGGTGATGAGGCCGATCACCGTGGTGTCGTCAGCAAACTTGATGATGGAGTTAGATCCATACATTGGCTTGCAGTCGTGGGTGAAGAGAGAGTAGAGGAACGGGCTGAGCACGCATCCCTGTGGTACACCTGTGTTTAGTGTGATGGTGGTGGAGCAGGAGTGGGCTGACCTAACATGCTGTGGTCAGTTGGTCAGAAAGTCCATAATCCAGTGGCAGAGGGAGGTGTTGATGCCCAGCTCTCCAAGTTTGGTGATCAGCTTGGAGGGGATGACGGTGTTGAAAGCAGAGCTGAAGCCTACAAACAACATACGGGCATAAGTGTTATTATTGTCCAGGTGTGTCAGCACAGAGTGCAGCGCTGAGGAAACTGCATCGTCTGTGCTCCTATTGCTGCGGTAGGCAAACTGGTGAGGGTCAAGTGTGGGTGGAAGGTTGGTCTTCAGGTGTGCCAGGACCAGTCGCTCGAAGCACTTCATGACGATGGGTGTCAGTGCCACAGGGCGATAGTCGTTCAGGCACGACGGGCTGGAGTTCTTTGGCACCGGAACGATGGAGGTGGATTTGAAGCATGCCGGCACAGCTGCTTGAGCAAGGGACAGGTTGAAAATGTCCGTAAAAACTCCTGCAAGCTGCTCAGCGCATGCTCTGAGCACGCGACCAGGGATGCCGTCTGGGCCAGCAGCCTTGCGCGCGTTGATCCGGCTCAGTGCGGTGAGGACGTCTGTTGGGTTGAGTGTTAGGGGTTGGTGGTCTGTAGATGGAGTGATTGGGGTGGCAGTCTCTGTGTTGTTCCTGTCAAACCGAGCGTAGAAGTTGTTCAGCTCGTTCAGGAAGGAGACGTCTGTGGGTGCCGGGGTGGTGGTGTTCGACTTGAAGTCGCTGATGATCCGGATGCCCTGCCACATGCGCCGGGGGTCGGAGTTGTCGAAGTGCTCCTCGATCCTCAGCTTGTAGCAGTGCTTGGCCTTTTTGATGCCCCTCTTCAAGTCAGCCCTGGATGCACTGTAGGCCTGTTCATCACCTGATCTGAAAGCGGCCTTGCGAGCCTTCAGCAGGAGCCGAACCTCCTTGTTCATCCATGGCTTTTGATTAGGGTACGTGGTAATCCGTTTCTGTGTTGTGACGCTGTCAATGGTGTTGTTGATATAGTCCAGTACAGAGGAGGTGAAGGTGTCAATGTCCGTGTGAGAGCCACAGGTAACCTGCGAAGCAAACAGACTCCAGTCCGTGTGTTGGAATCTGTCCTGGAGTACAGAATCAGCTCCTGCAGGCCACACCTTGATGGTCCTCGTTGATGGCTTCTCACGATGGATGAGTGCATGGGTCTAAGAGTAACACCATTTCAAATCTCTGCATTTACTGTAGATGTGGAAGAATTGACAATAAAGCAGACTTGAACAGTAACTAGGGAAGGTTTTCAGCAGCATTATCAATGCCTGAATGCTGGACTTCCTTACAGAACACAACGTCTTGAGCAAAGGACAGACTGGGTTCCTACTAAATCGCGCTACTGACCATTTTTACAGCCTACACAGCCTAATAGACCAACACATACGGTGCCTATCATAAGTATTCACCTCCTTTGATGTTTTACCCTTTTATTGCTTTCATAAATCAATCATGGTCAATAACATTTATCGGAAGAAAAAAAAATATGTAAAAGTAAAAACTGATTTCCATGAAGTACTGCTAATGTAAAGAAATCATATAAATGAAAATAATTGTTTGCGTAATTATTCACCCCCTTCAAGTCAGTAATTAGTAGATGCACCGTTGGCTGCAAGCACAGCAGTGAGTCTGTGTGGATGAGTCTCAATCAGTCTTGTACATCTGCCCACTGCACTGCTCCATTCTTCTTTGCAAAACTACTAAAGCTCTGTCAGGTTGTGAGGGTATCGGGCATAAACAACCCTTTTCAAGTCCAGCCACAAATTCTCTATAGGATTGAGGTCTGCACTTTGACTCACCCCCTCCAGAACCTTTACCTGGTTCTTTTTTAACCATTCCTGTGCAGCTTTTGCAGTATGTTTTAGATCATTGTCTTGCTGGAAAATAAGTCACCCAAGCCGACTGAATAAGATTGTCCCTCCAGGATTTCCCATAAAGCTTTTTATGGTTCCCATAAAGCTTTGACCGGTGAATTGTATTGTTGATACACTAATATACTGTATGTATCTGTTGTTGGCAATATGGTTGTGAAAACGATCATGCTATTAAAGCTGAATTGAATTGAAAGAGAGAGAGAGAAGAAGAGAGAGAGAGAGAGAGAGCTTTACCCCAGGACAAGGACAGGAATGGCAAATGGCCAAAAATTGAAAGGAAGATTGACGGATAGTTAGAAAAGGAGAGGAGAGCATCAAGGAGAATATAAGAGGGTTTGGGAAACACAAACACAGATTATATACTGTAACCACAGAAAAATGCAGCGAAGGGAAGGGATGACACAGGCCTTGAAAATGGGGGAGAGCGAGAGAAGAGAGAGCTCAGGGAGCATCCCACCCCCTTTTGCCCCCCTCACCTCCTCTTCTGTCCTTCACCTGCCCCTCCACTTGCTCTCCTCATCCCCCCCGGAGAGGAAAACCTTCACTCGAATGCAGCCCCTGAACCCTCTCCTTTAAGAAGTGAGAAGTTTTTCAAATGTATCTTTTTACGTCTTATGGAGTGTACTGGATGTTACAAGGGAAGGGGGAGAGGGGGCAGGGTAACCAGGGAACAGTCTCATCCATAGAACCGTCCAAAAATCGGACGGAAACCTACATTTAGCTGCCAATGAAAGAGGATCTTTTTAATCCCATTCTTTTCATTGAAAGTCCCATGTAATTGGTTTTCGGTTTCCATGTTGGACTTCACAGTGCCGTGTGAGCATAATGTCACATAAAAACCAGTAGGCTTTTTGCTTCAACTGAACGAGGTTAAAGAGAAGGTATCAAATATATAATTTGGCTATTGATAAAGGTTCTGTCTCCTTGGTTCTCTATGGTCTATCTGGTCTCTAGACCTCTGGTATCTCTGGTTTCTGTCAGACCTCTGGTATCTCTGGTCTCTGTCAGACCTCTGGTATCTCTGGTCTCTGTCAGACCTCTGGTATCTCTGGTCTCTGTCAGACCTCTGGTATCTCTGGTCTCTGTCAGACCTCTGGTATCTCTGGTCTTTGTCAGACCTCTGGTATCTCTGGTCTCTGTCAGACCTCTGGTATCTCTGGTCTCTGTCAGACCTCTGGTATATCTGGTCTCTGTCAGACCTCTGGTATCTCTGAGGGGTATTGCACAAAAGTAGAATAAAGAAATCCAGGATAACTGAGCAAGCGTGGCTTGACCTAGTCCGGTCGGCGCATCCTGGCTTAATTGGTTGCACGTTTGCCAAGCCAGGATGAAAAGGCGCTCTGTTTGGTTTGTGTTGTTTGAGTTATATGAACATTTCATTGGTTAATTAATCTTGTGTTAGAGTTTTGCCTTTGTTTGTTAAACAGCCTATGTTTTGTGTTGCGTTCTTTTGTGCACACATGAGCAGAAAGACAGTTCAGCTGCCCAGGTTTTCATTTACACCACACCCAGTTACTTTTTGTGTAGTACCTCAGTTTAGTAGTGCGCACCACCTACTGTATTTTGGGGTGCACTTTTGTGCACCTGTCAAGGGTGGTGGCATTATGTTTTATTTTGGTGCCACTATAATGTTCTTTCTGTTGTCCTGTGTGGTATATAATACACTTTAATTACTTATGGCAAACGGGAGTAATGATTTTCACGTGATTACACTCTCGCTAGTACTGCCTGTTGCACTATGTTGCGCCCTGCTTCCCCAGGTCACCAGGGGGCGCAAAGATTCACAGGAGGATGTAAGCAACCTGCATCCAGTCAATGCTAAGAAGTGCAAGAGTGTGCATGTGTGTTTGTAAGTGTTTAATTGAGTGTGTGTGTGCAAGGCGCACAATATATGTTATCCCCAGCGCTTATTGAGTGTGCGTGCAACGCACACCACTATATGTTATTCCCAGCGTTTATTATTGAGTGTGTGTATACTGTTAAGGGTTGGTTGTGGATTGGGCCCCAAAGCAGATACTGTGAGTCGTCTGGAGTTCAACAAAAGTTTATTCTTTAGAGAACACAGTGTAGGCAGGATGAGGAGGCAGGGTGCTGGCAGACCAAATGACGAAAAACCAAAAATGAGGAACAGGAACTAGGCACGCTGAGGATTCGGACTGGATGGAGTTAACTGGCAGAGTAGTGGAGTCAGGACCAGGCTTTTATGGAGGAGATGAATGGTGAGTGGTTGCAGGTGTGCCTAGTTACCTGTGGAGAGAAAGCCAGCCACACCCCTGCAGGAACGGAACAAAACAGAAGAGGGAGACAGAAACAACACTCCCCAAACAAGAATCACCACATTCAGGTCCTTCTAAAAAATGTAGCATATTGTGATAAAGTTCATTATTTTCTGTAACATTAGACTTTCATATATTTTCAATTTGATATATTTCAATATCATCAATATTAAAACAATAAAAGGCTTGAACTACTTCAGTTGTGTGTAATGAATCTAAAATATATGAAAGTCCAATGTTTATCAGTACATTACAGAAAATAATGAACTTTATCACAATATGCAAATGTTTTGAGAAGGACCTGTATATGTTATTCCCAGCATTTATTGAGTGTGCGTGCAAGGCGCACACTATATGTTATTCCCAGCGTTTAATAATATTATTCTCACGCCTATATTTTGGCTCGCTACTCCTCCCAGAGTTTTTGGCGCATATACACAACAGTGGTATCAAAACAACTTCTCTAAGTCTTTTGGCAAACAGTTTTGCCAAAAATTGCCAAAAACCACACCAAAAAGATTTATGGGTGTCTACGGAGAGACTGTTTGAGAGCTAGAGTGCGTGATGTCATCGCTGGAGAGTGGAGAGGAGAGAGAAAGATCACTGAAAAAATAAAACGTATTAGACTACCGTGGCCTCAAATGCACCACTACAGGCACGATTTATACATAGAAACATAGGAAAATGTGTCCTCTAGCTCAATTTTTTTTTTGATTAGATTCAACTTTCCAACTTCAGGTACAAGTACAGGGTAACGAAATACAGTTAGCATCCAACCAGAAGTGCAAAACAGTTATGACAACAGAATATGATAATAAATATGGGTATACTCAGAATATACACAGTATGAACAGTAGAATCAGAATATACGTGAATACAGAATGTACAGATTAAAGTGATTAAGTATGTACAATTAGTGCAAATGATGCAATGGGCAGATGTGCAAAATGAACAAAATGAACAGATGTGCAAGATTTGCCTTTATCTGTCAGATATATTGTTTTAGCTTGACATGCGAAGATTCTGCCGCAGCACCCATCAACACACTCATAGACTCCCACGTTAAAAGTGGCGGGACATTTTCTGAAGGAAAACAGAAAAAATGCCTATGTAGATGTCCAGAAAGGGCTCAGCCTGCTTCACGTTAACTTGGTTTTATGATTGGAAATACGGTCTGGCCAAAAATCCTTCCTGTTCGAGGGGTGGTCTCAGCATTTTGTCTCTGTCTCCAATTTTCCAACTGACATTGACAGTTCCAGGTGCAGCTAATTAGCTGCTTCTGGTTGCTTGGCAACCTCAGCCTGCTTGAAGGAGGAGAGCGGGAGAGGGGGCAGCAGGCAGATGCTGTGAGGTGGCCATTTTATGACAGGATTTGACATTGAATAACTTTGATTGGAGGATATTTACTGGACGGATCGAATTGGCTCTGTGTTTCGGGGGGATTTATAAACTGTGCTCCAACTCAACTCTTCCTCTCTGGCTCTACGTCTTTTTCAACTCTTTCGCTAGCATGCTATCAAAAGTGTGGGTTTTTTACCTGGGTTTTTTACCTTACACCTGTTGAAAGCTTGATCTGTCACATTGCTAATATAGAGAGAATTAGCCTACAGTAATGGACAATAGGTTTTTTTCTGGCCAGGCTAAACAACTGTCATGTTATTGATAATATTGAGAGAATGATCCTACATTAGTGGATAATAGAACATGTTTTTTCTGGCCAAGCTAACCAACTGTCACGTTACTCCAGAGCTCAGGTAGGAAACACATTGAATCATGCCTCGCATGCGGTGGTTGCTAATATAGAAATAATTAGCCTACAGGAATGGACAATAGAACACTAGTAGACTCTTACACCTTAATGCTATCAAATGTTGGTTGCATTGAGAAAGTGTATGAAAATATTGCATATTGTTTTTGCAGCTTTGGCTACCTTTCATAGAGGGTCAGCACAACCGGGAGACATGTCATAACTCTTGTACTATGTTATGGCTCAATTTAAGTCATTTCAGTTTTGACCAAAGTACTGGTTATCCATATCCATTTTCTTCCTACAATTTTGTGACTTTTTCTCAAAGTTGAGGTCCCTAATAATTAACATTTCATGAACATAAACAGGGGAGGCTGGGGACATTGAGTCTGAATGGACCATGTTCTCGACCTCCATTGTCAATGCGGCAGTCCGGAGTTGCGGTCGCAAGGTCTCTGGTGCTGGTCGCGGCGGCAATCCCAGAACCCGGTGGTGGACACCGGAAGTAAGGGATGCCGTCAAACTGAAGAAGGAGTCCTATCGAGCCGTTCTGGCTCGTGGGACTCCCGAAACAGTTGACCGGTACCGGCAGGCCAAGCGTGCCGCGGCTCGAGTAGTCACAGAGGCAAAAACTCGGGTCTGGGAGGAGTTCGGGGAGGCCATGGAGAAGGACTATAGGTCGGCCCCAAGGAAATTCTGGCAAACCGTTCGGTGCCCCAGGAGGGGGAAGCAGTGCTTCACCAACACTGTTTACGGTGCGGGTGTGGAGCTGTTGACGTCGACTGGGGATGTTGTCGGACGGTGGAAGGAATACTTTGAGGATCTCCTCAATCCTGCCGTCACGTCTTCCGAGGAGGAAGCAGAGACTGGGGACTTCGGGGTGGACCCGCCTATCACCCGGGCTGAAGTCACTGAGGTAGTCGATGGGCTCCTTGGTGGTAAGGCTCCGGGGGTGGACGAGATCCGTCCTGAGTACCTGAAGTCTCTGGATGTTGGGGGACTGTCCTGGTTGACACGCCTCTGCAGCATCGCGTGGCGGTCTGGAACAGTGCCTATGGATTGGCAGACCGGGGTGGTGGTTCCCCTATTTAAGAAGGGGGACCGGAGGATGTGTTCCAATTACAGAGGAATCACACTCCTCAGCCTCCCCGGTAAGGTCTACGCCAGGGTACTGGAGAGGAGAATCCGGCCGATAGTTGAACCTCGGATTCAGGAGGAGCAGTGTGGTTTTCGGTCTGGTCGTGGAACACTGGACCAGCTCTACATCCTCTACCGGGTGCTCGAGGGTTCATGGGAGTTTGCCCAACCAGTCTACATGTGTTTTGTGGATCTGGAGAAGGCATTCGACTGTGTCCCTCGTGGTGTCCTGTGGGGGGTACTTCGGGAGTACGGGGTCCGGGGCCCTTTTTTAGGGGCCGTCCGTTCCCTGTACAACCGAAGTAGGAGCTGTGTTCGCATTGGCGGATATAGGTCAGACCTGTTCCGGGTGCATGCTGGACTCCGCCAGGGTTGCCCTTTGTCACCGGTTCTGTTCATTGTTTACATGGACAGAATTTCTAGGCGCGCCCAGGGGGCGGAGGGTTTACGGTTCGGGGAGCACGGGATCTCATCTCTGCTGTTTGCGGATGATGTTGTCCTGTTTGCTTCCTCAAACCGGGGCCTCCAGCATGCTCTGGAGCGGTTTGATGCCGAGTGTGAAGCGGCTGGGATGAGGATCTGCACCTCCAAATCCGAGGCCATGGTACTCGACCGGAAAAAGGTGGCTTGCCCCCTCTGGGTGGGTGGGGAGCCTTTGCCTCAAGTGGAGGAGTTCAAGTATCTCGGGGTCTTGTTCACGAGTGACGGAAGGACGGAACGTGAGATTGACAGGCGGATCGGTGCAGCGTCTGCAGTGATGCAGTCTCTGTACCGGACTGTCGTGGTGAAGAAGGAGCTGAGCCGCAAGGCGAAACTCTCGATTTACCGGTCAATCTACATTCCTACTCTCACCTATGGTCATGAGCTTTGGGTCATGACCGAAAGGACAAGATCGCGGATACAAGCGGTTGAAATGAGTTTCCTCCGCAGGGTGGCTGGGCGCTCCCTTAGAGATAGGGTGAGGAGCTCGGTCACTCGGGAGGAGCTCGGAGTAGAACCGCTACTCCTCCACGTCGAGAGGAGCCAGTTGGGGTGGCTCGGGCATCTGTTTAGGATGCCTCCTGGACGCCTCCCCCGGGAGGTGTTCCAGGCATGTCCCACCGGGAGGCGGCCCCGGGGAAGACCTAGGACACGCTGGAGGGACTATGTCTCTCGGCTGGCCTGGGAACGCCTCGGGATCCCCCCGGAGGAGCTGGAGGAGGTGTGTGCGGTGAGGGAAGTCTGGGCTTCCCTGCTCAGACTGCTGCCCCCGCGACCCGGCCCCGGATAAGCGGAAGATAATGGATGGATGGATGGATGAACATAAACAATCGGTAAAACATTAATAGTCGTCTGGATACTGGTTGACCTTGCAAACTATTGGCTAGCGTTGTATGGGGACTTTGATGAGCTTCCTGTTAGTAGTCCTGTAGTTTATAGATGATTGAACCTGTGTGTCTGCTACTAACTGATTAATTGCACTGAATGGGTTGATTGACAGTTCATGATTAAGTCATTAAAGTACAGACACACACATGTATGTATCTATGTGTGTGTGTGTGTGTGTATGTGCGTGTGTTTTTCTTCATTAATGTTGCAAAAAAAAACACTGTTTTTGTTAGTGTGATATCAGAACTGTGTGGCCTAGTGCTTTATGTGAATTTTGATGCTAGCTTCTTGCTAAGTCCTCATTTGTTAGGATGTTTAATTGCATGTGGTTTGATTCGAGTTTTAACACTGAAACAGCTGTATGAGTTTATAATGTTTTCTGATATTTATACTGCGGTATCATTTTGATAATGTATTTCTAATACCAAAGTCATAGCCATTAATAGCCTAATTCTAGCATTGGATGTATTTCTGTAATTTTACACTCTAAGTTTTTGAAAGCATTTATCACCATTATCAAATTATAACCAAACTATTACTATGCTACTGAGCTGTAATGTAAGGTGCTACCTGACACAGAGTGGCCAATTGTTTACTGCTTGCTTACTACTTATAATTAAACTGGCAGTGTGCTCAAGTGGAGCTGTCTTTAATCCTGCTGAAATTAGTGTTTACGCTAATTGCTAGTGCATCAGCATATGAACACCGTTTGTCATATTCTGAAAATTACTCAACAGTGTCAATGATGTATGGGGGAGAGTCCCGGGCCAGAGTCACGAACACTGAAAATGTCTTTAGAATTTATTTTTCCAGTTGTCAGTGCTGTTACTGTCAGTGTGTGTGTGTGTGTGTGTTTGTGTGGGAGGATTGAATAGCCTGTCCTTGAGACATGTAGAAGGCTTCTTTTTTCCGGTCAAACCCCCTCTCTTTTTCTCTGTGTCCTCTCTGTTTCTTTATCTCCCCATCTCTCTACATATCAGCCTCTGTCTCCAAGATGCTCCCACTTGCTTTCTTTCGATCCATCTCTCATTTACTTATTTTTTCACGCTGTGTCTGTGTTACGACCCCCAGTCTGTGTTGTTGTATTTGTGTATTCCCTGCTGTGCTGTCTGTTTCCCCATAGGTGGCGCCACTCAAACCCACACCCATTCATGACTCCTCCTCTCCATAATCCGGTTCACCTGGTACCATAATCAACCATCCCTCCACCAGTATATATGTGGCCACTTTGTGTTTGTTTAGGGGGAGATAAGTCGCTAGTAGTACATGTGGGTAAGGCCTACTTTTGTGGTTTGTTGTTTTGGATTTTCCCTCTGTGTTTGCCATTTGTCGTATTGACTTGTTGTGTTTTGTCCTGTAGTGTTAAGTGTTGTCCAGGACGTTGTTTTCTTGTTCTTTTGTTCAAGGACTGGGGAGTAGTTTAGAGCTGCCCTGGGGTATACATCACCCGTAGTATAACCTACTGTCTATATACACTAGCTAGACCTGGACAGACCACGGCTGTATTTTGTTTAGGACACCTTATTCGTGTGTCGGTTGCTTTGTGTTTAGTTTAGGAAACTTTATGTTGATTTCTTTTCTTTGGTCCTGTCCAGTCCTCCCCTTGTCCCTGATTATTATTTCTTCAGCATTATCATTATTACCACTTTACCCTACAGTGGTGGCGAAATAAAGCCTAATTTTTTTACATTTGGAACCCTTTGTTTGTGCCCATTATTCAAACTCCGTACATCTGCGAAATCGTCCACTGGCCTTGAGAGTCTCTGAGCGGTGGCAGGGGTCAGGTTTCCTCTGTTAAAAGCCTAGGCTTATAACAGTCTGTTACTTGGCCTTTCTCTTGTCCTGATGAAGCAGACAGGTGACAGAGCCACACTGCTCTCTGCTGTTAATAAGCTCTCATTAGGGGGCAAGCATCCAGAGACGGTTGGTGAAAGAGAGGAGCAGAACACATAGTCATACATCTAGAAAGAGTGATTTGGTCGTTGAAACATCCAAACCCCAATGTTCAAATTGGGTGTGAGGTATGTGACGGCCCTGGTGGGTCGGTTGGGTAACTACATTAATTAATCCTTGATTCCTATATGTTCCCAGGTCACGTGGGATAAATGGCCAGGGGTATAAGAGGCCCGCCTCCCTCAACATGGTGGTGGATTCTCCTCCTCCTGGGCTTGGTTGTGTCGTTTTGTTCTGTTTTCTAGATAAACCTAAATCCATCCGACTGGCTGATTATTATTGTTAATAAATATATTCTTTGATTGCAACCTGCGTGGGCCTCCCCTCTATGTTGCATTGCTCACGAGCCGGCAGTGTCACATATAGCACAAAGTCAGTTTAGGCAACTACAGGTCTTGTATTGGCGTTTATTCGCATGTGTGTGGAGTGCGTGTGATCTTTTCAAGTCACCAAATGCACCACGGCTGATGGAAACAATGCGGATCGAAGTTCAGTAAAGTTTGGACGGCAACTCTGGAGTTTAGAGGAGCCTCCCCCAGATGTTTCCCTTCTCCATGATTCCCTCTGTGAGAGCGGCGTGCACGTCTGCCCCCTCTGGAAGCAACTCCCTGTCTGAATGCTGCACTACACCTCCAGTCTTTCCCCCAGAGGGAGGGAGGGAGGGAACCCCTCAGACAAAAGTCAACAGCATGTAGAAGAACAGAAAAATCATGTGCTTTCGCAAGTAGAGTTCAGCGTCTCACTCAGTAAATGACCTGCAGGACACCAGATGAGCGAGAGGAGGAGAGAGTGGAGGGGGGGGGGGAATGAGAGGAGAGGAGACGGAAGGAGGAAGGTAGAGTTGACAAATGAAACTCCAGGCAAGGACATCTGACAACCTAGCCAAGGTGAGACAGGAAGGACAGACTGAAAAAAACGGAAAAGCTTTTCATCTATTCACTAGGACAGGGGTCGGCAACCCGGCTCTTTCATCCCTCCGAAGCGGCTCCCTGTGGCTTTTGAAAATAATGAATGAGTATTGAATTAAAATGTATTTTAGTTTGTTCGTTTTTTAAATGTAATTCTAAATTGGAAGATTATGGTGATCTTGTAATATCTAAATAAAACGTGTTAAAAAATGTTATGTCGCTGTTACGCTGTTACCATGCGTCACAACCGCCAATGTGCGACACCCGCCAGCGCGCGATTTCTTGAACTTTTCGAATCCCAGGTAGGACAACTATGGAGAAAAAGTGAAGAGAAAAGTGTCTGATGAAAACAGAACGTTCAATGGTACGTGGACAGATTAATTTGCTTTCACTGCTGACGAGACTGGTTTACCAGTATGCTTAATATGTAATGAGAAACTAGGAAACAACAAAAAGTCAAATGTCGCAAGACATTTCCAGAATAAACACGCAGCCTTTGCTCAAAAATATCCGGATGGAGATGAGAGAAAAAAAGCCGCTTCGGAACTGATGCGGAAGGTTGATCTGAGTAAAAATCACTTCAAGCATTTTTGGTTTGCTGACGGTGGATAATTTAAGTTCAGCGTTTTTTTTCATAATTACAAGAAGGACTCAAATAGACATTGAGTATTCTACTTGAAAGTAACCTTCAACCCAACGTCAACGTCTTTTTTTCGGAGCTCAAAATGTTTTGTTGCATGCAGAAATGTAATTTTGTTTTCTCTGCAATCGTTCATTGATTTCATAAATGCAACACATTATAGTTTGTTTATACATAGGATAAAGGCAAAAGAAAACGTTATATGCAGTGTTATTTAAATTAAATGTCAAAGGGGTTTTGTGGCTCCCAGTGTTTTCTTTACGGTGGGAAACGGGTCCAAATGGCTCTTTGAGTGGTAAAGGTTGCCGACCCCTGCACTAGGAGCACTGGAAATGAATCACTTAAAAATTTGGACACAATGGATGAATATCCTGAATATGTCAATATACAAAAAATAAAAAGTTTGGGAGACTGTTTCAAAGTACTGTACATACCAACACTTCACACATGGGAAGCAAACTAACAAGAACTGTTATACAAACGCAGGAAAGATGAACAACCAAACACACTTCTATCAGTTAATACTCATTCAGCAGACACTTTTATCCAATTGGACTTACAGTAAGTACAGGGACATCCTCCCTGAGGCAAACAGGGTGAAGTGCCTTGCCCAAGGACACATACAGTTGTGGTCAAAAGTTTACATACACTAGTGAAGATCATGTATGCCATGGCAATATAGGGTTTTCAATAAACTCTACAACTCTTATTTTTCTGTGATGGAATGATAAGGAGCACATATTTCTTTGTCACAAAAAACATTCATGAAAATTTTTTCTTTTATGAATTTATTATGGGTCTTTTGAAAATGTGACAAAATCTGCTGGGTCAAAAATATACATACAGCAATGTTAATATTTGGTTAAATGTCCCTTGGCCATTTTCACCTCAATTAGGCGCTTTCGGTAGACATCCACAAGCTTCTGGCAAGCTTCTGGTTGAATCTTTGACCACTCCTCCTGACAGAATCGGTGCAGTTCAACTAAATTTGTTGGTTTTCTGAGTCGGACTTGTCTCTTCAGCACAGTCCACATATTCTCTATGGGGTTTAAGTCAGGACTTTGGGAAGGCCACTCTAAGACCTTAATTCTAGCTTGATTTAGCCATTCCTTCACCACTTTTGATGTATGTTTGGGGTCATTGTCCTGTTGGAACACCCAACTACGTCCAAGACCCAACTTTCTGGCTGATGATTTTAGGTTTTCCTGCAGAATTTGGAGGTAGTCTTCCTTCTTCATTATTCCATTTACTTTCTGTAAAGCACCAGTTCCACTGCCAGCAAAACTGGCCCACAGCATAATACTACCACCACCATGTTTGACGGTAGGTATGGTGTTCT
Source organism: Neosalanx taihuensis (assembly GCA_030340665.1). Classification (NCBI taxonomy): domain Eukaryota; kingdom Metazoa; phylum Chordata; class Actinopteri; order Osmeriformes; family Salangidae; genus Neosalanx; species Neosalanx taihuensis. The sequence goes on from CM059302.1 coordinate 5,561,212, forward strand.
TGGGGTGAAAGGCCTCACCTTTTCTCCTCCAAACATATTTCTGGTCATTGTGGCCAAAAAGCTCAATTTTAGTTTCGTCTGACCACAGAACTTTCCTCCAGAAGGCCTTGTCTTTGTCCATGTGATCAGCAGCAAACTTCAGTCGAGCCGTAAGGTGCCGCTTCTGGAGTAATGGCTTCCTTCTTGCACGGCAGCCTCTCAGCCCATGGCGATGTAGAACACGCTTGACTGTGGACACTGACACATGTGTTCCAGCAGCCTCCAACTCATTGCAGACTTGCTTTTTGGTGGTTCTTGGTTGACTCTTGACCAACCTGACCAATTTTCTCTCAGCAGCAAGGGATAGCTTGCGTTTTCTTCCTGATCGTGGCAATGATACAACTGTGCCATGCACTTTATACTTACAAACAATTGTTTGCACAGTTGATCTTGGGACCTGCAACTGCTTTGAAATGGCTCCAAGGGACTTTCCTGACTTGTTCAAGTCAATGATGCGCTTTTTCAGATCCGTGCTGAGCTCCTTAGACTTTCCCATTGTAGTATTTCTGGCTGAGTCTAGTGAATGTGTCAAACAAGCCCTATTTACATGGACTGAAAGAAGTCACCAGCTGGAGTCAATCATAATCACTCGTAAGAAGTTAGGAGGCCATGCCAAAAAGCAAATTGGATTGAAACAACTTTTTCTACATCACCAAATTGGTAATTCAAGGTGCTGTATGTATATTTTTGACCCAGAAGATTTTGACACATTTTCAAAAGACCCATAATAAATTCGTAAAAGGACCATTTTTCATGAATGTTTTCTGTGACAAAGAAATATGTGCTCCTTATCATTCCATCACAGAAAAATAAGAGTTGTAGAGTTTATTGAAAACCCTATATTGCCATGGCATACATGATCTTCACTAGTGTATGTAAACTTTTGACCACAACTGTAGCTTCAGCAGGGTTTGAACTCACAACCTTCCGCATACATACATATATATATATGTATAATTTTCGGACTAAAGGGCGCACTTAAAAGCCTTTATTTTTCTCAAAAAACGACACTGCGCCTTATAATCCGAAGAGCCTTATATATGGATTAATTCTTTTATTTATTAAGGCGCTCACGGTGCTAAAAATCAAAATGTTCAAAATCAAAATGTTTTTGTACGACTTTGGTAAACTACAAAGCCGCAACGCTTGCAGCATTACGGCTACCGTAGCCAGGAGCGTCGCGGAGTAATACATACTGTGTTTCACCATAATATTATTCGACTGATTTATCTGACTGTTTTTTTCCCGCTTAATGCGCCTTATAGTCCGGTGCGCTTTATATATGAAAAAAGATGGAAAATAGACCATTCATTGACACTGCGCCTTATAATCCAGTGCGCCCTATAGTGCAAAAAAGATGGTATATATAAACATAAACATATATATGTATTTATATTATATATTATATATATATATAAAATCAGAGAACTGTAGCCTGTTGACATGCCCAGGTTGATGGTATGTAGTTATGTTGTAACCAAGGTAATGTAGAGTAGTTATGATATAATCTACTACTATAATAGTAGTTACAGTATAGCTACAATACTGTGATGTAGTTATAAGATAATATAAGACTGAAAAGATAATCTTTTATTTGTCCTGCAGCGTGGAAATTGCAGTTTACAACAGCAAGGTACAGCACAACACTGAAGAGTAACAATTTAAAATACAAAAAATACAACATACAGGGAAGCAAATATCTGGTTATGATATAACCAGAGTAAAGCAAGTTGAAGGACATTGTGTTTTTAACCGTAGTTACACAAGGATAATGTGTTGGCAACCAGAATCAACATTACATACATTTACATTTAGGTTTTATCCAGACGCTTTTATCCAGAGTGATTTACACCGCAAGTACAGGGACATTAGCTCCGAGGCAAGTAGGGTGAAGTGCCTCGCCCAAGAACACAACGTCATGCTGACTCAGCCTGGTCTGTCCAGGATTTTTGGAAAACAGATATACAGCTGCTGATTTGCATAGGAAAGAGGATCAATGGACCGATCTTTCGTTATTCAACTATGAACATGGTTTTGTAGTCATTGACCCCATTAATGTATCTTTAGTTCACGTCTCTGCGGTGAATGATGAATGGTGTTAGGTTGCCACCTAGTGCTGACTATAGAGCTTTCCCTCCGCCCCTCTCTCTCTTTCTCTCTCTCTCTCTTTCTCTCTCTCTCTCAGAATCTATATTGGGTCCCTGTCTGTTCTCCAGCTCCTCAGAAACACAGTGACCACAGCACAGACTGCTCCAATGAGAGCACAGCTCCCCACTGCATCTCTAACTGCATGGAACACAGAGCCAAGAGAGTGTTTGCTCTGATAGACTAAGTAAGTCCTGGCTAAAAATTCACATGATGAAGTAAAGTTATCTCTCACTGCGTATCTCACGCAGCAGTAATCCCCGCTGTCTTCTTGAGAGAGGTTAGAAATTGTCAAAGTGGTGGAACTGAGAGATACATTGTATCTCTCGTCCCAATTAATTCTATTTAAATCGTTGTTATATGCATATTCCAGTATCACACGTTCATCATTGTTTCTAAACCAAACAACAACATCTGTATCCACTGAGTCTGAGCCACAGCTGAGACTGACCTCTGACCCCTCTGAGAAGAACACAGTGAGAGAGGTAGACCCTGGGCAGACCAGAAGTATATAGGATACAGAGCTGATATCTGTATCGCATGAATACCACCCTGAGTGGTGGAGCTCTAGTGATGGGATGACCAAGGAGTAGTTGTTGTTCTCTGTTCCATCCATCATGTACATCTCCCCTCGTCTTTGGGTCTTAGGGCTGGAAGTCTCAGGTGGGTTCTTGGATGGAATGTCAGCTTTTATTTCCCCATGAGGTGTTCTCCAAGAAGCCTCTGCAGGGTCAACAGTGAAGCTAAAACAAGGCAGCGTGACCCCCTGTTTCTTTGAACGGAGATAGTACTTCACGGGTGTATAAGCTATCACTATACTGCCACATTTCTGCTCCTCCAGGACCAAGCAAATGTAGTCGAGTTCATCCATTTGGGTGAAGTTGGAGATCAGAAGAGAGTTGTTCTGTAACATCTGAACTCGGCCCTGAAGGTCTTTCATCTCTGAGTTCAGGGTTCTCCCTGAACTTCCATCCACAAACACTGGCCTCCACTTGTCTCTGGTTAACCTGAACCAGATGATAGTTGGGCTGAGGTTTTCTTCTGCTGCAACATTACATGGCAGCTCAGCTATTGTCCCATAAATAGCAAGGACCTGAACTTTCAAGTCACAGACTGAGAGAGTGAAGTTCTTCTGGGATGTCACTTTTCTACCTGTCCTACATTCAATCCTGTAACGTCCAGAGTCTGATTGAGAAACGTCGTTGATCTCTAAATATAAATCTTTGGAAAGGTTCCTCACACTCAGTCTGTCCCTCAGTTCTCCATGCAGGGTAGAGTTGACAGGGGAAGAGTCAGATGTGTTCCACAGGAGCAGTTCTCCGTCAACCATGGATCTGGACACCAAACAGAAGTCTGCATTCCTGGTAAGAGAAAGGACACTTATGTCAAACGTGTCGCTTTGTATTTGCAATTCGTGCGTCTCTTGTTCTCCATTGACTTTTTGCATGAAAAAAGACAGCAGAAAGATGAGTTTCAGGGCTGAAGCCATTTCTGGATGGATGTTATATGACTATTATCCAGCTCGGTCTGAAGTGATAATGTTCCCTGCAAGCTTGTGGTTTGTCATTTTAAGGTATCTTAAATCTTGACATGAATTGAGCAACAACATAGCAACATTAACAGCAAAGGTCTGACCTGATTCAAAATACTGATTTTTTTAATCTATAAAGGAAGTGTTATGAGCTGTTATCATGTACAAGATACACGTACATGTACTTATTTCATTACAGATGTATATACTGTATTTATTTAAATCATACAGGTGGTGGGGGTAGAGGAGATGGATGTGGCATAGTGAGGGAGAATTAGCAGACAGGATTTGTGGATATACTGAAAATTCAGTCTAAACTATCCACAACCTCAAGTACCTGTCCCATATCTGTCCCATCCTGAGTTCAGTTCAATATGTTTATCAGTGTGCTAAAAGTAAGGTGGCCGAGCGGTTAAGGCGTTGGGCTAGTGATAAGGAAGGTTGTGAGTTTCATTTAAGAAACACCAAATTTACGTTTGTTTGAAACGATCAGCCGCGCTGGGTATGTTACAACCAGAGTAAAGCAGGTTAAAGGGCATTGTTTTTATAACCGTAGTTACACATCTTAAGGATGATAATTGGTAACCAAAATCAACAACTAGCTCAATCTGAGAATGTGAATGATAGCTTGAGTCTGTTTAGTGGAGTGTTTACCAAATAAGACAGACTAAGATTCAGTCACTTTCCCTGATAATAGACTCACTTTTTTGGTAAAGTAGCTTTAAGGGACAGCCCCCCCAATCATAAATGGTGTTAGCTTGCCACATAATACTGACTACAGTATTTTCAATTTAAACTGAACACACTACACATGCACAAACACATTCAATCACAATCATGGGCTTCTGACCCAGCAACAACTTCAAATGCTTTAATTGAATTCACAGATTTACATATAGAATTTGTTGAAATATGTGTCCTACTTGACATCCAGCAGATAAACCCTCAAGGAAGATAAGGATAAAACTCCCAGAAAAACTCGCTAGGGAGAAAAATTTGAAAAAACCTTGGGAGGAGCAATTCAGTGGGGAATCCCCTCCTCCAGAGACGGTTGGTGAAAGAGAGGAGCAGAACACATAGTCATACATCTAGAAAGAGTGAATTGGTCGTTGAAACATCCAAACCCCAATGTTCAAATTGGGTGTGAGGTTGCACAAAGTCAGTTTAGGCAACCACAGGTCTTGTATTGGCGTTTATTCGCATGTGTGTGGAGTGCATGTGATCTTTTCAAGTCACCAAATACACCACGGCTGATGGAAACAACGCAGATCGAAGTTCGGTAAAGTTTGGACGGCAACTCTGGAGTTTAGAGGAGCCTCCCCCAGATGTTTCCCTTCTCCATGATTCCCTCTGTGAGAGCGGCGTGTTCAAATTTTCACCAACCACAATGGATGAATATCCTGAATAAGTCAATATACAAAAAATACAAAGTTTGGGAGACTGTTTCAAAGTACTGTACGTACCAGAACTTCACACATGGGAAGCAAACGAACAAGACTTCTATCAGTATCTATCTTACACTTCTATCAGTTAATACTCATTCAGCAGACACTTTTATCCAATGCGAATTACAGTAAGTACAGGGACATCCTCCCTGGGGTAAAGAGGGTGAAGTGCCTTGCCCAAGGACACATAGCATCAACAGGGTTTGAACTCACAACCTTCCGCTTATAAGGCAAATGACTTAACCCGCTGAGCCATTGTTGGGTTTGGATCTAAATCTAGATCACGAAGGAGAAAGACAAACTACATAACAACAAAACAACAATAATACTGTAAACAATGAGACAAGGATACAATGGTTATAATTTGACACAGAGACAAACATGAAGAGAACAGACACAGGGAAAGCCCTCCTTGGCCTCCCCTCTGCTCTCCCCTGGAGAGAACAGTCAGACAAAGACACCCTTCGTGGCATCTCCCCTGCTCTGCCTGCTCTCCCAATGTCCATCTCTGAGGCTCCTCTTTTTATTAGGAAGCTCACAGTTCATTTACATAGTTCACAGTTCAGCATCAGGTATAGTGTGGACAACACTTCCAAAGTCCATCAATCAACACGAATGTAATGTAAGAATGTACTTGTTGAAGCCTTATGGCTTGATTGAGTTTTCTCAGGACACCCCCATCTTGCAGATGATCAACCAAATGGTTATCTCCACCTCAAAGCACGTCCTCTCTGCAAGACAATCTCAAAAGCACATACACAAGCTAACAATTGTATTAATTCTATGAAAGTTGTAACAGCAAACATGGGATTACTAAAAATGATTCTAACAGCCATCTGACTCGACCACATCTCCACCACTTCTCTCACACAAACAATTGCATGCTTGTGTGTGTGTGTGTGTGTGTGTGTGTGTGTGTGTGTGAAGGAACCTGGTCGAGTGAGGTTAGCGCCGGCACGCGCTCCAGATCAAAATCAATCAAGCGCGAGGAGGAGGAGGAGACGAAGATAGAGATAGTGGAGGAGGGTGTGTCGGGAGGGGGGCGTAAGAGAAGAAGAAGAACGAGGAAGCAGAAGGAAACGGCTAGCTAGGGCCTGGTCCCCTGTGGGTACTGCCAAGTCTTTTTTAGAGCGCTCGGCCTTCTGTGTTTGGATGTTAAGCGGAACATATCAAACTCATCATGGGGAGAAGAACAAGAAAAGTAACAGTCTGAATAGAAAACGACTGCTTTGTCACGATGACAACTTTCACCTCCTCGCTGGAGCTACAGTGAACTACACATCCCAGACTGCTCAGGGTCATCCTGTTACCTTTCAACACAAGAGAAGCAGTGAGGGGGACAAAGGGGGGGGGTGGTGATAGAAAGAGAGAGAACAAAATAAATTAAGAGAAAGGGAGGAAGAGGGAGAGGGACAAAGGGAGGGGCATGGAATGCAAGGCAAAAAGAGAGAGAGCAAGTTATACAAGAGCTACAGAGGGTGCAAGAGGGTGTAAAATGAGAGCAGGAATGAGAGGGGCCGTTGGGGTTAGGAAGGCTGCAGCAGTTAAGAGTGAGGTCTCAATCTACCATGACCACCCTACTCCCTCAGACACTGGTCAGAGGTTACCCGTCGCCCCCAGAGACCCCCACAGTCAGCCTGACAACCCGTCAAGCCACAGTACAGGACAATAGGGGAGCGACAGCCCCTACCACCCCCCACACCCACAAACCTCCCACCCTCATGTCTCTCCTCCCTCCCATCTCTTTACTTCCACTCCCTCAGGCAGCACCTTCCTTCACTCGACACCTCTCCTTGGCTGAGAGGTCTGGTCGATGGCAGGCTACGGTCTGCCAGCAAGAGGAATGTCTGATCGATAGAGGAGTCCCACAGACCCATGCGCGTGTCTGTGTGCCCTTGCATGGCTGCATCTTGGGCTGCCATGAACTGGGATGTGCTGCAGGTCCTTCACACCACCAGGCAGCTGGGTGGGATGATGAGGCAGCTGGGTGTAGGTGACATGTAGATTAGAGTGGTCGTTGTGGTTGAATAATATAACCAGGTTACCGGAGTGTAGTAATGATATAGCCAGATTACTTGTGTAGTCATGAAATAACAAGTGTACTTTTATACAGTTATAATATAACCAAAGCACTGTAATCTATTTATATACAATCAGAGAACTGTAACATAGTAATGTTGACATGCCCAGGTTGATGGTATGCAGTTATGTTGTAACCAGGGTAATGTAGAGTAGTTATGATATAATCTACTACTATAATAGTAGTTACAGTATAGCTACAATACTGTGATGTAGTTATAAGATAATATAAGACTGATAAGATAATCTTTTATTTGTCCTGCAGCGTGGAAATTGCAGTTTTATCAGGCTGGGGTTTTCAGGCACACACGCAGATGGTAGGTCAGTTGCAGCAAAAGGGTTTATTGATGATAGGCCGGATGTGCATGGTATCAAACACTTCTAGGTTAGCAAAGTTCCTAGCTTAACAGTCTCTTTTAGTAACAGAATATTCCACAGTCAACTGGTTAGTCTAACAGAGGTTTAATCCAGAGAGGGTAATCCACAAGAGGTAAGTGTACTCACGAAACTCCATGACAGAGTGAAGGGGGAAGGGTACCCAGTGCTTAAGTAGGAAGTGGTGATTACAAATGCACCGCAGGTGTGGCCCAAGACAGAAGAAAAGGTGAGTGCTATGTGCTCTAGGGTGAGTGTCGCCCTCTAGGGGGCTGGCGACTGTGTGCGGATGTGACAGAACCCCCCCTCCGAGGGGCGACTCCTGACGGCCCAGGGGAAGAGGCCCGAAACTGTTGGATAAGGGATTTGTCCACAATGTTCTTGGCGGGAATCCAGCTGCGCTCCTCCGGCCCATAGCCCTTCCAGTCCACCAGGTACTGCGTGGACCTCCCGACCCTGCGGACATCCATAATCCGGTGAACGGTGTAGGCGAGACCTCCGGCGATGAACTTGGGTGGAGGTGGGGCTGGGAGCTCTGGACACAGAGGGGAGGAGGTTGCTGGGCGTAGGACGGACCGATGGAACACAGGGTGAACCCGCATAGAGCGTGGTAGTTCCAGATGGAAAGCCGTCTTGGATATCCTCCGGAGAATCCGGAATGGTCCAACGTACCGCGGGGCCAATTTCCGGGTCTCCCCTTTCAGGGTCAGGCCCTTTGTGGACAGCCAGACTCGCTGGCCTATCTTCAAGGTCAAACCTGGTCGTCTGCGCCGGTCTGCTTGTTGCCTCATCTGTCGTTGGGACTGGAGCAGGGCCCGACGAGCCTGCTGCCAACGGTTGCGGAGGCGAGCCACCGAGCAGCGAGCCGCTGGCACATCTCCATTCCCGAGTGAGGAGGGGAACAAACGAGGGGGATATCCCCACATAATTTCGAAAGGGGAGGTAGCTGTTGCAGCGCTCCACTGTTGGTTGTGGGCAATCTCTGCCCACAGAAGGTTCTGACTCCACTTGGTGGGGTCTTTGGAGGTGTAGCACCGGAGGTAAATTTCTAGCGACTGGTTGACTCGTTCCGTCTGCCCGTTGGACTGGGGGTGGTAGCCCGAGGTCAGACTGACTGAAGCTCCCAAGTTACCCCAGAAAGCTTTCCAGAATCTTGCCACGAACTGGGGACCTCGGTCGCTAACGAGGTCTTCTGGGGGTCCGTGGTAGCGCACCACCTCTCTTACCATAATCTCCGCCGTCTGTTTGGCCGTGGGGAGTTTGGTCAGGGCAATGAAGCGAGCAGCCTTGGAAAAGCGATCCACCACCACGAGGATGGCAGTGTTCCCTTGTGACGGGGGAAGCCCCGTAATGAAATCAAGGGAGATATGGGTCCAGGGGCGACATGGGACCGGAAGGGGTTGTAAGAGTCCTGCAGGTTTGCGGTTATCTGGCTTAGCCACCATGCGCACCGTGCAAGCTGCCACATACCCCGTCACATCCTGGCGGAGTGTCGGCCACCAGAACCGTCTCTGGAGTAATTCCAGGGTGCGTCGGACCCCTGGATGGCCGGCCAATCGGGAGGCATGTGCCCACTCTAAGGCCTTTGTGCGACAGAATGTGGGCACGAACAGAAGGCCCTGAGGGGTCTCGGAGGGAGCCGGTGACGGTCCTTGTGCCTGTCGAATCTCGTCCTCCAGATGACAGCGTACGGCAGCCACAACCTTAGAGGAGGGAATGATGGGTTCAGACACTGCTGGCTCAGCCTCAGTCGTGTGGAGGCGTGAAAGGGCATCTGCTTTACCGTTCTTGGAACCAGGGCGATAGGTGACCACGAAGTCGAAACGGCTGAAGAAAAGGGCCCAGCGAGCCTGCCTGGGGTTCAGTCGTTTGGACTCTCCGATGTACTCCAGGTTCTTATGATCAGTGTAAATGAGGAATGGGTTGGTGGCGCCCTCGAGCCAGTGACGCCATTCCTCTAACGCTAGTTTGATGGCTAGCAGTTCTCTGTTCCCCACGTCGTAGTTTCTCTCCGCCGGGGAAAGAGCTCGGGAGAAGAAAGCACATGGGTGGAGCTTGTCGTCCTCTGCTGCACGTTGCGACAGCACCCCCCCTACGCCCGAGTCTGAAGCATCTACCTCCACCACAAAGGGCAAGGCTGGGTCTGGGAGAGTGAGGATCGGTGCTGTGCAGAACCTTTGCTTGAGGTCCTCGAAGGCCTTCTGAGCAGCCTCGGTCCACAACAACCGGCGGGGACCCCCCCGAAGAAGAGCGATGATAGGGGACGCCCGGGCGCTATAATTCCTTATGAACCGCCGATAGAAGTTGGCAAACCCTAGAAACCCCTGGACCTGCTTGATGGTGGTGGGTATCGGCCAATCCATGATGGCCTTTACTTTTTCAGAGTCCATCGAGAGCCCCTGAGGCCCGACTACGAACCCTAAGAAGGAGGTGGAAGCAGAGTGGAACACGCACTTTTCCACTTTGCAGAACAGCTTGTTCTGTAGAAGGGCCTGCAGGACGGCTCGGACGTGGCCAACATGTTCCTGAACTGACTTGGAGAATATGAGTATGTCATCCAGGTATACAAACACGCACACCTCCAAGAATTCACGCAGCACGTCGTTGATGAGGTTCTGAAAAACCACAGGGCTGTTTGACAACCCAAACGGCATCACTAAATATTCATAATGTCCGCTGGGTGTGATGAAGGCAGTCTTCCACTCATCTCCGGCCCGCATGCGAACCAGGTGATATGCGTTCCTGAGGTCGAGTTTAGAAAAGATAGTGGCCCCCTGGAGGCGTTCGAAGGCGGTAGACATGAGGGGCAAAGGGTACTTGTTCTTCCGGGTGATGTTATTCAGTCCCCGATAATCGATGCACGGCCTCAGTACGCCATCCTTTTTCCCAACGAAGAAGAAGGGCGCTGCCGCCGGAGACGTAGAAGGGCGAATCAGCCCAAGGTGCAGTGCCTCTTTGATGTAGTTCTTCATTGCCTGGCTCTCCGAGACTGAAAGGGAGTAGAGACGCCCCCTATGGGGAGAGGTTCCAGGCAAGAGGTCGATGGCACAGTCGTATGGCCGATGGGGAGGGAGAGTGGTAGCCTTCTCCTTGCTGAAGACCTCTTCCAGATCGTGGTAGCAGGCCGGGACCGTGGTCAGGTCTGTTCTGTCTGGCGGTGCCAAGATGTTCACCCTTGGAGAGGTGTCAGCCGACCGAATAGGAGCCACGGTGGGGTGAAACGGGGTCCTGGAGTGTTCCTCTGCAGTGGTGACGCGGGGAACACAGGGTGTTGTCAGTGTGTGAACTGGGAGGTGACCTGCTGTGGAGCAAGCAGGGCCCCAGTGGAGTAGTGAGCCAACCGCCCACGCAAACTGAGGCTCGTGGACAGCTAGCCAGGGGTAACCCAGCACCACAGGGTCCTGCGGGGTGGTGGTGAGCCAAAAGCGAATGGTCTCTTGGTGATCATTATGAGAGGACATGATGAGAGGGACCGTCACCCGCTCCAGATGTCCCGAGCCCAAAGGGCGACCATCCAAGGCCTGGACTGCCTGTGGAACGGCCACCGGGGTAGTTGGAATCCCCAGCTGTTTAGCCAGGGTGATGTCCATCAGGTTGACTGCCGCGCCGGAGTCCACCAAGGCAGTGAGGGAGACAATGGAATTGTTCTTGCCGATGTGACGGAGGCGTATGGGGATGGAGAGACGGTTGGCGGGTCCAGGGGTCTTAGCGCCACCACTCATCAGAGGCCCTGGAACCCCTGACGAGTGCTGTCTTTCCCCTGCAGGTCTGGGCAGTGTTGTACCTGGTGCCCGGAGGACCCACAGTACATGCACAGGCCTCTTTGGAGACGGCGGCTGCGTTCTTCGCGACTCAGCCGGAGGCGGCCGAGTTCCATGGGTACTTCCGGTAACGGGGTTGGTGTTGGAGTGGTGATGGGGGTGGTTGTTCTTGGCAGGAAGGTCGTCATGGGTGCCCTGTTCTCACGACGGTCTCGGCGACGTTCCTGAATGCGAGCATCGAGGTGGATGGCTAAGTTGATCAGCTCGTCCAGCGACTGTCCCCAGTCACGGTTGACCATCTCATCCTTCACATTCTCCTGTAGCCCGCGGTAAAAGGCTGAACGCAGAGCTTGGTCCTCCCAGCCACTCCGAATTGCCTCGGTGCGGAAATCTATGGCATACTGTGCTACGGATTGAGTCCCCTGGTTGATGGTAAGGACTCGTTGTGCTGCCTGGTCTTCTGTGCGCTCTGTGTCGAACATCAACCCAAGGCGACGCAGGAACAGCTGGCTGTCACGTCCCTCGGGCAGCTGGCAGTCCATGACGGCAGTTGCCCACTCCAGGGCTGATCCCGAGAGTCGGGAGATGATGTAGCCCACCTTCGCTGGCTCGGTGGGGAAGAGATGTGCTTGGTGGAGAAAGATCTGTGAGCACTGAAGCATAAAGCCCCGGCATGCTTTGGGTTCCCCAGAGAATAGTTGGGGGGCGGATAGAGGTACGGAAATGGTGGGAAGCAGCGCAGGGGCAGCCTGGGCGTTGGGTCCAGCCCCACGGCTAGGATCTGAGGTTGGTGGATCAGGTGGAGGTCGTGCACACAGCCCCTGAACAGTGGTGTTCAGTTGCTGCATTGCTAGCTCTAAACGACCCAGTCGCGGTGCATGGGCACTGAGCATAGTGCCCAGTTGAGTAATCACATCCCTGATCTCCTGCAGCTCTGCTGTGCCTTGGCTTGACTCTGTCATGCTATCAGGCTGGGGTTTTCAGGCACACACGCAGATGGTAGGTCAGTTGCAGCAAAAGGGTTTATTGATGATAGGCCGGATGTGCATGGTATCAAACACTTCTAGGTTAGCAAAGTTCCTAGCTTAACAGTCTCTTTTAGTAACAGAATATTCCACAGTCAACTGGTTAGTCTAACAGAGGTTTAATCCAGAGAGGGTAATCCACAAGAGGTAAGTGTACTCACGAAACTCCATGACAGAGTGAAGGGGGAAGGGTACCCAGTGTAGAGGTCTGCACTGGGATTGGGTCCCGCTGGGTCCCGCGGGACCCAACGCAAATCTCGCGGGAACGGGCGGTTTCAATTTAACTGCGGGCGGGAACGGGCGGCTAAAAAAAAATACTGCGGGTTTGTGCGGGATTGTAATAGCTAGGTACTAGTGAGTCATGACTCAGTCAGCCAACGAAGTAGAGCAGAACATTAAACAAGTTGTGTACACCATTAAAACTAAACAAGGCAAGTCTGACAAGCGCTCTCAAAGCTAGCACGTTTCATCCTCAGTATTCCCGCATCTAGTTTAGTACATTTAGTGTCTGTGGGCGCATCTTGGAAAAGAGACGCACGAGAATGGGGCCGCAGTCGGTCAGCAACATTCTCTTCCTCCATAGCAATATTGGCAAGTGATTCGTTAAATTCATTTATTAACTTAGTTTATTTTAGGCTATGCTACTACTGTTTGAGCCACTCAGCCTCTCGTTGCCATTTGTTATTGAGGTCATAGGCTACATAAAGAGGCGTGTTGGCGGTGTTACTAGTAGTCTGACAATTTTCATATTTATATTGTGATTTGCAAAGCAGCCTGTTTTAGGTGCCATGTGATTATGCAAGGTTTATATAAAAGGTATTTTAATAAAACAAAGTTATATTTAAATGCGTGTTGCTTTGACTATTTATGTTCCCATTAAAACGATTGTATAGTAGCTCATTCAACCAGCCCTGTTGGTAAGAGCTTGCTAACTATATTGGAGACACATCGCGGGTCTGGGCGGGCACGTTGCGCAAACTTTGCGGGAGCAGGCGGTAATGGTCAGAAATTCTGCGGGAGCGGGCGGGATTGGTCAGAAATTCAGCGGGAGCGGGCGGTAATGGTCAGAAATTCAGCGGGAGCGGGCGGGAGCGGGATGAAAAAAACAGTCCCGCGCAGTTCTCTAACCCAGTGCTTAAGTAGGAAGTGGTGATTACAAATGCACCGCAGGTGTGGCCCAAGACAGAAGAAAAGGTGAGTGCTATGTGCTCTAGGGTGAGTGTCGCCCTCTAGGGGGCTGGCGACTGTGTGCGGATGTGACAAGTTTACAACAGCAAGGTACAGCACAACACTGAAGAGTAACAATTTAAATACAAAAAATACAACATACAGGGAAGCAAATATCTGGTTATGATATAACCAGAGTAAAGCAAGTTGAAGGACATTGTGTTTTTAACCGTAGTTACACAAGGATAATGTGTTGGCAACCAGAATCAACATTACATACATTTACATTTAGGTTTTATCCAGACGCTTTTATCCAGAGTGATTTACACAGCAAGTACAGGGACATTAGCTCCGAGGCAAGTAGGGTGAAGTGCCTCGCCCAAGAACACAACGTCATGCTGACTCAGCCTGGTCTGTCCAGGATTTTTGGAAAACAGATATACAGCTGCTGATTTGCATAGGAAAGAGGATCAATGGACCGATCTTTCGTTATTCAACTATGAAAATGGTTTTGGAGTCATTGACCCCATTAATGTATCTTTAGTTCACGTCTCTGCGGTGAATGATGAATGGTGTTAGGTTGCCACCTAGTGCTGACTATAGAGCTTTCCCTCCGCCCCTCTCTCTCTTTCTCTCTATTTCTCTCTCTCTCTCTTTCTCTCTCTCTCTCAGAATCTATAGTGGGTCCCTGTCTGTTCTCCAGCTCCTCAGAAACACAGTGACCACAGCACAGACTGCTCCAATGAGAGCACAGCTCCCCACTGCATCTCTAACTGCATGGAACACAGAGCCAAGAGAGTGTTTGCTCTGATAGACTAAGTAAGTCCTGGCTAAAAATTCACATGATGAAGTAAAGTTATCTCTCTCTGCGTATCTCACGCAGCAGTAATCCCCGCTGTCTTCTTGAGAGAGGTTAGAAATTGTCAAAGTGGTGGAACTGAGAGATACATTGTATCTCTTGTCCCAATAAATTCTATTTAAATCAATTTTATATGCATATTCCAGTATCACACGTTCATCATTGTTTCTAAACCAAACAACAACATCTGCATCCACTGAGTCTGGGCCACAGCTGAGACTGACCTCTGACCCCTCTGAGAAGAACACAGTGAGAGAGGTAGACCCTGGGCAGACCAGAAGTATATAGGATACAGAGCTGATATCTGTATCGCATGAATACCACCCTGAGTGGTGGAGCTCTAGTGATGGGATGACCAAGGAGTAGTTGTTGTTCTCTGTTCCATCCATCATGTACATCTCCCCTCGCCTTTGGGTCTTAGTGCTGGAAGTCTCAGGTGGGTTCTTGGATGGAATGTCAGCTTTTATTTCCCCATGAGGTGTTCTCCAAGAAGCCCCTGCAGGGTCAACAGTGAAGCTAAAACAAGGCAGCGTGATCCCCTGTTTCTTTGAACGGAGATAGTACTTCACGGGTGTATAACCTCTCACTATACTGCCACATTTCTGCTCCTCCAGGACCAAGCAAATGTAGTCGAGTTCATCCATGCGGGTGAAGTTGGAGATCAGAAGAGAGTTGTTCTGTAACATCTGAACTCGGCCCTGAAGGTCTTTCATCTCTGAGTTCAGGGTTCTCCCTGAACTTCCATCCACAAACACTGGCCTCCACTTGTCTCTGGTTAACCTGAACCAGATGATAGTTGGGCTGAGGTTTTCTTCTGCTGCAACATTACATGGCAGCTCAGCTATTGTCCCAGAAATAGTTACAGGCTGATATTTCCAGTCACAGACTGAGAGAGTGAAGTTCTTCTGGTATGTCACTTTTCTACCTGTCCTACATTCAATCCTGTAACGTCCAGAGTCTGATTGAGAAACGTCGTTGATCTCTAAATATAAGTCTTGGGAAAGGTTCCTCACACTCAGTCTGTCTGTCAGTTCTCCATGCAGGGTAGAGTTGACAGGGGAAGAGTCAGATGTGTTCCACAGCAGCAGTTCTCCATCAACCATGGATCTGGACACCAAACAGAAGTCTGCATTCCTGGTAAGAGAAAGGACATCCATTTTAAATGTCATGCCTCGTATTTGCAATTTGTGCGTCTCTTGTTCGCCATTGACTTTTTGCATGAAAAAAGACAGCAGAAAGATGAGTTTCAGGGCTGAAGCCATTTCTGGATGGATGTTATATGACAATTATCCAGCTCGGTCTGAAGTGATAATGTTCCCTGCAAGCTTGTGGTTTGTCATTTTAAGGTATCTTATATCTTGACATGAATTGAGCAACAACATAGCAACATTAACAGCAAAGGTCTGACCTGATTCAAAATACTGATTTTTTTAATCTATAAAGGAAGTGTTATGAGCTGTTATCATGTACAAGATACACGTACATGTACTTATTTCATTACAGATGTATATACTGTATTAATTTAAATCATACAGGTGGTGGGGGTAGAGGAGATGGATGTGGCATAGTGAGGGAGGATTAGCAGACAGGATTTGTGGATATACTGAAAATTCAGTCTAAACTATCCACAACCTCAAGTATCTGTCCCATATCTGTCCCATCCTGAGTTCAGTTCAATATGTTTATCAGTGTGCTAAAAGTAAGGTGGCCGAGCGGTTAAGGCGTTGGGCTAGTGATAAGGAAGGTTGTGAGTTTGATTCCTGGCTATGGCAACATGAAGTTGTGTCCTTAGGCAAGGCACTTCACCCTACTTGTCTATGGGGGAAGCGTGAATGGAGGAAATGAAGCACAGACTTGTGTTTTGGTGAAACATTTACAAAGGATCCACCTAGAGAGAACAGGCCGTCCAGCACTCTCCTGACCCTACCGTTCATGTTGCATAACGTTAGGCTACTTAACCCAATAGATGGCTGGAACAGCAAAGCCAACGCAGTCTGAAGTATCAACAAGACGCTACATTCACCGTTTATTCATTTGTACATAAATGATTTGATGTTCCATCGAAGCTTTCCAGACGTCCAAGATTTAGCTTCTCATAACAACAATATTAAGCAACCACTAATCTATTGTAGTCAATCTCGTATCATCCTCCCACAGGCTGACAGCGATGCAAATAATGTAAAAAAGTACCAAAAAAGAGATGCGTTTCTGAAGTTTATTACGGTACATGAAGTAGACTTTCGAATATGAATAACAATGTGAAATCAGCAGTCATCCAGATCTTCCAGCAGTTCCTGGATGATTCCCTCCAACTGGCTGAAGAGCACAGCTGATAGGACATCAGCTTGACTGAAGGTGGACTCGTAGCAACTTCATAAGCTGGAACTAAGATCAGTGAGACATCATGAAATATTACTCCACCCGTAGATCCAGAACATAAAAGTAAGCAAAACCAGCTTGACCGTGAAACAGGAAATACATTTGTGTACCAAAATGACTTGCAGGAAGTTTTGAGCATATTCCTCCCATCCAGTTACAGGAGTTAAGATTGGTTCCAACACCTGGTAAAGGTGATCAAGGAATTCCTGTCCCTGCTTTTTGTTTGCCATTAGCCAACTTCTACAGCATCTTAAACGAGTTAAGTCTTTAAAGCTTTTATCCTCAGTACAACTTACGTTTTGTGGAGGCAACGCAGCATTGTTTTTCATCACTCCCAAGATGATGAAATCGTACACATTATCCAGGAAGTTGGCGTGATGGATCTGCAGGAAGCAAACACAGGCAAAGCTGACATGAGCTGCTCAAAGCAATGTCTGAGCGGAATGTACCTTATTCACCTGAACATGATTGATAAATATGAATAATGCAGTTCCTTTTTTAATCAATGTCATCACTTACATCGACAGAGTCCAGCTCCCTCTCTATCCCAGCCCTGTGGGCCGGATCTTCAATGTAGCTTACCAGGTGATTGAACGATGTGCAGACAGAACTAGCATCCTAGATCAGAGAGAACATTATAATCATTATGTTCATCAATGGGCCATCAAAGTCTCTGTTGTTCCAAGATGCCTGGTCCTTACCGCCTGGTTAAACTGGACCAGCCCTGACAAAATCATCCTTCCTGCAACTACCAGGACGTTTTTTGTTGTGTCCTGGGTGAGGACTGACTGTAACACAAGTTCAGTCGAGACACTCACGTGATTGATTTATAATAAATTGTGATTTATTGATATCCTGACATGGATAACCCTAACAGCAATATGTTTCACTTTGACGGAATGGAATGTCTAAAAGGGGGGCACTTCCTATGGCCTCGAGCGACGCAAGCGTGCGTACATGTATGATGAGAGCCATGGAGCAATAGAGATATATAATACCCCTGTAGACAGAAACAGACATATAATACAAACAGATAAACAGGCAGATAATACAAACAGAGAGACAGACCGGGGGGAGAAAGGGGATGGTGGTGGGCGGCAGCAACACTGATCAGTGGAACGGCAAGGTGAGTGTTTGAATATCCGCGCGGCCTTTAAAGCCGACTTCCTGGATGAGGCCTAATAGGCTTGAACTAGCCGAGTTAGATTGTTCATGGGTTACGTGTACTACCTGAGTGCCTACGCTGCTAGTGCATGTGAGGGAATGAGTGGTGACGTGTACTATGGAGTGTGGATAAATAATGATGGATACTGAAATGTGTGGATGAGTGATGATATGAACTGAGGTGTGTGAATGATGATAATGTATACTGATGTGTGTGAATGTTTAAGCGCAGTGCCCGAGTGTCGAGCCTGAACTTGCTTCGCCTACTGTATGTCCTCTCAGGTTAAAAAATATAGATCTACCTTGATATTGACATCAATAGACTCACATGAAAAGCCACACAAAGGGCCCCAATTTTATTGGTCAAGTCCTGCACCTGTTTCATTTGAAGATACATCCTGTAAACACCACAACAAACATCTCAGTTCATGTTATGCTTTCAAAGTGGCTTGAATCTATTACGAACACACTGTGGAGTAAAATGAGAGTCTATTTGGACTAACATGAGGCAGGAAGCGTTCCTGTTCCCAGGGGGTGGAGCCTGATGTGGCCAGGGGGTGGAGCCCCTCAGCGTATTCATCTTCTGAATCCTCCTCCTGAGACTTCTCTTCCTCCTCACGCTCCTGCTGAATAATGGTGGACAACATCATTATTCCTCCCCCACCTTCACACTTCCAGAAGGTCTAATCCTCTCATATATAAATTAAGGCTGTCAACGTTAACACGTTAACGCGTGTGATTAATCTGGAAACTTTAACGCGTTATTTATTTTTTAACGCAGATTAATCATCAAATCTGACCACAATCTCCTTCCGTAGTCCTCCAGCGCGGACGTTTACCTCATAGACATTATATGAGACATGTCTATGGTTTACCTGCTGCGGGTGAAGAAGTAGCGAAGTGATGAGTGAGAAGATGGACCCCGGTGTACTTAACGGCCAATTTAGATTTTAAAAACTTCCGAATGGGAGTTTAGATTTTTTTTTTTTAAATAAAAAATACTTGTAAATACTGCAGTGATGAACTGTCTTTCTACTGTAGTACAACGAGTCTGAAGTATCATCTCCGTACAAAACACATCTTTGCAAACACAGATGTGGAGTGCAGGAGCAGAGTGGGAACCACCAGCTGCACCCAATCCTGCGATTACCGACCCTACTAATACTCAGCCCTGCCCGGACCACGCTACCAGATCGTAGCCACTACTTGCCAGAGTAATTTAGTTAGACTTCCCTTCTTGTAAACGTTCTTGTCTTGTATTTACCTCATTCCTTTTTCACTTCTAGAGTTTGCCTGCACTGCCCAGCACTAGCCTGTCTGACTTGTCTTTGCCTTCTCTGCACAGTGCTAGCCTAACAGACCTGCATGTTCCTTTGCCCGCCTGCCTGCCCTGCAGCCTGCCTGCTCCATTACCTGCCTGCTCTACCCAACCCAGTCCTGGATCAGGTCTACTATCACCCAAACCAAATCCCGCTATAATAAACCAGTTAACCTTCATCAAACCGCTTCCTTGTCTCTGTCCGCATCTGCTCCCTTAGGCAAGTAGGGTGAAGTGCCTTGCCCAAGAATACAATGTCACATAGCCACAGCTGGGGCTCGATCTCACAACCTTCCGACCACGAGGCCAACGCCTTAACCCGTTGAGCTACCTGACCCCCTGTAATGCTTCATTTAGCAGACGCTTTTATCCAAAGCGACTTAAAATTTAAGTACAGGGACAATCCCCCTGAGACAAGTAGGGTGAAGTGCCTTGCCCAAGGACAGAACATCACATAGCCACAGCCAGGGTTTGAACTCACAACCTTCCAATCTGCCATCTGACTCCTATAGAAACAGACTTGTTCAGGGATCTATCAGAATGTATTTCTGAAGTTTTACAGCGACTCACCAAAAAGCCGTCAAATGGGGTGAAGTGGGTGTTCTGCAGGCTGCTGTAAGACATGTATCTCTCTACAGCAGTTCCAACCAGCTACAGTCAAGACGAAGACAACACGTAAATGATTTTCTTATCATACTAAAGCAATTCAATGAATTTATAGAATCCATGCATTCATGATTGTTATGAATGAAGGAATAACTTACCTTTACTCCTGTGATGTACTTGGTGCGAGAGTTGTAAACTGGAGCACCCTTCATCAACAAAAACGTTTAACATTAAATTAGACTCTTGAGTCAGATGAGGAGGAGAGGAAAGGTGAGGAGAGCCACGTGCTAAGGAAAATGTCCGATTTCAGTGCTTTTTTGCGTGTTCGAGGGGTCCCCGAGGAGGCCATTTCATTCATGGAAGAGCAGAAGGTGAGTGAAGAAGATATGTGTTGGTTTGATGCTTAGTGTTTGTAAAAACGAAGAAATGGCTATAGATATGAACAATGTTAAATGCAGAAGCTCGTTAGCATCTGTCTGCTTTTGTGGCAGCAACTACCGAGTAGATGTGTGAAGCCACCGTTAGACCTGTCTACACCGGCCTGACACCAAACAGTGATTCTTTCACTCCGGTCGATGCCGTCCGTTGCGTCCCCGCTTACAGCACTATGTTGCCCGCAAGTAATTTAGCCATAGACAGTTTTCCTTGAATATTGGTAGGCTAATGTGGGTTAACATTGCAGCTCATATTACAATTCTAATAGCAGGCAGACACACTGGGAACCTATTATAGACACAAGTTAACACAATAAACACTATTAGGATTTAGATCAAGCAACAAAAGGGAATGATCAGAAGACATTACATGACTTCATGTTCATGTAAATCCCTGTGCAGGCATTGCACTCCGTAGGATCAATTGGCCTGTCAATTCGTTGTTTTAACAATAAACAGCACAGTGCTTATCAGGGTTAGGTGTATTTAAAATAATGTAGGCATTTAATTTATTCATCCCATTCTCTCCAGTCTGAGATGTTTAGTAGCATTAGTTTCACTTAAGTCAACACAAAGGCTTTTCCTACTTTTGTGGAAAGGGTACAGAATGCAGTAAACTAGATGATTGCAGGCAACATCTCTAGAATCTTACAGTGAAAGTAATATGTATGTAATATGTACAAGTATATCTTACAACCTCAGAACAGTCACTTCAATATGAATGCATGTGCACAATAAAAAAAGAAGAATTCTCTTATTTGATGTCCTCCTCTGTGCAGATCGACCATGATGTCATCGTACTCATGGATGATGCAGAACCATAGATCCCTTCCATTTCACAACAATGCCTGCAGTGCCTGATTTGGATGACTTCATCAAACTGTACTTCAGACTTTCTTTTAGCAACAAGGAAATACAATGCAAATACAAATGCAATTTTAGCACATAACAACCAGACAGTGGTAAGTGTCAGAACTTTAAAGAGGATTTGTCAAAGACTTGGTCTTTTCCGGAGGAAGAACCAGTCTGACTTCTTGTCCTTGCTCTCGTGGAGGAGGTCGCAAACTTTTTCGCTCCCTTATCTTTTTCCTGCTCTATCGTCTGCCTGTCTGCTGGAGAGACAAACTGCATCACCCTTTTAAGATGAAACATGGAATTGATTAGCTGGTCAAGTACTATTGACACCATATATTTAAAGTGATCTTGGGGCTGGGGGGACCTAGCATGTCCCCGCATGGGATCGTCTCCAGCGGGATACATGATGGACGCGTGGGATAAGAGGCGTGTCGTGTGCCTGTTGGAACCTTCCGTCGAGGACGTTGAGGATCTCTACATATTGGGATTTATGATGGCCGGGCTTCTGCTGATTGGATTAGGCGTTGCCGTGGGATATCGACAAATTATAAAAACTGAGGCAGCCGTTAACGGCCCCTTTAAGCTGCCCCACTTGATTGATGTGATGGGCAGGGCTGTTGGTGGCCAAAGTGTGACTTTACGCGCATCGCGGGATACTGATGGCTCTGCAGGGGACAGAGGAACGTATTGACCAACAAAATGGGAGAGTGAGAGACATTGAGGGACATTGACAGACATTTGAGAGACATTGAGTGAGACTTGTTTGTAGGGTGTTTTACTAACTCTACGAGCAACAACATGAGTATATGTTTTCGGCTCCTAATTCCTGTACGGCTGTGCCTGGTACCGTGCAGGGCTACCCCTCCCCCTACCTGTTTCTATATTGCAAGATTGAGGTACGACGTCTCTCTACACCCCCTCCCCCACCCCAACCCCCCACCCCCCACCCCTTTCTGTGAGAGTTGTCGGGCTGGAACAAGATTTCCTGACCTCAAGGCCATGAGGCAGATTGTTCTGTGTTTTGGCTACGAACACAGACTCATCCAACGCCTCCACCTGCTTGTTGTTGTTGCTTATCTGTCTGCTGAGGTGTTTTTTTTGGTTACAGGCTCTGGCATGTATCCTTTTTTTCTCCTCGAAAATCTATTTGTGTTTTCCCAATTTCAGAAGGCTTGTGCGCCGATAATGTACTTTGTCGTGTTGCCTCGGTGGGCACTGTCCTGCCAAAGAATTTCCCCAAGGGGATTAATAAAGTATTCTGAATCTGAATCTGAATTCACACCACCAGGCAGCTGGGTGGGATGATGAGGCAGCTGGGTGTAGGTGACATGTAGATTAGAGTGGTCGATGTAGTTGAATAATATAACCAGGTTACCGGAGTGTAGTAATGATATAGCCAGATTACTTGTGTTTTCATGAAATAACAAGTGTACTTTTATACAGTTATAATATAACCAAAGCACTCTAATTTATTTATATATAATCAGAGAACTGTAACATAGTAATGTTGACATGCCCAGGTTGATGGTATGCAGTTATGTTGTAACCAGGGTAATGTAGAGTAGTTACGATATAATCTACTACTATAATAGTAGTTACAGTATAGCTACAATACTGTGATGTAGTTATAAGATAATATAAGACTGATAAGATAATCTTTTATTTGTCCTGCAGCGTGGAAACTGCAGTTTACAACAGCAAGGTACAGCACAACACTGAAGAGTAACAATTTAAAATACAAAAAATACAGAACATACAGGGAAAAAAAACATACAGGGAAGCAAATATCTGGTTATGATATAACCAGAGTAAAGCAAGTTGAAGGACATTGTGTTTTTAACCGTAGTTACACAAGGATAATGTGTTGGCAACCAGAATCAACATTACATACATTTACATTTAGGTTTTATCCAGACGCTTTTATCCAGAGTGATTTACACAGCAAGTACAGGGACATTAGCTCCGAGGCAAGTAGGGTGAAGTGCCTCGCCCAAGAACACAACGTCATGCTGACTCAGCCTGGTCTGTCCAGGATTTTTGGAAAACAGATACACAGCTTTTGATTTGCATAGGAAAGAGGATCAATGGACCGATCTTTCGTTATTCAACTATGAACATGGTTTTGTAGTCATTGACCCCATTAATGTATCTTTAGTTCACGTCTCTGCTGTGAATGATGAATGGTGTTAGGTTGCCACCTAGTGCTGACTATAGAGCTTTCCCTCCGCCCCTCTCTCTCTTTCACTCTTTCTCTCTTTCTCTCTCTCTCTCAGAATCTATAGTGGGTCCCTGTCTGTTCTCCAGCTCCTCAGAAACACAGTGACCACAGCACAGACTGCTCCAATGAGAGCACAGCTCCCCACTGCATCTCTAACTGCATGGAACACAGAGCCAAGAGAGTGTTTGCTCTGATAGACTAAGTAAGTCCTGGCTAAAAATTCACATGATAAAGAATAGTTATCTCTATCTGTGTATCTCACGCAGCAGTAATCCCCGCTGTCTTCTTGAGAGAGGTTAGAAATCGTCAAAGTGGTGGAACTGAGAGATACATTGTATCTCTCGTCCCAATGAATTCTCTTTAAATCAATTTTATATGCATATTCCAGTATCACACGTTCATCATTGTTTCTAAACCAAACAACAACATCTGCATCCACTGAGTCGGGGCCACAGCTGAGACTGACCTCTGACCCCTCTGAGAAGAACACAGTGAGAGAGGTAGACCCTGGGCAGACCAGAAGTATATAGGATACAGAGCTGATATCTGTATCGCATGAATACCACCCTGAGTGGTGGAGCTCTAGTGATGGGATGACCAAGGAGTAGTTGTTGTTCTCTGTTCCATCCATCATGTACATCTCCCCTCGCCTTTGGGTCTTAGGGCTGGAAGTCTCAGGTGGGTTCTTGGATGGAATGTCAGCTTTTATTTTCCCATGAGGTGTTCTCCAAGAAGCCCCTGCAGGGTCAACAGTGAAGCTAAAACAAGGCAGCGTGACCCCCTGTTTCTCTGAACGGAGATAGTAGTACTGCAGATCTGTATAACTTTGGATAATTTGGCCACATATCTGCTCCTCCAGGACCAAGCAAATGTAGTCGAGTGCATCCATTTCGGTGAAGTTGGAGATCAGAAGAGAGTTGTTCTGTAACATCTGAACTCGGCCCTGAAGGTCTTTCATCTCTGAGTTCAGGGTTCTCCCAAATATGGGATTACTAAAAATGATTCTAACAGCCATCTGACTCCACCACATCTCCACCACTTCTCTCACACAAACAAGTGCACGCTTGTGCTCAGACACAAACTGCGGTTGGAGAGCAGCGCTTCCACAGGAGCACGTTGACAGTCTCGTATTTCATTAAGTCTTATTACAAGGTGCTGTTGTCTCCTCCTCAACATGCCACCAGTTGTAAGTCATTATTCCGGGTTGGCTAAAAATAACCAAGTTAACACAGTACACACCACTGCACACACACCCAGAGATATTTTAATAAACGCCATGTAACACCGTTAACAATTTAATTTAATGGACTGGAAAGAGGAGTCTAATAGCAGGCTCACAACACCAGTTTGAATAAAGGGATGACAAGCAAGAGGGGAAGGCAAAGAAAGAGACACCCAGAGAGGTAACAGAGAGTGAGTATAGGTGGGAAAAGGCAATGAACAAGTGAGTGAGTGTGTGTGTATGTGTGTGTGTGTGTGTGTGTGTGTGTGTGTGTGTGTGTGTGTGTGTGTGTGTGTGTGTGTGTGTGTGTGTGTGTGTGTGTGTGCGTGCGTGTGCGTGTGCGTGTGTGTGTGAAGGAACCTGGTCGAGTGAGGTTAGCGCCGGCACGCGCTCCAGATCAAAATCAATCAAGTGCGAGGAGGAGGAGGAGACAAAGGTAGAGATAGTGGAGGAGGGTGTGTGGGGAGGGGGGCGTAAGAGAAGAAGAAGAACGAGGAAGCAGAAGCAGAAGGAAACGGCTAGCGAGGGCCTGGTCCCCTGTGGGTACTGCCAAGTATTTTTTAGAGCGCTCGGCCTTCTGTGTTTGGATGTCAAGCGGAACACATCAGACTCATCAAGGGGAGAAGAACAAGAAAAGTAACAGTCTGAATAGAAAACGACTGCTTTGTCACGGTGACAACTTTCACCTCCTCGCTGGAGCTACAGTGAACTACACATCCCAGACTGCTCAGGGTCATCCTGTTACCTTTCAACACAAGAGAAGCAGTGAGGGGGAGAAATGGGGGGAAGGGTGATAGAAAGAGAGAGAACAAAATAAAATAAGAGAAAGGGAGGAAGAGGGAGAGGGACAAAGAGAGGGGCATGGAATGCAAGGCAAAAAGAGAGAGAGCAAGTTATACAAGAGATACAGAGGGTGCAAGAGGGTGTAAAATGAGAGCAAGAATGAGAGGGGCCGTTGGGGTTAGGAAGGCTGCAGCAGTTAAGAGTGAGGTCTCAATCTACCATGACCACCCTACCCCCTCAGACACTGGTCAGAGGTTACCCATCGCCCCCAGAGACCCCCACAGTCAGCTTGACAACCCGTCGGGCCACAGTACGGGACAACAGGGGAGCGACAGCCCCTACCACCCACCACACCCACAAACCTCCCACCCTCATGTCTCTCCTCCCTCCCATCTCTTTACTTCCACTCCCTCAGGCAGCACCTTCCTTCACTCGACACCTCCCCTTGGCTGAGAGGTCTGGTCGGCAGGCTACGGTCTGCCAGCAAGAGGAATGTCTGATCGATAGAGGAGTCCCACAGACCCATGCGCGTGTCTGTGTGCCCTTTCATGGCTGCATCTTGGGCTGCCATGAACTGGGATGTGCTGCAGGTCCTTCACACCACCAGGCAGCTGGGTGGGATGATGAGGCAGCTGGGTGTAGGTGACATGTAGATTAGAGTGGTCGTTGTGGTTGAATAATATAACCAGGTTACCGGAGTGTAGTAATGATATAGCCAGATTACTTGTGTAGTCATGAAATAACAAGTGTACTTTTATACAGTTATAATATAACCAAAGCACTGTAATCTATTTATATACAATCAGAGAACTGTAACATAGTAATGTTGACATGCCCAGGTTGATGGTATGCAGTTATGTTGTAACCAGGGTAATGTAGAGTAGTTATGATATAATCTACTACTATAATAGTAGTTACAGTATAGCTAAAGTACTGTGATGTAGTTCTAAGATAATATAAGACTGATAAGATAATCTTTTATTTGTCCTGCAGCGTGGAAATTGCAGTTTACAACAGCAAGGTACAGCACAACACTGAAGAGTAACAATTTAAAATACAAAAAATACAACATACAGGGAAGCAAATATCTGGTTATGATATAACCAGAGTAAAGCAAGTTGAAGGACATTGTGTTTTTAACGGTAGTTACACAAGGATAATGTGTTGGCAACCAGAATCAACATTACATACATTTACATTTAGGTTTTATCCAGACGCTTTTATCCAGAGTGATTTACACCGCAAGTACAGGGACATTAGCTCCGAGGCAAGTAGGGTGAAGTGCCTCGCCCAAGAACACAACGTCATGCTGACTCAGCCTGGTCTGTCCAGGATTTTTGGAAAACAGATATACAGCTGCTGATTTGCATAGGAAAGAGGATCAATGGACTGATCTTTCGTTATTCAACTATGAACATGGTTTTGTAGTCATTGACCCCATTAATGTATCTTTAGTTCACGTCTGATGATGAATGGTGTTAGGTTGACACCTAGTGCTGACTATAGAGCTTTCCCTCCGCCCCTCTCTCTCTCTTTCTCTCTTTTTCTCTCTCTCTCTCTCTCTCAGAATCTATATTGGGTCCCTGTCTGTTCTCCAGCTCCTCAGAAACACAGTGACCACAGCACAGACTGCTCCAATGAGAGCACAGCTCCCCACTGCATCTCTAACTGCATGGAACACAGAGCCAAGAGAGTGTTTGCTCTGATAGACTAAGTAAGTCCTGGCTAAAGATTCACATGATAAAGAATAGTTAGCTCTATCTGTGTATCTCACGCAGCAGTAATCCCCGCTGTCTTCTTGACTGAGGTTAGAAATTGTCAAAGTGGTGGAACTGAGAGATACATTGTATCTCTCGTCCCAATGAATTCTCATTAAATCGTTTTTATATGCATATTCCAGTATCACACGTTCATCATTGTTTCTAAACCAAACAACAACATCTGCATCCACTGAGTCTGAGCCACAGCTGAGACTGACGTCTGACCCCTCTGAGAAGAACACAGTGAGAGAGGTAGACCCTGGGCAGACCAGAAGTATATAGGATACAGAGCTGATATCTGTATAGCATGAATACCATCCTGAGTGGTGGAGCTCTAGTGATGGGATGACCAAGGAGTAGTTGTTGTTCTCTGTTCCATCCATCATGTACATCTCCCCTCGCCTTTGGGTCTTAGGGCTGGAAGTCTCAGGTGGGTTCTTGGATGGAATGTCAGCTTTTATTTTCCCATGAGGTGTTCTCCAAGAAGCCCCTGCAGGGTCAACAGTGAAGCTAAAACAAGGCAGCGTGACCCCCTGTTTCTCTGAACGGAGATAGTAGTACTGCAGATCTGTATAACTTTGGATAATTTGGCCACATATCTGCTCCTCCAGGAACAAGCAAATGTAGTCGAGTGCATCCATTTCGGTGAAGTTGGAGATCAGAAGAGAGTTGTTCTGTAACATCTGAACTCGGCCCTGAAGGTCTTTCATCTCTGAGTTCAGGGTTCTCCCTGAACTTCCATCCACAAACACTGGCCTCCACTTGTCTCTGGTTAACCTGAACCAGATTATAGTTGGGTTGAGGTTTTCTTCTGCTGCAACATTACATGGCAGCTCAGCTATTGTCCCATAAATAGCAAGGACCTGAACTTTCAAGTCACAGACTGAGAGAGTGAAGTTCTTCTGGGATGTCACTTTTCTACCTGTCCTACATTCAATCCTGTAACGTCCAGAGTCTGATTGAGAAACGTTGTTGATCTCTAAATATAAGTCTTTGGAAAGGTTCCTCACGCTCAGTCTGTCTGTCAGTTCTCCATGCAGGGTAGAGTTGACAGGGGAAGAGTCAGATGTGTTCCACAGCAGCAGTTCTCCATCAACCATGGATCTGGACACCAAACAGAAGTCTGCATTCCTGGTAAGAGAAAGGACATCCATTTTAAATGTGCTGTCTTGTATTTGCAATTCGTGCGTCTCTTGTTCGCCATTGACTTTTTGCATGAAAAAAGTCAGCAGAAAGATGAGTTTCAGCACTGAAGCCATTTTTGGATAGATGTTATATGACAATTATCCAGCTCAGTCTGAAGTGATAATGTTCCCTGCAAGCTTGTGGTTTGTCATTTTAAGGTATCTTATATCTAACATGAATTGAGCAACAACATAGCAACGTCAACAGCAAAAGTCTTACATAATGTCTTGATTAAAAATACTGATTGTTTTAGTCTATAAAATAAGTGAATTATTTTTGCTGTTGTTCACATTGTAATTCTCAAATGTTAGGAAATATATTGAGGCTCATTAGTTGATATTCACCAGTAACGTTAGTAATGCATGACCTGGATTGAAGGATATTGTCTTGGCAAAACTACAACCACCATGCTAGATGGTGACTGATGCTGCACCAAGATAAAACTGCTGATGTTTTAACTTTGTTCATCACATTCCTCTCAGTAAAATATCATATACACAAGTTTAAACCATAACAAATACATACCCTTTGCGAACAAAATTAATCATATCATAGATTCAAATATGGGGGGCGGAGGGTGTCCGGTTCGAGGAGCACGGGATCTCATCGAAATGAGTTTCCTCCGCAGGGTGGCCGGGCGCTCCCTTAGAGATAGGGTGAGGATCTCGGTCAGAGTGGAGAGGAGCCAGCTGCCATCTGTTTCCATGCATGTCCCACCAGGAGGCGACCCCGGGGAAGACCTTGGACACGCTGGAGGGACTATCTCTCTCGTCTGGCCTGGGAACGTCTCGGGATCCCCCCGGAGGAGCTGGAGGAGGTATGTGCGGTCAGGAAAGTCTGGGCCTCCCTGCTCAGACTGCTGCCCCCGCGACCCGGCCCCGGATAAGTGGTAGAAAATGGATGGATGGATTGAGATTCAAATAGGATCATATCAAATAAATAAAAATATGATATTTTCTAAACAATATGTCAATGTTCGATACTTGGTTGGGAATCATGTGTGGTTCTATGTTCATGGTTTAATTGAGGTACAAGGAGGCAGGTAAAAGATCAGTCAGGGTTGTCAAAGGTTTTAATCCACACTGTCTCAACCCCAGTCAAGATGTGACCGTGGGTGGAAGAGGTCTTAGTTATCTAGAAATTCACAACCATCTACTTCATCTTAGAAATGTTGAGCTAAAGGTAGTGCTTCTCAGAACAACCAACAAAATCCTCCACCAGGCCTCAGCAGTCAAGTGTTTAAAGATGTCTGAGAAGTCAGAGATATAGCGAGTGAACAGCTACGGGCACAGTACCGTTCCTTGGGGAACCCCTGTGCTGATCACCACAAGGACAGACACACGGTTGAAGTGCTGCTGGTCTGTCGTCGTTCAGGGTAGTGAGGGGCCAATTTTTTGAGTCCAAGACCAGGCAGCAGGTCTTCTACATCCAGGGACTTTTTCAGGATTCATCGATCAGGTGGAACGACCTACTGGAGTACGTCTCACACCTCCTTAGCACCCTTGGTCTAATATCAGGTCTTACCCCTGTGAAACTTCTCCAGCTCTCTTCGCCTGGGCAGTGGTGAGTGACCTGGACGTGTGTTAATAGGAAGGTCATTTGTGGTGGGGTTAGAGGCGATAGAGCTGGGATGGCCGAAGATATGTGTGTGACCTATCCATATCCTGAGGACGCTATCTGTCACATCCTATATTCAGTATAGTATGTTTATCACTGTTTTACATCTGTCTAATTTTCACGTACATTGCGCAAAAACTTGATGTTCTGATTTCAGTAAAAAATAACAGGCACAGCACTGTCATTGTTGAATTGCACAATGTGTCAAATTGTTAAATAATTGTGAGTAATGATAATTGCAAATTGTGAAATAAAAAATCAGTTAATATAAAAAGGGGTCCAGAATGTGTCAGTTGAAAATTATTTAGGGAGTGTGTCATTTGTTTAAAGCAACAAAGAGAAGTCTGCATTAGTTATCCTTACACAGCATGTTAAAGATGTATGTATGGAAATGTTCATCTATATTACATTTATACTACATGGACAATGTGTTAGAGCCAGAAATATGTAGGTTTGAGTAATTTTTCTGATATAACCATGTTATTATAATTAAGGCATAACCATAGAACTGTGATAGAGGTATGATATAAGTAGAGTACTATCATATTTATGACATAAACAGAGTACTATATTGTAGTTAGGGTATAATCAAAGTACTGTGATGTACAGTAGTTATGATACAACCAGAGTAAAGCAGGTTAAAGGACATTGTTTTTATAATCATAGGTGCACATCTTAAAGATGATGTGTTGGTAACCAAAATCAACAACTAGCTCAATCTGAGAATGTGAAATGATAGCTTGAGTCTGTTCCATGGAGTGTTTACCAAATAAGACAGACTAAGATTAAGTTACTTTCCCTGATAAAAGACTCACTTTTTTGGTAAACTAGTTTTAAGGGACAAAGCCCATTCAATCACAATCATGGGCTTCTGACTCAGCAACAACTTCAAATCCTTTAATTGAATTCACAGATCTACATATAGAATTTGTTGAATCATGTGTAATACCTGACATCCATCAATGCTTTGCCTGATGCCAATCACAGTTAAACACGTCTGTCAAGTCTACAGAATCTATTAATGGACAAGATGCCACAGACACACAACAATTCTCATTTACTCTTACAGAAAGAAATTAGTATTTACAAAGTCAAGCCTTTAAAATAGTTTTCATGTGTAAAACACTTGAAACTTACATTTTTTACTACTTCATCTCCTTCTCTTCATCTCACTCTCTCCCTCTTCCATTCCCCCTCGCCCTTTCTCTCCCTCCCTCTGTCTCTCTTTCTCTCTCAGACTCTATAGTGGGTCTCTTCGCCAGCTTCTCACAATGACCACAGCACAGACTGCTCCAACGAGAGCACAGCTCCCCACTGCATCTCTCACTGCAAGGAACACAGAGCCAAGAGTGTGTTCGCCCTGATAGACTAAGTAAGTTTTGGCTAAAGATTCACATGCAAAAGTATGGTTACCTCTCTCGTTATATCTCAGGCACCAGTACTCCCCACTGTCTTTTTGGGAGAGGTTGTACATCATCACAGACATGTAACTGAAAGAAACATTGTATCTCTCGTCCAAATTCTTAATGGTGATATTTCTGTCAATTAATGAGTCCAGTATCACACCATGATCATTGTTTCTAAACCAAACAACAACATCTGCATCCACTGAGTCTGGGCCACAGCTGAGACTGACCTCTGATCCCTCTGAGAAGAACACAGTGAGAGAGGTAGACCCTGGGCAGACCAGAAGTATATAGGATACAGAGCTGATATCTGTATCGCATGAATACCATCCTGAGTGGTTAAGCTCTAGTGATGGGATGACCAAGGAGTAGTTGTTGTTCTCTGTTCCATCCATCATGTACATCTCCCCTCGTCTTTGGGTCTTAGGGCTGGAGGTCTCAGGTGGGTTCTTGGATGGAATGTCAGTTTTTATTTCCCCATGAGGTGTTCTCCAAGAAGCCCCTGCAGGGTCAACAGTGAAGCTAAAACAAGGCAGCGTGACCCCCTGTTTCTCTGAACGGAGATAGTAGTACTGCAGGTGTGTATAACCTCTCACTATACTGCCACATTTCTGCTCGTCTATGGCCACACAGATATAGCGGCCATCCATGTCGGTGAAGTTGGAGATCAGGAGAGAGTTGTTCTGTAACAGCTGAACTCTTCCTTGAAGGTCTTTCATCTCTGAGTTAAGGGTTTCACTCCCATCCATAAACACTGGCCTTGACTGTTCTTTGATTAACCTGAACCAGATGATAGTTGGGTTGAGGTCTGCTTCGATATCACAGGGCAGCTCAGTTGTCCCGGTAGCAAAGACTGGGAGCATGTTACTGTTACAGACTGAGAGAGTGAAGTTCTTCTGGTATGTCACTTTTCTACCTGTCAGACATTCAATCCTGTAACGTCCAGAGTCTGATTGAGAAACGTTGTTGATCTCTAAATATAAGTCTTGGGAAAGGTTCCTCACGCTCAGTCTGTCTGTCAGTTCTCCATGCAGGGTAGAGTTGACAGGGGAAGAGTCAGATGTGTTCCACAGCAGCAGTTCTCCATCAACCATGGATCTGGACACCAAACAGAAGTCTGCATTCCTGGTAAGAGAAAGGACACTTATGTCAAACGTGTCGCTTTGTATTTGCAATTCGTGCGTCTCTTGTTCTCCATTGACTTTTTGCATGAAAAAAGTCAGCAGAAAGATGAGTTTCGGGGCTGAAGCCATTTCTGGATGGATGTTATATGACTATTATCCAGCTCGGTCTGAAGTGATAATGTTCCCTGCAAGCTTGTGGTTTGTCATTCTAAGGTATCTTTCTATCTTGACATGAATTGAGCAACAACATAGCAACATTAACAGCAAAGGTCTGACCTGATTCAAAATACTGATTTTTTTAATCTATAAAGGAAGTGTCTATGAGCTGTTGTCATGTACAACATACACGTACATGTACTTATTTCATTACCGATGTATATACTGTATTTAATTAAATCATACAGGTGGTGGGGGTAGAGGAGATGGATGTGGCATAGTAAGGGAGAATTAGCAGACAGGATTTGTGGATATACCGAAAATTCAGTCTAAACTATCCACAACCTCAAGTATCTGTCCCATCCTGAGTTCAGTTTAATATGTTTATCAGTGTGCTAGAAGTAAGGTGGCTGAGCGGTTAAGGCGTTGGGCTAGTGATAAGGAAAGTTGGGAGTTTGATTCCCGGCTATGGCAAGATGAAGTTGCGTCCTTAGGCAAGGCACTTCACCCTACTTGTCTATGGGGGAATGCTCCCGTACTTGCAGTAAGTCACTCTGGATAAGAGCGTCTGCTAAATGTAAATGTTACATCTGTACCATTTCGACGTCCAGGTGCTGCTACAGCTTTCTGTCTCGTGCATTTCTGTCTTTGTTTCCTTTCTCCTGGTTCCTAGTTCCTGGCTCCCCTCATGCCTGTGTCTCATTCCAATCAATCAGCTGTTGTTCCCCATGTCCACCCTGCTCTCTGTGTCAGCTTCCTCTGTCAGTCTGTTTCTCTCACTTGATGCTGTCTGTTTTTTATTTAACTGCCTGTCAGTAGTCCTTTGTTTTTCTGGTTTTGGATTTAGTAAACACGTTTATCCTGCCTGCCTGTGTTTTCCTCGCTACCTGTCTACCTCACCTTGACAGACGTTACTATTCCGAACTCTTCAGCTTCACACCACAAACTGAAACACAGATATAAGTTTGGAAGCTTACATTGCATACACACACACAACTGCAGTGCAGCTTTACAGGCAACTAAAAACAATGCTTGCGTACATTTTCACCCGTGCATACAAAACACTGAGAATTTTCAGAAGCGTGAATGGAGGAAATGAAGCACAGACTTGTGTTTTGGTGAAACATTTACAAAGGATCCACCTAGAGAGAACAGGCCGTCCAGCACTCTCCTGACCCTACCGTTCATGTTGCATAACGTTAGGCTACTTAACCCAATAGATGGCTGGAACAGCAAAGCCAATGCAGTCTGAAATGTCAACAAGACGCTACATTCACCCTGTTTATGAATTTCTACTTAAATGTTTGATGTTCCATCGAAGCTTGGAAACCTTGGACGTCTGGAAAGCTTCGATGGAACATCAAACATTTAAGTAGAAATTCATAAACTCAGACTGCGTTGGCTTTGCTGTTATATGTGTTTGCTTTGTACTGGTGGTTGTGTTTGTGCCTTCGGGGTCAAGCTCTTTTGAGGGACACATTTGTCCACAAGCTGCTGACAGTTCTTGTAAAGTACATTGCGTGCGTTGTTTGGGGTGATTTGCGTCACAGGTTCAACCGACAAGCGCTCACGTGTCTGATTAGTCCAGAGCCGCATAGCCACACCTTTCTTTCCCTTAATCCCGCCCCTTTCCTGTCCGCATGAAGGCATGGAACTCATACTGTACGGGTAAAGCCAATGTTGTTTGCAGAAAGGGGGGTGACTTTGGGATGGTAGCCTTAAATATAAATTTTTCGGCCAAAATGTGCTTTTTATTGGTTATTTTATTGGTTTATTTTTGTATGAAGTAAAACGGAACAAATCTGGTGCAAACTAACTTAATAGGTTTTTGACTTTGAATAAGATTGTTTTCTGAGCGTCCCCCCTAAAGTAACGGAAGTTCAGCAGTCTGTACAAAATGTCTCAAAGTAAATGCCGGTGTCTAGTTTAAACTTGGGAAGGGGAGTGCGTTCGGGAACAATTTACCGTCGACTAATTTTAGGAATTTGAATATTGTATCAATTTACTAAATTGTCAGTATCCTTAGCTAGTAGGCTACGTTGGAACTTCTGTCCGGTTCATAATTTTTTTGGTACCTGACCCGGAGAACGGAATGTATCCGGCACGCCGGTGTTCGATTCTTCTTCACCGGGACATGGCAGCGTTGTGTGTTGCTTCTCGGAGACTAAGTAAGAAAGACCTACCGAGGAGAGACCTTTCTGTCTCTGGTCTTCTACAAGGTCACAGCGGCTGTGGAGACCGCATCAGTCCCAAGCCACAGGTGAAGACCAACGTTACGTCATCATCCACATCGGCCGGTTCGATACCAGGTAGGCCATAAAAAGACGGTATTTTATTTTATTATCTTATTCACTGAGATACAGGTAATTTAAGATAAAGGTGTGTGATAGAGGCGGTGGACCAGAACGACCAGGGTTAGGGTTAGTTTAGACTCTAAGTCCAGTTTGAGGTTTATAGGCTCAATCCATTGATCTGCAAATACGCAGTTATATATGCCCATCTCTACAGTCACACTTGCAACCATCAAACAGATCAGAACTCTGTGTGTGATATTTCTGACAAGCTAAGCTTTGCCTCTGAAATTAACTGTGTGGAAGTATGTCCACAATGTATATATCTCAGTGGTTCCTAACCTTGTTGGAGGTACTGAACCCCACCAGTTTCATATGCGCATTCACTGAACCCTTCGTAATTGGTTGTGTCCAATCAAATCAAATCAGCAATTATTTGTATATAGCCCTTTTTACAAGCCATGTCACAAAGGGCTTCACATGTGCCTATAGAACTGCCCATCAACCAACCAAAGTTGTGTCATCACGAATCATATGAGTTGGATGTGTCTCTTGACCTCCGCCCAACCCCTGAGACCGACTCACCGAACCCCAGGGGTTCGATCGAACCACTGATCAACACTATATTACCAAAAGTATTTGGTCACCCATCCATCTGATCATTTGGAACTTTTGGTAATATAGTGTATCTACTACTGCAAACGCTACTAGACCCGTACAGTGTGTTCATTCTCATGGAGGGTTTAATAGCAGGAGGCTGAGGTTGGTATATTCTCTGCCTTACAGTCATTAACTGGTTTTAACAGGATTAGTGTTGCATAACTTGATATTAAAAGAACACCCGCTCAAGTTCACACACACTCTCACAGGCATGCACTCACTCTCACACACTAACACACGCACAGTCCTAGCCTTTGGACCCCTATCTATTCAGAAGGGCCTTTTCGTGAGCAAGGCCTCCTGTAGTCCCATAAATGTGTATTTTTGGCTTAAAGAATGAATTTAAAAAGTATTGTTTTGTGTCCTACAGTTTTTTTACATACTGTATATTTGCAGCCATATTCTTATGAATAAATAATAATCACAATTTTGTGTGACATTGCTGATTTGCACAACAGTCCCGCATCATTAACACACACACTTGCAGACAACATCTATTTGCATCAGAAGTTTGTGATGATTGATACTTCGTCCCATGTTTTTACCTCTTAGCCTACACTTGGTTTTAAGGGACAAGGGCTAGGGGTAAGAGGAAGGGGTAAGGCAAGGGTAGGGGTGAGACAGATAAATGGGATTAGCCCTTACATTCTCATGGTCATCTCAACACGATAAGCCATCATCATCATTTTCCTCAAGATTCACAAACACATAATGTTCTGTATTTTTCCCTGCAAACAAACCTGGGTGTGTCTTCCCTACGCCCCTCCCATCTTGCGCTTAACTGATTAATTGACTAAGGGTTACCATGTGATATCTGATCTGTAAATGGTTCTAATCCTAAATCCAAGGAAAGGATTAGGTATTTCCTGAATGACCTAGCACAAGTTTAATAGGATAGTTTGACTTTGTAAGTCTAGTCTATAGGTCTGTAACTCTAAACCCAGTAAAGCCAATGAGATTACGTAAATGACTTTTAGTAACCATAGTGACTACACCATTCCAATGACTTATTGCAACCTACAGGTGTGCTCTATCATTTAGCAACGCACAGCTGGATTTCTCAGATCGACCACATTGTCGTTAAGTCATTTAGTACCTCTGTTCTTGTTCGGTCTTTTCTCTCTAAGAAATCTATGGTCAATTCAGAGGCAGCTGGATATCTGTAAAGGCCTGTCTATGCCTTTCCTGCAAGCTGCTGCCTAAAAGAGCTTATTGATTCACATTCCTGGCCGGAGAATCTCTCCTCTCAACAACACAGATTAACTCAGGACACACTGGCATTGCTAATTCAATTTGATCTTTATTTTTTAATGTTTTGTGTATGTGTGTGTGTGTGTGTGTGTGTGTGTGTGGTGGTGGTGGGGGGGGTTCACATGTGCCTCATGTGCGCATAAAAGTGTGACTCTCACGGGACAGTTAGAGTGGACTATTGTGGCAGTGGTGGGTGGGAGTGAGGGGGTGGAACACTGTCCTATTCAGGAATGCTTGCTGGCAGAATCCCCCTGCCACACACACACACACTCCATCGTCCTCTCTCTCTCACACACACACACACACACACACACACACACACACACACACGCACACACATACAAAGGCGGAGAGCTGTCCAGTCGCATCAGTTAAATCGGGAACATTCATTCACATCTCTCTCAACAAGCGTGGCTTCCCCAGCCCTCAGAGGAGAAACACTGGCTGGAGCTCAGGAGAGGAGGAGCGGGAGAGTCACCACAGAGAGAGGGAGAGAGAGAACAAGTGGTAAAGAAACTCAGGGAAGCAGAGAGAGGGAAACACAGAGGAAACTCAGCGCTAAAGGGGAACCAAGGTTTCCATGGAGTCACGATGAGAGGCAGGATTCGGTGTGAAGCGTGAGTCCGGCGGGGGGGCTCGGCGGGAGGGGGCAGCAGATTCCCTCTCGTCAAGACCCACTCAACGTGAGTAACTTCCTGTGTGCATGACATGCCGAAGTCAATTTGCCGCGTTCCAAAAAGGTTTTAGTCTGAAATGCAAGATGGAACGCTCGCTGGACATCTCACGGGCAATCTTCCGACACGTTGTTGCGTTCCGTGTGACATGCTGTATGTGTTTCGTGCTAGTGTCAGTGGGAGAGTCAAATGGACACCGCAAACAACCCATTATCAAGCGTTGACAAGTTTTATTCCGACGTTTGACTCTTTTTTTCAGGCTTAGGGTTGTGCCCATTTGAGCCTTAAACAGCATTGATGGAATACCCCATGGTTCAGGGATCATTGGACTGAAACCTTGACACTAGTGTAGTGTCTCTGTCTTTGTCCAACATGGAACAATGTGTTGGACAGTGTTTTGGCACTGTTTGGCTATGGACTGTGATTAGTCCGTAGTTACGTACGTTTTTGTGTACGTTTTTGTGATGCGTTGGGTAGTTGTGGTGGTATAGCGGGGCTGTGGGCTTGTGGTTCTGAAACTGTTGGACCAACACTACACTACTCTGTGGGCTCAGTAGATGGCAGCACAAGCTCTCTCTCTCTCTGTTTCTCTCTCTCTGTCATGAGAACATCAGCCATCAGCAGCAAAAATGATGTGAGGTCAGGTAGCAAGGTCAGGCAAACGTGAAGAAAAGTGAGGGGGCTGAGAGACAAAAACAAAGCATGAGAAAAAGGGCAGGGCAGGCTTCCGTTTGAAGCCTCTGCGTGTGTTTAACTTTGTACGTTCTAGCTCAGTTTGATATTCAAAAACCAGGAGACATGTCTTGCTTCTCGTCTCTTGATCAGCCTCCCCGTGTCTTTGTCAGCCCCCCACCCCCACGCCCACCCCCTCCCGCGTGGTTCGAATTAATCTCTTTGCTTGTAGCCTTACTTAAACAATAGCCCTCATCCCTCCCTCCTCCCGCCCCTCTCTTTACCCACGCCTCCCTCCCGCCTGCGGAGCTGGTCTCAGTCTGGCTTACTGTGACTCAGCTCACTTGTGACTCGCTGCAGTTGTCACGTGTTGATAGAGAGAAACAGAGACAGAGAGCGAGAGAAAGAGAGAGAGAGAAGGTAGGAGGAACAAGGCTGAAGTGAGAAGAGAGAGGGAATATTGATATATCTAAAGAGAAAAAGACAAGCAAGAGAAGGATGGAGGTCATGGGTAAGAGCAGGGTGTTTGTTTTCCATTTGTTCTCTCTCATCCACACACACACACACACACACACACGTAGAAGCACAAAATGGCGTCTGAAGGTGACTCATGACTCACCTACACCCCGGCACTGTCAGAGAACTCTTGGCTGTGCTTCTAATTTGGTCCTGCGTGAGATGAGACAGAAAAGCGATCGTTTTTGTTTATTTTTTTTTTATCAGCCCCTGAATATTGTCAGTCAATACCATCGACTGTTCCACATCCGGTGTAGATGTTGTGATGTGTGGATGGTTGCCGGCTGGCATTTGAGGCATTTTTACCTCAAGACTGCTGCTTGTTCAGCCTGTCTGACCTGTCTGGTCAATCAAGCCTGACCTGAGGAAAGAGGATTGACATTGTCATATATGGGTTTTGTGGAAGAAATTTGATTTCCTGTGTACTTATATTAATCACTACTGAACACACCTTCTCTGAAGACTGTTGTAACGTCATTACCGCCTGACTGTGTGTTACATTCTTGTGTAGGTCCTCTCGCCTTCGTCCGGGAGGGAAACATGATTGAGACATAAGCTTTGTACTGTCTTCATTTTGTTGCCAGAGGTCTGGTCATTTCTCTCCCAATCTGCAGGTTGTTAAATACTTAATTAATCAAGAACTCAACTGAACTGTCACTCCGTTTATGAAGAGATGGACAAAACACTTTCTTCATCAGTGTATCTGCATATGTGGGCAGGCAAGCCTTTTTCTTGATAGTTTGTATTCACGTGGAGTGTGTGTGTGTGCTTGTGTCCTCCCCCAGTGTGTCCGATGGGCAGCAGCAGCAGTAGCAGCAGCAGGCTGTTCGGTACCCTAGCCCAAACCTTGAGCAGTGCCCCTCTGGCTCAGTCAGACCTGGACCAGGACCCGGACCAGGACCCAGAGGCCTTGGCCAACCCGGACCAGCTGTTGAGGGAATGCGAGGAAGCCCTGTTGGGGCGGCCGGCCCGGCCTCACAGGGACCTGGTGTACCCCTGCACCCCGGCCCACCAGCACCACAGCCAGTACCAACACCCACCCATACGGGTGATGCAGTGGAACATTCTAGCACAAGGTAGGATCAGGATTCTATCGCTCTTGCATGAAGTAGGCTTGGTATATTAGCATAAGGAATTATAGGAATGCTAGCACAAGGTAGGCTAGTTATAGTAGCAAAGAGTAGGATTTCTAGAGTTGTTAGTCCAGCACAAGACAGGCTAGTTATCCCATCACAAGGTAGGCTAGATACTTTAGCAAAGAATATTCTAGGTGGTTAAAGGAGGCATTCTAGATAGTCTTTAAATGCTGCCGAATAGTCAGACTGATGGCTTTGATCTCCTCTCTTCTTCCCTCCGTCCAGCCCTGGGTGAGGGGAAAGATGGCTTTGTGCGCTGTCCTCCAGAGGCCCTCAACTGGGCCGAGAGGAAGTACCTGATCCTGGAGGAGATCCTTACCTACCGGCCCGACATCCTGTGTCTACAGGAAGTGGACCATTACTATGACACCTTCCAGCCAATCCTGGCCAGTCTGGGTTACCAGGGCAGTTTCATGCCCAAGCCGTGGTCTCCATGCCTGGACGTGGAGAAGAACAACGGGCCGGACGGCTGCGCTCTCTTCTACCGGCGCTCGCGCTTCACCTTGCTCGCCACCTCCCACCTGCGCCTCTCGGCAATGATGCTGCCCACCAATCAGGTGGCCGTCGTGGCGACTCTGCGTTGCCGGGCGACGGGCAGGAAGCTGTGCGTGGCGGTGACCCACCTGAAGGCCAGGAGCGGCTGGGAGAGGCTGAGGAGCGCCCAGGGAGCCGACCTTCTGCAGCACCTCAGGAACATCACGTCTCGCGCCGGACCGGACTCCTACGAAGGCGGGGAGGGGCCGGGACCCGAGGGAGAGGGGGCGGAAGCGGCCCTGATCGTGTGCGGGGACTTTAACTCGGAGCCCACCGAGGACGTTTACCGGCGATTT
This sequence comes from Neosalanx taihuensis, assembly GCA_030340665.1. NCBI lineage: Eukaryota > Metazoa > Chordata > Actinopteri > Osmeriformes > Salangidae > Neosalanx > Neosalanx taihuensis. Next base: position 5,601,895 of record CM059302.1, read on the forward strand.
AGCTCCTCCCCCTTGAACCTGGCCTCGGCCTATAAGCTGCTGAGTGCTGACGGACAGGCGGAGCCTGCCTTTACCTCGTGGAAGATCCGCCCCTCCGGGGAGAGCTGCAGCACACTGGACTACATCTGGTACTCCCATCATGCCTTGTGCGTGGAGTCACTGCTGGACCTCCTGTCAGAGGAGCAGATTGGCCCAGACCGCTTGCCCTCCTACCACTACCCCTCTGACCATCTGTCCCTCCTCTGTGACATCAGCTTCAGGGAACAACCCCATAGGCTGCTCTAATCCCCACCCCCTTAGACACTGGCCAATCAAATGCCAGATGTAAATGACGGAAGGGGAGAGAGGTACTGATGGTCAAGCAGACAGAATGTATAATAGTTTACTTTCATACTGGACTGGTTTAAGACATTTGAAAGTAAGAGTGTTTATTTTTTTCATGAGAGAAGTTGAAATAGGTTCTAATGCAGATGTAGTTTTGCTATACAATCCAAATCATTGCTTTTTTGGTGCTGTTACCAGTGAGCATGAGAAAAATTAAAACATAACTAGATTTTCCATTTCTGTTTCAGCACAAACGTTTTTTTCTTTTCTTCTTGTTTAGACATAACATTAGACCAAATATCAAATCCTCCATATGCAGTAAAATCTCATACAGGAACAGACAGCCCAAACAAATCAGTCAGGAACATGATTTCATTTTATTTTCCATGTCACACGCAAGAGTCCACCAACATAAATGTTTCAAACATTATAATAAATATTTTGTTTCCATAATTATCTTCATGTCAACATTTTTATTTATTTGTATTTTCTGTTCTCATTACTAGCATTCATTTGTATTATAGGTTAGAAGTTGAAGGATTATTTCACTCAAAATAAGACGGCAAAGTTAAATGAATTGAGTTCTCCCTCTTTTACCCCAGGTATAGCACTTCTCTGCCCAACCATTCTGCTTATCGCTCCATCACTCTGTTCACAATACCATACTCTCATCATTTCACATTAAGACTTTTGAAAAAGAAACAAAAAAAACATTTACATTGGAAAATAAATTAATGCATCATTTGTTCCCCCAAAACAGCACTTTATCAACCGTTGCCATGGCTACTTCTCTGTGAGTGACAGCTGAAGAATCCTCTCTAGCTCCTCCTCCTCTTCCTTCCTCTTCCTGTGTCGGACATTAGGGAAACAGGATTTAGCTTCAAGCCACAAGAACATATCTACACAGTGTCCATAGGCCAAACTAAGGAACATGCTAAGGAACATTTTCAATGATAGAACCTGACAAGAAATATAATCTGGCACCATTTACAGGCAAAGTCAATCCCAAATTCCTTCTCACCTGTCTATCTCCTCCTGCTCTCGACATGAAAGCTCCATGGCGATCCGTAGCTGCTCGTCAAAGTTGGATGCCACGCCGAACGGCCCTGGCAACCGCGGCTCGGCCACTGAGCTGTAGGAGGGAGGGGAGTTGGCCCCCGTGTCCAATGGGGAGATGGACGAGGGCTGGGCGGAGTCAGCCTCTTCCCCGCCCTCTCCAGCAGCCAATGTGACGGACAGGGACTCTTGGATAGCCCTATCAGGGAGATGGTACATAGATCACAGATCTAATGAAGCAAGCGTTGAGGTGTGTAGTTGGACATGAAATATACCATATGTGACTCTAAAGCAGGGGTGTCCAATCCTGGTCCTTGAGAGCCCCTGTCCTGACAGTTTTAGATGTTTCCCTGCTCCAGCACATCCTTATGAGGCTTCCACAGAGCTTGATAACGACCCCTTCATTAGAATCAGGTGTGCTGGAGCAGGAAAGCATCTAAAACTGTCAGGGAAAGGGCTCTCGAGGACCAGGATTGGACACCCCTGCTCTAAAGTCATAGAGATCTGTGGTCTATACAGAACTGGGGGGTGAAGGGGTCCACTAGTCTCTCTCTATCTCTCTGGTCTCACCTCTCCAGCTGAGAGTCGTCCTCGTATAGTGGAGCTTGGGAGACAGGGCGACTGTTGGTCAGAGCCTCCCAGATGGTCACCTACAGAGAGAGAGAGAGAGAGAGAGAGAGAGAGTGAAGTGGAGAGTGAGTGAAGGAGAGAGAGAGGGGTTCAGTCCTAAAAGCGGTCTAACTGCTCCTCCCTCCCTGGTTCAAGCGCAGGCCTCACCTGGTCGCTCTCTGTGCCTGCGTCCAGCAGGCTCTGCTGGATGGCGAACTGCAGCAGGTTGTCGTCCTCATCCCTCATGGGCTCGCTGCGGCCCGGCCCCAGCGTGGTGTAGTCCGGGGGGGGCTCGAAAACGGAGGGGTCCACCTCGCAGTGGAAAGGAGGGGGGGCCTGCCCTGTGAGCAGACGGGACGAGTCAGAGGGTTTTTTAGATGAATTAGTGTGTGTGTGTGTGTGTGTGTGTGTGTGTGTGTGTGTGTGTGTGTGTGTGTGTGTGTGTGTGTGTGTGTGTGTGTGTGTGTGTGTGTGTGTGTGTGTGTGTGTGTGTGTGTGTGTGTGTGTGTGTGTGTGTGTGTGTGCGTGAGACTGTGTGTGAGTGTGTGTGAGAGTGTGTGTGTGTGTGAGAGACTGTGAATGTGCTCACCAGCCTCAGGTGAGCCCTCTGGTGTGTGTACTGTGACAGAGCTGACAGGCTCATCACAACCACAAAGGTTACTGAAGGTCACTCTGGCGTTCAACACGTGGAACAAAGGAATCTCTGAGTACCGTTAGAGAGAGAGAGAACGCTATTGTGAGCAATTATATCGATTCAGTGCCAATTAATATATTTTAAGGGTCACGATGAAAGGACCGTTATGTTGTGCGTGTGTCCGACCTTCTCACCTATCTTGACAGGGAACCCAGGAGGCAGGCGCAGGGTGATGAAGTCACGCAGCTTGGCAAAGTGGGCATTGGAGATGGCCATGAGGTCGATGATGGGCGTCACCTGCTCAGTCAATGAAAGAGGGTGGGCCTCGCTCAGCCACAGGTTGGCCTTGAACCTGGAAAGAGAGAGAGAGAGAGACTTAAAACCAAGGGAAAAGAGCTTAAAGGGCATTCCTTATAGGGCCCGTTAGCCTTTTGGTGCAACGTGATTCGCCAGCATGTCGTTGCGGTGATAAAGGCCTACTTTTGGACTTTGCTAGTGAGCTCAATGGGGCGTCCTATGTCACGGTCGTTGAGGTTGAACTCGGGGTCGAAGTATTCCTCCGCCGTGATGTCTGTGGGGTTGTGTGGGCTGGCACACTGGGACACGTTACTCTGAAACACACACGCACACACAATCAATTATTCATCACTCTTCCATCCAGTTAATAGTTCACAGTGTGTGTGTGTGTGTGTGTGTGTGTGTGTGTGTGTGTGTGTGTGTTTGTGTGTGTGACACACCCCGTTATGAGCAGTGTGTTGCTCTGCTATCCCCAGGAAGGACTGTAGAGGAGTCTTGGACCCTGAGAGGGAAAAAGTGTCAAATTACTTCAGTAACATAACAGTGTGACGTCACCGTGCGTGTGTGTAAGCGTGAGAGCCTACCCTTGCTCCTTGACTTGTCCTGGTCTGAGAGGTGCTCCGTCCTGGAACGGGTCACCAGCTCCACGTTGGTGGCACTGTAAACCTGAACAGAGAGAGCCAGGGAGGGTGAGCAGGCAGGTGGGCAGGGGGGCCAGAGGACCAGGCAGGACCCAGGCAACTGCGAAGGACACCGCTCCGCACGCTAGCTCACCTTAGCCTCATAGCCACTGACCAGCTCACTCTTCTCAGAGCGCCAGCCCCAGATGCCACACTTGTTCCTGTAGGACGGAGGACAGGAATTAGATCATGACGCGAGGAAAGGAGGATGATTTCTGTGTGTGTGTTTGTGGGAGAGAGAGAGACCTCTCGAAGGCAATGTTGCCCGTATTGAGGTGCGTGGAGACGATGGGCGAGGTCAGCCTCTGGGCGGTGTGCTCCTGTGAGGGCTGCATGGCGGCCAGGAGGGAGGGGGTGTCCCGGGGGGAGAGAGACAGCGGCTCCGTGTACACCACCTGCTTCTCGTGGTCCACCTCCATCACTAGGGCGCCACTCTCTACCACACGCACACAGAGTCAACAACCAGCCTCCGCATGGGAATCCTACCACCTCGCCATCGGTCGAGACACATCGGTCGGTTGTAAGGGTGAGGAGCCCTTACCTTCCCCCTTGAAGATGTAACTGCGCCGTCCCTTCAGCCAGGTCATGTGCTCAAAGCCCAGCAGGGTGGTGTCCACGCGCAGGCACGAGCCGCTCTTCCAGACCCGGTACACATCGCTGGGGCACACCTTCGACACCAGGGGCACTGGAGGAAGAGAGCGGGATGGGGGGGATGAGGGGATGGGTGGGTGGGGGGGTGCGGAAGTGAAGGGTGGTGAGCAACGGAAAAACTAAGTTGAAAACTCCAGATCGCAACAACCCATGATGAAGGATCACTACCGTCCGATGACGGACAGCTGAGCACGGGAGCTGTCCGTCTGTGTGGTGCTGAAATCAAGAGCAGTCAACCTAACAACATCCTGGCTTGAGTCAGTCCTGAAAGTGGGTAAGGGGTGGGGGAGGTGGGTGGGGCAGGTACCCCAAACACTCACCCCAGCTGGTGAACTCCCACTTCATCTCCACGTAGAAGTCTCTGGCCTGGATGATGGGGGTTGTATAACAGGTGTGGTGACAGCACAGTGAGTTACATTAGGCACTACAAGCGTCATAGAGAGTGAATGTATTTGCATCCAGCACTGAGTAAATTAGGTGGTGTATTATATTGGTAAAAAAATGGAACGCTTAAAAAAGAGATACTACCTGTCTAAGTTTGCTAAGTAGTTCAGGGATGCCAGCTAGTCTCTCCGTGGCCCGTTTAAAGTCTCTGTACTGCAGCACTAACTGGACCAACTCTGGGTCTCCAGTGCTCACTGCTTCCTGCAAGACTGAACACAGACAGCCAAACAAACAACACCATTTGTACAGTGGTTTTCAACCTGGGTTCAATTTAACCCCTGGGGTTCGGTGAGTCAGTCTCAGGGGTTCAGTGGGGGTCAAGACACATCCGACTCCTATGATTCATGATGACACCACCAATGAAGAAGGGTTCGGTGAATGTGCATATGAAACTGGTGGGGTTCAGTACCTCCAACAAGGTTCAGAACCACTGCATTAGTATCTCCCCGCTATAATAAGTATGTAGGGAGGAATATCCCTATATTCCTTCACATACTCACCTGTCCAGCATTGCGCGTTGCAGTGCGTAGGATCAGCGGAGTATCTAAGCAGTACACGGGTTGATTCCAAGTGGCCCAGACACACAGCAAGCTCTAACGGGGTGCGGCCCCGCGGGTCCAGGCGCTCCACATCCTGCTGCAGGGGGGAACAGGGGGGCCACATGCGTTACAAAAAAACCCGAGGAGGGGGCGCGTCAGGGGGGCCACCAAGTGCGGCATCATGAGACGCGCATCAGTCAAAATGCGGGCAAACACGGAATATGCATGCAGCAGACTGGGTTATAACAACTATACCTCTTTTTTCTGTAGTTCCCGGTCAAGCTCCAAAAACTGATTGTTCCAAACCAGAAAATGTAAAGGAAACGCCTCTTGTGCCATCGTTGACTGACCCGCTAGGTAGCTAGCTGTTCTGCCTAGCTGGCTAAACCAAATAAAGCTAGCAGACTGGCTGGCAGACTGGTTAGCTTTGTGGTTCCTTGTCGTAGTCTGTACCGACAGTAGATGAATATTTTGAAATACTGCTGGTTCCGATCAGGTCTGCCGCCTGTCTTAGTAAAAATAATCAGCCAGCCAGGATGCGCCCATTGAAATGGATGGCAGACAGCACGCAAGCAGCTTAGCAAGGTAGCTAAGCTAGCCAGCTAACTTAATAACAAACAGCAGTGTTAGCAGCAGCTAGCTGGAGCATCATGCTAACACTGTTAGTAAAACTTGGTTTCCATTTGAAAGACAGGCGAGCTGAGATCGCTGCAGCTGGTCAACACGACATGTCCATCCGTTTCCATCCTAAAGCGATGATGTCTGTGGTTAAGACCTGCAGAGGTGATGCCACGATCCTCATCACATCCTCGGGAGCCTTGTTTCCCCAGTTTGCTGAAAATCTCAAATCAGATCGGGAATCATTTACGGTTTGGATTCCAAGTCGAGTATCTGTCTGATCGATGAGGATGCGGCCTTGGTGCCGGTGATGCGGAGCCTAGCTACAGATGCTCTAGTACCGACAGCTGATCAGATCGACCCCTCAGATGTGTCACACATCCCCCAGCTCAGCCGAACCGTGCGAGTGTCAAGCCTGGGACACTTGAACCCAACTAGTGGCTTCAAATATTTATTTCTTCACGTCGTTTGCAACATCGCTTTATTTCCAGGTTATGGTTGGTTAACAGCTGGAATGGGGGAGGATATGCTAGTGTTTAATTTCCGAAACTATAGTTATGAGTCAGGTGGCTCAGCGGTTAAGGTCGTGAGCGGAAGGTTTGAGTTCGATTCCTGGCTGTGGCTACATGATGTTGTGTCCTTGGGCAAAGCACTTCAGCCTACTTGCCTCAGGGAGAATGTCCTTCTTCTTGCTCCAAGTTGCTTTGGATAAAAGTGTCTGTTGAGTGACTAAATGTAAAGTGAGGCTTCAATCTGATGCGAAATATCCTCTGTGCATTGACAAAGTTGTGGAACTTAGATGTAAATAAATGTATGATCTACAAGGGTAAAAATATTTGCTCCAAACCAAATATTGGCCACGTACCCATCTAGGCCAACTAAAGTATACGTTTCACAAATTAAACACTTTATTTTCCATATACTTTTTAATTTTTCTTGGAAAAAAAACACGAAACAATAAACATAAGTGGAAAAAGTCTCCTGAAAATAATTACAATGCTACAGGATTGGTGTCTAAAAGAGGGGAACACATTTACACTAAAGTATATATTTATATATATTTATATTCTTTTTGTAAGGTAATGGGGAGTAGAGGGTGGGTTTGCAAGGAAAATGCCATTGAGTTCTCACTGCAGACTCAACTTCCAGAAAAATGAGGGCAAAAATAAGGTTTCTACATGGCGTTTAACAATAAAAAATAAAACAACTGTGAAAACAGGATGTAGCAAAGTAAGTTCAAGAGCTGACTAGAATATCAACACTTTGTTCTAAATTTATTTCTGTACAAAAAAAAACAAGCAGTCTGGGAGTTGGGAGTGACAGCACCTGGATTCTAACTGTAGTTTGATCGCACCACATAGCTTGGCTCCTCCCAACCCCACACCCACCCTCCACCCCTAAATCCTAACCCTTATTTGGGTGTGGTTCCATCACCATGTCGATTGCCTTCTCGCACCGTCCCTGTACAGCCATGAACCAGCCCTCCGTCTCATGGGCATCCATTACCTTCATCCCCATTATGACAACACCCGTCCCCCTCCTCGTCTGCAGTGTTGGCCGCTGAAACCAATCTCCTGAGTCTCGTGTTTGTACTCCCCCTGCCCTCCAAAAAAAAGAAAATACAACATAGAAAGAAACCCTGCTCCCACCACCTCACATAAAGAGTGAGTGCCTCCAGTAACACCCCCCACCCCCCCGCTGGTTCCAGCCCCTCCCTTTAGAGAGGACAGGTGCTTTTTAAGCCCGCCTTGCACCCCTCCACACCCTTCAGTCTTTTCCTGTCACAGAGACCCCTGACCACCCCACACCCCTGCATACACAGACACGCGCGCAGCCCCCCCAGGACCACCCCGGAGGAGGCGGGTTCTAGGATATCTTCTGGATGAGTTTGTCTTCTGATAGGCAGTAGAGGGCGTTGACGGACAGCTCGGCGATGAAGGCCTCGCAGGCCTTGCGGGACACGCCCTTGCAGCCGCGCAGGTCCAGCAGGGCGAGGCAGGAGAGACGGCGGAGGTAGCGCAGACACACGTCCGTTAGCCTGCTGCAGCCTGGAGAGGGAAGCCACACGTGGCCTTTAGCAACCACTTTTCGCGCTTATTCATCACTCGATTCCCTCTGTGTGTGTGTGTAGGCACTTCACCCTACTTCCCTCAGGGGGAATGTCCCTGTATTTTGTGCAAGTCGCTCTGGATAAGTACGTCTGCTAAATACTAAATGTAAATGTTAAAAACGTATGCTTGCTTTTTCCCTGTACTCTCCCCTCCCACCCTTTCACTTTTAACCTACCATGCAGCTTTTGACTTGCCCTGTCCTCAGAACTGTATTACCCAGCATGCCCTATGCCATGTAATAATAATAATAATAATAATACCTCATTTAGCAGACACTTTTACCCAAAGCGACTTACATTAAATACAGGGACAATCCCCCTGAGGCAAGTAGGGTGAAGTGCCTTGCCCAAGGACACAACACATAGCCACAGCCTGGATTTGAACTCATAACCTTCCGCTTACGAGGACAACGCCTTAACCCCCTGAGCCAACTGACTCAAGTACTGTGACATCATCTCTCAGGACTTTTTGGGGGCTTGACTTTACCTCCCAGGTTGAGCTTGACCAGGGTGTTGCGCGTGGAGGAGCCCACGGCGGTCAGCAGGTTGATGGACTGGTCGGTCAGGCCTCCGCAGTGGGACAGGTCCAGCCTGGTCAGCTTGGGCATGTGGCGGATCACCATGCGCAGGGTGGAGTCGCTGATGTCCAGGCCGGACAGACGAAACGACTGCATGTTCCTCAGCTGGCTGCGGTTGTCGCAGCCTTGGGGGAGGGGGCAGGGGGAGGGATGGAGGAGTCAGGAGAGAGGGGAATGTTTAGTGACCTAAACGTCACACATGAAGATCAAGCTAGCTCTATGACAGAGGAAGAATAAAGAGTTGGGGGTGGGGGGGGGGGGGGGGTCTCACCTGGGGGGTTTACCAGGTCCCTGATCTGACTGTCTCTGACCCCCTCGGCCCACCGCAGGTCCAGTGTGCGCAAGAGGGGGCAGCTGGGGGAACTGAGGGCTGCAATGGAGGACCAGGAACAACCGGATACCACTAGATCCTTCAGACCTGAGACACACATTTATTCATTTAGCAGACGCTTTTATCTGATCACAAGTACATCAGAGCGGTTCCAGGACTGTGTGTGTGTGTCTGTGTACCTGGCAGACGGTTGAGCAGCCAGGTGAGCTGCTTCTTGGAGATGGAGGTCCAGGACAGGTCCAAGGTGACGGGCTGGCGCACGATGATGCCTGTGAGAGCCTGAGGACTCACAGCACGCCTCTTCTTCAGGTCGATCCTCGTCCACAGCCTCTTGTCCAGGCTCCTGCACACACACACACAATATTCTCATACTCTCTTTCTCGTGTGTGCGTGTGTGTTTGTGTGTGGATAAGCAGTTGTAACGGTCCTCACCACTTGTACCAGTTCTTGCAGACAGCCATGCAGACACAAAGCTCAGCTCGGCTCAGGTAACGGAAGACGGACACCCACACCTCCCTCTCGCAGCCCGCCTCCCCCCCCGCCGCCTCCTGCCCCTCCCCCCCTCCGTCCTGCAGCGCCAGGAGGGGGATGCGGAGAGGGGGCATGCGGGAGGAGGAGGAGGCACCGTTGTTGATCCTCTCCGGCCGGCCGGGGCCCGCTCGCCGCTGGCCGTCTTGGCGGTGGGCGTGTCCTCTGCGGGCGTGGGCGTGCCTGTCCGAGCCCCCGGCCACGTCGTGGTTCCTGATCGGAGGCCTGAGGAGGGAGCGGCTCTGAATGAAGCTCTGGTTGCCAGGGACGACGGGGCGCGAGGCAACGGCCGCCTCCAGTTTGGGGACGATGGCCGACGGGTCTCGTTTGGCTCTGGGCGGCCTCTGGAGGGTGACGGTTACGAAGGAGCCCTTCAGGGGGTCGCCCGACGCCATCGCCCCTGGGGGCTCCGCTGACCGCAGTCCTCCTCGTCCATCCTCATCCATCTCCTCCTCCTCTGCTCTGTTTTGGTTGGTCTCCTCGCTCTCCTCGCTCTCCTCCCCCTCCGCTTCTTTGGTCGTCCTCCCTCCCAGTCTCTGCGGTCTGTTCTCCTTGTCTCTCCTCCCCCCTCTCAGTCCGTTCTCCCTCCTCTCTCCCTCCTCCTCCTCCTCATCACTACTGCTGCTGCTGCTGCTGCTACTGCTGGAGTCCTCGCTATCCTGCTCCTCCACCTGGTGCCTCCGCCCCCCTCTGCCAGCGCCGCCCCCTCGGAGCCTCACCCCTCTTCCCCTCCCCCGGCTGCACGTCTCCCCCCTGGTCTCCAGTGGCAGACTTGGGGACGGCTGAGGCTGAGAGAACATCCGCCCAGGGGAAGCAGAGGAGGGCCGGTAAGGGGACCCCCTCCAGGACCCCCTGCCCCGGCCACGGGACAGCTTGCGCCCCCGGGACATCCCGGAGGGGGAGCGAAGGTGGGCGAGGCCCCTGGAGGCCAGCAGCTTGGGGGAGCGAGGCTCCAGGGACAAGGCCTGTTTCTGTCAGAGGGACGACAGGAGGGGGGGAATCAGCCACGCAGCAACAGGAACAACAACAACACGCCTAGTTTCATCCATCAGACTACAGGTTTGAAGAAAGTTCAAATCCTCACCGCTTGCAGGATTTTGCTCCGCTCCATCTTGATCTGCAAAGAGACAGAAACGGCCATTACTTCAAGTTACTACTAAGTCAAACAAGTCAGCTGCAGGTTAATAGCCTTCCATCCATCCCCCTCCCCCTCCTCACCCTCTTCTTCAGCCTCAGCTCCAGGGCTCCCGCTCTGTTCCGGCTCAGCTGCTGCTGCAGTAGCAGTCTCTGGGAGGGCGGGGGCGCCATGCGCCGCGAGTTTAGCGGGGGTCGCCCGCGCCGACTCACCCGCATCCCCCCACCTGCCCCGACCTCCTGGTGAGGCCGCTTGGGGGGGCGGGAGGAGAAGGGGCCCGCACACGCAACACTGTCGTCATCACTGGAAGACTGGTGGGGGGACGGGACAGTTAGGGACAGCTGTTTGTTTTCCATGTACTGAAAGAGGGATGAACTGTGGTCAATCACACAGAGAGAAAGAAAGATGGGGACAGAGAGAGAGAGAGAATGAGAGGGAGAGCGAGAGAAAGAGAGGGAGAGCGATACAAAGAGAGAGAAAGAGAGAGAGAATGAGAGGGAGAGCGAGAGAAAGAGAGGGAGAGCGATACAAAGAGAGAGAAAGAGAGAGAGAATGAGAGGGAGAGCCGAGAGAGAGAGAGAGAGAAACTCACCTCTGAAACAGAACCATTTCCTTGGTAGCATTTTGGACACTCCCAACAGCTGGGGAGGATCTTGTTGATCCTGCCTTCCCCTGGCAGCTGACACACACACAAAGATGTTAAGAGCCTCACAAAAATACACAGCACCAAGTTCATCAACAACAAATCATGAAGTTTCAGAAGCATCTAACACACACTGACAGGAGCCAGCTAGCATGGTCTGCAGGGTTGCGGACAGACTAGTCACCTTGATGCACTCGGGGTGGGTGATCTGAGCGCAGTTGGTGCATTCCATGAGGGTCTGAGCAGGGGGGCTGGCATCCTCAGTCTCCTGGTTTCCCTCCCCACACACTGCACACTTGGCCGTCAGGGGCAAGCAGGGCTGGAGGGGGTCGGGGGGGAACAGACAGAGACAGAGAGAGAGGGGGGGGGGAGAGACAGAGGACATTATTACAGCACACCAGATGCACTGTAGAGACACAAATAGGGACACTGTAAAAACAATGACCCTCATGGGGAGGTAGAGTGGTCTAATGATCCCCATGGAGCGCTAACAAGGGGGGGTAGGGAGAGGGAGTCCACTTACAGCCAGACACTGGCGCATGACACAGCTCTTCTTCATGCGCCCAGGCCCCCCGAACTTCCTCATGTCGAGGCAGAAGGTGCAGTTGCCGCACAGCGTCCTCACGCACGCCGCGCAGCGCTTGCACCGGACCCGCCGCCGCCGCAGCGCCGAGATAGAGGTGGCGGGCTTGATGGGCCGGGGGGCGACAGGGCGGTGGAGAGAGGGGCCGAGGCGGGGCCGGTACATCACCTGGGGAGGGGGGGGAGGGGGCTGGTACCACGATGGCTGGAAAAGGGAGGGGAGAGTTATTATTTTTTACTTATATCATATACACACATATCCAAGTGTGTGTGTGTGTTTGACGTGTTGGTAATAATACCTAATTTATCAGACGCTTTTATCCAAAGCGACTTACAGTAAGTACAGGGACATTCTCCCTGAGGCAAGAAGGGTCAAGTGCCTTGCCCAAGGACACAACACCACATAGCCACAGCAGAGGTTCGAACTCACAACCTTCCGATCATGAGGCCAACGCCTTAACCCGCTGAAACATCTGACTCCCCCAATGGCTGGTAAACCATTTCTGGAGGGGGTCTTTTCACGTATGAACTTAAGCTTAAATCGTGGCTAATAATAAATGAAAACACTCTGGACTGAACGTGCTACATGGTCTGGTTGAGGTCTCACCCGCTTGGGCCACTTGACGATGGGCTGTCCTGTGTAAGACATCTTGGTGTCGTCGTTCGAGTGCTCCTCCAAGAGAGCCTTAACAGGAGAGGAAGAGGAGAGAAGAGAGGGAGGAGGAGGAAGAGAGCGGTGGACGCAGAGGTAGAAGCAGTGAGAAAGAGGAACGGGTGGTTATCGTCAGGTACATGCAGCGACACTGACAGTGTGTGTGTGTGCGCCTACCCGGATGTCCTGCAGCAGGGCCTGGGCGTTGTGGATGCCCGCTGGGACGCACTTCTTGTGGGCTGGCAGCTCCTCCAGCTTCCCCAACAGGTTCCACAGCCCCTCCAGCTCCAGGGGGGTCAGGTTCACCCTCACCCCGGGCTTGGTGGGGGTCGGGGGGGGATTGGGGTCCTCCTCCTCCTCCTTCACCACCACAGGCTGGCTCTCAGAGGGGTCGTCCTCGTCCACCTCCTTCCTGTCGTCCGGGGTGCCGTTGTTGGCGTGGCCGTTGACAGGGACGTCTTCACGGGTCAGCCCTGAGGAGGCAGAGCCACGTACACACAGGTTAGATAGGCATGGGTACAGATACTTATTTAGCAATTATTAGGATTCCTCCGTCAAATAAAAAAATATTTTTCAGGTTGCATTGAAGTCAATGGCAGCCCTTGGATCACAGCAGTAAAAAGTTGAGCATTCAAATGAATGGGTTGTTATCAAGCTCTGTGGAAGCCTAATAATGAACCTTCATTTGAATCAGATGTGCTGAAGCAGGGAAACATCTAAAACAGGGGTGTCAAACTCGTGCCATCGCGGGCCAAGAGGGTGCAGGTTTTCGCTTCAACCAAGCCCCTACACCAGCTGATTTCACTAACGAGTTTCTCCACTTAGTGAAATCAAACTCGTTATTGATATCAGCTGGTGCAGGGGCTTGGTTGACGCGACAACCTGCACCCTCTTGGCCCGCGATGGCACGAGTTTGACACCCCTGATCTAAAACCTTCAAGACAGCAGCCCTCGCGGTCCGGTATTGCCCACCCCTGATATATTGGTAATAATAATGCTTCATTTAGCAGACGCTTTTATCCAAAGCAACTTACAATTTAAGTACAGGGACAATCCCCCTGAGACAAGTAGGGTGAAGTGCCTTGCCCAAGGACACAACATCACATAGCCACAGCCAGGGTTTGAACTCACAACCTTCAGATCACAAGGCCAACACCTTAACCCGCTGAGCCATCTGACTCCTATATACAGTAATCCCTCACTATATCACGGTTCACTTTTCACGGTTTCGCTACTTCACAATTTTTTATCGTGCATTGTGTTCTGCATTCTGATTGGCTGAACAGTCTCTCTGCTTCTTCTCTACCTGTGCGTCAATAACGTTGCAGTTTACTGTAATACTGTATGCAATGTACACGTGCAAAACAGCTAGCCAAATAAAATACACGTAAATGTCTCTTGTACAAGCAAAGTATCTTAACCAATAATGTCGACAAAACGTTCTGCACCGACAAAGGCACCTGCGGTCGGAGGAAGATGTTAATAGTCGCAGTCTGGACATGCTAAAGGAGGGTAAAAGCTGTGCGGCCGTAGGTCGGCATTACGGAATGCATGAATCTTTAATTTAAATGTAATTGTACAGTGTAATAATTGTAAAAAAAATAAAGGTTTCTACTTCACGGATTTCACTTATCACGGGTGCTTTTTGGAACATAACCCCCGTGAAAAACGAGGGATTACTGTATACACATTTTTTATATATATATATATACACACACACACACACGTACATATATGAAGGGTGAAGATGATCTCAAAAAAGTGTGTGCGCGCACTTACCAATGCCAAGGGAGTGCTTCTGGAACTCGGGGGTGAGGTGAGATGTGTTGGTGAGACAGTAGAGATACCGCTCCAGCACGTACCAGCACATCTCATAGTAGAACGGGTAGCGGAACTTAGCTGGCACCTGGCCCACACAGAGAGACAAGGGGGGGGAGGAGGAGCGTTAGACTGGTCCCAGGCCCAGGAGGCTGGGAGGCCCTGTGTGGGGTACCTACCCGCGTGCGGTCCTCGATGCTGTAGATGTTGAGCTGCATGGGGATGTTGAAGCTGTGCAGGAAGTTCCCTCCAAACACCAGGGTGTCTTCAGGGGTGTACACAGCATGGATCCAACCTGAAGACAAACCAAATATCTACATGTCTAGCATGGGACGGCTTCGAACATGTGTGTGTGTGTGTGTGTGTGTGTGTGTGTACCTGAGGGGATCATAAAGGTGTATCCCTGCTTTAGTTCAATCCTCTGGCAGTCGGTGGTCTTGTCCCCCAGGAAGATGTCTCCCTGTTTCCCTGACAACACCCAGTTCTCGTACAGCTCCAGGTTCTGGGGGGTGGGCGGGATCAGCCAAAACACCTGAGACGGGCACAGGTCAGGGGTCAAAAGTCCTGAAGTATGACAAGTATGTCAAGTTCACTAAACAGAGAGAGTGAGGGAGAGAGAGAGACACACAGAGAGAGCCATAGAGCCAGAGAGAGAGGTAGCCCTGATGACGCTCCTCACCTTGCCTCCCCTCAGGATGTGGTACCACACTGAGGTTCCCCCGAAGTCAATGTGGAAGTCTGTGAAGCAGCCCTGCACGCTCATCAGACAGTACCTGCTCAGGGCACACAGAGGGTCAGGGAGGAGGGGGCGGGGGGGGTCCAGGCCCTGCAAACACAGACACCGCCCCCCCCGTCCGAACAAAGACCGTGTGGAGGAGGTGAGGGACTTACTTCTGGACTTTGGGGTAGTGCATGTCTATGATGGCGTTGGTGGAGTCTCTCTGCCTCTCCTTAAGGTGCCTCGGCCACATGTTGTCCACCCAGTCGATCAGGTCCACCTGGGGGAGGGGCAACACAGTGCACGCTCACTAACTGAATGACTGGGGGGGGGGGGGGGGGGGGGGTGTTCTCTGTACGTGAGTGTGGGTCTGTGTGTGTGTTCCTCACCGAGGCAGGCCTCTTCACCAGGTTCTCCAGCTTGGTGTGGCTGAACTCCAGGCTGATGACGTTGTAGAGCTTCTCCCTCTCTGACGGCGGTGTCTCATAGTAGCGCCTCCACTGGGCCATGGACATCTCGATGCCCTTCTGTGTGTTCACGTCCATCACGTCTACCATCCTGCGACTGCCTGGGGGAGGGGGAGGGGGGGGGGTCAGACTAGTAATCAGAAAGTACCTGGTTTGAACCCCCGGCTGTGTCAACAACACGTTATGTCCTTGGGAGAGGCACTTCACCCTACTTGCCTCAGGGGGGAATGACTGTGTACTTGCTGTAAGTGGCTTTGGATAAGAGTGTCTGCTCAATGACTAAATTTAATGTAATGTGTTTCTTTAAAATAAAGCCATTGTGGCTCAGTGCGTACCTACAAACAGCTTGACGTCACTCACGCTGAAGTCGGGGTCTGGCATCCTGGGAGGAGAGAAAAGGAGGGAGTGAGAGGGGGTTTAATTAGGTTTGGGTTGGGGGGGGGGGGGGTCAACCTCTTTCTCAGTTCCCTGTACAAGCATGCTGGAGGGAGGAGGGAGGCTTACTCGATGCCGAGGCCGTCCGACTTCTCGAAGATGAGGGGGTCCCGCAGTCCCTCCCTCTGAATGTACTCGAAGGTAAAGTCTGCCAAGACACCACAGAAGAACCAGTCACTCAGACAGCTTCAATGATATAGCTCGAAACAAATACATTTACTTGATGCTGTTATTGCGGTTCCTGGGGGGCCACAGGGTGGTTAGGGTCTTTAAGGAGGGTCAGTGCTAGGAGCACTATGTGTTTACAAAGTTATCGTGACCTCTGACCTTTGCCCTCCATGTGCTTGACCAAGTTGGAGTTGAATCTGTCGCTCTGTAGTTTCTCGTCCAGGTTGAACGTCCTCTTCCCCTCGATCTCGTCGTCGGAGATGCCGTCGTCCTGGTAACGCCGCCGCGTTCCTGTTCGCTGGTGACGTCAAGCAGAGGGGAAGAAGGTTGACTTTGGGGTCACTAAGGCCCTGGGACTTAAACTGATGATAACAACTGCAAAAAAACTCAAACCAGTTCTTTCTATGTTTATAGGGAGTCATGTGGCTGTACCACTAGTGAATTGGGCTAGTAATAAGAATGTTGCAGTTCAATTCCCTGTTGTTCCAAAAACGCCTTGGGCTAGGCACTTCAGCACCCTACTTGCTTCAGGGTGAATGTCCCTGTCCTTGCTCTGGATAAGAGTGTCTGCTGAATGACTAAACGTAAATGTAAGCACGGCGTGGACAGATTCAAGTCCCTAATAGATTCATTTGCTGATCATTCACCCCGTACACGACAGCTCGTCTCCGCATAACAAAAGGAAGGGTTAATCTCCCACACATAATCCCCCCCCCCATTCTCTCATTCAAAGCCTGCTCTGGTTTGGCAAGACAGATGGACTGCTACTACCCCCCCCCCCCCCCCCCCCCCACACACACACACACACAGACACACACACAGACAGAACCCTTAGCTGCATGGCTAGTATCATCATACCAGCTGTAAACACCGATGTGATGTATGCATTGTGTAGTGCTGAGGTTACAAACTCAGTCAACCTGTACACTTTCAAAGAACATACACATTTACGCTTAATGAATACGATATTTGTTATTTGTTAATTGTTATTTTAAAAAGCGTACCTATTTATTCCTTTTAAAAGTGACAAAACGTTCTGAATGTATTTATTTTATTTTGTAGACGATTTTATCCAAAGCGATTTACAAGAAAGGATTATGAAGTTAAGATTGAATTATACGGTAATATAGTGTAAAATATAGTCGAAGCTTGGTCATGCAGACGGTAGAGAGCAGGCAGGCTCAGGACCGGACGGAGAGAGGGACAGGAGGCTGGGAGGCGCGGATGATAAACTTGAACCTGCCTTGAACCCTCGGACACCAGTCAAGTTTACGGTGTAGCCAACAGTGAGAAGCGGTTTCTTTCGCTCTTCCTTGTCTAAAACTGAAACCCGTGAAGATGATCATACAGGACATATGGTCTTTTCCCCATTTAGCCTTTTATCCTAACGTCTTGACAAAAACGTGACACGGGGGAATTGCTACTTACCAGGCGTTTGCTGTAACGAGGGTGTTGGTCGTCCATGATTTCTACGGCAACAATGTAAGGAAGAGATCAATTTAATATCGTAGATTACATCATAAATGACAGAAAAACATCTGAGACCACCGATGATCGCAGTGACTGTATGAATAGTTTCACGTTAGACTAGCCTGCTAAACTTGCCCATGTTAACACGGCACAGAAAGACAGTGTAGCGCTGTTTATCAGTGACAGTGACCAGACTTTACTTGTCTAGCCACAAATATCAAGGCTAGAGAGCTACTTGTCACACTATGTAACACTCGTAATATACGTGCTGAGATTTATAAATTCTCCATAACCATCTTTGTATAGCGGATCGTTCATATCTACTCTCCATTGTCGTAGATGAAGACTAGCTAAGATCGCTTAGTTAGACCAGAACCATGTCGGCATCATAAGAAATAAGTAGAGCCAGTACTGCTACATTTCCAGCTGGGGAGTTACAGCTTCTGTACGAATAACTAACGACACAGACAGTCTACTACCAGGTCGACACTAGTAGCCAACTAGCTAGTTATTAGGGTCATGAGATATTTGAACAAAATAAGATATAAATGGAGGGTGTTTCAGTCAGCTAGCTCATCTTACCAAGGTAGCTAGGCTAGCTGTCCCCTATACAAAAGGACATTAACATACAATTACACGCTTCTATGGCTCCTGCTGGCTACTGTCGCTTACGCAGCGCAGGGAATTAAAGGTGTAAATGTCGCACTTTCATTGTTACGACCTCAGTAAATTGTTTGTTGCGGTCGGTAGCTGGTCTATAAGCTACGAAAACGACAGCTTTGTGCTTAATGGGAACAGAGAAATCGACGAGAGTCCCTTTCCACTCGCTAGCGTTGTGCTAGCAGTATGCTAGTGTGTTAGCATGCTAGCACGAAGAGCTTCACTAGCATCGAAATGCTCCAACAAGGAACGACAGTTTGTTATTTAGCTTGAGAACTTTTCGTCCTACCTCTCAATGACTTCCGACGGGTTTAACGTCTCTAACGGGGTCCTGACGGGTAGCAATTATGGGTTCGCGGTCAAGTTCGTCTCCATTGTACGTAACTGCAGCAATTCTAGTTTGTTATCCTTGTTATTGTGCCGTAAAGTTAAAACGATCCGCTTCGGGCCGCCATTTTCAGTTAAGCACCAAACACACATACACCCACCAAGACCACAACCCGAACCAGAAAGATCCGCCTCCTACTAACCTAGTGACCAATGACAAACAGATAAATCATCGGTGGAATCTTATGATTGGATATCGTTTATGATTTCACACGGTAGAACGTGAGTTTGCGTTAACCTGTGTCTGCTCGGTTTGTATTAAGAGGTACACCGATTACTTTGTTTGTGTTCGAGTGTGACACACGCGCATACGCCGTTTTGTTCAAGAGAAATGAATCGAGTAAACCTACACCTAAGATGCACCCACGTGGTGTCAGTGAAACCCAGCAGCCTATAGCTGTAAAGATCCCTAAAATGGGAGCGACGTCTATTCGTTAAGGTGTTAAAATGAGGTCAACGCTTAAACATATCCGTTTTGTGTAGAATACATTTTTACGGGAAAACAAATACTGGACAGTAGTAGGAACATGTCTACTTTCCATCGCATAGTAGCATATTCAGTGGTGAAAATAGACCCAATCCTAAATATAAGAACAACGCAACATTACCACACACACATTATATTTTATTACGCAACAAGCTTTACTTGGCTGACAATCACACTGAACGAGTGACAATCCGCTGTCACTTGAAACACCATCAGCCCTTCCAGCAACACAACACACACTGACAGCATACAGATTAACATCGCATGACAACCACATACAACCATTGCCTACGTGAAGAAGAAAAAAAATAACGACCATAAAGCACAGTACTATAATGTAATCGACTACCATTTTGGTCAAACATAACACATTTTGCACACGTTTACTTCACACGTCAAATATTGGTTTAACGTTTGCTTTTGTAATCATCCACCAGGTGGGGGCATTCTCACAATCCATAGGACATTCTCAGAACTAGAGTCCAAATTAAGGATCCTTAGACGGGGGATAAAAATCCATGTCAGTAAGATCATTTGGTGGGCTAAATCAAAATACATTTAACAGCTATGAGAAGTTTTGCTACACCTCATACAATAGATGGGCAGGTGTGAAGGGGAGGGAATTGGGATCAATAAACGGACCACATCTTTTGTATTATTATTATTATTATTATTCCTTTTAGATATCAAAAGTTAGGAAAGAAGAGGTACAATTCAGTCATAAACCATCTGACCAATGTAAAACAATTCACCCTGGAACAAAAAAAGAGAAAGAAATCCATGAATCAGACTTTTGTTACAGACGTAAAGTGTAACTGATTGAACTTCAAATCGGTTTAAAAATACCCTTTTTTACCTGCTTTTAATCCCTATGAGAAAAAGCTGTACAGGTAGGAAAACCCAACGATCCCGAGGATGGTACAGCACAGCATGATCATCATCTTCTTCTGCAGGGTGGATGTGTGTCCAGAGGAGGTAGAGAGGTGAAGACCAGGAACAGGCGAGAAAAAGAAGAGTATGAGGGGGAGAAAATATGAAAGGACAAACCAGACAGAAATATGATCTGGCCTAATGATCCAGATATTAACTGAATCAAAATGACAGAATACCTTCACCACATGTTCAGCTTTCACCTGTCTATGATTACCGCTTCAAATTCAAAGACATCAGTCATGGCCGTATGATCTCTACACGACCAATTGAAATAGGAGCACGAATAAACTTACTCATTTCCTGGAGTTTCTTAAGGGATGGAAGAGTGGGGTCGAAGGAAAAAACCAAGGAGAAACAGGAGAGGGGAAATGTGTGTGAATATATTTATGTATGTGTAAAAGACTGAGGAAGATATGGAATCTTACCTGTTTTGGCACACATGGACTACATAATACACACGCGCACACACATATATACTACGACCACATCATAAAAAAAGAAAAAAAACTTTTAATTCCATAGCAAAAACGTTTGGATGGGCTAATCACTTCCGGTTTCATTCAAGCCTAGCCATTGGACACATTATCTAAGGGCTGGAAGAAGACAACATTAAGGAGTAACACAGGAGAGGGGGCTGATTTGCATCTGAAACACTCAAGACACCAGACAGCTTTCTTGACCACTCAGGCCAAAAAGGCTGTGTGCGCGTGTGTGTGTGTGTGTGTGTGCGCGCATGCTTTACTGAGCCAACAACACTACAGAACTGACAGTGGAGACTCTAGCAGCAGGGATCATGTTCCTCAACAAGATCAAATCTTGCTGGGTCTCTTCTCCAACACAAATATCTTTGGTGAT
This sequence comes from Neosalanx taihuensis, assembly GCA_030340665.1. NCBI lineage: Eukaryota > Metazoa > Chordata > Actinopteri > Osmeriformes > Salangidae > Neosalanx > Neosalanx taihuensis. Next base: position 5,622,704 of record CM059302.1, read on the forward strand.
GAAAGCAAAACACCCTTCACGAATGGCTTATAAGATACAGTAGAGGGGGAAGACAGACTTGTCTTAGTAGGCGAGAGGAAGACCAATGGCAAGATTATAATAGAGAGGGGTGGGGGGGTGAATCCCATTACCCACATTTGGAGTGTTCTTCTAGTCATTCAGTGTGCGGACAGTGGATGAAGATTAAATTAGTTACATATATAAATATATATATATATTACAGGATAATAAAATTCTTTCAGAACATTTAGAATAACGATTTAACGACAGGATGTGTACATTCGGATGTGTCGATTTCCACTTCAAATTCCCTTGTACTCCGAAAGATCAAAAAGTACTTTGACCGTTGCCAGGTCCCTTCCTGTAGACCCACCTCTCCTCCAGGTGTGAGACTAACGCCCCCAGTACACTGGCCTTCTTTAACCGGTAACCCTCCATGCTGAACCATTCCTTATTGGTCAAAGGGAGAGGGGGTGTGTCTTTGGGCAAGAGGAGTGATTGGCTGAGTCTATGTGCCCCTGATTCTGGACATGATTGCTGGAGGTCAGAGGTTGACGAGGGGGACTGGAGTGATGATGATGATGATGATGATGATGATGATGATGATGAAGATAGGTAGGTGGGGGACGGGGTTCCTCTATAATGTCGTTCCAAGGATGATGGCGAGGAGAAGGACAGCAAGCACGGCACAGACCACAGCCAAAATGATCTTCTTCTACAGGGGAGAGAAAAAGGACCCCAGTGATTGACAGGCATCAGTGGATAGACAGGTGCTGATTACACAGGAAGTTATCAGCATGACGGGCGGGGCTATCATCTGTCAGTCACAGAGGATTCTGACCAACGGAAGATCCTGGTTGCTGGTTTTAAAATGTTTTTGGAAGGCATTTGTTGATGACTGACAGCAGATGAGAGCCACCCTTCACAACACAGTGACCTACGTGCATAGTTACGCTGCTGGTTAAAATTGCCGTTAATGCAGCACCCAGTTGCGCAATTCTCAGTCACTAGAGACCAAAGTACCCTTCCTTACTCTCAACATCACTATAAAAGCCATAGACGCCATAAACATGCTACAGACACATGACAGCAGTGAGCACACCCACACTCTCACTCACACACACACACCTTTCACACATGCGCATAAGCACCAAAATGAGCACAAAAAGAACAATCCTGACACCAACCCCACTAGCGGCTTGCAGCGGTTAACTCCAAAGTCACCGTGGTAACACCCAGCGGAGAGACAGAAAACAAGCACAGGCAAATACCTTAAGTCAACACAAACACACCCTGCGAAAGCCGCAGGGGGAAGGAGAGCGCACGGAGACACGTGCTGCCAGCGCACCAACACACCAGCGCGCCGCGGGCACAGAGAAGCGCAGAGCCCTGGCTGGAGCTGAGCCCTGGCGCCAGGACGGCTTCCCTCCACGGTTACTCACCCTCAGCACCCTGCTGTTACTCCCACCCCGCTGGGCCTCACTTCAAGCCCACGGACAAGCCTATTATCAGGGCCAGTACGGCCAGCAGAACCACCACGACCACCGCTATGATCATCCGTTTCTGTTGGGGTGGGGGACAATGACAATATCGCCTAATGTGACACCTGTTCACTAAGAGAGACCAGGGATTACAAGGAAAGCTTTCTTGACCACATTTAAGGTGTTCATTACTGCAATAACACATTGTGAAACCCTCTGTTGAACAACACGTCCATTTCCACAGCAACCACGTGAAGGGAAGTAGTTGTGTCCACTTCCTTTTTTTATTTGTTATTATTCCCCGAAACCAAGTCAAGAACTAAGTCATTGCAGAATGTGCAGTTATCAACCACAGGTTTTTTTTAAAAGAGAGTTGCAAGAAAGATGAAAACGGAAAGAAGAGAGAGGGAGAAATGCGTGTGCTTTGTATGCTCTGTATGTTATGGGGCGGCTTGTGCGTGCATGTGTGTGTCGGTTAGGAAAGTTGGGTGGGTGAAGACAGGTTAACGGAGCAGGGCCAGGGAGGGAGGGGATGGGATGGGAGGAGGGTCCTCAACAGCAGCCCTCCCGCCTCTCCCCGTCACTCACACGACGAGCCTCCTGCTGGAACTTCGCCGCTTTCTTAGTGTCGGCAACGGCCCGCTCGACGAAGCCCACCGATTGGTCCATGTTGCTCTCAATCCTGTCGATCATCCCGCCCTAACGGGGGGGAGGGGGTGGGGGGTGGTAGGACGAAGCGCAAAGGAAGAGGCGGGGGGAGGAAGACAAGAAGAAAGCCGGGACAGAAGAGAAAAGCAGAACGCCGCACAGGCACGGCGAGTGGTTACGGCGGGGGGCGTGCGCGTGCCTGCTCAGCAGCGCTCGCCACTGTCTGTGGGGTTTTGTGAGGTACAAGGAGCGTGCAAAACGTTACGCTAGCGTTGCTACATGTGCCGGGTCCCACGCGGAGGCTTGGCTCCCCGCTGTGGAGGGACAGCAGTCCACAGTCAGAAGTCATACTGGGGTAGGGGTAGCAACGGAGGCTAGGACGCTAGCAGGCTAAGGAGGGATCACAGTACCTTGCGCGCTTTGCTTTGGTACTTGATGGCTTTTTTGGTCTCCAACTTTGCTGCTTCTATGTGGTCCACGGATTTAGATACGTGGATCTCTATGTTGTTTACTATTTCACCCTGAAAAACACACACAAAAAGATCAAGTCAAGGCGAAGCAAAGAGCTACTTCCAACAAATGTGCCTCCAAAGGTAGACATGCAGAGAATGAGACCAGAGAACGAAAGTGCTTACCTCACACAAGACATTCCCTCAGAAAGCATAGGATAACCAACAAGGTGCATGAGGTTACCGACAAGAGCTCAGGTCGCATTGCGTACATTGTGTATCATAATCATTAGAAGCATTTGATAAACATTGACTGGTGGATCAGAAGGACGTTGTGACTGCGGGGGGGAGGGAGATGGCGTCGGTCGTGAAACAAGGAACGATGAGAAGGTTTAGATGGACGGAGAGAGAGGCGAACCAAGGGAAGAGGACGAGAGAGCTAGGGTCAAAGGGGAGAGGGTAGCTGGTAAGGAGAAGGGGACACGGTGATCAAGGAGAAAGGAAGGGAACGGGAGAAAGTGAAACACGGTATGGTTAAAATGGCGGTTCGTTGAAATGAAGGAGGTATGGAGGGCTGGAGGTTGGGGCTGGAGGGATGGAGGGCTGGAGGGATGGAGGGCTGGACGGATGGAGGGCTGGAGGTTGGGGCTGGGTTTACCTGGCTCTCCACCAGCATGGCGATGTCTATGAACATATCGTGGAGCTCCTTAATGCTGCTCTCCAGCCTTACAATGTCTTTGTGCCGCGCCTCGATCTCATTGAGAGCCTGCTTCGAGATCCCCGAGTCTACAATCTACAGTGAGGGGAGAGGTTAGAGGTACACACACACACCCATCCCCCCCCCCCCCACACACACACACACACACACACACTTACCCCTGCAGTGAAGACTGCAGCATTCCCGCTCTCCAGCATCTCCTCCAGCTCATCATCTGTTGTCGCTTTCCCAGCTAGATAGGGCAGAGGACAGTTACTTCACTTTCGGTGAATGTGCGTGTGCGTCTTTTTGCCCTTAGCAGGTTGCTCGACTCACTGATCTCCAGCTGTCTCTGGATGCGGCCTTTACTCCTCTCCCTGAAGTCCACCTGGGCCTCGTTGTACTTGGTCATCACCTCCACAAACTTCCTGGACAGCACGGCATGCTGGGAGAACGGGTATAGGGAAGAGTAAGTGTGGAACTGAGGCGACGGAGGGGTGAGGGTTGGCTCTCTTCGATCCTGACCTGCGATTTACGGATGCGCGTGTCCGCCGAAACTCTCTCCTCCTCCTCCGACTCCAAATTCCTCTCGATGGCTGATGACCGAAAAACGGTGTTAACAGAGCAAGGCTGCTGGGGACCAATCAGCATTCACCTGGGGACCCGACTAATCAGCCATGTGGGACGGACTCACTCTTTAGCTTATTGCGGGCGTTGTTAGCCATCTTCTTGATGTCGTTGGTGATGGCCTCCAAGTCGTCCTGCGTTTCTGAAGGCAGGGAGGGAGGGGTTGAATGACAGACATGCCACAAAAAAACGAAAGTGTTACGTCATAAAAGTGGAATCAAATGAACAACGATGGCGGGGGTGGAGGGATGGGTAGAGAGGGAGAAGTCCAGAGATGCAGGGAGGGACGGTGAAAGAACGAGGGATCTTTACTCTGGTCTGACGTGGGAGCCGAGAGGATGACAGAGTAGAGCTTCTTGACTTCAGCCACATTCTCGTCAATCTTATCGATACTGGATCTGATGTCTTCGATCTGGAAAGGAGAAGAAGGGGAAAGAGAAAAGGAGAGAGAAATACAGTGACAGAGAGAGAGAAAGAGACACAGAGAGAGTGACCGAGACAGAAAGAGTAAGAGAAAGAGAGAGAGAGAGAGAGAGAGAGAGACCCAGACAGACAGAGAGACAGGGATAGAGAAAGCGAGAGAGAGAGAGAGAGAGAGACAGACAAACAGACAGACAGAGAGTGCAAGATGGACAGAGAGAGACAAAGACAGAGACAGAGAGAGACAGTCACCACTCCCCCAGCATCTCCCTCTCAACTACATGAGCACACCACAACCAGACCCCCTCCCTCACCTGAGAGAAGAACTCATCCATGAACGCTGCATTGTCCACGGCGATCTCCACCTCCTCATCGTCATTGTCGCAAGTCTAAGTACAAACAGTGGTGTTAGACAATGCACACACACACAAAAGACACACACACACTGCCATATATACCCAGATGAACATGGTTAGGGAGAAATTACAAATGTACTAGTCTTGTGTTCGTCTTGTTTAAGATCCAGAACCCAGACTGAATTCACAGCATTATTGGAGAAGGACTACACCATGTAGTCTCATCCACAAGACATAAAAAAAACATTTTATTTTGTTAAAACCCAGCAATGTTCTTCTGACAATACATGATTCCCCACCCTCTGTCCACAGTGTGATCCACAGAGTCATCATGCTGACGGGCTGTGGTTGTCAGTGTTAGCCCATCCTCCCAGCTCTGCTGATGCACGGCACGGCACCCATGTTACCGTGTGACCAAGAGACCAAAGTCTCAATGCTTCATTCTCTAAGTCAAACCCTACACATTATCCAAGTCAAACCCTACACATTCTTCAAGTCAGACCCTACACATTATCCAAGTCAAACCCTACACATTCTCCAAGTCAAACCCTACACATTATCCAAGTCAAACCCTACACATTCTTCAAGTCAGACCCTACACATTATCCAAGTCAAACCCTACACATTCTCCTAGTCAAACCCTACACATTCTCCAAGTCAGACCCTACACATTATCCAAGTCAAACCCTACACATTCTTCAAGTCAAACCCTACACATTATCCAAGTCAAACCCTACACATTCTTCAAGTCAGACCCTACACATTATCCTAGTCAAACCCTACACATTATCCTAGTCAAACCCTACACATTATCCAAGTCAAACCCTACACATTATCCTAGTCAAACCCTACACATTCTCCAAGTCAAACCCTACACATTCTTCAAGTGAGACCCGACACATTATCCAAGTCAAACCCTACACATTCTTCAAGTCAGACCCTACACATTATCCTATTCAAACCCTACACATTCTTCAAGTCAGACCCTACACATTATCCTAGTCAAACCCTACACATTATCCTAGTCAAACCCTACACATTATCCTAGTCAAACCCTACACATTCTTCAAGTCAGACCCTACACATTATCCTAGTCAAACCCTACACATTCTTCAAGTCAGACCCTACACATTATCCTAGTCAAACCCTACACATTCTTCAAGTCAAACCCTACACATTCTTCGAGTCAGACCCTACACATTATCCTAGTCAAACCCTACACATTCTTCAAGTCAGACCTTACACATTATCCAAGTCAAACCCTACACATTCTTCAAGTCAGACCCTACACATTCTCCTAGTCAAACCCTACACATTCTCCTAGTCAAACCCTACACATTCTTCAAGTCAAACTCTACACATTATCCTAGTCAAACCCTACATTTTCTCAAGTCAGACCAGCAAAGAACTCAAGACATGGAAACATCTATACATAACCTCTCTTTCCATTCTATTCCCATGACCTAAACGCATACATGCTTGATTCATTAACATTCTCACGCATGCACACGCGCACACGCACACACACACACACAGATTCTCTTTGCCCAACAAGTCACCTGCAGGTCAGCTGATTGTCCTGTGAGCTAACAAAGTGGAGCATGCAGACCACCATGTCCAGAAATGGGTGGTTCAGACTTCCTTTAACTTATCCCAGGCTGTGCTGTAGTTAAACACGCTTGTCAACCCTTGTGCAAATGGAACGGCTATGTGTTCAGTGCGTTTCCTGTTCAAATACATAGAGACACACAACTTGACTCCCGATTCCTGATACAATGCTGATACGTGACCCCACCCCACTCCCAACCACCTACCCTCACCCCCACCTTCCTCCCCCGACACACACACACACACACTTGTGCTGCAGGCAGAAGATAAGTGGTTTCCTTCCTGTGTTCATAAACTCTCTGGTTCAGCACAAATGAAACAGGATTGAGCATGCGAAATACCAGAATAAGATGGCTGGCTTGTGCCGTCTTGAACGAGGTGAGCGCATGCAGATGTGGGCGTGCGCCAACATATGGGCTTGTCAGTTTGACTCTAGACGGCGTGGATGCGAGAGGCGCAGGTTTGCCTATGCAGTTCTGTCAATTATGGGAAATGCCACAGTCCATTTCTGAATCATTCTGTGTCCTTGATGACGTACCACATGGCTTTATAGTCTGAAAGACAGGTGGCTGAGCGGTTAAGGCGTTGGACTAGTGGTCGGAAGGTTGCGAGTTTGATTCCAGGCTCTGGCAATATGACGTTGTGTCCTTGGGTAAGGCATTTCACCCTACTTGTCTCAGGGGGAATGTCCCTGAACTTGCTGTAAATCGCTCTGGATAAGAACATCTGCTAAATGTAAATTGTAAATGTAGATAATCAAGACTTTACGATCTAACACTTTCTACTTATATCTTGAGTAGCCTTTGACTTCCTAGAACACTAACTCTACACAGGCATGTTGATCAGGCGTTTATCTAATGTCATGAAATGCTTTGCTGTGAGTCATGTAATTAGTCTCCCTCCACCCAGGCTATAGGAGTTTAACAATAAAGATGATTTATGGACCCCCCCCCCCCTCCCCCCCATCAATCCTGAAGGCCCAAACACACCTGTATTTAATAAATAGTAGTAGCGACAGTGGGGCAGGAAACACACATCCCTGGCAGTATGGGTGTCCCACAGACTGACGAAGACACAGGAGCCTTAAACATGATGGGGGGAGGGGGGTTGAAGTTGCAGCATACATGAAGGAAACTAGTTTTGAGATTAATAATGGAGGAGAGGATTATCTTCAACAAATGTTACTGGAAAGTGGTGGGAGGCCTTGACAGGACGGGGGAGAGACTATAGAGGTATGGAAGTCGAAATGATGGCGGTTGAAACCCTCTAAGGGGTTCTGGAAGTGAAAACTGAGGAGGCCAACTGAGAATAGTAGGCACAAAGTCCCGCTAGATTTGCTTCCTTGTGAGTCTCTGGTTTATCCAGTTTCAGGTGATCTGATCACGCACAGTAGCCACCATACAGACTCACCGACTCAAGTTAAACATACATGCAACGCACGAGGGATGTAGTAGGACTATATTGCCTTATTCTCGTGACATTTTTATGACAATGGGTCAACCCAACGTTTGGACTTTAATTGAGAGAAATGGCCTCATATATGAACGAACTTCAGAGAGGACAGCCAAATGTGGTTGTATAAGTAGTTTGAACACAACAGCCCATGGCAAATATTTGGCCAACAGTTAGAGGTGGCTATGGCAACATATCCCTATTCCGACAAAGATTCAGTCTGCCTCACCCAAAATGATATGGCATGCTTAACAATGGAATACCTCCCGGATCATTTAATCCATTCATAATTAATAATGCAATGAATATATGAAAAGCTGGAGCAACAATCTGGTTTTCTACAGGCAACCATATGCGGGTCTTGCATAACATCCATCAGTGTCAAAGACTTAAGTGACACCTACATCTTGCATAGCGAATAAAACAGATTCTGATTCTAAGATCCTGAACTTGATCGTTCATACCCAAGAGGCCATCAATGTTTCCCAACCAAAACGTGACCATATAGAATCATAAAACCTTTGAATGAACAACCCTACTGCTTTCGTACCAGCAATAATGTAGGCCTATCTACAATTGTTGTTTTGTATGAGGTCAAGTCAGGATATGACACTGAGTCCTATTAATGCAACATTGTTTCACTCACCGTTGATGGGGTCGGTGGTAACGATCACACGATACGTTTCCGTTCCAGCTCATGTTACAGTGGAAGGTGTATAGGTGGGCTACATCTGTCTGGTTCGTGATCATTACAAATGAATGATGATATTGTAGTTAGAAAACATTTTGCGACTTACCGCTTTGAGTTGCTCCAATCGGTCCTTCATTTTCCTGACAATTTACAGCGTAAACTCAAACTAAGAAAAATATTTAATTTAAAGGGAAACAAGAATAGGATGCTGTTTTAAAAATCGGGATTGCTCAGACAGCTGGACGACAAGCTGCTGGAATGAACACAACCACCCGTGAGTTGACAAGCAACTCCGCTAAAAGTTCTGCCAATGGTTTTTCTTAAAGGATTACTTTTGAAAGTCAAAATGATTATTTTCCGTCGTTTTTCCCCCGTACAATATGGCTGCTGAGGTTAAAGCCCGTTGGTTTTTCGCCAAATCTCCTCGCTCCGGGGATTAAAACAACAGTTGTGTGCAGCCCCGCATAATCTCTCTCTCTCGGGTCCGGTTATCATACTAAAACGCACTTTCTCGCTCACGCATGCGTGTGAGAGGCACCGTGACCGCTGGCTTCATCTGACCACGCCTTGTCCCCTGAACACCGTGGGCTACCTGGCGTGGGTGTTCCCCGATGTCCACCTGTGGATACTTGGGTTGACCTCAAGATACAGGGAGAAATATATTCTGCAAAAAGCAATACTATACAATTGTATAGTCTGTACATAAAAACCCACACTGCATGTAGATTGTTAATATTACACATTACAACCCCTAGTAGTAGTATGTATGACCCTAAATCAATAGGGTTGTATCTCCCAGCTGTTTATCTCCGGTCTATTTTTTTACCCCCATTCCTTTATCCCTGTGTGCACCCTTCCACTTTTATACCTCTCACCCTTACCTCTGTGTGTTTTGACGAGACTGGGTGGAAGTTGCTAGGGAGCTAAGGAGCTAAGATTAATAAAGTCTTCTGAATCTGAAGCATTGTCATGCATCTATGACACTTTTTTTTTTTTTTTTTGCATCTATGACACATACTGTGGCTTTGGGGGTTGTTATGACGTGGCTTTTTGAAAACCGTCGCATCCTTGATTATTGAAATAAAAGACAAATGATCGGTCTTTATGGCCTAACCTACACAAACCCACCACTCCTTTCATTTACTCTCACTCATTCACGCCAGCAAATCAGATGTCATCGCTGTCTCCTTTAAGCCGATAAGGAAACGGGTTATTACAGTCCTGCTGGTAACTGTTGTTGCGGGATTGGTGGCTGTTGCAATTTTACTGCAGCCAGAGTACAGAAGATCAACTAATTTTTTATGTGGTGTTCCTCATTAATTAATTTGAGTGAAACTAGTAATTGAGAATAAATTAGTTGTAGATCACGGTTCTACAACGAGTTTGGCTGAACTATACTGACGCTTGGTGGTGATAAGCAGTAAAGGGCCAGATGGGCGTGTCGTGTCTGTAAACGTCATACGCGTAAGCTCCATTTTTATTCTTCACAAGATGGACGAGTAATATGGTAGCTTTGGGTTGAGGAATACAAAAGTTAATTCCGAAAACTGTTTTAATGACACACGTCATACTCCCCATCTAGTAGATCTGTAATTTTCAGTCTTTGCCACCATCAGTTCATTGATTTATTGTCTATTTTCAAGCACTTAGATTATTGTAAAGCTTCGAAACAAATCAACATTTATGTGTATAACCCATTTTACAAACAATGTCACAAAGGGCTTGTCATATGTCCATAGAACTGCCTCTCAACCAACCTAGAGCTTGTCACCTAAGAACAAAATAATGTCATATTGTCCAGTGTTTGCATAATTTAGTGAATTTTGTCATGGCAAATACCTGGTTTACTTAAAAATTAAACAGCCATGTCAGACTGCAAGAGCATTTGTCTTATTTTAATGCTCAACGGTCAAGGAATACTAAGACAGTAACATCGTATATTCAGAATGTTTTTATTCAAAGTTTATTCCCCGTAGTGCTTCTGGTTCGCCTTACATCAGCATGTGTGAGCTGGGTAAGAGCAGTGAATGGTGCTCAATGATGGGTAGCACATTGCCATGCCAACACTAGGGTGGGTGTGTCTTACAGTGAAATTAGAGAAACACACAACTTCACCAAGTTTGTCTTTTCAGTTTTTTTAAAACACAAACAAAACGAGAAAGAAATGTTCAAAAATAAAAATAAATCTGCAACGGGATTTTACAGTAAAGGGGCCAATCTCCAACAACTTCCGGTCACTGCGGGGGTGGGAGGGGGTTATAGTAACAGGTTAAAGGTCATCGTCTTCATCTGGGAGCGCTGTTTCTGATGCCACCTGGGGGAGGAAGAGGAGAAATCGTACAGTCAGTCATTACCCATGAATACGAGCAACTCTACTGCAGTTCCAAGTACAGGAGGGGATCACATCCTGATATTAAAGCAGCTGGCAGCAGGTCCCTACTTGCAAAAAAACGCTTCCTCATGACTTCACTCTCTAGACAACACCTGCTCCGTTTGAACCAAATCCATCATGTTTTGCTCCCATAATACACTGCAAATCTTTGACTCAGGCCCCAAGAGGCTGAAGGTTTTGGACCACAGGGACAGTGCGGTTCTACTCACTTTGAGGTCGAGCTCGTACTGCGCCGCGAGGGACGGGTCCATCTGGATCTCTGGGGGAGCAAGGGCCGGCATCTCCACAAACTCCAGGTTGGGGTCGCCGATCAGCTTCCTCGCTAGCCACAGGAAGGGCTTCTCAAAGTTGTAATTACTTTTGGCGGAGATGTCGTAGTACTGGAGGGCGAAAAGGCAGAGGTGGTTTGTGGCGATTACGTCAAAACGCTGTGCCGCAGCTCATCAGGGCTGTGGCGGGAAAGTGCAATGGAGAATGCGCCGTACCTGGAGGTTCTTCTTGCGGTGGAACACGATGCTCTTGGCTTTGACTTTCCTGTCTTTGATGTCTACCTTGTTGCCACAGAGGACTATGGGAATGTTCTCGCACACACGCACCAGATCACGATGCCAGTTGGGGACGTTCTTGTAGGTGACTCGGGACGTGACATCGAACATGATGATCGCACACTGGGCTGGAAAGGACAGGAGAGAAGATGTGTGAAGGTTGGGGTTGATAGTAAGAATAATACATAACATTTTCTATAGCACTAATGACAACACAAAGTTCTGAAACAGGTCCTAAGAGTTTTGCAAGGACTTCAATTAAGCAGCTTCAGGGCAAGTAGGAAACCTGCTGCTTAAAATTAGGTCACATTTTAACCAACCCAGGGAGCACAGCTACTAAAGATCCAAGTTGAGAAATCTATATGCTACTAGTGGCCTACCTTGGATGTAGTAACCATCGCGGAGACCACCAAACTTCTCTTGACCAGCTGTGTCCCACACGTTGTACTTGATGGGTCCTCTGTTGGTGTGGAAGACCAGTGGGTGAACTTCTACTCCCAGAGTGGCTGCAGGAGGGAAGAGGACAAGTTTAAACACACATAGGCAACTCAAAGTTGTGTTCTGCAGTTCCAGAATGTTGACTGTGTTCCACTGAAGGAACATTCTATGACTCGCATTCCTTACAGATACCCAAGGGGTGGGTGCACTTGGGTGGATGCACCTGTATAACGCTTCTTTAATCTGACATGACTAAGCATTCTTCAACTTGACACTGGCCTCTGGGTAGTTGCAGTAGTTACATTTTATGCCATCAACAGCTGAAATGAATCATAAACTAAAGTTCAATTGTATTGTTAAGACTTACCAACGTATTTCTTCTCGAACTCGCCCGTTAAGTGTCTCTTCACAAAAGTTGTCTTTCCTGTACCTCCATCACCCACCAATACAAGCTGTGAGAGGGATAGAAAATGTCGGTATTAGTCCATCGGCTAATCATTAACTAATTAACACGCTGTGTAATTAAGCCATGTTTGGGGACCTACCTTAAACTGGACCGATGGTTCGACGACTTCTGCCATTGTTGTTCTGTCGTGGTCTCGTGTTCTCCTAGGACATATGAAAGAATTATTAACGTCCCTTCACTAATGTTAACGGCTCGATTACCCGGCGGTACATTAGCTAGCACACATTGGGAGCAAAACTAAAACTACATGTTGGTAAATTAGCAAGTCTGCAAAAACAAACTGGTTCGGCAGCGTCGTGGTGAGCGCTATCATCACTGCTAGCACTGCTGAGTGCTAATGCTAACCAAGTTGGTATTTTTTGGGCGGTATAAAGCACATTACGCCATCTCTATTGTACAATTCATTCCCTATTTTATAGCTTGCATTATTCTCACACAGCGGAATATGCAGATTTAAGTAATAGTTTGTTGTGGTCATTTTCATATATATATATATATTTTTTTTTTGTGACAATTACAAAGGTTCGGTTTACGTAAGCAGTCGATAGCTAACGTGGCTGTTGCTAAATGCGGCTAGCTGAGCTCCAGTGAGAGGCTAGTTTGCGCCACACAGCAGCGCTGCCGCACTTTTCTAGTTTCGACTGGAACAATGTGCACAACACGCACAACTCTGTTCCCTGGTTCACCAGTTAAAACATGTTGATTTGGCTTCTGAATCATGCAAGATGGGTGTTCCTCGTTTAATATACGAATTTGAAAGTAACAGTGATGATTAAATACCGTAATCCAATTAACTACAATAAATACAAACTCAGAACAACAATATTAAAAAGCAGGTTCCTTCCTCTCTAACTCGCTAGCTTGCTAACCTGTTAGCGCGGCATGGAAGCCATTCTTATCACAAAGCTAAACGGCTAAAATGCCATGTTAGCCTGAGATAACAGACAAAAACGGCGCCCATAACGCAATTTGACAACACAAACATCATTCTTAAATCTGTAAAAATGTACACACTGCCTACCTAGAAGTATGTAGTTTGGCAAAAATACGATTAAAATGCCTGTAAATTGAATTTAGATTTGCACGACATCAGGGAAAAGGCAGAGACTCACCCGGCGCTGAAGCGAAGAGGGAAAGAGTAAATGGCTGCGCTCGCGGGAGATTCAGCGTGGATATGTGTCAGTTTCCGCCCAGGTCACGTGATCATCTCAAGCGGTAAAACGCATCTTTGTGCGCAACAATTTAACGGCAAAGTTATATATTTTTTAAAGCATAAGATTCTTCGGTGTCTTGTGCCAGCCTTAATTCTCAGTTAGCCTTATGATGCTTATTTAAGTTATTTACAATGACAATTCAGGAACACTTCAAATGAGACATTTCGGTAGCTTTTCTTCATATTTCAATAGACATTTATTCATATCAGGCAAACGCATTTTTGTGCCCAACAATTTAACGGCAAAGTTATAAGTATAAGCTCCTTCAATGTCTTTGTGGCAGGCTTAATTCTCAATTTGCCTAATTATGCTTATTTAAGTTATTTACAAGGGACCCTAACCCTAACAACCCTAACCCGTCAAATGAGACATTTTCGATAACTTTTCTTAATATTTCAGTAGACATTTATTCAGATTAGGCCTGCTCTTTATTATTTATTTGAGTGTTTATATATGCCTGTGCATGCTGGCTTTATTGGTCTTCTGTTGAGTTAATTGTTATAATTCTCTTTACAGTGATTATTGCCAACGAGCTAAGTCATTTTCCAGAATTACATTTATGGGTGTATTCCATGTCTATCTGTTAAGGTAGTCTGACTGGATGTTGGCAGCTATTTCAGCCTCCCATCGGTCTCCATTGTTGAGAAGCTTCCCTTTGTTGTACAGCAGCTCCTCATGGCTCTCAGTGGAGAACTCAAAGTTTGGTCCCTAAGGAAGAAGAAAGGAAGAATGTGAAAAACGTTCAGGAACGTTGCTAGCGCTTTATGTAGCACCATGGTCCTGGAGGAACGTTGTCCTGTTTTGTTAATTGTGTACAACCATACATGATTGAAATTACACTAACAACCACTTGACTTGACTTGAAAACAGAGTGCTTCCCTCACCCAGACCAACGCTCTTCTTCCAATGCTTACGACCATCTAAATCCCCAGACCTACAAGTATTAAGGAACTCCCTTTATTGGAACGGTATGTCCCAGAAACTCCAACACCTCCACAATGGCATCAACAGGACAGCTTTCTGAAAGAAGCCGCAGTCGCTGCACTTGGTCATGACAATGTCGTAGTGGGTGGTCCTGCGGCTACTGTCAGCACGCGTTTCTGCCTTGATGGTGATAGCCTGGGGTTAACGCAGGGCGACAGAGAGCACTTCCCATGTATGATGAAGATGGTAAGATAGTAATGGTACAAGGTGTGTGTTTGTGTGTGTGTGAGTGTACCTGGGCAGGGCAGATGGCCTCGCACAGCTTGCATGCGATGCAGCATTCCTCTCCGTTAGGGTAACGGCGCAAGGCGTGCTCGCCTCGGAAACGTGGAGACGGGGCCTTTCTCAAACGGATAGTTGATGGTAGCAGGCTCGCGGAACAGGTAGCTCATGGTCACACCCAAACCTGGAGGAGGGTGAGCAATCTGGTGTGTGTGTGTGTAACCTTATTTGTGTGTGTGTGATGAAGATGGTAAGATAGTAATGGTACAAGGTGTGTGTGTGTGTGTGTGTGTGTGTGTGTGTGTGTGTGTGTGTACATCAGTGTTTGTGTATTTTACCTCTGAAGAGCTCAGTCAACAGGAGAATCTGTCTGTGATTGACTTCATATCAGTGGGCCGCTCTTGATTGTTGACATACTCTATCTAGATAAAAGAAGAGTGTCTCATACATGGCACCGGCTAGTTGATCTGCTTGTCTCGTGCAGTCATTTGAATATTTACATTTACTAATTTAGCAGACGCTTTTATCCAAAGCGACTTACAGTAAGTACAGGGACATTTTTCCCTGAGGCAAGTAGGGTGAAGTGCCTTGCCCAAGGACACAACGTCACATAGCCACAGGCAGGGCTCGATCTCACAGTATATACACACACTTGTTTTTCACTCACTGTAGGCCTCTCTCTGCACACTGAGGCTGAAAGGATAAACTAACCCAGGGTTGGCTCCAAATGTGCCTGTCCAGGACACAGAGCAAAGATGTTGAAGCCATTTCCCCCATTTTGACTGCTTCATTAGCATCCTATAGCATTAGAGGTTAGATATACCCACTGCACAACCACATCAAACAAGTGGGGCCCAAGATCTCTGATTGGAAAGAAGTTGGCATAGTGACAATTTACCTGGCCTAGTTGAGAAATGCAGCACACGCAAGGAAGAAATCACTGCAAAACAAGCTAGTAGAAAGAAAGAGGAGGAAGAGACCTCATCTGACCTTACGAATAAAGACGTCAGGAAAGACGTTCAGCTCGGGGACATTCCCAAAAAGCAGCAGTAAAAATAACGCATTCTTTAACTGAATTGAATAATTAAATACGCTTACTATATTCTCGCATGAAACACAATCTAAGTTTAGCGACCCTGAGAACTATTTTAGGAGCTAAACACATGAAACTGTGTTTAGACAGACATATAAACAGACATATAAAACATAAAGTTCCATTATCAATGAAGCGCATTTATAGAAGTCGGTATGTTGCTGATAAACAAACACGGTTACATTCACGTTCAAATAGCCTACTTAGTTTGGACCACAATAACAATACATATGAGTTATACGTATGTAAATGTTGTTAAACACAAAGTATCAGCCTACCAGAAGCAGCTTTCCAGCCAGAAGTCTCACACCTTGTCCAGCCAACAGTCTCACCTTGTGCATAGCTTTTGTTGACAGCCACTAGGGGGAGTATTGCCCTTAGATCAGTGAAGGCTGGTGAAGGTTTCAGAGGAATGATGGCACATAGGCTGGACAGAGAAAAGGGACAGTGTAGATGTTGGAATAATGTACTTTCATCTAAATAGTTTTGCTTCACAATTCCCTGTTTTGATGAGGCTACTCCTTGTTCTTCAGCTGGCTTTGGGGAGGGGGGGGCATGTATTCTTAAAAATGGAATACCATTTTATAATCCACAATTCACACAAGCTATTTGTTGTTGTTATCACTACAGTATGAATTTAGGCTAATAAACCATATAAACTACAGCTGCACATCCATGTCTATCTTTTGCTTGTGCGCACACACACACACACACACACACACACACACACACACACACACACACACACACACACACACACACACACACACACACACACACACATACATACGCAAGAGGAAGTCATACAGAAATTCTCTTCCTCTACAGTCACCTGAGGGCAAAACACTTCTCCTCCAGCAGCAACATCACCAGCTGAAACATCTGTGGAGTTGGACATTTAAAGGTATTTGTCCGATCATCTTATCAGTTTTAATATTACAGGCTCTGGCTTAGTTCACAGGGATAGAGAGGAAGTTGACAAGGTTTGTACTTCTGCATTAACTGTACAGATCAATTTGATGATGATACAGTATTTAGACAGTATTTTCTTAGCCATACACTCACTTGCTCCTCTTGTGGTTATTTAGGCAAGTAATATAACATACTGCAACATAGCAGTAAATCGCAGTAGCAGTAGAAGCCTAGAAGTAAATAGTATTGTACAGTTCAAAAACTATGTTCCCATTTGCTTTAGCATATGTTCCACAAATGTTCCCATTTGCTTTAGCATCTAATACAATCTCTTTTGGTAGACTAGTCCCTCTCACAGCAACTGTCAGTTAGCGTTGACTGAGTGTGTCCTCTCCCTTCACTTCAGGAACATGCAGAGTTCGTCCACTCCAACCCCAAAAGACCCGGGTGTGGAGGAAGCTTCTGGTTCTGACACAGAGTCACGGGTGGAGACGGACCGATTTGGTTTTCTTTTGAGGAATGGATTTACTGCCGAGTTAGTACCCTCACTGAGAGACCTCTTCACACACCACCTCACACCTCTCTCTCTCTCTCTCTCTCTCTCTCTCTCTCTCTCTCTCTCTCTCTCTCTCTCTCTCTGACAAAAGATGAACAGTAATATTGTGCATTCTTTGAAGCCTGCGTCATGTATGTACACTTTGTACAGCCTCAGCATGCATGTGAGACGGGTGTCCGTCAGCTACAATCACCCAACGACTGCACACATACATCCTGACACCACCGTCGTGTGGGTTTCCTGTTTCCTGTGTTGTTTGCATCATCGTCTTTGTGACAAAACCTAAAGGTGCGAATGTCACCTCCAGTAAATAGAGCGGCTATTGGCTAGACTTTTTCCCTAAAACATTTACACTTACACCACAGCCAGGGTTAAAACTGGGTACTTTCTGATTACTAGCTCAACTCCCTAACTGACTCCGCCACAATTCCCTAAAAACCATGAATAGACAAGAACATAGTGGCACTGCAGTAAGACATGAATGTAGGGGTGTTGCTGTTTGGCTGAGCATGCATTGTTTGCAGGAGCGAGGGACCACTGCCCGAGTTGGTTAGACAGAGAGAGGCTAAGTGGATCAATCTCATCAGCCAATGGGATCGTGTTTTACAGAAGAAGACCAGCAAGGTGTGTAACAGCCAGGCTGGGAATGAACACGATGTGTCACTCATGACAATTTGTGGACCACAGAGACCCTCTTATCATCGGTGTACCGATCCAGGTTAACAAGTATTGTCTGTGTAACGCAACAAGGCATGACACCAGAACAAGCTGCCCTCTGAAAGATTCGATTTTCAGAATGATTATTGGTCTATAAATGAGCTGTTTCAGTTGGATTAGCCCAATAGCCCAAGACACATGATCCATACTCTGTAATACATCATCTGTGTGTGTGTGTCCCAGGTCAAAGAGCATTGCCAGAAGGGTATCCCAGCATCCCTCAGGGCTAAGTGCTGGCCACTGCTCTGTGGAGCCACAGACAAAATGAACAAGAACAATGACCTTTACAAGGTAGGAGAAAGATGATACACCAACATAGTGGTCTCTTCATAGTATTACTGTTGGTAGAGATGAGGATTTGCAGAAAGAATACTGTGATTTTTTCATGCTCGTAGAGTGTGAAGTTGTCATAGTCTCTCTCGCTGTAATGTCTCTCTCTCTGCATCAGTCTCTGGACTCCAAGGAGGCACTGCAGACCTGGGTGGACGTGATTGAGAGAGACCTAGACCGCCAGTTCC
This sequence comes from Neosalanx taihuensis, assembly GCA_030340665.1. Classification (NCBI taxonomy): domain Eukaryota; kingdom Metazoa; phylum Chordata; class Actinopteri; order Osmeriformes; family Salangidae; genus Neosalanx; species Neosalanx taihuensis. The sequence goes on from CM059302.1 coordinate 5,641,190, forward strand.
CCTTCCACGAGATGTTTGTCTCCAAGGACGGCCATGGGTAACAAACAAAAGCAGATACAAAGTACACTCAGCGCCATTTTGTTCCCTCTGTCCACTCATTTCAATTGTCATCACTTCTCATATCGCAACAAGCAACAAATCCTATGTTTGAATACCCGTCACCCCAAACTGAATCATTCTCCATTAGCTTAACTAATGCAGGGCTGATGTTGCCATGTGAAATCTGAAGATACTTAAACCACAGACACACAGAGCCTCGTTCAATAGTTAGATGGTGAGAAAGTTGATCACACCATTTTCTGTGATTGTGTGTGCAGCCAGCGCGGTCTTTTCCGGGTTCTGAAGGCCTTCACCCAGTACCAGCCTGAGGAGGGATACTGCCAGGCCCAGGGGCCAGTCGCTGCTGTGTTGCTAATGAACATGCCTGCTGAGGTATGCTAGTACCACACACACACACAAATACAAAGATTAGCATTACAGGGTGCACCTACAGTAACCAGCTTCTGGCAGGTTATGGTCCATTGAGAAGGAATCTCTGGATGACTATTGTGAGCGTGTGTCAAAGGTGACTCAAATCCACTTTGAAAGACAAATCTAAAGGGGTTTCTAGAGTGAACTATCAACTTAAACAGTCTCCCTGTGCTCCTCTGTGTATCCTGCAGGAGGCCTTTTGGTGTCTGGTGCAGATCAGTGAACAGTACCTGCCTGGCTACTACAGCCCCCTGCTGGTGAGGAGGTCTCACTACACTTTCACACAAACACAATGAGCAACTGTGATGAGGAAAAATGTATTGTTCTACCATTTGCAAACTAGGAAACAATGTGCTCATATCACTCATATCAACCACGCTTCAATATGGTGTTGCAGAACCTGTTCAAACATGGTTTGCGTTGTTTCCAGGAAGGGGTTCTCTTCGACGCCACCATCCTCACCTGGGTTTTAAAGAGGGAGTGTCCCGCGGCCCAAAGGCACTTGCAGAAACACGGGGTGGAGCCTCTCATGTTTGCCACCGATTGGTTGATGTGCCTGTACACTCGTCACCTGCCCTTCAACACACTGCTACGAGTCTGGGACCTTTTCTTCTGTTATGGTAGGACTCAATCCATGCAACAAACATCGAGTCCTTCATGCATCTGATTCCTCCATAACATTTACCTTCATACTTCACCCCACTCTCAAGTCTCAGAAAGCGTGTCACTCTCTCAGCCAGAGCCAGAGCCTGTGCTATGACAGGTTCTCCAAGGTGTTTATTAAATGTGTGCTTCTGAATCTGAATGAATCTTCCTTTCCGTGTTATGTGTGGGTCATCTCTCTCTTTCTCTGTCTCTCTCCCTTCGTCCCCCAGGGGTGCGGGTCCTGTTCCAGGTGGCAGTGGTGCTGGTGCGTCGAGTCCTGGGCCGGGCAGAGCAGCGGAAGGAGTGCCAGGGCCAGATGGAGACTCTGGAAAAGCTGAGGTCCATCAGGGAGGAGGTGCAGCAGGAGGACAATGCCTTCATCTCAGAGGTCAGGGCAGGAGGAGGGGGCGTCTTTGTTTTGATATCAAGGGGCTGCCCACTTGTGTTGATCTGATCTCAGCTACAGGAAATTGGAGGAACAATTAGAATGGAACATGTGGAGGAGGGACAGCTCATCTTCAACCAATGAGCGAGCACAGACTTGTTGGGCTTACGCACTTCTAAAGATGAACCGCCTCTATCAGTTACACTGATTGGAGAAACTTATGACAGTACCTTACATATGTACCTTACCTATGCTGTGTTTGAAGATAATCCTTTATTTGTCCCGCAGTGGGGAAATTTTAGTTTGCAATTCAATATTGCGGTTTTACATATGAGATAGTACCTTTACCTATGTGCAAACGACAGTACATTCCTGAGGTACAACGATGATCTGACTAAGGGATGTTCAAATCCTGGTCCTCAAAAGCCCCTGTCTTGACAGTGTTAGAGGTTTCCCTGCTCCAGTACGCCTGATTCTAATGAATAGTCATTATGAGGCTTCCACAGAGCTTGATAACGACCCATTCATTAGAATCAGGTGTGTTGGAGCAGGGAATCATCTAGAACTGTCAGGACAGGGGCTCTCAAGGACCAGGATTGGACACCCTTGATCTGACTCCCTCCCTCCCTCCCTCCCTCCCTCCCTCCCTCCCTCCCTCCCTCCCTCCCTCCCTCCCTCCCTCCCTCCCTCCCTCCCTCCCTCCCTCCCTCCCTCCCTCCCTCCCTCCCTCCCTCCCTCCCTCCCTCCCTCCACAGGTGTGTTCTGTGCGGCTGTCAGGGAGAGACCTGGAGAGGCAGACGGAGCGAGAGCTGGAGAAATGGAAGAAAGACCGGCCCTCCTCCACCTTCGACCCCCGGGGCCGTTGCTACGGATACCGCATGGCGTGGGAAAAGGCACGGCAGAAGGAGGCCGAGCACGACAGGAAGGAGAGGCAAAAAGGCAATCTCTCTCTTCCTCTTTTTCGCTCACCTTCCAGCCTCTCCCTCTCCCCCTCACTCCTCCACAAGCGGTGGACTACAGGGAGGAAGACAGCAAAGGAGGAGAGGAGTGAGGTGGAAAAGATGCTGAGGAGGGAGAGCTGGATGGATAGCAGCCCAGCGATGATGCAGGGTGTTCTAGAAGAGGAGGTCTTTATGAAACCCAGTGTTCCGCTCTGGGACAGAGAACCAGAAGGGGAACCACCGCCGTCCAGTAAGCCATCAAAGGAGAAGAGAACTGATACAGGCCAAGCCCCAGAGGACAAAAAAGAGGTCCAAGAACCCCTCCATGAACATGGCGCTACCTCGAATGATCCCCACCGATCACCGGTTCCAGGACTGCAAAGTAGCAGGAATTATCAGGGTCCGGTTTCAGGCCTTAGGACGGTCACCATAGAAATACAGGAAGAGAGGGCTGGATGGTCGAGAGAGAAGGAACACATGAGAGGAACATACACAGTGAACAAAATCACCACAGACGCTGAAGCAGAGACTGAGGCAGGGACTGGCACAAAGGTGAGGACAGAGGCAGGGACAGGACCAGAGGCAGGGACAGGGCAAGAGGGAGAGCCAGTGGCAGGGACAGGGCAAGAGGCATGGACAGGGCAAGAGGCAGGAACAGGGCAAGAGGTAAAGCTAGAGGCAGGGACAGGGCAAGAGGCAGGGACAGGGCAAGAGGCAGAAACAGAGGTAGGGACAGGGGCCGGGACGGTCTCAGGGTCAGAGAATTTATCAAAGGGAGAGACAGAGTTTGAAACAGGGGAAGAGGCAGGAAAGGTGGTAGAGATTGGAACAGAGTCAGAGACATGGATGAAGGTACATGCAAGGCTCAGAATGGAGATCAGGACAGAGACAGAAAAGTTAGATGCAGGGCCTGAGACAGAGTCAGGAACACAGCTAGAGACAGAGCTAGAGAAAGAGGCAGGGATAGAGATAACGCCAGACAGAGGGCCAGGGACACAGCTAGAGACAGAGCCAGAGGCAGGGAGACATAATGAGGCAGAGAAGAACATAGAGGAGAAGGGAAGTAGACAGATCAAATCACACATGGTTCACCAAGAAATAAGTATCAACACAGAGACAGACACAGGGCCCCAAAGAGGCCTGGAGTCAAACAAAATGGAGGAAGAAACTAAGACTGAGCCCCAGAGAGACACAGAAAACACAACCCACCCCGAGAACAGGGAGGACAAAGACCTGGAATTACAGACGCACACCCAGGCTGACACAGGAAAGGGTACTGACACGCCCGCAGACGCCCTGACAGAAAAAGCAAGGACACACCCAGTTGAGGAGAACGAATGCGAGGAGAGGCAGACCTACATCAAGGCAGTGCAGGAGACACACATAGAGATGTCGCATGGACACACAGAGATGAGGACAGGTGCTAGTGAGCCATTGGAGACAGGGACCCGAGAGGCAGGTGAACGAGGACCAACCCTGACTGGAGGAGAACCAGAGACAGGCACACTCTCTGACCACGAGGGGCTTCGCACAGAGACAGGACAGACAAATGCCGATGCAGACAGACAGGCGGAGGAGGAGACAGACATGCCCGGAGAATCGAAAGCGCCAGCAACGACCGAAACAAAGATGGCGGCGCCGCAAAAGCTGGAGACGAACACAGACTCGGATTTAGTCACGTGTAACGGCTCAGAAAGAGAATCGGACATGGAGTCTGATGCACAGTCAGACAGAAAATGTGAGTTCATCAAATACGAGATGACTGATCGTACACAGATAGACACGCATACTCAAATTGAAACAGGAACGGGTGACATTGAGTCACAGGCCAACATTCAGCCACCTACAGATACCTCTAAAACTATAATACCGGAAAACAGCATTGTTTCCCTGGAGCCCCAGAACCATGCCTCTGTTCCAGAGCCTGATGGGAAATGTAGTTCAGCACATAGTACATCACCTATGGAACAGGCCGGATCTGAAGAAGGAAACGGTCAAATTGTTAGCATTCCAGAGGACAAAAACCAAAACAAGAGACAACCTGAAGGAGAAACAAAAGAAGTTGTATCTGAATTGCCCATCCAGAATGCTTCATCAGTTATTACTCAAAACATCTCTCCCAAACCTGGCAACACAAGTCCTCCCCCAAAAAATTCCCCTATCGCAGACACCAGACCAGAATCTGGCAGCCCAGAGGCAACTCGCGCTGTTGACCATCCAGACAGTCTGTCTAAAACGGATCCGCTGCATCGTGTCCCACCCCACCCAAGTACTTCTGGAGAATTCCGCATCCGCAAATCCTCCAGTTCCCGGGGCACAAGACCCCTCCGCAGGCTCTCAGAAGACCTCTTCACCGCCCCCCAGCTATCTCCTCCCAACCAACCAAACACAAACCCAACAGGCTCGAAACAATCACAACTCACTAGTCCACCAGTCCTTGCACATTCCAATCAAGCTCACCCTAAACTTGACCCAAGTATCTCTGAGGTCCAACACCTTGACCCAACTCACCCAGACCCTGCAAGCACCCAACCCTCTGCCTTACCTCCAAGTGGGTCTAACCCAGCCCCACCTGGCCAGAGCTGCACCCCCCGGAACCAAGCCAGCAGCACTCAGAGCTCAGCTAGCACCCCCAGACGCTTCGGCCTGTTCCGCAGGCTCAGAGGGGAGCCGGGCCGGGGCAAGGTCCCCGTCCCTACCATTCTGATCCAGGACTTCAGCGACGGCCCAGTAGAACAAAGGAGCGTGGACGAGGGGGAGGAGAAGCTGAGCTCAAGGGAGAGGCGGAAGAGACGCAGGGAGCAGGAGAGGAAGGAGAAAGAGGAGGAGAAGCTCCGGAAGAAGAGGGAGAAGGAGGCGGAGAAGGGGAAGGAAAGGAGAAAGCCGCAGACAAGAGGAAAGAGTTTCCAGGTGCAGGGCGATAAGAGCAGCAGTGATGTGCATGGGAACTCCTCACAGACATTCGGCCCCCAAAAACATTCTCATGCTGAAGCCTACTTCTAACAAACACACACTGAAACAAAACATGCACATTTAAAGTATACATTTGTTATGAGATTAAGCAACATGAGATTATCCAGGGAAAAATTAAACCAATATTGTTTTATTCTTGGGTTTGTGTATATACATTGATCGCCACACATGCCAAAATAAACAGGGAGTGCTTATTGTCCATTTCCTCATAATTCGGATAGCCTCATTAGGATGGTTCAATAACATAAAAAGAGCTGTTTGTTTTATTTTCCTGTCACCACAAAAATATGTTGGTACGGTTCCCATAGCAATGCTGCAAATACCATATTGAGAAGAGAAAGTCGTACCACTTTTGTTCAGATCCTTGAAATTGTAGTTCACAGTGACAGTGCAGTCATGTTCATTTTCAATGGCATCCAATGTCTTTGGCAGACCTCCATCAGATATCACACACACACACACACACACACACACACACACACACACACACACACACACACACACACACACACACACACACACACACACACACACACACACACACACACACACACACACACACACACACACACACACACACACACACACACACACACACACACACACACACAGTCCTTAGATCGGCATCCCGTGTCTGTCACGGCGATGCCTCTTGAGAATCATCCTCGCTGTCACTGGCTAGCACTTCCTGGCTTTTGATCGTCTGATTGGTCAACTGGGAGGAAGTGGGGAACACAGATCCGAAAAATAGGGAACGAAACTAGGATACAAAGATATAGGGGAGCAGAAAGAGGGGGGGTATTATTTGAATGTCAATGAGTATTTCCAACAAATCATTATATAAAGAGGGTAATCTGATAAACTGCCACTTTAATGGAACATACCTTTTTATTGGGTGGCCTCTCAATCTGGTCAGCATCTTCCTCTTGCTCTTCCTCCTCGTTGGCCAGTCTAGCTCTGTCATTGGCTGGAATAGGGATAGGGGCTGTGACAGGGAAGATGGGGGAGGGGCAACACATGGCCGAGGGACCCGCCACCTCACTAGTCTCCATGGCAATGAGGTAAGAGTCTATGTCATCGTTCATGAAGTCATCAGGAGGGGGTGGCGAGGGAGCTCTGGGGGGAGAGCATTCTGGGTAAGGACCGGCTTTATATACGTACAAACCAGCTAACATATAATATAACAATGCATATTTGGCAATATTCTGACACAGCTGTAATATAAATATGTATATTCTGCTAAAGACCTGTAAATCCTGTACATCCTGACAACACTGTATATTCTACAAGACCAATACTTGTATAATTGGTACATAATCATTTATCCAAGCCTCTGCCCCCCCCCTTACCCCTGTGAAGGAGTTTCCCCCGGGATAAATAAAGTAATCTGAATCTGAATAACAAGCTGTACTTAATGTACTTTAGTGAGACAGATTTCATTTTGACTCCTGTACTTTCCCCTTGTTTTTTGGATCGGGCAGCAGTTACCTTTTTGTGTTGTTGTTGTTATGGTTACTGGGTTGAGAGTCGTCCGACAGTGTGGCGAGCACAAAGTTGACTTCAAGTACACTGTCTGTTAATGACAATACCAAGGGCCTGAAGGACACACACACACACCAGTTGCTGATATTGATCAATAGACATCAATAATGCTAAAGCTTGACCTAACTGTGCGTGCGTTCTTACTTTCCTGGTTCATCAAAATGCACTGAGACAGGGAGACCAGCCGACTCTGCAAACATCAGCAAGCCCTGGAGGACACATCACTGATGTAAGATGACTGATTAATGTGAACAGATTACAGTGGACAAAAATCAGGAAGAAACAGTGGTGATCTGTCTCCAAGTGCGTGAGCCTAACCTCTTTCGCTCGCTCTCTCTAATTGTCTCTCATTCTCTATCTCACCCTCAGCTCTTTGAGGCAGAAGGTGACACAGGTCTGACATCCAACAGCAAAGTGGTCAAACTCATCCGAACACAAACACAGCTCTGTCAGCATGGCCTTGGACTGCTCTGAGGGAGGGAGGGAGGGGACAGGAGACAGACACAGAGAGAGTTCTTTTGGGTTTTCATACACTGGGAGATCTTCTCACAGATAGCCTTGGAAGACCAAGCCTCGATGGAGTCAGACGACATACCCGCCTCCTCGTCCACGTGATTCCTGAACCACACCCGCTCTGCGCTCACCGTCACACTCACCTCCTCCAGAGAGGGAGGAAAGTGCAGCACAGTGTCCACCAGCAACCTAAAACGAAGGGCCGGTTAAAGAGGGGTTCTGGGTAAGGCAAACAAGAGGCAGGGGGAGATTGTGGGAAGACAGGGATGAATACAGAGTTTGTATGTACTTGGGTTGGGCGCGGAGCACGTTGACGGCGCTTCCTTTGTCAAACACCGCCTGCAGACTCTCACTGTCCTGAAAAGACAGGTTGTGGGTCTTCAGCAGACCTGAGACAAACACACACACAAGAAACACATCATTTTGGGTTAAACATTTGATCAGAAAATATCTACCTTCCCCAGAGGAGTTAAAGATAAAGACCCAGAGGCTGGGCTTTGTACTGTAACAGAGGTTGGGTTATGCTATGGTACCAGAAGCTTGGCTGTGGTACTGTACCATGCTTGCAGTGCAGGGTGAAGGTGAGGCGGTTCTTCTCTCCATCCAGCTCCAGGTGACATTTCTCCACCGTCTTTTCCAGAGAGGAGAGGGACCTGAACACGGCCTGGACACACTGACAGAGGGAGACAGCGTGACACAGGACAGACCTGTCACTTATTTCAGTTACTGAGACAAGTTTGCTCTGGCGTCATTCTAAGTACCTTGATGGCCATCTTGCAGCGGAAAGCATGGTTGCGTGGGATGGTGTATCTGTGCAAGAATGGTAGATGTTACGATATATAACTCTTACATATATTCCTCACTCTTAATTGGCATTTACTCATCCAGCAAATGCTCTTATCCAGAGTGACTTACAGCAAGTACAGGGACATTACCCCTGAGGAAAGTTGGGTGAAGTGCCTTACCCAAGAACACAGTGTCATGCTGGCACAGCCAGGGTTCGAACAGGGTGCCTTCTGATTACTTGCCCAACTCCCTGACTGACTGCGCCTCCCTAATGACTCCTCAATACAAACATACCTGCTGAAGAAGAGTGGGGCAAAAAGGAAGCAGGCGTACGCAGACCGCGAGGAGTTTACCGATCGCAGGGCCAGCTGTGCGACAAGAAACAGACATGGGTATTATTTGCACCTATTAAAGTGTTTAGGTGAGTATGTATCTGTCTGTGTGTGTGTTTGTGTGTGTGTTTGTGTGTGAAACTCACCCCGTCTTCCTGAGGCTCCAGGTAAAGTTCATCACCTATCCTAGACAGAGAATGGATGGCCTTGGCCAGAACTGTGTAAACACACAGCATTTTCAACAATGACATGGTATGTAGCCATGGGACACAATCTGTTCCTATATGGTAAAAAGGCAACACAAGAAATACGGCTAGCTACCTTTCACGTTACCCCCAGTCACAACGCAGTCCATATCCAGGCGTGTCAAACCCGACACTAAGACCGAATGAATTCTGGGTCATGCGGTGTAGCGGAACTGTATCAGAATAATATGATAAACATCAGTACTACTCGTAACCGAACTAGATACCAATAATAACTGAATGCACAACCAGGCACACAAGTTAGCAAAGAAGCTAGCTGGTCAGAAAGAGTTCAGACAGCTAGCTGGCTAGATCCACATAGTTTCTAAACGCGAGTTCGCTTTTATATCGCAATTCGACTATGACTGCAACAGGTTCTATTAAAGTAGTACCCAGTATGCTAGTGTTTTTTGCTGGGTTGAGTCGCTGTGTTTACTTCAACAGCCATAACGCGCGTCTTTCCGGCGAACCAATCAGACCAACCCAGCATGACGATAGGCGACAAAGGGAGGAATCACGTGATTGAGGTGTTGTGCCGAATTCCCCTCTTGCTGCCCCCTGCTGGACTTTGGCCTTTTGATTGTTTTTGGTTGATTGTTGTTACTTGTTTGCCTTGTTGCTGTTTTCTTTGTTATGTGTAAGTGATCAATGTTTGTCTGCTAACAGTGTCTGTCTATTGTATGATTTTAGAGTGATGCATTTTAACTTTGTAATAACAACTGTACTTTTACTATGTTTATTATGTTTAGGGTGACATTTTAACATCTGTCCAGGGACTACAGATAATAATAGCCTTGTGGCTAATTCTGGCATATTTACATGCAGATGCAGATTAATATGCACTGTCCCCTGAAATATATATATTTTAAAGAACCACAAGAGCATTCAATTACAATTAAATAACATGAACCTCAAATATGCAATAAGATCAACCCAAAAAAACAATTTTCCCTACGTTCACGCAACATGGATACTTCACTAAACAACGCCTTATTGGGGGTTCATCAATACATTTAAATACGAGACCTGAACACTCCAGGATTCTGTTTGGACCCTCCTTCACCATAAAACGTGAAAAAAAGATTCAAGAGGAACAATGCGGAATCTGTCCTGGATGTGGAACAGTGGACCAACTCTTTACCCTTGCAGAGTTGCTTAGATGTTTCATAATTCATCCTCCATGGGGTGGGGGGCTCAGCCTGTTGAGGACCCAGCTGAGGTGCTTCAGCCATGCACCTAAGGATGTTTCTTGAAGGTTTTCAGGAACTTTTTTAAAAATTTTGATTGGCTGAACTAGACAAAAGGTTTTGAAACTGAATTCTAAATGTTGCATTTGAATTGTCCTTAAGATATGAACTGATGCTTCACTTCAACATTTTATTAGCACAATGGATACAGTAATAGGTATGACTGCTTGTATGAATCTTTCTCTGTGGTCTGTCATATTACGATGCTTTCTGGGCTCTCACTTCCACATACAGCTGCATCTGGCCAAACGAGTAACACATTCAATCATGATTATCCAGAGGCCAGCTGAAGAACAGATATACATTCTATGTGTATTCCTTAGTGTGCAGCATTTTGGGCTGCATTTGGAGGCTCACCTTTAAGATGTCAGAGGTCATGGTCTTCAGGGGTATGAGTCTGGGCTCCTGCATGTGGACCTCCTGTTCATCAGCAAATATCCATGGGAAATCCTGCCCAGCGAAGAGGATTCAGTACGTTTTGTAGACCAGCGTGGACTGAATCAATCCACCAAATCAATTCAAACCAGTGATTTTCAATCAGCTGACCTTGATGACCTGTACCTTCTCCACGTTGAGTGTGGCAGCCTCCCTTGTATGAACTAGGACTGTAAATGTGCAACCTGTGACATACAGAAGAAGTATTTTCCCCAGTGACCACTCGTGGTATTGCAACATAAAATCCCCATGGGGCCCAGAAAGCATTTTTCCCATAGACCGTAATAGTAAAAGAGAAGCCTGTAAAAAGGTTCTCAGGACACCTCCAGCTGTAACCACTATTACTTGCTAATCTTTTTATTCCATATTTTTAATCATGGACTTTTAGCCCGTCAAAAAGTTTTCTAAAGGTCAGAAAAGCTCCAAAGTCTTATTTTCTATGGTGACGTCACTGCTGTGTGCGTACTCTCCCAAGCACGGTCCCGCTGTGTCTCTGGAACATCACACTGTTCACCCACCCAAGTCTGTTGTTTTTGTTACGTACGTTATATTGTAAATAGTTAATGTTCAGTAAAATCCCATTATTATTTTGAAAAGTTTGAACTTATTTCATTATAAAGCCTTACATAGGAACACCTAATTATGTTAATACACCACACAACGGAATTTGTATTTATTTATTCAGTAGCATGTGGCTCAGTATAGGTTCTGACATCTCACTACAGGAGAAAACAATGTTTTAGGGTCGACTATAAAAAGATATCAGGCTAGGAATTACATTTGCTCCTTCCATGACTCAGGTAATATCTAAACTATTGACCCTTTGCACCTACGTCACATGATCACGTGGGTGTGCCATGCTGGACGGCAAGAGTGAGTGAAGAAAGCATTGCAGGGAGCACAAAACTTACGAAACTGCAAGTTTAGTCTCTAAACATACAGCTATCGCAATTATTTTTGTCAGTAATCGTGACTTGTTGTTGTCAGTGGAAGTAAATCATCTTTTAGGCGTTCACAAAGCGCGATATTTGGGAAAAGTCAAGATCGATAGCTTAAAAACTGGCCCGTACCTTCTCCCTCCGTCCATATTCACCGTTTTAATCAAATCGCCAACTTTACCCGAATTTACCCCCCACGATATGTATGATTAAAACTTTTTTATTTAATAATAAACTGTTTATGTACAATACAAGTCCACTTTTTTGCTCATGTGCTTATTCAATCAATCACATTATTGAATCAATCACATCATTATTTTATTATTCAATCAATCACATCAATCACTCAAAAAATAAAGTTATCTTCATGAAACATACAGGATATAATAATCAAACTGAAAACATTCGAAAGCAAACGTATTGTTGTAACCAAGCAAACTTTTCAGGGCTCAGTTTTTAATTGTGACTCCCGTCAGACAAGAGGTATCCTTCTTGCAATCACCAGGCACATAATCAGGTGATAAGGGGTCATCACTCTTCTCTCCTGGAAAAATAAATTAATGCCTTTATAAATGATCTAAAACAAACCAATGAGTCAGACAATCAGATACTTAGTAATACTAGTAGTAGTATTAGTAGTAGGCCTACGCTCCTAAATTCATATAACCTGTGAGGCAGGTGTGGGATACTGGCACTAATATACAATTTTATTCACAAATTATTTTTCTACCCGAGTTGGCACCCTGTAAATAGATCGCTAAAGACGTGACACGCATAAAAACACAACGAAACAATTTGCGTTATGTAAAATGTCATACATTTGACTTACCTTGTAAAAAGTGCTCACTGCAAATCTGTGCGTACTTTGAGGGTTTCCAATTCTTACGATTTATTGCTGCTACCCCTCGCCGTCTTCTGTCTTCATCAGTAGGTAGATACGATAAAAAGCTATACGATAAAAAGCTAATTTAGGTTTACAGCCTTGCCTGTGAGTGCAGCCAACCGCACAACATGATATCACCATTTTAAAATGTAAAATCAATTAAACTTGGCTTAACAAGGGAGACTTTCTATACCTTAAAGCTAGGTTTATGCTCCCGCGTCAAACCTTACGCGTGGGGCGTGGCGCGGTTGTTGAGCATTCGAAGTTTTGCGTCGCGGGTCCGCGTTACTCTGCAATTCACCGCCATGCCACCAGGGGGGTGTGGCTGTGTAGTTTCAAGGGTTATAGCCGAATCCTTGCTCATTATTGAAGAGCAAATGCTTATTTTGCAAATGATGTAGAAGCGCAGGCGACAGAGAAGACGTTTGCGGAGGTTCTATATGATCGTTTGAGGCTGGAAACGGGTGAATTTGCAACACTGGTTCACCCACTGAGGGACCTGGATGAACAAATGCACTTTCGATACTTTCGAATGTCAGCGAGCCGATTTGACGAGCTTCTTCGCCGTATACAGCCTGGCGAGTGAAAAAAAGTGGTGGCCGATGATTCGAACTTCAGATTGGTGTCCCGAAGCACACTCATTGAGTGATAATAAACTGTGAACTATGCATGGTGTGTAAACTGTGTTGTGCTGTGTGTGTTGAAAATAAATATCAAAACAACTGCTTGAAAACAAACTTGTGTGTTTTATTCTTATGTATTATGTAATACAAAAAGTATAATTTAAAAAAATCACAACACTAAAACAATACAACAACAATATGCATTGTAGTATGTATAAATGTATTATAAAAAGTCAAATTGCGGCAAATCACGGCAAAAAAGTGCACTCAAACGATACAACACACGTATCAACTATTTACAAAACTACGTCACGTTCTGCGCGGACCAACCACAGCGCTTGCGACGCCGACAACGCTATGCGCAGTTAGGATTTTTTGGAGGCGCGCGATGGGCAATGCGGGAGGGTCCGCGTTGTCGGCGGAGCAATGCGGGCGACTAATCGCAGAAGCAAGTGCACATGGAATATTGCCGTCCGTCATGGCAGAGTGGGCGTTCCTCAGACGAGCGTGACGACACGTGCAAAGGGTAAATATCACGTAGCTGTAAAAGAAACAGAGAAACAGAGAAGCTGCATAACGCTTAATAACGAAGGACTTGACTGTTTGAATGTGCCGATATAGCCTATAAAACGACAAGAACTTAATTTAACTTAATAAGAACTTAATCTTAACTATGTCAATGCGCCAGGTGAGCAACTTCATTGAAATCAACGACCGCCATTTTTCTATACCACATCCAGTTTATATTAATACATCCATGGTGGTGGTTCATAATGCTGTGCCGTTTCACCATGCCAAAAATCACAACTTTTTACTGCTTTGATCTACTGCGGTGGAAAAGCGCCAATTGTGTCCTTGGGCAAGGCACTTCACCCTACTTGCCTCAGGGAGAATGTCCCTGTACTTACTCTAAGTCGCTTTGGACAAAAGTGTCTGCTAAATGAATAAATGTAAATAAGTTGTGCTGTTGTCAAAGGCAGCCACACCCTGAAAATATGTGTGATTACAATATGTTGTGTTCTTTCCCAAAGACAAGCACACCTTAATTGTTATTTGTACACTATTAATCAGTAGCTTGGTCACAGCAGCGTTCAGTGCGTCTTTATGAAGAGACGGGGTAAGGAAAAGGATTACACCTGTACATCAAAATATGTCTTAGTATTTAGTGTATTACAGCATCGTTTTCTCTGGAGATTTCTTATGCCTTTGAAAATGCCGTGGCTTCATCTACCTATGTCAGAACTTCACCTGAAAGCCTACACATTAATAATCAACACTCGCCATTATTCGGTATGCTTCATGTTGTAGCAGAATATTAAAATTGTGGAGTTACTCTCCTCTCGTGTGGAGTTACGGAGTGAACTTTTTATTTGAATGAGGAAATATGATAAAAAAAATAATGTTTGCTTTATTTCTATTCAGGACACTTTGAAAATAATTAATAATTATATATTATCATTCATTATATATTATTAGGCGGCCACAGAGTATAATTATTATTATTTTATTTTTTTGGGTTGGTGGTGTTCCTATTGATTTTTTCAATGAAAAAGGTGTACCGTGGCTCACAAAAGGTTGACCTAAATTTTATGCCATTGATCTTCCTGAGCTCTTTTCTCACCTGGTTTGTGGAAAGTGACATAGTGGAGCAGGGGCACTGAGAGTGTGATACTGTAGGGGTGTATTCCTATATGTTGAATGTACGCACCTTCCTTCCACAGTAAATTCCTTTCATGGCAATTAAAACCCTTTCTAATTTTGTGCCATGAACAGGGAGCCAGGTTCTTCGGTACATGTGCGTGTGACTAAGCGTGCAGTTGTCTGTATCATAATGTCCCATTTCTTACTTAAGCAGTGCAAAGCAAACGAGGGCGAGTCCAGGCCTGCTGGTGATGTGGTTAACAGCCCCTCAGAAGAGGCCACTTTCCTGGAGGAAGCCAAGTCAGAGGCAGACTCTGTTCCTGTAGAGTTAGAGTCAGGCCTTGTTGTAGACAACACAGTGGAGGCAGTCCTCTTGGACAGTCCACCAGTTTCAGATTCAGATTCGGAATACTTTATTCTGGGGGGGTGGGCAGAGGCTTGGATAAATGATTATGTACAGAATATCTGATTACAATTATACAAGTATTGGTCCTTGTAGAACATACAGTATTATATCAGGATGTACAGGATTTACAGTTTTTTGCAGGATATACAGCGGAATATACAGGATATACAGGATAAGGTGCAGGTTACAGACTATACAGGATATACAGGATAAGGTGCAGGTTACAGACTATACAGTTATAGTCTATACAATTCAATTACAATTCAATTATGCAAGTATTGGTCTTGCTGAATATACAGTGTTATGTCAGGATATACAGGATTTACAGGTTTTTAGCAGAATAAACCTAGTTATATTACAGTTATACCAGAATATTGCCAAATATGCATTGTTATGTTACAGAAAGTTGTGTCCGACTATTGCCTATTGTCCATTATTATATCCCCGGATGTTATGCTATGTCACAGAATATACAGTTGGCTTACATACTAATGGTGTGAGGAATGTACAGTTTGATGGCCACAGGTAGGAATGACTTCCTATGGCGCTCCGTGGTGCATTTCGGGAGGATGAGTCTCCCGCTGAAAGTACTCCTTTGTCCGGCCAGCACATTAGATTAGATTAGATGAACCTTTATTTGTCCTCCAGGGGGTGGAAATTGCAGTTCACAACAGCAGCAGGGTAAAGTATAGCACACAGAGTTGCAGGGTAATATACATAATGACAATAACATAACAATAGCAATAACAATAGCAATAGCAATTTGTGGAATGGGTGGGAGGTACTGTCCAGGATGGCGTGGAGTTTGGCCAGCATCCTCCTCTCTGTTTGAGGAGCTTTGCTGCTGCATGTTGTTACCCACAGTCGTAGCAGATTTCTTAGCTGGTCTCATATATTCAAACTGCAGAGCTCTGACAAGTTTCTGAAGTGGTCTGATGAGAAGCAGTCCTTCAACTGACCAAGGTACAACCCAGAGGATTTTAAAATGAATTTACAAACATGTTGGCATGTTGCATTTGTACATACCTGTACATGCCTATTTGAAAGAGTTGAAAACCGGTCCTTGAGGTTGCTGCAAAGATACACCGATTTATTCAGAGACAGAAGCTCAAATAAAATAAGATCTACTAGGAACTGTTCTCCTGTTTATGCCTCCTTGGTTAGGACAGTCTTGGTTGAAACACCTTATGAAGTCTCCTCATTCATTGAGAGATCTTTGATGTCTGAGATGTTGCAATTGTGTATATTCCTTGTTTCTTAATTTTTTCAAGTGAAACAAATCTTTTGTATTGTGGACAATAAAGGCGTTAAATAACCAGTGAGCTTGCAGACATGTCCCACAGTTCCCTCTAGTGGTGCAAAGTCCACTCGTTTCCCCTTATCATTAGTTTATTGGTGTATGTATCTAAGCACAATGGAGCTTGTGTCCTTGTCTCTGACATTTAGCACATACCTAGAGTCAGATTCAGGTTAGTTATAATGTGATCTTTATTAAGACCAGATGGTTATAATAAATTATAGGTGAAGATGCTGTGATACGTGTGCATTAGGCGTGTGTTGAGTGAGTTATCAGAGTGAGTCACTATACTCTTGAGTTTGAGTGTGAGGACTCAAGTTGAAAACGTAATTCTAACTCCCTTATTCTTTCAAAGGAGCCCTCAAACCATATGCACGCCCTCGCATGCACACACAAGTTGTACAGAAGCATCTCGACCGCAACTGCAGACCCTGTCAGCAACTAGCCCTCATAGAAGAATAAAGATCATCAGGTCCTTTCATTCATATTACATTTTACAGCAATTCTGGACTGGATATCGTTGGGATAACTGAATGTAGGATGATCATACTCAGATAGGTGGTCAGATGGCTCAGACGCATAACACCTGGGGGTCAGGTGGCTCAGGGTTGAGTTGGGCTCATTGTAGGAGCCTAAATGTTATTTTGTTGATAAAAATTTGAATAATAATTTGAGTTCATATATATTAAAAAGGTGTTGATATTTGTAATAAAAGGGAAAACATATTATTTACAAGCGAACAGTTCATGTTAATAATTTTGATTTGACCGGGCGCGAGGAAGGTAAAGTGTTTGGTCAGTTCGGTGTCATGGAGTACAGCCACAAAGTTTTTTGACCTCTCGTTATCTCTCGTTAACTCAGTTCTTTACTATTTATTCTTTCTGTGGATTTGTCTTTTTATTTTTTCATCATGCCAGAGTGTAAACTACTTTATTGTTTCGAATAAAAAACGAGAAATTCGACGAAGGAGTCTGTGTTTTAATATCTAAATTGGATAATGAGGGAGGAGAGAGTCAAGCTCGTGGCTTCAAAGACCACATTAAAATGTCTATGGTTGTGTCTTTTGGCAAGGCGCTTCGCCCTACTTGCCTCAGGGGGAATGTTCCTGTACTTGTTGTATGTCGCTCAGGATAAGAACGTCTGCTAAATGACTACATGTATAAATGTAACACCTGGTCACGTATGCCTGCAGGTGGCGCAGTAACACCACAACAGCCTTTGTTGCACACAGACCACGGGAGGATCAGCTTAGTCTAACCGTACCTGTCGGAGACATACACAGGTACCGAGAGACTGCTTTCAAGGCGAAAGGATTGTTGGTTGGATTGATGGTTTAACGCTGATAGGGGAACACACGGGGCCCAAGAGGCTGGGCCCGGCGGACAGAACAGGTGTCCCCAGAGACACAGCCTTCAAACCGTTGCCTGGGTGATTTGACGAGCGACCAACCGACAAGCCCATAAGGGTTTACCGGTGATGACCAAAACTGAGATGGCATTTCGTGGTCCGTCAGGTTAACGTTGGACACGAAACCTCTATGAAGTATTACATTTGCCGAGGTGGTGTATTGTCTCAGGTAATATTAGACTGCAGAGCTGGCTTCGCTGCACAGCTGGATGCTTCTGAAAAGCTATGCAGTACGTGTGGAAGGAGGTAGCTTAGCAGGCTAGCTAGCTAGCTCACACCAGCTAGCATGCAAGCTGTCCATCACCTGTGTATGGAGTGCATGGGGATTCGTATGTGCCGGAGTGTTGTCATGTTTCATACAGTTCATGACTCCCAAGTTCAACGCTTGAGAGGGCTAATACCCTAGTCGAGAATGGAGCCTTTTCTGCAGATAGCCCCCCACTCACTGGCCATCGTACTGACTCGGGTGGGCACGGCGAATACTAGCGGAGTGTCGGAAAGCGATGAGCTCCCACGGCATCACACCGGCTACGAGATCTTTGCAGATTTTAAAGCCGAGAACACGCAGCACCTGTGGAACCAGCGGGTCTCAGATGCGGTGTCAGAGACGTTTTTCTTGGGCTGGATAGACGAACACGTGCTGCTGATTCAAGGGAAAGAGGACCACCTGGAGGTGTTACGAGAGGGATGGATGCGGAGGTCCCTGAACCCACCTCGAGGGTTCCACATCAAATACCTGGGTAAGCTGGACGGAAACACAGCATGCCACCATGTCACGATGATGCCGTCTCAATGCCAATGTTGTGATTGCCATAGGTTATTAGTGTTGCACTCTAATGTTATTCACCCATGGGCACAGTGCCCATATATACTTGCCCATGTTAAGGTTGATTGCCCATGTACTGTCTGATTATATGTAAACACTAGTCAGGACATAATGCCTATTAACTGTTTTAGTCACCAGGGAACAGTTGAGAGATGTTGAATGGAACCAAGAAGAGGAGGGCCTGTTGTGTGGTCCCAGGATCAGTATGTTTGTGTAGACAGAGGTCTGGGATACACGGCATGGCTGGTGGCTTAGCCGTGTTAAGATTCAGTAATGCCCTGTTGTCTTCAATGTCAGCGCCGTCATTAGATCATTAGAACTGTTAATTGATCCCTCTGCATTAAGTCAGGGATAAACACACTCTTGCACGCACGCAGATCTGAATGCACAGACACACACTCGGAAGCGGACGGTTTGTATTTCATGAAGACGGTTCAGATTGGTGTTTCGCAAGTAGCTGTAACGGTCGCGCAGCACTTTTGTGGGTCATAAATGTAATTTGGTCTTTGACACGTTTCCAACTCAAGCGAAGTAGCTCTTTTGGTCGTTTTTAGACGTCTTTACGTCACAGACTCGTGTTGTCAGTGCGGTGGGGGGGGGGGGGGGGTGCTTTATCCTCTCAGAGCATTCTTCTTTTCTTCTCCTCAATCAGAGCAGAAACGAGCAGCACACTGTCTTATTACACAGGCCACAGGGCGAGTTGTGTGTCTTCTTAGTCCCTGTCTGTCCACACTCCAAGCCTTGCTACCCTGATCCCAACCAAACTCTCCATCTCCTCCACCCAGCCGCTTCGCCGCTAAAGCATAATGAAGCGTGTGCTTATCTGTGAGCTAAGTTATAAGAGGATGAAATTTGGATTTGTGGGGTAAGACAACATGCGTGTGTGCACAGTGGGGTAAGGGGTTCCAACAGCAGAGGCCGTCTCGCTGGTTCCCTTTGACAAGCTGTGGATTGTGTTTGTGTCCCAGAGCGTAACAGAAACTCCCACGTTGCTGCAGGGTTAAGAGCATAGATACAGATGCAGAGAGCTCCAGCCTGTAACAAGGTAGTAAGTAGGATCTGGTTCTCAAGGTCTCCTGCTTGGAAAGGGTTTTTGTTTCTCTATTGGGCAATCTGTTGTCGCTTATTCGTTCAAGAACCCCTACATCAGGTGTGGGCAATTCCAGTCCTCGAGGGCCGCTGTCCTGAAGGTTTTAGCTGTTTCCCTGGTCTAGCACACCTGATTCAAATGGACGGGTTGTTATCAAGCTCTGTGGAATCCTGAAAATGACCTTTCATTTGAATCAGGTGTGCTGGAGCAGGGAAACATCTAAAACCTTCAGGACAGCGGCCCTCGAGGACCAGAATTGCCCTCCTCCCCGCCCTACATCTTTGTTCCTCTTATCCTGGCTGACTCAAGGGCAGTAAACAAGTAGAGTCTGGACCACCTCTCTCCAGATCCGACCAACTGACCTCTCCTCAGCCTGACGGTAACTGGAGGAGCAGTGGAATGTCTGCAGCCTTTGTAGTTGTAATTTGTCACAGTATCAAATGACATCAACGCTCATATTACCCACACCCTCCTTGTTCTTCCTGATGTGCACAAAGGTTCAATAAACGTACACTCACACACACATACACACACACACACACACACAACTACACTTGAACCCACGCCTATTCTCTACTTTAATTATAGTTAGGTAACTAGTAAAATATAGAAGAGAAGTAGTCTTTCATCAGAAACAGCCCACCCCAAACTCCAACACAGGAGTTTGCGGTGTGTGTGTTTCCTCTGCAGACAGGAGGAGGTTCCTGCCTGTCCCAGCTCCTCATAAATCTCTCCTCAACTCATGTCAGTCTATACCTGCCAGCTGGCCTCCTACCTCCAGGCAGGTAGATTCCCGGCCCCCCATCCTCCTCCACTCCTTAATTCCTGCTCTCTCTCCCCCTCATCCAACGACAGCTCCCTCCCTCTTCTCTCTCCTCTTTGTCTGTCTTGCTTCATGTCCCTGCCTGACTCGGTGCACCCCCTTCTCTCAGACTCTGTGGTAATGTCAGGAGTAATGTCGATTGCCTGAGGATGTTATCACTTGGTGTCGTGCTGCCCCCTAGAGGTAGGATTCTGTCCGGAACCCCCTCATTTAAAACTAAAGAGCCAGTGGGTGGACATTCACAGACTTGGCAAAGCTACTTTACAAATGGGAGGAGGTTTGGGGCTACAGTCAGGATGAAATAAGGTCTAGACCTGGATGACGCCTGTCTCTGAAGGAGCTGAACACGGCTGACGTGTGTGAGCACGCCTTGTGTGTGTGTGTGTGTGTGTGTGTGGGGGGGGTGGGTCTCACATGCAGCTAGAGTCGGGGGCAGGTGGCGTCCAGGTACCTGGTTTTTGATGTAGGAGGTATTTCCAGGAGGGAACATGCAGAAAGCCAATTAGGATCCTCCCCACTAAGGCAGTTCAGGGCTGGGCTGCTGTTGTGTGGAAGGCCCCCTGATAGTGGTTGAAACCCGCTCAGTATAACACACTTGGCTCCACACTACACCTGAATCGATCCAGCCTCTTCTGCGATTTGACGCCTCACTCCACTATTATGCATATAAAGGTTGGGTTTCAGATGGGGAACATATTTGTATTTGATTTGGAAACGATCCTGATTGAGAGGAATGTCGGAATATGCCTGTTCTACTCATTCTATTCAACGAACATCGCTACCGAACCACGTCCATAACCACTACTATGAGCAATATTATTTATGCAATATTAAGCAGTTGTGTGCAATCATTACATGCAATATTCTTTAATTATGTTCTTAACTACTACGTGCAATATTCTCAACATGCAAAATATGTGTAATGTCACTTCCTACTTATTCATGGCAGGAGCCACCTCACTTTTATACAATGTTGCAATTTCATACTCTTAGATCCTTATCTCCATATTTGATAAGATTCCCTGTATCGTGTACTTTGTATTTTGTACTTTGTATTTTTACTGTATTTATTCATTTATTTATACTTTAACCTGTTACTCTGAGTGGTATACAGTACCCTGCTGCTCTTGTAAACTGCATTTACCCCACTTCAGGACAAATAAAGGATTATCTTTTCTTATTTCATTGCGCTCCTTTCTATCAACTGAAATTTGCTTGCAAATCTTCAGTTGACCATTCACTCAGAACTATAATTATGCCATCACATTTCCGATCATTTGCAAGCTATTCGTCTCCTGTCTAAGTCATTTCTCCCTGCGCTGTAGGTTCAATGAGACATTATGTTTGTTTTGAACTCGTATGGAAGTGGGAGAGTTATGTGGGAGTTCTGGCAGTATTAGAGGGAGTCACGTTGAACCTGTTAGGCCGTGTGTGTCCGCTAGGGGTCCTGGTTGTGTGTGCCTCCATCATCAGAATCGGAATGACTTTATTGATCCCCGAGGGGAAGCTCTTTAGTAACCACAGCTCACAGTCTCGTCAATGCACACAGGGTAAGGGTGTAGCGGTAAAAGAGGTAAAAAATGCTCATGAATGGAGTCCGAGACTGTGGAGGCACAAGGCCCTGGTGGAGACAGTGTTCAGAGACAGGAGAGGGGACTAGTCTGGCTTCGGCGCTGAGTTGGACTGCTTGACTTATCGCCCTTCGTACTGCCTGTCTGTCTGTCTGTTCACTCTGAGCTTCACACACAGTTTAATAATTCACCCAGTATGTAGTTGTCTGTCTTTGGCATGTCTTATATAGTTGTGTAGGCAACAATCTGGCCTTCACTCTCTCCCTTTCTCTCTAATAAAGATGTGTTCTCTAATCTTCACTTCAGTTTCCAGTAATCCTCTGTATTGGTTCAAAGCTAAAAGGAATCTATATCCACAAGTGTGACCCAGTTCCTAAAAACTGTCACTGGAAAATGTAGTATCAGGCCTGGAATGAACCATTCGGCCGAGCTGGGTGTGTGTCTGCATGTCTGAATTGGAACCAACCACTTTGGCAAGAGGGCAGGGGTGAACTAGTCGTTGTTGCAGAAAGTGTTGTGTATGGCAGTTGTATTCCCCCGTGTGTGTATGTGTGGGGGTCCTTCCAGTATTTTCAATACATTGTGAGTGCTTAATACATGAGGAGTAGAAATACAACCACCAGGGGATCTAGTTCCTGTCTGTAGTAATTGGTTCCACAGTCGCCTGGTTATCAGATGGGTTCTGTTCTGAGCTCATCTGCTGTCTGACTCACATGTAACACACAGACCAGGACTGGGCCGGTCATGTCCGAGTGAGTCAACCTGCTAGGGGCGTGCAGATAACTATGGCTCGGACCCAGCACATACATGCAGGCAAGCACACGTATACACCCTAAACGCAAAAAGACAAATGCATAAATGCACTCAAAAACCTAGACACACACTCCCACACACTCTGTCACTCACATGCATACTGCTCTGGGCCTTCATATTCAACCCATCTTGGCTCTTATGCTGCACACAACCATGGGAGCTGCTTAGTGAATGGCTACACACACAGGAACCCCTCAACCAGTCAACCACACACACGCACACACACACGTACACACACACATGCCGATACCACTTACCAAGGCTGATCTCAATAAGGAGCTTCTGTTGGGATAGCTGTCTGCATGTCATCCTAAAGACTCACTGTTTTAGATACTAGCTTCTCTCTAATGCCTAATGTACTCTGGCAGGACCAGTGTGTCCTTTAAGCCTATTCCAGGCCCTGGCGTTTGTCAACGTGATTGTGGTTTTTCTGATGTGTCTAATGTGCAGATGGAGGACCGTTGTCCTTGCTGATCAGAGAGCGATTTCGCGGGCTGTTCCCGGTTGGGCCTTGGTGGTGCCGGTTTGCCGTCCGGAGAGGGGATGTATGGAGCAGTTCCGTGGGCATGTTGGACAGCTATATACAGCTGTGGGGTTCTGCTCTATGGAGAGAAGTAAACCTTCCATCTCTCCGGTTTCTTCATCAGCCATGGATTCTTTTATCATGCCTCATTGCCAGACACAGGCCTCGTTGGCGATTGGATGAATCTGGATGTTTAATCTCTCGCACATGTTTCAAAATGGCATTTCCACCAAACGATGTCATGTTATTTTAAAATCCTGGCTGACTGCTTGTAGCGAAGGCCCGGGACCAGAACTCTCCATGCCTCAGACAGTTCTGGCCAGTAGGACGTTTGCTTCCTGCTGTCTGGGAAGACCTACAGCCAATCAGGGAGTCTTAAATACGACAAGGATGTGTATGGGCAGCGAGGGAACATATTTGTGTTTCAGAGCAATGGTTTAGGGGCCGCTGGGGGACTTGCAGATGATGGGGAGGGTTGGGATGTTTACATACGTGTGTGATAGAGAGAGGGAGAGGGAGGAGGGAGGATAAAAGGGGGTCTGAGGTGGGAGGGGGGTGGTGCTCTGATAATTCAGACCATGTTTGGCTGAGCTTTGAGGGGAGATTCTAGGTAACGGAGCGTGTTAGAGTAGAATGGTTTACGGTGGTGGTGGTGGTGGGAGGGGGGGTCACATGGTGGTGGTGGTGGTGGTGGTGGGGGGTCACATGGTCCTCGGTGAGGTCACATGGCGGATTATCTGCGAGGGAAGTATGTGTGAGGGGAACGTTCGTGTGGGGCGGGTGTCTCTGCATGCTTGTCATCACTGAGAGGCCTGACATAACAAGGGCTGTAACACAAGCCATAACGAACACCAGAGATTCAGCAGATCTCGAACCACGCCACCATCTCAGGTACGGTTAATATTTGGGGTCTATCACGTTTCTATGCTCAGTGACCGATGCTCTTTTGTAAAGCTCTCTTTTGTAAGTCGCTTTGGATAAAAGCGTCTGCTAAATGAATAAATGTACGTTGTTTTCCTGCTGTGAGATAATGTGAGATAGTCCCCGAATCCATCCTGGTTTTGGATTGGCTGAGCTTTGCAGTGCAGAGGAAGTGAAGGGTGAGTGACATTGACCTTCAGCAGGTTTGGTCCCTAAGGGCTTCCGTAGTGTGTGATTACAGGGAGGTGTAATACAAAACGGGGTCTGGTTAGCATCGGCCCTGACAGGCACACCCACACACATATAAACACACACTCACACACACACAAACAGAAACACACGCTGTGAGAAACTACCAACATGGCTGCCAGAGTAGTTTCCCAACCTTTTTTTTACAATAGAGACTGTATACATTTCAGTAGTGTAGCATATTAGGATCGTAAATATGTTGCCGTCTTTAGCCAGTCTGGCTTCATTTCTACCCTAATTCAGTTTGACCTTCCACACCTAACTTTCCCCCCTGCTGTAACCCAGAGGTCAGCACCCATAGACACGCATGCATGTAGTCATTGGCACACTGGACGATAAGCGTGCAAAAGAAGATTTTACATTTCGTTTTTTCTTAAAGATCAACTACCAGTCAGAAATTTGGACAATCAAGTGAATGGGTGTTGACATTGTTGAAAACTACATGCAGCTAGCTAGTCACGTTCTTTAGATTAGATAAACCTTTATTTGTCCTCCAGGGGTGGAAATTGCAGTTCACAACAGCAGCAGGGTAAAGTACAGCACATAGAGTTGCAGGGTAACATAACAATAGTTTATTAGCATTGCCTCGTTTGCTTTTTCAGTTTTACCATAGACAGGGTTAGATCTTGTCAAAAAACGTTGAATATGTTGCAGTCTCACTCCACCACCTCACGATGACATCAATTTCACCCCCAACCCCCAGCTCTACCCTGAACCCCTAACTTTACGCCTTCCTCTCCAACCCTAAACTCCAGCCTGTACTCCCTAATGCTACCCTGCATTCCCGCAACGACATCCCTTACAATCTCCTGACATATCTGCTCCTGTGCTGTATGGACGCACCACAAAGGGGAGGGGGGACAGGATGAGGAGGAGAAGGATGATGGGGAGGACGGTGTGTTGAGAAGAATGGTGACCCCCCTGATCCGGGCCTGACAGGAGCTGCATTTCTCTCTGACATCACCTCCCGAAGCCGGAGAAACCGCCTGGGCCTGCCCCCTCCCATGATTAATGATTGGCTGGGGCGGGGGTGGCGATTCTTCACGTCTAAATGCTGTCATGCACGCAGATGTCCGACTGGGGCCAGCTCTGCTACGATGCTGTCAAAACGACACTCTAACTACAGGAGACGCCGCATAGTTTATTGCCCTCTTACAGCCAGACTTGGCTCGTCTTTCTCTCTCGTTTGATTGGCTGATTTTCTTCACTTCGGGGTCCGTCCATCCCCCCCCCTCCCCCCCCATGGATTGGATTTGCTCCCCCGGCCTGTCCTCCAGTCTCACTCTCCTGCCAGGGGTCTCCAGCTGCATTCCTGAGGGGAGGCCGCCGCCGCAGCTGTGAGAACAGAGAGGAGGGAGAGGAAAGTCAGGATCCTGTTGGTGACCCTGCAGGGGGCTGGGGGGGTTGGGGGGCGGAGGGGTCGAATGGAACAAAAAAAAAAGATGAAGCAGAGAGCAAAAGAAGAAGAAGAAGAAAGGAGCGAAAGTTACAGACTAGCATTGCAGCTCATCCAGCCAAACTTTTGACAAAGGCAAACTTTGTCCTCTAGACAAAGTGAAGGATAAATATTGCAGCCCTCTGCCTGTCTCTTTGTCTCTCTCTCTGTCTCTGTATGTGCGTGTTGCAGCCTAGTAGTGAATGAGGTGGTCCAGAGTGATAGGATCATAGCAGTGCAGCTCAGCAGAGCTCCTCCCCCTCCCCTGGCTGACTGACGGGCTTCCTGGCCCCCCTTTCTCCCTCTCCCTTCCCTCCCTCCCCCCCCCTCCCCCTCCCCTCCTCCTCCAGCGCGGCGCAGCGGCAGAGGAGGATCAGGGCAACAAGAGAGCGAGAGGCAGGCAGTAGAGAGAGAGAGCGCGCGCGCGAGAGAGAGCGATAAAAGAGAGAGACGGCCGGAGGATAACAGGACAACACAAAGACAGCGAGAAAACACGCCTTTCCGCCTGACACTCCAGTGTCCATGTTTTTTGGGGGGGTGGTTGTTGTTTATTTTTGGGTTCTTCTCTTCATCTGGTCGTGCGTGTCGGGCTCCCATCCTCCATCATCCCTCCGCACAGGAACGGTAGAGACGCTCTCTCACACACACGCACGCACACCCTTTCTAGCAGAACGGCAGCCCTGGATGCGTACGCTTGACGGAGGATCGCCGTTGTCCGCGGACGGACGGATCGACGCCAGTGATCGGACGCCGATCGAGGGAGAAGAGAGGTTAGCTGTTGGCGCTCGGCTCCAGAGCCGTGTGCTCTCCCTCCCTCCCACCTCCCTCCTCCCTCCATGGCCGCTGCCTGCGCTCGCAGCCTGGTCTCTTTTGTGTTAGCGGCTCTCCCTTAGAACCAGCCCTCCCCTCTCTCTCCAGCCCGCCTTCGACACAGCTATTGTCTGGATCTGGGGGGCTCCTCTCACAGTACACCCCCCCCCCCCACCCCCCCCACCCCCTGCCCAACCCCCGAATCTTCTCCAGACCACGCTGCCTCCCCCCTTCCCCCCACCCCCCTTCTCCCTCATCTCCGTCGCCTGCCTCCTTCTCGAGCGGCTGTCTGGTTCAGCGGCCCAGTGCTGGCTGGGTTTACACGTGAAGTTGCCGATGCTAAGCCTGGATTAATGGCAGGCACGGGTTGACGCTGGCTTGGACTACACATCTCCCACCCCCGGGATCACGAAAGGAACCCCTACGGACGGCGCCAAGCTGAGCTTGACTGTGCGTGCGCGTGTGTCTGCGTGAGAGCAAGCTAGAGAGAGAGAGAGAGCGTGTTCCAGAGAGACAGTATGCGCGTAGCGGGCAGAGACAGTGAGCGTTAAAGTCATCGGCGGGGCGCCGGGCCATGTGGCTGGTGTGACCTGGTGGAGGTGTATCTGGAAGTGAGTCTGGATGTGGAGGTGGAGGTAACCCCCGCGCAGGTCCATCCAGCCCTGCTCGCTGCCCTGGGCGGAGCTAGAATGAAGAAGACGCGCAGCACCACCCTGCGGCGTGCCTGGCCCAGTTCTGACTTCTCCGACCGGGCATCGGAGCGGACACGCTCCCGCAGCGAGAAGGACTACCGGCTCCACAAACACAAACACTACCCCCCCCAGTACCTGTGCCAGTCCCCGCCTGGCTACATCACTCCAGGTGGGTCACACTGTCACCCTGGAGATACTATACTCACACTACTGCGTACGTGTGTGTGTCAAGGTGGTCTAGATACTATGCTGGCTGTGTGTTTGTGTGTGTGTGTGTGTGGGTAGCAGGTGGACTACAGACACCTTATTTTCACTACTGTGTGTTTGTGTGTGTATAGATGGACTACAGACTGCTGGCAGTGTGTATAGGTGGACTACAGACTATGCTAGCAGTCTGTGTGTAGTCGGCCAACAGACCATTCCGGCAATGTGGAATTCTGTCTATGTAGACTGCAAGTGCTATTCTTGTACTACTGTGTGTGTACTTGTGTAAGTGGACTACAGATACTATGCTGATTGTACGTTTGAGATTGACGTTCAGTTCAGACTTTTGTACCCTACTGTATGTGGCTGATGACAGTGAGCGATGCCTCTAGCAACAACTGAACGAACTGCAAATCCCAGAATGCCTTTAGAAACAGGATGTTGTGTTGCGTCCTACATCCGTACGTCCCTACAGAAGTGTGCGGCGCATGGTTGGGATTTAACACAGGTCTTTAATGTGTCCAGTGGTGACAAACTCCTGGAGTCTGAGGTCAACCTGTCTGGCAAGGCAAGGAGAGAAGAGGTAGAAGAGAGAGCAGACTGCAGGGATGAAGAGAAAGGGTGTGTGTGGGGGTGTGTGTGTATGTTTGCCATACAGGAATCCCATACAGAGGGTCTGAATGAGGAGAGTGAATGGAGGAGGAGCCAAGTCCAGCAAGCCCACATGCTCTCAAGGCTCCTTCACGTCTCCTAGCAACACAGCGGGTCAGAGGCTAGCTGACATGGCCATTGTTCAAGAAAAGTGTGAATGAGCAGCAAGAGAGCGGGAATGAAAATGATGGATGGATAGACCGACAGACAGATAGAAGATAGGTTGATAGATATATAGATAGACAGATAGGTTGATAGCGCATTACAATTCACTGTAAGTGAGTTGGCAGTGAGGCAGTTGACAGGGATATTGGTTGTGCTGGGGACCCCCTCAGTAGCAGCTTTGGGGCAGTCTCACAATTGGCTGTATTGTTTAGAGATAAAGAGGGCAGCTTTAGCAACTGCAGAGCAGAGCTTGAAACCACTAAGCTGGGCCCTGTATGCAGACTTAACTAGCAGAGGAAAAGACTGGTTGTTCTCTCCTGAGGACTGTTGCTGTGAGCTGCCCTCTCAAAGAGACCTTCTCGAACAGTCTTGGTAGGCCTGGTCTCTCTAATGTCGGTCTTCTCCTGATAGACCTGTTCTTCTCTCCCTTTCCTTCCAGATCAGTCAGCATCTCTTTTCTGCTAGCCATGTTCAGCTGTCCTTAGTTTTTCACAGGCCTCAGCACAACAGCGTGGCTTTTTGAAGAAGTGTGGTAGTGAAAACGCACCGCGACATCAGTTGAATTCATTGACAGTGTCGGAACATGGCCAAACTGAATCAAATTAAGGTGAATCAGGAGACTTCAGGAGGTGCATGAGAAGATTTCAGGAGGTGGATGAGAAGGTGGAGGAGGGGGTATCAGAAGGTGGATGAGGGGTATTATGAAGTGGATGAGAAAGTATTAGGGGGTGGATGAGCAAATGGTGGACGAGATATCAGGAGGTGGTGGAGTAGGTGTTCGAGGAGAAATCAGGAGGTGGTAGAGGAGGAGATATCAGGAGGTGGTGGAGGAAATATCAGGAGATGGTGGAGTAGAATTCAGGAGTTGGTGGAGGAGGAGATATTGGGGTGGTCGAGGAGATATCAGGAGATGGTGGAGGAGATATCATGAGGTGGTGGAGGAGATATCATGAGGTGGTGGAGGAGATATCAGGAGGAGGAGGGGTGGATTAGAATATATCAGGAGGTGTAGGGGTCGAGCAGGAGATATCAGGAGGGGTTTGAGGAGATACAAGGAGATGGTGGAGGAGATATCAGTAAAAGGAGGGGTGGATGAGGATATATCAGGAGGTGGAGGAGATTTTAGGAGGTGGAGGAGGAGATATCAGAAGATGGTGGAGGAGGATGTATCAGGAGGTGGAGGAGATATCAGGAGGTGGAGGAGGAGTACGAGGAGGAGGAGGAGGAGGAGGAGTCTACTAAGTTAGTTAATTCTGCCTTAGAAGCGATGATGACACCATAGTGAGTTAAGAATAGTCTGTACATTTTCACCCACCACACACATACACAGACACACACACACACATCTAATCTTGTCCAATTAACACAGATTCTGCTGCAGCCTTAAATAGAATGTCAACTTCTAGAGTCCTAGATGACTACTAGTGGTCCTCTCTCTTCTCTCGTCTCAATCTTCCATCTCCCTCTTTCTCTTCAGCTCTGCTCGCTCTCTCATCTCCCATGATACCTGTACCCTGTCCTCTGTAATAATAATAATACCCAATTTAGCAGACGCTAAAGCGACTTACATTAAGTACAGGGACAATCCCCCTGAGGCAAGTAGGGTGAAGTGCCTTGCCCAAGAACACAACATCTTAAAGCCACAGCCGGGCTTTGAACTCACAACCTTCCGATCACATGTCCAACGCCTTAAACCGCTGAGCCATCTGACTCCTGACACCTGACTCTGTACCTCTCTCTTCACCATCTCCTTTAAACCAGCCCACATCAAGTGACTGGTTCATGAAGCTAAGAGTTCCCAGTACAGTTATGTGTGATTGAATATGTGGATCTTAGAAGCTGTATTAGCTGCAGTAATAGGGAACTGATTCATGTCCTGACATGATGTTGCCTTTAACACCTTGGTAGGTAGGATGTATCTAAATGTCTGAGCCTGGGGCTGGGACTCTAAAGTGACATGGCACACCTCTGTTCTCTCTCCTTTCCCTCTCTCTCTTCTGTTTTTTGACCCTCCTCTTGAGTGTTTTTCTGCAGCCCTGCTCAGGAGGGGAGGTCTAAATGTGGACAGGTTTATCTGACCTGATTCTAGTTGAGATTGCAGACTAGGGCGATGTTACTGAATCCTCCTCTTCCCCTCCCCTGATCCACTCATCTCCTCTCTTCGTCTGTTCTCTTCTCTCCGCTCTTCCTCTCCCCTCTTTCCTTTCCTCTCCTCTCATCCTCTCTTCATCTCCTCTCCTCCCCATTGTTTGTCCTTTCCCTTTCTTCCTCTCTGATGCAGCCAAAGCAGCGCAGCAGCGAGGCATGCTGGGATGTGTGAACTTGTTAACCCTGTGCCTCTCACGGCGTTGCAGATGCTGACGCAACGACCCGCCCCCTTCCTGCAAAAGCTGTCACTGAAGCTCCTCCCCCCCTCCGTGTGCTGAGCCCTGGGATCCCCACCCACTCACGACTCTGTGTTCCTCTCTACTCCACACACACGCTCACTCGCCGGCACATCACGCGCACACGTGCACACATGCACACATGCACACTCACTCTCCTCCCGCAGCCTCATGGCAGCTCGAGCTTCAGCATTCAATGCTCACTCACTCACACACACGCTCCCCTCTCACAGTCTCTCCACCAATCAGCCTCTGGGAGCCCTGGCCTGGTTTACTAAGGCCCCTCCCCCTTCTCTCCCAGGCGTTTTGCTTGCAGCAGCTCAGGCTATTTCTGTTCCCCTACAACACACTGTGGCACGCTCCCTTAATGATGCAGGAAAATCCTTAGCAGCTGGCCAGTGTGTGTGTACAATGTATGTGTGTGTTTGTATGTGTACTGCATTACACGTGAGGAACACAGAGTACTACTGCAGCTTAGCAGTAAAGCTAAAGCCAAATCGTTGGTTTCTCTGCTTAGAAAGTGGATCATCTTCGTGGAGAACTTGAGTGGTATTCATGCCAGTCTTCTACTGTGTCTCTACTCCACAGATCTGTCTGTCCTCTACCCAGTGCTGTCTCTGTCAGCAGTCCTGTCTCTGTCTTTAACCCAGAAGTGCTGTCACTATCTTTGTCTCTGTCTCTACCCAGAAGTGCTGTCTCTGTCGCTACCCAGAGTACTGTCGCTATCTTTGTCTCTGTCTCTATCCACCAGTGCTGTCTCTGTCTCTATCCACCAGTGCTGTCTCTGTCTCTATCCACCAGTGCTGTCTCTGTCTCTACGCAGAAGTGCTGTCTCTGTCTCCAACCAGAAGTGCTGTCACTATATTTGTCTCTGTCTCTACCCAGAGTACTGTCACTAACTTTGTCTCTCTCTCTACCCACAAGTGCTGTCTCTGTCTCTACCCAGAAGTGCTGTCTCTGTCTCTACCCGGAGTACTGTCACTATCGTTGTCTCTATCTCTCCCCACAATTGCTGTCTCTACGCAGAAATGCTGTCTCTTTCTCTACGCAGAAGTGCTGTCTGTCTCCAACCAGAAGGTGTGCCACTATCTTGTCTCTGTCTCTACCCGGAGTACTGTCACTATCTTTGTCTCTATCTCTCCCCACAAGTGCTGTCTCTACGCAGAAGTGCTGTCTCTGTCTCTACCCAGAGTACTGTCACTATCTTTGTCTCTATCTCTCCCCATAAGTGCTGTCTCTGTCTCTACGCAGAAGTGCTGTCACTATCTTTGTCTCTGCCTCTACCCACCAGTGCTGACTCTGTCTCTACCCAGAAGTGCTGTCACTATCTTTGTCTCTGTCTCTACTCAAAAGTGCTGTCTCTCTCTACCCAGAAGTGCTGTAACTATCTTTGTCTCTGTCTCTACTCAAAAGTGCTGTCTCTGTCTCTACCCGGAAGTGCTGTCACTATCTTTGTCTCTGTCTCTACCCAGCAGTGCTGTCTCTGTCTCTACCCAGAAGTGCTGTCACTATCTTTGTCTCTGTCTCTACTCCAAAGTGCTGTCTCTCTCTACCCAGAAGTGCTGTCAGTATCTTTGTCTCTGTCTCTACTCAAAAGTGCTGTCTCTGTCTCTACCCAAAAGTGCTGTCTCTGTCTTCATTCACTACCAGCAGTGTTGTCCATGTCCTGGACCTCCTGCCTTCTGACAGGCCCCTCGGAGCGCAGGCATTAGCAGCCTGGATTAGAGGATCTGATAATCCAAATGCCAGAGAGAAGGAGCAGAGTATAAACCATAGAAGCATGGTTTATTAACCCCACCCAACCCCTAGTCCATTCAGCTCTCATGTTGTTGTTGATGAGGTCAGAAGACACCAGAAAAGAGGATGGACGGGTATAAACTATATAGGAAGTCTTTTGACTAGTCACAGCAGAGGGTACTGGGAAAGAGACCCAACTATCCCAAACAGAGGTGTGCATTTCCTGAATTGTAGTGCGAGTCTTGAACTGTAGCCACTCTCTAACTCCATCTAGTGACAGAGCATGTAGTAATGCACACATACTCCACACACGTACACACACACACAGATACACTTACACGCACACTAACAGAATGGCCCTCGCCAGGTGCATGAAAGGTCGGGAGAGGTGGAGTCTGGAATGTTTACACTTGCCGAGTCGAGCATTGTTCAAGAGGCCCACCTGTCTGCGTGTGTCTCTACGAGTGTTATGGAGATGAGCAGACTGTTGTCCTTTCCTCCAGGTCCACCACGCTCCACCATCTTTGGCTCCCAGGTCTCAGATCTGTTTTTCAGCATTTTCCCAGCTCCAAGTTGCCTCACTAAACTTTGTTTCAGCGGCCAGTAGAAAAGGACCAACCCTCCCCCCGCCACTAGCTGCCCCCTGCCCTTCCCCCCTCCCCCCACCACTGGCTGCCCCCTGCCCTTCCCCCGTCCCCCCACCACTAGTTGCGCCCCCCCCCCACAACCCCTCACACCCACTTGTTACATGATCCTCCTTCACCTTTGTCAGTCTGATGAGGCCTCTGTTCCCCTTTTCTACACAGCTAGTTCACACACACACACACACACACACACACACACACACACACACACACACACACACGCACACAGGCACACAGGCAAACACATACACACATTGTCCTTCCTCTTTGACATGCTAATATCTCGCAGCATACAACCAGTCAATCTAGTGTCCCAGTCAGTAGCTGGATCTCAGTTCTCTCGGTTAGTCTGACGAGGAACGGTTCTCCTCTCAGTTCATGTCTGTCTGCTGTAGACAAGCTCTAAGTGGGTCATCAGAACCAGAACAGACCAGGCTCTGTCCAGCTGGACGCTGTGCTGCAACCTCCCTCCCTCTTTTCCTTCCTCCTTCTTTCCCCTGCCTCTTTCCCCTCCCTCCTTGATCCTTCCATCCCTCGTACACCAATGCTGCTATACCTACTGCTTGGGAGCAGAAATGTAGGGTAGGTAGAGAGAGAGAGAGAGAGAGAGAGAGAGAGAGAGAGGGAGAGCATTGAAGAGGGGGGAGGAGAAAGCTTGCAGAACAGGCGTTAGGTGCAACTGGGGATGCGTTGCCATAACAACGCTTTCGGCAGGCCGCCCACAAGCTTGTATGTCAGTGGGCATTACAGAGAGAGAGAGAGAGAGGGAGGGAGAGAGAGAATGGGAGGGAGGGGGAATGAGTGCATAGTGAAGCAGGACGTGATTGGTCACACCCCCTTGTCTTTGTGTGGAGTGGAGCATGCTGGGAAGGCCCTTGAGTGAATGCTCATTTGTGTGTGTGAGAGAGAGCAAGAGAGGAGCGCGCGCGTGTGTGTGAGAGGGAGGGAGGGCTCACGGCTGCAGCTAAAAGAGCTGCCTTGGGATCTGCCTGGATTAAGCCTAGGAGCCGACCGAATCAGCCAAGGTACTGCCAATCTTCCTTGTCTATCTCTTCTCCCTAGATCCCCCTCTCCTCCTACCCTTCTCTGTGCTCGGGAGGACGAGTGCGGCTGGTCTTGACTGAAGCTGCGTAGCTTTGCAGAGGGAATGACAAAAGAAGGGGGTGGGGTTAAGCGGGAGGTGCATGGACAAAGGACGGTGGCAGCAGGATTGTTTACTACCACTGCAGTAGCAGGCAGGCAGGAGCACGTCTCTCTCTCCCTACTCTACCTCTCTCTCGCTCACCCTCACTCTCTCTCTGCCTGTCTGTCTCTCTCTGCCTGTCTGTCTCTCTGCCTGTCTGTCTCTGTCCCTCCTTATGGACAGCCTGCATAGTAATAGAAGGAAAGAAGCTTCAACTAGCTGCCTCATAGTAGCCTCAGCTAACTGCCTGCCTCATAGTAGCCTCAGCTAACTGCCTCAACTAACATCCTCTTTGCCTTCTCAGCTAACTGCCAGTCCAAGCTAGCAGGCTCAAAGCATCCGCACTACAAAATGGCTCTGGTCTTCTCTGTGCTCTGTAGTACGGCTACTAATGTAGCAGGACTTCCAGACTGTTCTACACCAGACACATCACTTTCTCACAGACTGTCTCTTAAGCTGAACAGAAAAATGTCTCCTTGGCCAATAGTTTGTTGGTAATTGGATTTATGTATCAACAGCATAAACAAGAGGTCAGGACTTTTACAGTGCCTTTCAGCATACTGCTGTCTCACTCCCTGTCT
This sequence comes from Neosalanx taihuensis, assembly GCA_030340665.1. Classification (NCBI taxonomy): domain Eukaryota; kingdom Metazoa; phylum Chordata; class Actinopteri; order Osmeriformes; family Salangidae; genus Neosalanx; species Neosalanx taihuensis. The sequence continues at coordinate 5,676,202 of CM059302.1, forward strand.
CTCTCTTTCTCTGTCTGGGTCTCTCTGTGTCCGAGCTGACGTCTTTAAAGCTTTCTCCTTTCTCTGGTTAGTCACACTTGCTTTTTATTGGGGCTTCTCTTTCATAAAGGCATGCTGCTTTGGCACAAATGTAAATGTGTCTTAGGGAGGCTTGGGGGGTGGGGGGGTATTAAGTTCACTCCATGATCACCCTCTCCATGGGGAAGGCTGCACAGTTGTTGGTGGAGGTGTGCAAGAGTTTGTGTGTGTCGGATGGGGGGCTGCAACTATTCCCACAAGGCCCCTGCAGCTGTGTTCGCATTTCTCCCTTCTTCCTCTCTCTCTTTCTCTCCCTGACCAGTCCTGGCCTCTCTGCGTTTCGCCACTCATCTCAACATGTCTGCTGTCTGCTAGCTCCGGAGCTACACCGCTGCTGTTTTTACAGCTCAGCTTGAGCGCACTAGCATCACATCATACTCTCCCTCCTCCTCCTCCTCCCTCGCCTGCACGCTCGCTCACTCGCTTGCTCATCTGGGTAAATGGGAATGAGGTCACTTCCTCCTCCCCCTCCCGCTCAGCAAGATGGAGAAGATGGAGGCCGGGTTCTCTGAAGCAGCAGTCAGACTCTGCTCAGATCCTCTCTCTCTCTCTCTCTCTCTCTCTCTCTCTCTCTCTCTCTCTCTCTCTCTCTCTCTCTCTCTCTCTCTCGTCTGTCTTCTAGGCTGGCAAGCTGTCTGTCTTCTAGCAGGTCTGGTCTACCTTGCTATATGTCCAGCAGCCAGTCAGTCTGTCAGCAAACAGGCAGTCTGTCTGTCTTACAGTGTGTATTCGGACTTTTGGTCCATTGTACTAATGTGTGTGTGTGTGTGTGGTGCTGTTGTCAGTCAATAGGACTGTGAATAATGTGGAAATTGAACAAGTTAAACTAACATGAAAACCATTGGTTGTAGGAGGTTAAAGAGTCTTTTGACGGTCATTTATCTTTCTTCTGTCATTCGGTGGAAGCTAAAAATGATGTCAAGGATATTTGTAGCCATATGCTGTATTTGTGTACCGTGGTCTGTTTGTGTGTGTGTGTGTGTGCGTGCGCGTGCGTGCGTGTGTGTGTGCGCGCGCGTGCGTTAGAGACAGGAGCAGTGTCCCTCGACAGCTGTCTGGACCGTGGTCCTCTGCTAGTCAGCAGGCTGGTCCCGGTACTGCCAGAGACAGGTGGAGCTCACCGTGGGAGCACACCTGTTAGCCTAGCAGGTGTGGGAGGAGGAGGTGGAAGAGAGAGAGAGAGAGAGGATATACTATGGAAGCTATATCATACTAGAAGGGGGACAAAAAACACAAGGGCATCCCCAGTTTTATATATTTAAACACGAAGTTACTGCGTGAACACTAATCATTCAAACATATTTAAGTTTGAATGCGCCTACGATTTCTTGTTGTGTGGGCGGAACTTGGGAGGGGAGGAGCGAGGAAGAGAGGGAGGGGAGGGGAAGAAGAAGGGGAGAAGAGAAGCAAAACCTCACCAGGCCACCAGCCATGAGATGATCAGGATGATGATGTCATGTGGGAGTTACCCTCCTGCTCCTAACTATTGCAGCACCTGGATACAGGCTTACCTTGTTTAGCGTTCTTCTATCTCCATGGATACAGGGCAGGGTAGTGTGTGTGTGTCTATTTACTTTTACCAGGGTTGTGTTCAGGTTAATCAGCTTATCTTTACCCTGACGGGACAGTGGGTTCCCTCTCACAGATATTGTGCTGTCTTAGTCTGCATGGTCCAGGGTACGAGAACCAGACCTCACCATGTGCTAGCCAGCGACACAGAGTCACCACGCTCTCCCCTGAACATCACCCAGCTTGCTAACAGCTTTTTTGGGTGCGATTGCAGCAGGCGCTCTTTGAGGTTCCGTTGTTGAAGCTTGCTTCTGGGAGCCCGTGAGGAAACCAAGTGCAGAACTTGGACTTCGAAGCTCAGGACAGCTGCAAGCTCAATTAAGCTAGTAAGGAGTTAGCGGACTAGATACAATTTGGAAGACCTTATGCAAACTAGCCTAGTTGTTTTTCTGTGAGCTGCCTGTTTCTGAGGTTGAGTAGATCTGAGGTTGGGAGCTTATAGCGGAAAACTGGTTTTGGACAAAGTAGCAATTTGATCTGGTCTGGCCTCTGGTCTGGCCTGGCTTGGCTTGGCTCTGTTATTCCAATACAATGCAGCGTAATGTTGACATAGCCTAACGTAGCCTGCTGTCTAACCTTTCTGTCATTTTTCTCTTTGCTCCAGGTGATGTGTCTCCTATCAGCATGTCGCCCATCAGCCAATCCCAGTTCATTCCTCTGGGGGAGGTCCTGTGTTTGGCCATCTCCGCCATGAACTCCGCCCACAAGCCTGTCACACAGGAGGCCCTCACAGAGCACCTGGCAACATGTTTCCCAGGTAACCAAAACTCACCACCACCCTGTGCTGAGTCTGAATCTCTCTCTTTCTATTTTGTCTCTCTCTCTCTCCAACAATCTGTCGATCTATTTCGGTATAGTGTATTAAGTATTGATCGAGTGCGTCCAGTACTTTGCCTATATGTCCGTTGTGTAGAAAGTGCTGAGGCAGGAATTTCGAGTAGAGTAGCTGAAGTAATATCACCCAGGTCAGCTGGCCTGCAGGGGTTGCCATGGTTGAAAGTGGGGGTCTGTTCTGGACGGTGTGCCAGTGGTCAGCATGTGACAACGCAGCAACACTTGATTAGATTTCCTTTGCTAAGTTTCTGCACATGGCAGCTTGTCTCTGAGTGACAGAGGGTCTTCTCCTGCTTGTAACTGACCGTGCAGTGAGCCACTCTCCCTCCATTTATCTCTCCCTCCATCTGTCTCGCTCTCCCCTTATTCATCCCCTCTCTTACTCTCCCTTTCTCTGTCTCCACCCTCTCCGTATTTCTCTCCTCTTGCTTACCTCACCTCTATTATTTCCCTCCTCGCCTCCCCAAAGAGTGCCCCCCCCCTCCTCTCTTTTTGTCCTCTCAGCCTCTCCTCCCTTCACGTTCCTACCCACCATACCTCCTCATCATCCCTCACCTCCACATCCTCCTCCTTCCCACCTCTCCTCTCTCCCCTCTTTGCGTCCTTCGCTGTGCATCTCTTCTCTTTATGGTTGTCTGTTTCACCTCGCCATTGTGCGACCTCTATCTCTCCCCACCCTCCCCACCTTCACCCTCCCTACTCCCTGTATCCTCAACCTCCTTCCCTCGCCTTATTCCCTCCCTCCCCACCTGGACTCTTCCTACTCCCCCCTCTAATCTTTTTTCCATTCCCTGGTCCCAAGGTAAGGTCGTCATGGTCCAGAGAGACCAGTCTTTTGCCTCTCAGGAGAGAGGGGGGAAAAAAACAGATCTGTGTTTGTATTTCAGATGACCTACTCCTTTATTAGATAAACAGAAACACACCCCATCTGCCTCCTCCTCTTCCATCATCCAATCCAATTTCTCCTCTTCCCGCCTGCCCAATCAGGTCCCTTCCCCGACTCCGTGCTGAGTAGACAGCATTTCCCCCAGTCCTCAGAGAGGTCACCCTCTCCTCCCCACACCAAGGAGAAGGGACAAGGGGATGTTGTCACGACACCCAGACGGAGACAGGTTCCTCGTCAGGCAGGGCTTCCGACGCAGGGCTTCCCCCTTCTTCTCTGGTCGTCAGAGTCGTCGAGGTGACTTGCGTCACGTCTGCAAGGCTCCCTGAACCCGCATGATGTAACGGCAGGCAAGCCCAGACAGTCAGGCATCCTCACTGTCTCCAACACTCACCAGAATGGCGGCTGTATCTTGCCTGCCTATGAATGGCCGGCCGTGGGATGGTAATGAGTGTTTGGATGTGTTTGTCCGGCCTGTTCTCTGCAGCACAGACAGTGCTGTCCCCTCCCTGAGAGAGGGACTCTGGGATGAGGAGGGGTGGGGGGTGGGTGTCCTTCTGGGGCCACAGTCCACAGGGGGAGGGAGGAGTTAGTGTGTAGTACGATGCGTGGAGTAGGAAATGTATAGTGTGGACAAAAGGAGAGTACAAGCATCTGGTGTCTCTGTGTACGTGTGTGTGTTTGTGTGTGTGTGTGTGTGCTTTAGTCTGGCAGCATTGCATCATGCCGGCCAAGCTGAGAGGGCACCATGATGTAACGCTCAGTAATACCACCAGCACTCTTGACTGGCAGGGAGGGGGTTTAAAGAGTGTGTCTGTGTGTGTGTGTGTGTGCGCACACGTTTTGGCATTGATCTTCCTGTCTGCAGTCGCGATCAGACCCTTCTCAAAGCTCACCAGTTAGAGGAGATGACCACGATAGTAAAACATGATACCCTGGCTACTGTATAGTTATAAGCAGAGATTGATGCACAAATAACGACATTGTCATCTATATCTGTCAGATACTAGAATTAAAACTATAACTCTGTACACACTCTGTGTGTGTGTGTGTGTGTGTGTGTGTGTGTGTGTGTGTGTGTGTGTGTGTGTGTGTGTGTGTGTGTGTGTGTGTGTGTGTGTGTGTGTGTGTGTGTTAGAGCAGCACAGCAGGTCCTGACTCACAGCGAGTCGGGTGTGTTGTGTAATATTGTCTGACTTGGGCAGCATCGGTAGAGGCCAGCTGCCAGGTTGTGTTTGGTACAGGCTTCTGTATTAGTCACTAACCCGAAAGCCCCCCTCCCCCCCATTTACCGCTATGTAGATGCACCGTAGGAACCGTTCCCAGTGTCTAGCAACATGTGTACAGTTGTTGGTGTGACAATGAACCACCAAATGCCGAGTTCTGATCCTGTCGAGCTGGTTTGTGATGACTAAGCGTCTGTCTGTCTGTGTCTGTCTGTGTCTGTATGTCTGTGTCTGTCTGTGTCTGTCTGTCTGTCTGTCTGTGTCTGTCTGTCTGTCTGTCTGTGTCTGTCTGTCTGTCTGTGTATGTCTGTATGTCTGTATGTCTGTCTGTCTGTCTGTCTGTCTGTCTGTCTGTCTGTCTGTCTGTCTGTCTGTGTCTGTCTGTGTCTGTGTCTGTGTCTGTGTCTGTCTGTATGTCTGTCTGTCTGTCTGTCTGTCTGTCTGTCTGTCTGTATGTCTGTATGTCTGTCTGTGGGATGTTCTGGTGTCTCTGCTCTCTCCTGGAGGCGCTGTGGTCTCTCTGAGCTCCTGGCGGTATCCCTGTCTCTAACTTCCTGGTGTGTTCTGTCCGCCCACAGGTGTTCCCACGCCGACAGCGGAGGTGCTTCACCACACGCTGAGCATGCTGGTCCGTGAAAGGAAGATCTACCCGACGGCGGAGGGATACTTCATTGTGACGCCGCAGACCTACTTTATCACGCCCTCGCTCATCAGGACCAGCAGCAAGTGGTACCACCTGGACGAGCGGGGCGCCGAGCGACAGACGCCACAACAACCACAGCACCAGCAGCAGCAGACTCAGTGCACGTCGCCGCTGTCCGGCACCATCACCCCCTCCACCTCGGGCGGGGTCCGAGACAGGCCACACCCCAAAGCCCACGGAGACTCGTACAACAGTTACCGGGACGACCCCCCCAGCCACCACACCACGCTGCAGCGGCGTTCGCCCAAGGACCACCGCGAGGCCTACCACTCCCCCCACTCCCCGCACTCCCCCCCCACCCAGCCTCCGCCCCCCGCCGTCCCTACGGAGAAGAGCCGGAGCACGCTCAGCTTCCCCTTCAAGAGCGACACGCTCACCAAGCACCGGGATCGCGAAGGCGGGGGCGGCGACGCCAAGCAGGCCCGGAAGTTCGGCCTCAAGCTGTTCCGCCTGAGCTTCAAGAAGGACAAAACCAAACAGCTGGCCACCTTCTCCGCCCAGTTCCCCCCGGAGGAGTGGCCGCTACGCGACGAGGACACCCCCAGCACGGTACCGCGAGACGTGGAGATGGAGATCATCCGGCGCATCAACCCGGACCTGACGGTGGAGAACGTAGCTCGCCACACGGCCGTCATGAAGCGCCTGGAGGAGGAGCGCGTCCAGCGGAGCAAGGCCAGCTCGGCCCAACACAGCGCCCGCAGCCGGCGGAGCCGGGGCCACCGGAAGCCCCAAGCCAAGCCGTCGCGCTCCCACAGCAAGACCCGCGCCTCCCGCGGGGAGCCCTCCGAGGGCTCCAACCTGGACCTGGCCGAGAGGGACTACCGCCACTACAGCTCCTCGCTGGCGCGCTCGCCGCGAGAACACGCCTTCTCCATGGAGCGAAGCCGGCATCGCCACCACCTGGCGCACAGCAACCCCAACATCCTGGACGCGGCACACCTGCCCGTCACGCCCGAGTGGGACGTGTCGGGGGAGCTGGCCAAGCGACGGACGGAGATGCCCTTCCCCGAGCCCTCGCACGGGCCCTCCCACTCCAAGGTGCACCGCAGCCACTCGCACACCCAGGAGAGGAAGTCTCGCACTGAGCGCTCAGACAACAAGGCCAAGGAACGCTCGCGCTCCATGGACAACTCCAAAGGCCCTCTGGGCCAGGGGCTGATGGGACCCCCGGATTACTACGAGCGCAGCCTGGAGGAGCGCAGCCGCTACTACACGGACGATGGCACGCTACGAGCCTCAGCCCAGACCGCCCACTATGCCCGGGCCACACCCCCGGCCACCAAGCTGGCCGGCGAGGACGGAGCGGGGCGGAGCTTGGAGAAGAGCAAGAGCCGGGACAGCCTCCCTGCGTACGGTGAAATGAAGGCGTACTCTCCCAAGCCCCCGCCCGCCTCCTCATCTGCCGCCGCCTCGCAGGACGACTACTTCCACTGTTCCGCTTCCAGCGAGGCCGTGCTGACGGTCCCCAGCCCGCTAGGCACCCTGGGAAAGCCCAGCCACGACAGCCTGGGAGGGGGGAAGATGGGCGGGGACCGACAGACGCCACACCCCCCGGAGTACAAGGAGGAGGTTAAGGGTCAGAACGGTGGGCTGGGGGGGCTGGCCGGCCCGGGGGCGGAGCCTTTATCCAATGGGCGTGGCCCCACGCACCACGTCTCCAGCTCGGGGAGCATCGACAAGAGGAAGGAGATCTTTAGCAAAGACACGCTGTTCAAGCCGCCCCCGAACGCCCTTCCTGGGGGCTACGGGGAGGCTGGCTACTCCTCCAAGCCCGGAACCCTGAGGAGCACCCCGGTTTTGTCCTCTGCAGAGGTGCTGGACAGCCAAGAGGGCTTTGACCCCCCAGGACCCCTGCTGGTTCTGTCCGGCCCCCCCTCCTCCGGACCACCAGGCCTGGAACCGGTGGCCCCCGGTGGTGCCGAGGCCTCCTTCGACTACTACAACGTGTCAGACGACGACGAGCTGGAGGATGCCGCCGCAAAGAGGGCGGGGCCCGAGGAGAAGGCGGCGGAGGGAAGCGGGGGCGGAGGGGGCGTGGGAGGCGGCACCATGCAGTGGCTGCTGGAGAGAGAAAAGGAGCGAGACCTCCAGAGGAGGTTCGAGAGGAACCTGACCTTCCCCTGCCCCAAGGAGAACGACCCCGGGCAGAGCCAGCAGTCGGCTCACTCGGCCCGCTTGGACAGCATGGACAGCAGCAGCGTCACCGTGGACAGCGGTTTCAACTCCCCGCGGTGAGCGTGTGTGTAACCGTGTGAACCTGTGTTTGTGTGTCATTGTCGGGGAGTGGGTGTGTTTTTGTTCACAGGGAAGTTTGTGCGTAGGATATGTCACCTGTAAAGAGGAGTGAGTGTGTTACTCTTACATTCTTACACCGTAAGGCTGGAAGTCCTTATTTCTATATGCTGCTGCCACTGGGTACATTAACACTCCCCAGATGTGGAGTTACTCATGTTATTTCCTGAGGAAACTGGGGCTGTGTGTACGAGAAAACATTTTGGTGCACAAAACAGATGATTGTGTCAACTAGTGTGCTCACTGTCGTATCAACTTCAAAGTCAGACCAAATCGAGGTCGGTCTAACTTAACTGTACTTTTTTGTATGTTTCTATTGGATTTCAGAATCTAATCACTGCATCAGTCTAAAGTTTGTCTCCCTCTCTCTTTCCCTTCATTTCTTTCATCATCTGCAGAACAAGGGAGAGTTTAGCGTCCAACACTTCCAGCATCGTGGAGAGCAACCGCCGGCAGAACCTAGCCCTGAGCCCCGGGCACCTGGGCCTCGCCACGGGCAACGGCCCCCCCTTTACCTTCCGGACCATTCCGGAGCCCCCCAGCTCCCAGCCGGAGAAACTCCCGAAGCCCCCCAACTGCTTGGCCTCTATCACCAGCGTGTGACCCGGGGCGGGGCCAAGGTCAGGGGAGGGAGAGGACTGTTCCAGCTGACTGGCTCCATGTGTTCCAGAGACCCCTACTCCATCCAGCCTCGTTCCTGCCTGGCCCGTCAGCCATGCCTCGGTCCCCCCCTCCACCCCCCCCTGGTTTCACCGCCTCACCTAGGATCGTCCTTCTAAGTCCCCCCACCCCCCAGCTCGTAGTTCTATCCGTGATCATGTGATAATCTCAAGTCACGCGCTGCTCCGTCGCCCCTCCCTGGTCTGGTGGCATCCCCTGCGGCGCCCCCTTCTGGTTGGGCGCTGTGATGCCGCTCTAGCTTGAGTAGCAGGCATGACACGGTGGCCGTGTCGCTGCTGGCATCCGATAAGGACTTTTGACCGGACCAGGGGTAGACCACTGACCACAGCAGACCTGGGCCTTGAAGGAAGACAGATGATGTTTACATTGAGGGAGAGCATGGGGGGGGGGGGGGGGGGTTTGTGGGGTTCCTGTTGGGTTGTAAATAAAGAGTGTATAGTAGCTCAGCTGTAAGACAGGGGGGCAGGCAGACAGGCAGTCCAGGTTACGGTTAGTCAGACCTGGTGCTATCCCACCTCTTACATTCCAGTCATCTGGAGCAGGTTTGTACCTGGAACTACGCCCCCACCCCTCCCTCTCTTCCCCAACCTGATACACACAAACTCCCACACATGCAGACAGACAGGTGGGGAAAGACAAGCCCCCTGGCCTGAATCTCCATATTAACCCTGTGTGGTCTCATAGTCTCTTCGAAACTACCTCCACAGCAGCAAAAACACTAGCTATTCCTCTATTACACTGTCATCAGCCTCTTTCCTGTGAATGTCAATGTAAACACACTCGCTCACACACACACATACATACACATACTAAATGCTCAAAAGACTCTCTTTTTTTCTACCTATCTATCCCTCTTTCTCTCTTACACACACACACACACACACACACAACCATGTTAAAGTGCTGGAGTCCAGTAAAAGTTACCTGTGTGCTACTGCAGCGACCAGGTTCTCAGACAAAGGTCCCAGGTCAGTGTTAGAGAGCTGGGGTGTCTAGGCCAGACGAGTCCAGGCGAAGCTCCTGCAAGTTGGGGAGGCTGATGAACCAGGCCTGTGGCTGATCACCGTCTCTAAGAGCCTGATCGTGAATCTGTTTATTTCTTCTCCTCCTCTGTTCTAACGGTGGTACTATTATTGCAGGTCCGTAGACGACCAATCACAGCACAGCATGTTTTCACGGTACATCATACATCGGCGCCCCACAGCTCTCTCGTGTACTCTTGTTACCACGACAACCACTACAGTAGGACTGCTACCACTAGCCAGGCCGTGGCCGGTAGAGCCACTATAGAGTCCGGCCTCGTGTCCCACCAAGCGGACCTCTCATTCCCCTCCTCTCCTCCTCCCATTTGCACTGACAGACAGAAGCTTTCTCCTGGGCCATTCAACATTCGTTTATGTCTGTGGGAGAACCCTTGGGGACAGAAACGTCGGTTGCCAGTAGAGCCCTCTTATTGGTTAAATAATTCTACCTAGAACCTCAGTTGGATAATTTTTTTTTTTTTTTTAAAGCAAAGCTCTACCCGGACCCATAAAGGGGTTCCTGAAGCGTTCTCCGGAGGGTTCTCCCTCAGAGACCATGTTTTATGGCCCTGGCAAGCCCCGGTTTTTCCTAGAGTGTGGGGTTGACCCCCAGTCAGAAGCCTGGTGTCTGGTGGCAGTAGGAGCCTGTTTATATTGAACATATTTCATATGAGATGCTGACAGTCCATGATATGTCTTCCCTAAACACTGCGGATTTATAATGGAGTTCAATAACATTGTTTCTAATTGTGACGGTATGTCATACTGTAAATGATGTTTATCTGTCATGCCTAGTAAAATAATGTAAACAATAAGAGGGATTTTTTATGTCCATAATATCTAAGGGTCCCTACTTGTGTAGTACTGGTGTTTCCTGTTGTTGTAGTGGATGTGATATACCCTCCATGGGTGGTGTACTTTTTAAGATAATAAAATAACATGTTTGGTTACATGCCTCTGCTGTTTTATCAGGACTGTTTTACAATGTATTTCAAGTTCTGTTGACTGGAACACTGACTGATTAGATCCAGGAAATATCTATTCTGATTGGACTAACAGTAGAGAAATAACATAGCGAGAAAATGTCCCTTTAGGGCACACTGGTATCACACTGGTATCATGTGCCAGTGTTGCTGTACTCATGTTTTGCCACTAGAGGGAAGTATGTCCCCACGAACCTTGATTGAAAAGGATATCAGGTCCCTTCACTATGTAATGACATTTTGAGACTTCATATCTAAAAGATAAGAACTACATATCTTTCTGCTTGTTTTCACACACTCAGAGATCACCCTCTACTGTAAGATAATTGTGTCTGGACCAGGGGGGGGGGACCCAGGGGGAAACTTAGAGAGGAAATGATCCAACATAAAAAATCCAGAGAACCAACTTGTTGAGACTCCTATTAGATTCACACATTCATTGTTCTGGATCAGAATCGAGATTTGAAATCATTTAATTGACAAATCCAATGAGTACATACTTCACAGACAGTTTTTATCCAAGTCCAAAGTGCACGATCGAGTACAAAACAAACATTCCGCTGCATCGGCATCATTGCAGACGAGGAGGCAAAAAAACAAGAGGGAGGCCCTCATCATCGATCAGTCATTATGGTGATCCAAAAATCCAGGTGAGGCTCCCTGGCAACAGAGGAGCTGCTGCAGCGAGCGAGCGAGGATTCAAAACAAGAAATAAAGGAATCGATGGAGCTTAAAGAAAAAGCAAGTCCAAGCCTGTAGTTTCAACCGGGGTCCAAGTGAGGGGGCGTTTAGATTCTAGCTCTGTGTGGACAACAGAAGGCCCAGGAGGAGGAGCACCCACCTCCAGAGGGTTGTGGTTCGAGCCGCCCCGCTCAGCAGATACTCCACCCGGTACCAGGACCCGTTGTTGGGCAGAGGCGGGATGCCCAGGGTCCGACACAGCAGCTGGTACACGTCCACTGCTCTGATGGGGGCTGCTTGCACGTTACGCTTGAAATCTGACAGAACACACACACCACCTTGTATCATAATAAGTCAAATTTATGATCCAGGATGTTTAATATGTAACTGGGGGACTAGTGAAGGACAGAACTGAGTTTGGTTTACCACGTACCATGTTTCTCATTTTCAGTTACTGATTCACAAAATGATATAAGCAAAGCCAATGTACATTGCACTGTCAGTCACTTTGTTACTTATTGGTGGGTCTTGTCCTTATCTACCACAAGTACACCTTCTCCTACTTTTAATTAACTTGTAAATACCTGGTCCCTGTGCCAGAAAGAAGCCCCTCATATCCACAAACTCATTGTCGTAACCATGCCAACCATGCTGCCAACCCTCTGCCTCCTCAGAAGTGCTGTTTCTCCAGAAGGGAAGTCTGGCCTTATTCTAGTAACATGGAGACATGGGTTAGAATCACACCAATCAAAGAACAGTGACATGGCAGTATACTGTGAGACCATAGTCGCCAATTACCCAATGTCTGTCTGACAATGTTAATAATAAGATAACTGACGCATTCTCACCTCAGTGATGAACCAGCCTGGATCTGCCACCAGAGTAAGAGTGGAAACAAACTTCCCTCCCCGGTAGTGAAACCGATCTGGAATCTCCTCCTTCCGGTACACCTTCATGTTGCCTACGCCCCTCAAAGCATGGTAAATCTGACAGCAGTCAGTAGATTTAGGAATCAACAAAAGGCTGAGCTACATGACAACTGACCGTCTGGCTGGTGACACTTTGCCTCACCGTATCAAAGGCACTGGGTTTGGGCCACAGGCTGACCACAGGGCCACGATCCATCATCTTGACCACATCTGTCATGTTGATGTAGCGGTCCAACTCGATCACCTTCTCCATCCATTTGATGTCCGTCATGCCGTGGTCCGAGAACATGACCACATTCAGGACGTCACGCATGTTCTTCTCCTGGAACACGTCAGAACACTGCAGTCACCACATGCTAAGTGAACTCACCAGCACACACATGCAGCTATTGCCTGGTCGTTCCCAGTCCTACTTTCCCTCCTTAATCCTACTTTGTTGACTGATCCTGACTTTATTACCTTAATCTTCTGGTTGAGCATCTGGAAGGCTGAGTCGAGTCTCGCAACAGCCGCCTTCACCTCTTTCGAATTTGGCCCGAAGTGATGGCCCTCCACGTCAATCTTCTCATAGTAAATGGCAGCCATGTCTGCCTGCCCACTTCTGTCAACACACACGAAACAGTGAGGGAATTTTCGAGGTTCTCATGGAGAACTGAGGGAGTACTCAAAGGGTCTTACTGTAGAGCGGTGAGGGCGTTCTCCATGGAGTCTGTTAGGTTCTTCTCGGATGGATTGTAGACATACTCCTCGCAGTGCGACGAACGCACCCCTAGAATCTCAACCTCGCAACCTATTATCCAGGCAGAACAGAGGGACATCACTCCCACACCTCTGTAAGGTGTGGTACTGCAGGTAAAACCACACCCTCGTAAGACAGAACCGGTAGACAACTGTCCCAACCAAAGACCCACAGGCTTGAGAAGGTCCGGGCCGGGCTATGGAAGTAGAACTCCGACAACAGTTGGGACGACAACTGTCCCAACCAAAGAGCCAAAGAGTTAGGATTAGATCTAAAGCTAAAGAGTATATGAACATAAACAATAGAGGTGACCTCAGCAGCTAAAAGGGTTAACCGCAAGTTCACTGCGGCTGGAGAAGGTCCGGGCCGGGCTTTGGGAGTAGTACTCCTACAGGAAAGATGATCCACTTGAACCCCTTTGATTTTTACACATTCATGAAAGTAATCATCCCTCAGCTGTCTTGGAGACCTACCAGGCCAGAAGTACATGTAGACCCGCTTGTGCAGCTTCTGCATGGTGACCCAGAGGGGTTCTGAGCCGTCCCACCATAGAGGCAACCGGCTGTCCGGGTTGGTGCCGATCAGGAACTCCTTCTGCGACACCTTGTCCCACATGTAGTTACCTGTCATCTGGTGCACCTCACAGTACCGCCCTGCACACACACAAATACAGATGCACACGAACCCAAACATATGCAAATACCCAGACATACGCACATAAACACACACACAGAGTTGATTTGATTCAGAAGAACCGACAGCTCTGGTTTATGTTTGGAGGTGACTCGTGTAGCCTGGTCTACCCTGGTTGAAAGGTGGGGGGCTGGAAGTTCAAGCTGTTTTCATTGACATTTCAGTCACGTAGAGCTATACACATTGAAACAAAACAACATTCCTCTGTTGTTGGGGATGAGAGGTGAGAGGTGACAGTTAGACAGTACCAACTGTCTAAAAAATGAAACTAAACTTAAATTTAAACTTAATTTCTTGATATAGTGCATTTCATACCAGAAGGCAACACAATGCGCTCTGTGTTGCTAGGAGTTCTAGGTGTTCTACTGTGTGTTGTTGATGCATGTGCTGTCAAACACAGGACTGTTGCCAGCTAAACCAAACCAATACCCAAAGATCTTTATTAAAGCTAAAGAGAATATCAACATGAACAATAGAGGTGACCTCAGCAGCTACAAAGGTTAATCGCAAATTCACTGAGACGAGAGCATCGTTTAGCTCATTAGAGATGGCTGTAATCCCATTTTAGCTAGTGGACATAGAAACTACCTTCAAATACTGCATGGCATCTTGGATCTACAACTCTGAAACTATGGGTGTCATTTTAACAAATGTTTCCTTTACCGAAAACTGTACCTAGTGCTTGGTTTTGACTGCAATCCAATACATGTATATTTCTTTGGTGTGAAGGGCAGAGGCAGGCATGGGGGAGGCCCTTCCCCACACAGCTGGATCAGGTTAGTGTGCTTTCCATGGGAAAGCTGAGGTTTACTGGGGGAGGGAGAGGGAGTCATGCCATAAAGGACTAACGAGACCCTGGTATCCAACCTCACTTAAACTCTCCTGTCCTCAAGCATTCATTCACCAAATGAAGGTTTGATCAACTTTGATGTGTCCATTTCTGCATGACTACAATACGGCCCTGGTCCTAGCAGAGAATGACAGGGGCCATTGTTTGGGTGGGAGCCTGAGCCCGGCTTTGTTGTGGAGAATGTTCCAGCAAAAACACCCTCCATCAGCAGATCGGCCTTGTGCTGCTGCCTGCCGCCCGACCCAGGGTGCAACTGGAGCTGTTGCATTTGGGGCTTACAGATGATGATAATGTGATCGCTCTACTTCCCTCTTGCCTATCTCGCTCACCCTCCTGCTCCAGTCGGGACAATGTGTTCAGTACATCCAGTCCCACCTAGCTACACCCTAGCCAACTCCTGTGGAAGCAATTGGATTTCCTGTGTACTTATGGTACTTAGGATCACTACTGAACACACTTTCTCTGAAGACTGTTCTGAACTGTAACGTCATTACCGCCTGACTGTCACTATCTATGTTTACATTATTGTGCTCTATAAAAGAAGGTAATTTCACATTCAGACGGGAGAGAGACATGATTGAGAGCTAAGCCTTGTACTGTCTTCATTTTGTTGCCAGAGGTCTGGTAATTTATCACCCAATATGCAGGTTATTAAATACTTATTTAATCCAGATCTCAACTGAACTGTCACTCCGTTTACAAAACCGACAAAACACTTTCTTCATCACTACCCTGCACCCACTATTCTACCTTCACGTCATCTGTTCTCCAAACATACCAACATCAATAGCCCCACTTCATTGCTACTATAGAAAACCCACCTATCTCATCTACCTCATCTACCCTACCCTTGCTACATCCTCTGCCAACAACCTGTAACAGTCACCCAATCAACGCCACACCTGCCACCCCTCCCCAGAAACCAAGCAACCCCCAAGACTCCCATTCACAACCCCCCCCCCTCCCCAGCCCTCCCCCTCCATCAAATTCATCACATGCTCCCCATCTGGGCTCTGATTGGGTGACAGCTGACAGAGGCAACACGGTGGTCTCAGTAACAATGAAGCCAGTGTGGGTGCCACCCTGCTAATGTATTTATGGTTTGTGTGTGTGTGTGTGTGTGTGTGTGTGTGTGTGTGTGTGTGTGTGTGTGTGTGTGTGTGTGTGTGTGTGTGTGTGTGTGTGTGTGTGTGTGTGCGTGTGCGTGTGTGGCAGTGCCAGGTTAATGTGCAGAGCCAGTACAGAGGATCTGTTGCAGTTCTTTCTCTGGCAAGCTCAGTGCCAGGCTCCTGTCTGTCAATGGCCTTGCTCATCCTTAATCAATCTGTACCTCATTCTCCATCAGTCTCCGTGATTCTCTCTCATCACCCTCTCTCTGCATCTCTCTCCACCCAAAATGCCTCGGCATGCATGCCTGTCTCTCTCTCTCCCTCCCTCTGCATTGTTTCTATCAACCAGACTTTTCCACCACTTTGGAGAAAGTGTATCAAAGCCATTCTGGAAACCCAGTCAACCTGGCAGTTAGTAAGCAAGCTTTTACTGTCATCTGAGATAAATGACTCATTGCCGTTTACACGACAGCTCAAGCACCGTTTGTCTGCATGTATCCATGTTCAACTTCACAATGCCTCTGACAACAACTGTAGCCAACGTTCTTTTGAAAGAAGTTTTTAGGAAGTTTACCCAGTGTCGCCTAATAGATGTAAAGCGGCAACATAACCGTTGTTCACTGATGTGGCGACAAGCGAGACGGAATACGCACCTGTCATCAGAGAATAGTAGTTGGGATACGATAAACTGGGAAAGTCCGGGGTCATGTAATCCACCTTCACCCCATTCTCAACTATCTCTCGGAATCCTGGTAAAGTGTGCAGGTTGTTCATGTAGTCATAACGGAATCCGTCTATCAGAAACACCAGGAGTTTGTGGGTTGCTAGACAGGGTCCCGAGAAGAACAGAACGAGGACTGCAACTGTGCACGGGTGGTTCGATCTGGACATGACGACTGCTGCGACCCTCTGGGTTTCTCTCATGTAACCGTAATGAATAATGCGTAAGAGGCATGGGTACCCGGCGCAGTGGACCGGGGGCGGGGTTAGCGGTCACCGGTTAACTTGAGCGAAACTACTACGGAGTTACAGGCTTGACTCAACCTGACCGTAAACTATGGTTTTAAAAGCGAATACATTACTGATTAGAACTTTTGTTTTATTTTTAGCCTTTAGTCGTTGATACGGCAGCATGATCTAGGCTTCATGTCACACATTTGAATTTGAATAGAACACACTCTATTAGGGATATTGCCACAAATAGGTGTACAAAAAAAACAATAAATAAATGTGTCCTCAGCGGAGTGTCAAATTTAGTCTTGCTCTCACACAGGGCTTTCATTACCATTTATTCATTTAGCAGACGCGTTTATCCAAAGCGACTTCAAAGAAGTTTTAATTTACACATTTTAATGATTATATTATCATATTATCCTAATGGCTTTGGAATATATATAGCCTACTACGCTCCATAAATGGTCTTCGCGATTCATAAACGTACTCAAATAAGAGAAAACGCAGAATTTTTCTGAACAGCATTGATCTGAAGTTTTTTTTTAATCAGCTGGTGTAGTGGCTTCGTTAACACGTAAACCTGCAACCTCTTGGCCCGCGATGGCACGAGTTTGACACCATTGAACTACATGATAAACAATCCCGAGACATAGGGCCACACAGCAGAACACGGGAATCTAAATTACGATCCTAGTCGGTAGGAGTTCAGTAAGGACAGTACACCACGTCGTACAATTTGCAACCAGAAATAAGCTGTTGCGTCTACCAATACAAAGATCCGATACAAAAGGTATGAGCCAGATACATGTAACAGCCTTTCTGATTGGTCCAAACACCTCTCAACCGATCGGGTGCACATCTCGATAATGTAGTCTACCCTTTACGCAAAACGCATGGTCTGTAACACACACTGCACAGGTTGGTGGGAATTTTTGAAACTTATACGTTGAAGTTTATATTCTTCTTTCAGTTTATGTTGAATATGTTTATTGCTTCTGACTTTGTAAGGATATGTGCTAATAATATGTTATTAGTCTGCTGCTCCATATTTCATTGGCGTGAACGAACTTTCATGAAACTTGTAATGCGTAAAACACGATTTATTACCTATTGGAATAACCGTTTTTTATTTGTTGGTGTGCGGTCGTTATGCTTGTGTAACTTTGTGTTGTCCTGTTAATTTAACTTTTAAGTTTAACTAGCGTCTGCAAAATGAATTAATGTAAACGTAAGCTTCCTGCAACTGAACCGACACAATCTTATTGCTCCGCGTTGTAAATTTTCATGTAGCTTATTTTGCGAGACTTTAAAAAATAAATGGATAGCCTGCAATCTTTAGGCTATTAGGGTAGTGGGCTAGTGGAAGTGCTAGTGAAGTTTGCAACCCCGGAGGTATTATCTCTAAAGCCCCAGCAGAAGGGGGCTTCTGCCCCATCGGACTGCAGGTTTTGAGGTGAAAGGTGAATTTCTCTGATTGGGTACTGTAAAATGGCCTGACCCAGCTTTCTCTTTAACTTCCCTGTGATCCTGGCGTCTGTTACACGGACACTCGGTGCATACACATGCAAGCATGCACCCATTGACACACGCAGGTATGGAAGCACTGGTTACATGGTGTTCTGATCTCACACATCAAGCCAGGTTGCCACGTCCTGGGGGAGGGAGAGGGGTACCTGAGGCTAGGAGGTGCAGAGGGCCTTGGAGTCATGCAGAGCACGTAAATGAATGGTAAAATATAGGAATACAGGTTGTAGATTAAAAGATCTCCCTGTCTTGTGGGAGTCATGTGGCTGAGTAGTTAGGGAGTTGGGCCAGTAATCAGAAGGTCCCTGGTTTGAACCCCGGCTGTGCCAACAGGACGTTGTGTCCTTGGGCAAGGCACTTCACCCTACCTGCCTCAGGGGGAATGTCCCTGTACTTGCTGTTAGTCTCTCTGGATAAGAGGGTCTTCTAAATGTAAATGTCTGTTTTAACATGCACAGTACACACATACTTCAGTGTGAGCGAGGATACGTCATGGCAGTGGTGGTAGAGTGGGAATATCTCAATTTCCTCTCAGCTCGTTTGACTGGGCTGAGGCTTTGCTCTCAGGGGGTATACAGACGTATACAGATTATCAGTCACTGATAATAGCAACGTGATAGGCCCTAAACATAGTGGGTTTATAGACTGTGTAACATACATTGTGAGAAACCAAAGAAGTGCCAAAAAGGGCAACAGGTCCCCCAGTAGGAGTATTATGTCCAGCAGTCGTTCCTAAGTACCGCTGAACTGTCTAAACAAGTGAGTCCTGGAACAAGTCTGCTAAATGAATAAATGTAGAGGAAGACCGTAGGTGGTGGGTGGAACAGAACCCTGGGTGGAACAGAACCCTGGGTGGAACAGAACCCTGGGTGGAACAGAACCCTGTGGGACACCAGTGGAGAGCTGGCAAGGACCTGACATTTTTCCTTCCCAGTAGACCTGGTAGGATCTTTCCGTCAGGTAGGATGAGATCTTTTTAAGTGCAGTGCCAGTGATGCCCATCTCAGAGAGTCTGGCGAGCAGAATCTGATGATACATAAAACTCTCTCTCAGTGTAAAATTATTATTATTATCAATCAAATGAATTGATAAACATTGCCCTTCCTTATTACCTACAAAAGTACTAGATCATTTCCACATCATTAGGGACAGGAATGGAGGGTTGAGGTAAAGTTGTAGAAGCGTCATAGGAGTGGAGGGGGTTGCAAGATAAAGGAATGGCTCTGATGCAATCACGTCCCCTGACCATTCATTTTAGCAAGATGATGAGTCCCACAGTCAGCGATAAGCTTCTAGAACTGTCTCCTGCTTCCATTTATAGGAAATCTCTCCCCAGTCCCTTTCCAGGTGAGCTGCAATAGATCGGTCAGGGGACAGAGATAGGCTCTGTGAGTAGACAAAGGTCAAAGTCTCAAGGATCCTGGTCAGAGAAGTTGCAACATTTGGATCAGAGTTGACATGACAACGTAAAAGGCTGTGTATGATGGATAAACAAACACAAAGAAGTTCTAAAGGATCTGATAATGCAGCGACTCCTGTTACCCGTTATTCATGGAAAAAGAAATACTGGTTTTGCTATGTTGCTGCGTCAAGCATTAATCTGTTAAATACAGTGTATTGTGATTCAGCCCGAACAGCAGAGGTAACCTGGACCACTCTGACCCTGGATCAGATTACTCTGACCCTGAGAGTATTTTGCCCTTAGAACATGATCAGTACTGGGGTCAGGCTATGACTGATTGCAATACCTCACTGTTATTTATCTCTCTCTCATTTTTGTCAGAATGAGATATTGTTATAATGACAGAGACAGCTCTGTTTTGGTGTGTACAGGGAATTAAGGTTTACTGCCGACTAAGGTTAACTCTTTCTCTTCTCCACAGCCTCTCCTGAGACGGTCTTTATCTCGTGTCCTGCACTTTCAGCCCTGCCCAGACCACCTCGTCCACACACCTGTGACCCAGCTGGTTCCCCAGCCCTTCCGCGCTTCTCCTCCTGCCCCCTCCACACAGCCAGGATGCTGAGCTTAGAGCTGGGCCCCCAGCTGCGCATGCCAGAGCTGGAGGAGGTTCACAGCTTCCTGAAGAGCCTCTCCACCAGGACTGTGGTGGGCATGGCCGGCGCGGCAGCCCTTGCCACATATTGGCTGGCCACCAGGCCCCGCCCACTCCAACCTCCATGCGACCTCAACATGCAGTCTTCCCTGGTCCAGGTGCGTTTGCATTGTCGTGTTTTAACATGGTGTGTGTTCCTGTCTGCTGGTTACAAGAATGTCTGTCACGGGAGCCAGTTCTTGGATTTGTATACAGTTCCGGGCATTTCTGCATGTCTTTCCCTCTTTCCTATACTTCCTGTCAGTCTGTAATGTCTTTGCCAAATTAGGCCAAACACATACCTTGAAAGTTGGGTTGAAGGCAGTCTGAGTGACATTGGTTTAATCCAATTAGGGTGAAGAGTGTGCCCGGCAGTCTGTGTTGGTGGACAGTCCCATAACTTATTATTACGAGGACGCCAAAACCATGTACGAGTTCTTCCTAAGAGGAGTACGGGTATCTAGTGAGTATTCCAAGCAGTAGAACCATCATCAAAACCAAACTATATTTGCTAGATCATTTTGGAGACCTTTGAACAGCTTTGTGGTTTTGTGTATCTATATACCCTGCGTGTGTGTCGTGTTGAATTCTTTTCTGTGTCTGTGTGTGTTTTTGTCTCCCAGACAACGGGCCGTGCCTGGGCTCCAGGAAGCACAAGCAGCCGTATGATTGGCTGTCGTATGGCGAGGTGGCGGCGCGTGCCGAGGCATTGGGCTCAGCGCTGCTCCACAGGGGTCACTCGTCCTCCGCTGACCCCTACATCGGCATCTTCTCCCAGAACAGACCAGAGGTCATCTTGCACACACACTCACATATACACACACGTACACAGATATATATACACTGATGAACGAAGTGTTTTGTCCGTCTCTTCATAAACAGTTGACAGTTTAGTTGAGTTCTGGATTAAGTATTTAACAACCTGCAGATTGGGAGAGAAATGACCAGACCTCTGACAACAAAATGAAGACAGTACAAGGCTTAGGTCTCAATCATGTCTCTCTCCCGTCTGAAGGCGCAAGGACCTTCTTTTATAGGGCACAAGAATGTAAACATACTGTAGATAGTGACAGTCAGGCAGTAATGACGTTACAACAGTCTTCAGAGAAAGTGTGTTCAGTAGTGATTAATATAACACACACACATGCAGACACAAAAACAAATGTATTTAGAAATTACATTTAAAAACAACCCATGTTGACTAAAGTGCTATCTGTTATCTGTGTGTTATCATAAATACAGGAAATCAACTCATATACAAGAAGGCACACGTACAAATGCGTGTTTATATGATGATTTTAAACAAGGGTCGCCAGCATGCTTTTTAATCTCGCGTCTGCGTTTCCTCAGTGGACCATCTCTGAGCTGGCCTGCTACACCTACTCACTAGTGTCCGTCCCTCTCTATGACACTCTGGGCACTGAGGCCATCTCCTACATCATTGACAAAGGTAGGTCGCCACTGCCACCACAACCACACATTCTGAACTAATCTTTCTATGTTTGTTATTTAGTGAATTCCTATTAAACTGGATGTGTACAGTTGTGCCCAGAAATATTTGGACAGTAACACAATCTTCATGATTTGGGCCCTGCATGCCAAATGACCTTCCAATGCCTCTGCAGCGCAGATAACACGGATTGGATTTATGGATTTATTCTTCATGATAATGATGACATTGAGTGAGAAAGAAATGTTAGTGAGGAAAACAAAATATACAAATATTACGAGTAATCGCTCTTCCCACGTTTACTTTCTGCAGTCTGACTACAGTACGGTCATCTGCATCAATTCCTACTGTCTCCAAAATGTGCGTAGGTTTATGGGAGGGTCAGAGTTTGCGTGGAGGGCCGCACACTCTCCTGTCAAATAGTTTTAAAAATTAATCACAACCGTGTCATCAATCATTTGCGTGGAAACTGGAACGTTTTCAGTCACGTTTTGTGCGTACGCAAAGTTTATAAATGAGACCCCTGGTGACTGACTCGGCCACTGCAGAATATTCAATGTATTTGCTTTAAAATAAGTCTGGCTGAATCTTAGCAGAAAGTTTATCGCTATACACTTCAGAATTCATCCAGCTGCTTCTGTCTTTCGTCAGATCATCAGTAAACGCAAGTGACCCAGTGCCATTAGAAGCCATGTATGCCCATGCCATCACACTGCCTCCACCATGTTTTACAGAAGATGTGGTGTGCGCTTTGGATCATGAGCGTTTCCAATTCTTCTCCAAACTATCTTCTTCCCATAATTCTGATACAGGTTTATCTTAGTCTCATGATCTGTCCAAAGAATGCTGTTCCAGAACTGAGCTGGCTTCTTCAGGTGTTTTTTTTGGCAAAGTCAATTCTGGCCTTTCTATTTTTGAGGCTGATTAATGGTTTGCACCTTGTGGTGAATACTTTTTATCAACACTCATTAGGTCTTCTCCTTATGGTAGGCTTAGATACTGATACACCTACTTCTTGGAGAGTGTTCTTCACTTGAGTGGATGTTGTGAAGGGGTTTTTCGTCACCATGGAAAGGATTCTGCGATCCTCCACCAACTCCAGACCTTATAACTGCTTAATTGATGACAGGTTAACGAGGGAAGAGCCCATGCAGCCTTGTTATTTTTTCAATTGTCCAATTACTTTTGGTCCCTTGAAAAAGAGATGGCTACGTATAGTAGAGTCAGTGCTTTAAACCCATATCTATTATATACTTGTATCCTGAATATGTTTTCGTAAACAGCTAAAATAACAAAACTTGTGTCACTGTCAAAATATTTCTAACAGCCTAACTATGTTTTGTGCAGCCTCCATCTCTACTGTTGTGTGCGACGTGCCAGAGAAAGTCTCTCTTGTATTGGAGTGTATGAAAGAAAGGGAGCACAGCATCAGAACTGTCGTCCTGATTGACGGACTGACCACAGAGCTGGTTGCCCAAGGCCTGGAGGCTGGTATACAGATCCTTAGCTTGGCAGATATGGAGGTGAGGAGCTGGGGTTGGGGCTGAGGCCAGGGCTGGGGGCTGTGATGGAATATTTTGAGGTTCCATAGTTGTACTATCAGATTGTTATAAGTTGTGTTGATGTTTTTAAATTCATGATATATGACAAGCTACATTCTACACTTCCCCCACAGACAGGACACAGCACAGACTTGCTTATTCTATCAATGCAAATGTAGGCTCGTAGACAGAAGGCCTGGGTGACCACCCTTCTTTGAAAGTGCTAATCAACTAGCTTATCCTATCAATACAGTTGCGTAAGACAAAAGGTCTGTAAGATCATCCTCCTTTGAAAGTGCTAATCAATTGACTTATCCTATCAATGTAGTTGCGTGAGACAAAAGGTCTGGAAGATCACCCTCCTTTGAAAGTGCTAATCAACTGTTGTCAACTGTATTCTATCAATGCCATTCCCCCCTTTGGAACCGCTTCTGACGAGAACGTGGGGAGGGGGGGAGTTCAACGATATATATTGAATGCCTGGACTAGGCTGAGGGCCGGTCCCTCCAGAACTAAAAGTGTCTGCGAGGCCCGGCCACAGAGCTCTGTTTATGTGTGTGTCTGGTGTGTCTTGTCTGTTTTATGTTCCATGTGTTCCTATTGCAATACTAAAGGTTCAATAAATTTGTAACTAACAAACTTTGTGTCCTTACAACGTCCGAAACCAAAAAGTTCCCTTCACAGGGCGGGGCCAATTGCTGGCTCTTCCTGTGATTTCTAATATCCTATTGTTCCTTGTGTTGTAGGTTATTGGCAGGGCCCACCACCAGCAGCCACAGGTCAGTAAACAAACCCCTCAATCCTGATTGGATGACGTTGTGTTGTGATTTGTTTAAGACCTGCTTCTTGTGTCTCTGAACCCCAGCCTCCCAGACCTGAGGACATGGCAGTAATCTGCTTCACCAGCGGAACCACAGGTGTGTGTCAATGTGTGTCTGCGAGCCATGTCTGTGTTTAGACTTCTGCCCTGCAATTTACTGATGTTATCATCATTAGGAAACCCAAAGGGAGCTATTCTGACTCATGGAAATGTTGTTGCCAACTGCTCTGCCTTCATCAAGACCACTCAGGTATGTTTTTATACACAAATGAGGATGTTGGCAGGATCAACACCTATGTCAACTGCCGGAGATTGCTGTCTGGCTGGTTTGGGAGACAGTCCTTACACTCAGCAGGAAACACCAAGCTGTGGTCTTTTCTCCATGCTCACAATTTCTCCTCCAACACCACTGCCTAACACTATCCATCTCTTCTCCCTCCCTTTCTTTTCTTTCTTCTCCTCCTCCAGTCTACCCTCCAAACCACCCATGAGGACGTGCTGTTGTCTTTCCTGCCTCTAGCTCACATGTTTGAGAAAGTTGTGGAGGTACACACACATGTTAACATGATCCCTCCTCTCCCCTGTGTGTCTCCTGTTTCGTGTCCGTGGGTGTTTGTGCTGTGTGTTGTGTGTGTGTTCTGTTGCTGCTTCTCTAGGCTATCTGCATAATAGACCACACTGATGTTCATATCTCCTACCTGCCCCTGGCCCACATGTTTGAGAGAGTAGTCCAGGTATGTTTCTCTTCAACCTGCTCTTTCCCCCTACCCTACATAGACTGGCTACCTGCTGTAACCTCTCTCTGCTGTTCCCACTTTGCTGTTACCTTCCTCTGCTCTTACCACTCTGCTGTTAACACTCTGTTGTTACTTTCTGCCCCCCCCCCCACCCTCTTCCCCCTCCAGGGTGTAATGCTTGTCCATGGGGCAAGGATTGGCTTCTTCCAAGGTGACATCCGGGGCCTGATGGACGACATGACCACCCTCCGGCCTACCATCTTTCCTGTGGTGCCCCGGCTCCTTAACAGGATGGTTGACAAGGTGACCCCACCCTGACTCCTGCCCCTTGAAGCCTGACCCTACGCTGGTGATGGGGCTATTTTTGACACAGGTTATCAACAGTATCTGCTCTGCCTGTGGTGTATGTGTGTGTGTGTAGATCTATGGTCAAGCCGATACATCTCTCAAGCGCTGGCTGCTGGGTTTCGCCTACCGAAGGAAGGAGGCGGAGCTGAAGCGTGGCATTGTTCGTAGAAACAGCCTATGGGACCACCTCATCTTCAGTAAGGTCCAGGTGAGCCCTTCCTGCCTACACCAACAACGTCTGACTCAGTGACAGTATTACTAAAATCGGTGTGTTCTCACAAATCTAGAGTCTGTCTATTTCTCTGTCTCCCCCTGCAGGCGACCCTTGGTGGCCGTGTGCGCATGATGCTCACTGGGGCTGCCCCTGTCTCCCCCACCGTCCTCACCTTCCTCCGTGCTGCGATCGGCTGCCAGGTCAGACAACGCTAAGAATGCTGGGATACGTACCTCTGGCCTGCTCTGCCTGATCCTGACACCCTGTTCTCTCCCCACAGTTCTTTGAAGGATATGGCCAGACGGAGTGTACTGCTGGCTGCACACTGACCCTGCCTGGAGACTGGACAGCAGGTAAAACACACAAAGACACACACACAATCATACATGTTGTTGCTAATATGTGTGTGTGTGTGTGTGTTGTTGCTAATATGTGTGTGTGTGTGTGTGTGTGTGTGTGTGTGTGTGTCCAGGACATGTCGGTGCTCCTCTTCCTTGTAACATTATCAAGCTGGTAGATGTGGCAGAGATGAACTACCTGGCTGCTAATGGGGAAGGAGAGGTGAGCAGGCTGGTTTACTGGCAGGCTGGCTCACTAGCAGGCTGAAATACCGCAATAAAGTATTCCTTGATACAACATGAATTTTTTAGTATCCTATTATCTGTGATGTTGTAACAGGACAGTTTGTACATGTGTGTCCAGGTGTGCGTGAAAGGTACCAATGGGTTCTTGGGTTATTTGAAAGACCCAGAGAAGACTGAAGAGACTATTGATGCAGATGGCTGGGTCCACACTGGAGACATCGGGAAATGGCAACCGGTCAGTCCTGCTTTCTGACCCACCAGCATCAGAAACACACCTCCACCACACTGTTAAACACAAATCTGACGTGTGTGTGTGTGTGTGTGTAGAATGGCACATTGAAGATAGTGGACAGGAAAAAGCACATCTTTAAGCTTGCTCAGGGGGAATACATTGCTCCGGAGAAGATAGAGAATGTGTACGTCCAGTCCGATGCGCTCGCTCAGGTATTTGTCCATGGAGACAGCCTGCAGGCCTTTTTGGTTGCCATTGTTGTTCCCGACCCTGACTTCCTGCCTGGCTGGGCCAAGAAGATGGGCCTGAAGGGAGAGGGATACCTGGATCTCTGCAGCCGCAAGGTATTAAACCTGACCTCTGACCCTTAAACCTTGCTTACAGAAACCCTAAACCACAATACCTTACGTATGGGCTGCGTCCTCCTGTTTGTCATTTTTCCTGCTCTGCTCTTCTTCACTGCCGCTGTTTTCTACAGGAAGTTAAGACGGCCATCTTGAAAGACATGTTGAAACTAGGCAAAGAAGGAGGTCTGAAGTCATTTGAACAGGTAGGATCATACAACACTGCAAGGGATCATTTACCACTCAGTAATGAACACCACACTACAAGTGTTCAATGTTACTTGTGCATGTGCTTGATACAGTGCGTTATCGAAGTGTGCTTGAGTTTTTGTGGGTGTTATTTCCAGGTGAAGGACATTGCAATACATACAGAGATGTTCTCCGTCCAGAACGGCCTCCTCACCCCCACCCTCAAGTCCAAGAGAACGGAGCTTAGGACCTGCTTCCGGGGGCAGATCGACCTGCTGTATTCGGCTAACCAGATGTGACCTGGTGAAGGCGTCTGTGAAGAGGAGCGTGAGCAAGTGGATGTATAGAGGAAAACTAAAAAGATATATAAAGGGAAGAGGAGCTGTGGAGCTGTGCTCTAAGGACTGCCTCTGATACAATGCCTTCCAAGATCTCCTATACAGAACTACCAACATGGGGGCCTATGATTTATAAACATGGCCGCTGGTCTCAGGAATGTCTCCAAATGCACCTTTCCCTTAGGGTTGTCTTAAGCTTGTCTTACTGTGCTTGTCTTACTTAGCGTACTGTGACACTTGTATGCCATAACTCAGTCTTACTGTGAGACCTTAGCTCAGGGGTGGGCAATCCTGGTCCTCGAGGGCCGCTGTCCTGAAGGTTTTAGATGTTTCCCTAGTCTAGCACACCTGATTCTAACGAACGGGTTGTCATCGAGGACAACCTGTGGAAGCCTGATAATGACCATTCATTTGAATCAGGTGTGCTGGAGCAGGAAAACATCTAAAACCTTCAGGACAGCGGCCCTCGAGGACCAGGATTGCCCACCCATGCCTTAGCTAGTGTCTCACTCACTGGGTTTACTGGAAGTTTAGATGGGAAGAGCAGCTGGAGTTGTGTGCTAAGATGAGGTCCAAACCCAGGCATTATTAGGTTTTAACACTGAGCTTAGCCAGGAGGCCAGTAGTGCCTAAAAGTATATAATGCATCGTACAGTAGGTACATACTGGAATTTAAATAATCTCTGGAATTGATGCATGTTAAGGCATCTGCATAATTAATGTGGTTATTTATGTGGGAGGAATATCTATGTGGGTGGGTGGGTAGGAGGGAATGAAAGGTGCTTTGGATAAAAGCGTAAGTAAAAATAATAGTAAGTAAATTAATAAATGTAAGAAAGAAACGAAGAAAGGTACTGTTTTAAATAATGAGAACCATGCCAAGGATAGACAGATGCAGTCTAATCACTTGTAATGCATTTCAGAATTCTACAGAAAATCACAAATTCCTATGGAGATTTTAACGATTCATTGCCTATGTTTAATTTATTTGTAGAAAATCTACATTAAAAAATGTCAATAAACTATTTCAGCATAGTTTTCAATATATATTATTTATTTATTCCCATTTGTTAAATGGGAATTATAGGCCATAATTCCCATTTAAAGCCTGTCAAAAACAACTGTCGGTACCAGTCATGATCTGGGGCTGAACCAGTCAACCCTCTGAGGACACCTAGTGGGCAGTAATGAACATAACAATCAGTCTACCCACCACAGCGACATGCCACCTGCCACCAACACCACTTGATGGTCCATACATCACAATTATCAACTCACAACTAAACGTTCATAGCTCAGACATGACAAAAAAAAGATTGTTGGATTATTTTCATTTATTCACTACCATCTCTCCAGTAATTATTAAGACACAAGCATGCATCATGATTGACATATTTAAGGACTTTTTAATTGTTGTTGAAACTCCTCCAGTTTGTGTCATCGTATCCGGTAAACTCATTCCAACCCTCCAGGAAACCTGATTCTATGAATGATCTTAGCTGGGATTGCTTCAATGACAGCTAGCTTTGCTAGTTTAGCTTTGCCATCACGGTGAGGGAATCGGGCTAGTAATCAGAAGGTTGCAAGTCTGAATCCTGGCCGTGCAGACATGATGTTGTGTTCTTGGGCATGCACTTAACCCTACTTGCCTCCCTGTAATTGCTATAAGTCGCTCGGAAAAAGAGCATCCGCTGAATTAATAAATGTACACACATTCATCACAGTTTGGTGTTTGGACTTTTTCAGTCTCAGGCAGACAATGCACAAAGAAAAGAAGCTGAGGGAGGAGCTGGAAGAACTTCAACGACTGATGACTGACTGCTTGTGGTATGACCCTCAGCAACAACTGAAGGAATACCAACTCTCCCTTGACAAGCAAATGCAGGATTTGCATGAGGTAGGATCTGTCTCTGTATGTATTATCAGACAGAAAAGTTCTAGAAGAACTTCCCTGCTCTGGCAGAGTCCTGCTTGTGGTCTTCTACTGTGTGTTATTACAAAAAGGGTTTGATGTCTGTTTCTGTTTTATTTGTAGAAATAGTTGATCATCAAATATTTGTCCAGTTCCATCAAAAAGCAACCCACCACTGTAGCATCCCCGGTTGAATAATGGTAGTACTCTCTAACTGACGACTCATATTGTTTTATTTTGCAGACCTTATTCCCATATGAATACACTGTAGACCTTATTCCAATATGAATACACCGTAGACCTTATTTCAATATGAATACACCGTAGACCTTATTTCAATATGAATACACCGTAGACCTTATTCCAATATGATTACACCGTAGACCTTATTCCAATATGAATACACCGTAAGAGCTATGAAAAGGACAAAACAAAATATAGTTACTTTTCCTCATAATAATAATAAACAATAAACTTATCATAGCCTTACAAGATTTACTCACTTCTGGTACTGTTAATTGTTACAATTACGATAACAATCATGGAAAATCACATTTTAACCTATAGACAATCTCCAACAGTGTTATATACCCACTAACTGCCCACTTTGTAAATATCAAATGTCAGTTTGGACATTTTCTTTATCACCTCTTTGTCGCGATCTTCTCTTTGTTTCTTCTCTGCGCTCCACAGTCATAGTTTCTGTTGTCACTGATGTTCTTCTTAATGCGTAAGACGCGTCAAACTTGGACCTGTAGGAATCGAGCAGTCATGAAAGACGTTTGTCAAAGCTTTCAACGCCAAAATCATCTGTGATAAAATGAAGGCATTCTCACACTATTCATTCACACAAATACAAAACAACATTCGGGGCCCTTAAATCGCCGGGGGCCTGGGCTGAAGCCCCGTTAAGCCTCTCCCAAAGTCCGGGCTTGATAACATGTTAAAATTAATATTGGGTCATGTTAATTAGGTATTACATTAGGTCATGTTTCATGTTCTTGTTTTACACACGAACACCATTGAGGTTAAAGAGCGAGGATTGGATTGTTTCCCTTTCCGTAGTAGCGTGATGCAAAATAGTATTTGAAGAAGGGTAGTCTTCAGTGTTTTGTAGGACACTAGTGTTCTTTGTTGCAACAAGAACGTCAGAAGACATAATAATATACTTTATTAGTTAAAGTGTCAACATACACAGGGATACACCCAACACACAGTTTTAATATAGTAGACATTACCAGTTACAGTAGCTACTGCCACCCCGTTGGGGATAATAGAACGGTCCGTTGAAGGCTCGAATATTTTTGCGGGAGAAAAGCAGGCGACGCTAACGTGTGTTTATGTTTTGTTCTGACATTATTGTTTCACTTCGTATACGGATATTATTACTGTTGTGACAATAAGGTCGGGATCACCAGACAGTGTCATGAGGTAGCTAAACAATTCATTAAGTCATGATCACAACACATTTCAAGTTGACAAACGTGGTCTTATCTCTAGTCTAGTTTTGTTCTTAATGTGATATACCTAGTAGTAGTACATTAGTGCATGCTACTAGACCACGATCAGCTCGATAGAAAACCTGAACTTGCAGACGATTAACCCACATATTATTTAATTTAGACGGACTTATGAAAGCATAATTACATTGAGTAAAATTATGCCTAACATGTTCTCACAGCTCTAGAAAGAGAAAAGCGAAGATACCAAAAGTCGCTCCACAGCCTGTGGCACAGGACAAGGTTTGTGAAATATTGCGAATGCTTTTAAAATGTCTCTTACTACTGGATGGATCGACTTGATCACGTCTTCCTTTACCCGTTTCTTCCTGTTGTCTCTTACCTACTGGCTCAGCGTGAAAGCAGCCCGTCCTACCTGAACGTGTCTTCCATTGAGAAAGACAGCTTATTGCACGAGCTCCACAACTATGGTGAGGCTAGGGTTAAAGAATAGCTGTCTTGGTGGTTAGCTTAGTTACTGGTGAGCAACTAGACTAACTAGTCTCTCCTCTGCCTGTTGACCAAGGAAACCCCATGCACAGCACTGCTTTGGAGGAGGATCTGAATAATGCAGTAGAGCAGAAAGAAGAAGCTCAAGGGAGGGAGGCACATCGACAGCCTCACCAGAGTGGGGCTGCTTTGGCCTCTAAAAAAGGCCCCCAGACTGGCCGAGGAAAGTCTCAGACCAAGGACAGACGTGACCAGGCGTCCCCATCCAAGGCCTTGGTTCCTGGGAGGACAGCAAGGAAGAGCCAGGGACTCGAGGGAAGGTATTTTGGATTGACTGACTGGTGCTTGGCTGGCGACCAGACACGTGAAGGGTCAACCAGGCAGATTTCCAACGTTGGGGTTCATCTGCTTTTTTGTGTTGGACAGGCCTGTGAAGAAGAGGCTGAAAGGAGCAGGGAAGGCCGTAGAAGTATCAGCAGACCTGGCTAAGGTCTCCAAGCCCCATGCCATCTCCACAGTCTGTCCCAGCTCTCCTAGCCCTACAAAGAAGAGACGGAGATCTTCTCTGTCCTCTGAGGACATTAGTGACCACGAGGACCCCAACTGGGTAAGAACCACCTGGGAGGAACAACTCTGTAGGTGAACATTTGGAGACAGATTTGGACTGACCTTCCAGTTTGTCTCACAGAGCCATGGCCAAAAGAGAGCCAAGACCAGGAAGTCGTCTTGTGAGAAGGGGAGCAACAGGAAGTACCCTGGTAATGGGGTGAACAACAGGAAATCATCTGGTGAGAGGGAGAGACTCCAAGACAAGAAGAGGAAGTCATCTTCAGGAACTTCAGGTATTTTCTACTGGGCTCCTATTGGTTGGACCCAATACTTCCAAGAGCTCTTCAATTCAGGAGCTCAGATTCAGACTTTCAGTTAATCAAATTGATTTACATCCCACTATTTAAAAACAACAGTGTGCTGTACGATGTGTTTGCATAACCCCAAATATAGTAAGTTTCCATAAAATATACTAATATCCCCAAAGACATGAAACCACATATGTAGGGGAAGGAGCGGTAACCTTCACACACCTCTTTACTCTCTTCCTCTACTCTGCCTCATCTATGTGCTCCACCACTTCCTTGCCTCTCTCCTGTCCTACTCATTGACTGCTCTCTCCTCCCTCACCCCTCCCAGACACGGCAGGTGCCGTATCAAAAGAGGGCCAGCTCCAAAAGGTCAGGAACCCTGGTGAGCTTGATGTGGTCCTAGACCAGTTCCTGGAGTTCACCTCCCTCTACAGGTCAGTGTCAGTAACACATTTGGGCCTGTAGGTGTGATGCAGATGGACAACGTTAACCACCGTGTAAAAGATATGTACAGACCTGTAATAGGAGTATTCCAGGCAGCAACCTCAGTGGATGTGAGAAGAGAGCTGCATAATCTGACCTATCTAGGAAAAGTCATCGGATCTTTGAATAATCACAGTTCCTGAGTCAGTCAGAGGAACGTTCCGATTGGACCAAGAGGAAGTGAAGTCTCTGATGTTGACCTGGTGATGTCTGGTGCTATTTCCTCAGTGAGGCCGTGGAATCAAATGTTGTGCGTCGGGCGATAGATGCCTTCTCTCACGCTGGCAAGGAACAGCTGTCTGAAAAGGTCAGTCAGAGGTCAACTTTTGGTCAAATCAGGGTTCAGGGGGAGGGCTTATATTTGGCAACAGCTAGTTGGCTGTGTGTGTTTTGGGTTACCTACTGTAATGTGCACAGCATGGACGTGATCATTTGTCTTTCTAGATTTCTGCAGTGAAGGAGCTGAACTGCATACGGAGAGATACACGCAAGGTAAGGTAGTCTGCAGACCCATGAGGAAGTCAATCACGAGAGGTCTTAAAGAGGTCAAATTTTAATGCACAGTACAATGCATACCATTTTGGTTCATTACTTACAAGTTAAGGCAATGGCCACATAATAGACATAAACATACAAAAATAAACACAGAAGCAAATGTTTATTATGATATTGGCAAATGAAAAAAATCAACAGCTGCAGCAATCAAAACATCAACTTGAATAGGAAAAAAATACAATAGCAGGGACACAAACAGCAATAATAACACAGTAGTAGCACTAGCAGCAGAGATGGGTGTATACGCAGTTACAAAAGGGATTCAATACAGGAATGAGAGGTCATACTGATGGCATCTGCAATTTCCTAGGTGGCAAGCGCCATCAACAAGAAGAGAGAGCGTCTGCTGGATGCCAAGAACGAGGCCATCAGGTGAGAGAGAGATTTGGTGTGACTGGTCTCATACAATAGCCTACGTTGATGCACGTTGGTACAGCTGCTTCTCCACTGTTTTTGATTGGGATTATGATCAGGGTTAATTGGGGCATGTTAGGGTTAGGCGATCCTAGGTGAAGACATTGTTGTCGTCTCTCCCTAGGAAAGAGAAGGAAGTTCGGAGGCTGCAGAAAGAAAGGGCCAGACTGCAACAGCGCCTGCAGGACCTCCAAAAAGGCTCTGCCCTTCTCTCAGGCCTGGCGAACCTGCACAGAAACTACCGGAAGTATGCCCACCTGGACCGCCCCCAGCAGGTGAGCTAGGTTACCTGTAATATAGAGCTGTGAGCACCTAAGGATCCAGGTTTGTACTTGGTCATTAATCACTACCCCAAATCATTTAACTCCTGAAACCTGAAATTTCACACCCCCAAAATTGTGCAGCAATCCACAATGTACTTAAAATATGCAAGGGCATTCCTGGCATGGACAACCCCCAAGACTGCAGGGGGCACTGATTGGGCGCATTGTAAAAATCTTTCTTTTAATCTATAGTGTCGGTAGTTGTGACAGATGTGGTTGCGCCCCCATAGGAGGTACACTTGGTGCATCGAGAATTTAGCCACCTGTAGCATTTCGTACATGATGACCTTTGTGTTTTAGAATGCGGGCAGCACGGTGTGAGGCTATGCACCTAAAGCACATTGAAATAAAGTGCATCATCGGAAGTTCCGTATTTATTTATTTTTAAGACTAACCTATTTGACCAAACTTTGACCGAAGCCACAACCCACACCACACCAGCTGAGAAACACAAATCTTGTTTTTGTTGTCGCTCCACCACTGTTCAGCTTGGATACCCCAACCCTGTCTACCATACCTGTGGTCCTTTGCTCCATTCTATTCTGGCTGAAGCCGAACTAAGTGCTGACTGATATCTGTTATCTGATATGTGTTCCTCCCTGCCCAGTACGAAGTGTCCAGCCTTCCTGCGCTACTTCTGGAAGCCCGGTGGGTTCTGGGAGCTGAAGAACAGCTGATAGCCCTCAATGACAGGGAGGCTCTGGAGAATGTGACCTGAAACGGCTATATATCCACATAAACACAAATTAGAACACAAATATGTGCACAGACCATACATTGAAAATATCACATCCAACACACAAAAAAATAATACATCCATGAGACCAGTATGTCAGTTACATACAATTTTTTTGTGTGCTGCAGGTAATAAACATCCAAAATTTGTAGTTATGCCTGAAACTATTGTGTTCTAATAAAAGTTAGAGTATCTGAAATGGTACTGTGTTTTTGTACAGTAATCCCTCGTTTTTCACCGCTGTTACGTTCCAAAAAGCACCCGTGATAAGTGAAATCCGTGAAGTAGAAACCTTTATTTTTTTTTACAATTATTATACTGTACAATTAAATTTAAATTAAAGATTCATGCATTCCTTAATGCCGACCTACAGCCGCACAGCTTTTACCCTCTTTTAGCATGTCCAGAAGTTTAACTTTTTCTGCGACTGTTAACTTCTTCCTCTGCCTTTTGGGCCCGACCGCAGGTGTCTTTGTCGGTGCAGAACGTTTTGTCGACATTATTGGTTAAGATACTTTGCTTGTACAAGAGACATTTACGTGTATTTTATTTGGCTATCTGTTTTGCACGTGTACAGTGCATACATTATTACAGTAAACCGCAACGTTATTGACGCACAGGTAGAGAAGAAGCAGAGAGACTGTTCAGCCAATCAGAATGCAGAACACAATGCACGATAAAAACCGTGAAAACTGAACAGTGATATAGCGAGGGATTACTGTAAATGCATTAATTTAGTGGTTTAAGACAAGACAGTGGGAGTAGTGGCGCGGTCAGTTGTGTCGGGTTAGTAACTCGAACCCAGGGGAATGTCCTTATACTTCAAGTACTACTAGTATTAAATAAGTAAGTAAATAAGTTATTTAGTAAATACTACTAGTATTACTTGCTATAAGTCGCTCTGAAATTTTTGCGTCTGCTAAAATGAATAAATAGTAAGACTAAGTGCACAATCCTAGTGCAGGGGTTCTTAACCTTTTTGACCGTGAGGCCCAATTATCTCAGTGCAGAGTTGCCCGGGGCCCATTAAATATTAACACTGTAGAGATTAATTGATCTCACTCATTTGTATTCAATAATAGATCAAATCCATGTACAGTTTAACATGCTAACAAGCTAAAACCTTAAGAGCGGGGCTGAGCTAATAACATATTATTTCATGAATGGCCCCAATCCCTGAGTCAGTGTCACTCATGTAGGACCCCGATCAAGTGTTTGCTGCTGTTCTTCTTTGCTCCTCAGCGAGGTCCAGATCCAGAGGGACAGGATCGTGGCGGCTCTGGACACTCAGCGCAGGAAGCTGGAACCCAACAAGGTGTGATTATTGTGTAATATCAGCACTTGGTGCTTTATGCACAGTTCGTGAAATGGCACGAATGAAATGGCAATACTGTCTTTAATTTTAACTAAGGGAGTGAAACGTGTAGGGCCAAACCCCAGATATTACTAACCAAACGATGCAGTAAAGTGTGCAAAATGAATATGCGGGTAATATGAACTGTTCACTGAACAGTTTCATCAAAATGTAACTTCATCCATTCATAATACACAATGTTCTTGAGTTTATTGGAACACACATACACACACTCCTCTAATGAGGCAGTATCAGACCACAACTGCAGACCACATTTTGCGACAGTTCACATGATTTGTGCACATTCTTTCCCAAATGTGTGGAGGTTCAAAACAGACCCAAGTGGGGTCCTTGTAGTAAACCACTCTTCCAGCATCCCAGTCCTTATCTCTGGTGCAAACCATCTGTCTGCAGGCACCCCTCTGCGGTTTGACCCAAAAACTTCAACTGCACAAGAGGGACCTCATCACCCCACCATACGGAGGAGCTGGGGGACGTACACCGTACTGTACTTATTCTGGCAGATAAAACACTCCACGGCCAGTTCTGTTCTTAAATCAGACCCCCGAGAAAAAAATATTAAAATAATGTCACGATTCATTGACATGTTACATATGCCTGATGGTCCAGTTACTCCAGGCCAGGAAAAGTCTTCTAAGTTAAGACCTTGTGCATGTCACTGTGAGAACCTTGATGTTGAGTGTGCTGTTCATGAGGATGATGATGATGATGAGGATGATGATGATGAAGGTGGGGTGCATTACCCCCCTCCAGGATCGGCTCGGAGACCGTGTGTGGCATATATGCACTTGGAGCGCTACTGTTGAGACTTGTGGGTAGATTAGATAAACCTTTATTTGTCCTCCAAGGGGGGAAACTACAGTTCACAACAACAGCAGGGTAAAGTACAGCACACAGAGTTGCAGGGTAATATAACAATAACAATAGGGGGGCACAATAAAGTACAGTATAAAAATAAAAAAGAATTAAGTAAAGTACGTGGTTAAGTGAGTGGTTCCTGTCTCGAATGTGAACCAGATATAGACAGACATATAGACAGTTATTGCACTTGAGGAGAATTACAGGGTAATGTACGTATGAACAACAAGACCACCACGGGGAATATTGCAGGTTGTGCGTAAGAACAACAAGACCACCATGGGAGAATATTGAACAACAGGACACTTGAAATATTGCACTTAATATAGAATATTGAATATAACACTTGAATATTGCACGTAAGTAAAGTAATAAAAGTAATACTGCATGGTGGTGAGGTAGTGATGGTAATAGTTATAACAATAATAATGATGATAGTGGCTATGGACAGCAGTGTTCAGAATCAGAATGGGGGTTTATTCGCTATGCAAGATAAACAAACATAGAATTTACTTTGGCAGGAATGAGCAAACATAGAACATAAATGTGGCCTACTAATAAAATGAAAATGAATACCATGTAAGATACACTGCAGATATGATACATATAGACAAGTAATACAAATGTTACAAATAATACAATAATAATACAAATGGTGCGAGTAGTGCAATGATACAGGTAACATGGAATGCAAATGTTACAGATAATACAAATGATGCGAGTAGTGCAATGATACAGGTAACATGGAATGCAAATGTTACAAATAATACAAATGATGACAGGTAACATGGAATTGCAAAAGACATGGGTACAGAGTGGAATGGGTATATATATGGTACGTTGGGGGGGGGGGGGGGGGGGGGGGTATACACAGTGGTGCAAATATCACAGTTGTCAGTTTTTTAAGTTTAAAGTTTAAAGTGTTTTGTGCTAAAGTGGCAGAGTGCAATGGGATTCTGGAGGGGGGGGGTGTCTCAAACTGAGTCCTTGGCCCTGTTGAAGAGGGCAATAGCAGAGGGGTAGAAGCTATTCTTGTGGCGAGAGGTTTTAGTCCTGATGGACCGCAGCCTCCTGCCAGAAGGGAGCAGCTGAAGCACTGAGTGTCCAGGGTGGGAGGAGTCGGCCGCAATCTTCCTCGCCCGTTTTAGAGACCTTGCCTTGTGCAGGTCCTCAAGGGATGGCAGGTTGCAGCCTATCACCTTCTCAGCGGCACGTATGATACGCTGCAGTCTGCTCTTGTCCTTGGCAGTGGCAGCAGCGTACCAGACGGTGATGGAGGAGGTGAGGATGGACTCGATGGTGGCAGTGTAGAATTGCACCATCATTGTCTTTGTGATCTCCATCACTGTTTAGTGATCATTAAACAGTCTGACAGCAGCAGGCAGGAAGGACCTGCGGAATCTCTCCTTCACACACCGAGGGTGAATCAGCCTATTGTTGAAGCTGCTCTCCAGAGCGGACAGTTAGTCCTGCAGGGGGTGTGACTCGTGGTCCACCATAGTTGTCAGCTTTGCCAGGACTTGTCTGTCACCCGCCACCTGCACTGAGTCCAGAGGAGCCCAGGACTGAGCTGGACTTCTTGATTACCTTGTCCAGCTTCTTCCTTTCACTCTCAGTGATGCTGCTGCTCCAGCAGACCACACCGTACATGATGGCTGAGGCCACCACTGAGTCATAGAAAGACTATAGGGGTGCCTCCTGCACCACAAAAGACCTCAGTCTCCTCAGGAAGTAGAGCCGTCTCTGACCTTTCCTGTACAGTGCTCAGTGTGGTGAGTCCAGTCCAGTTTGTGGTTCAGGTGAACACCCAGGTACTTATAGGACTCACTTCACTCTCTCAATGTCCATTCCCTGGATGTTCACCGGTGGGGGGGAAGGTCGGCGTCTGCGGGAATCCACCACCATCTCCTTGGTCTTGCCCGCCTTGATGAGGAGGTGGTTCGGCAGACACCAGTCTACGAAGTCCTGCATCAGTTGCCTGTACTCCGTGTCATCGTCGTCGCTGATTAGGCCGACCGATGGCGGAGTCATCAGAAAACTTGAGCAGGACGCAGCCCTCCATCAGCGGTGTAGAGGGTGAAGAGGAGTCTTTCCACACACACACACACACACACACACACACACACACACACACCACACACACACACACACACACACACAAACTACAAATATAACCTGTTCATGGCACTTAGAAATGTCATCTGTTGTTGTTGTTTACAATTACTTGTTAACTCGCTAGTGCACCTCGCTAGTGTAACTGACCCTAGACCACCCCAGCCCTGAAGCACACACAGAGACAAACGTTAAATGGTGTTCTATGCTCTAAACCCCTTAACACACACACACACTCACACACAAGGGTATTTTAGTTGAGCACCTGGTCAACCAGTGTCCCAGTAGAATTACAAAGAGGGTAGTGGTTGGATGTCATGGTTAGCGTGTTTGAGCTAAGAAGCTATAGTATTAGAGATGTACCGAATCCTGATTTTTAGGTTCTGCCGAATACTGAATCCACTGCTTCCAAATCCGAAACCGAATCCGATCATCACCTACTACATCACCGCCACGAGACAACTCTGCACTGCAAATTGTGCACGTTGCCCGACTTGAATCCCCCTCTTTTACTTTAAAATACTGCCATACAGCACTCTTTCTGTTGATTGTTTCCATCTTTGATGACGGCTGCTAGCATAATTGAGGTCTTCTCTTAAACATTAAAGACATAATGACGTTGCGCTTATGTGCAGTAGAATTCGATTTTGAAAAAAAAAGGATTCAGTTCGGTTGGCGCTCTAGGATTCGGCCGAATCCAAACCCCGCCAAAAAGGCCACAATTTGGCCAAATCCAAACCTGAATCTTGGATTCGGTACATCTCTATATAGTATACCTATGGCAAACCTGTGCTGGCTTAGATTTAAGGTTAGCTATGATTTGGTACCTGGGCCAGTGTAGACACAGAATGGACCTTCTTCCGATTCACTAGGACACTGTAGGTGATGTCAGCGAGTGACAGACCCATGGACCAGGAACGCTGGCCTCGACCTCTCACCATCTCCAAAGCCCTGATCACAACACACAACAGCAGTAGAACACCATTTGGCCTCAAGTTCTCACTTATGATAATCATAAATCAATAGGGTGCCAATTTTGTGTCAAACGGGGTCCTGAGGAAGAGCAGATTTAACTTAGCATCAGAGGAGTCCAAAGGGTCTGAGATTGTACCTGTCTAGGACTGGTTTAGTGGCATTGGACCTTGGAACAATCTCTGGATGCTGGCTTGTCCCCGTCTGTCCAGCGTTACTCAGCACAGCCACTGCAACATGGAAAACAACATTGAAGTATCCATGGCTGTCAAACGAGCAGCTCTCACACACATAATATTTACATATAAATTTAGCAGAAGCAACATGGGTGAGGGAGGCACATTAGAACCTGTAGGTCTTGGTCTACAGCGAGGTGTCCAATCCTGGTCCTCGAGAGCCCCTGTCCCAGCAGTTTTAGATGTATGTTTCCCTGTTCCAGCACACCTGATTCTAATGAAGGGTCGTTATGAAGCTCTGTGGAAGCCTCATGATGACCATTAGAATCCGATGTGCTGGAGCAGAGAAACATCTAAAACTGTCAGGATGGGGGCTCTGGAAGACCAGGTTTGAAAACCCCTGGTCTACAGTCAAGTACTCTACCACTAAGCTATGCTGCCCTCTCTAGACATGCATGTAGACAAACAAGGTCCAGTCAGAATGCCATTCAGTGTAAAGCTGGTCTTTTACTCTCTTTCGCACCTTTGTTGTCAGAGAGTTCGCCAATAACCCAGGCCTGCTTGTGTGTGTTCAGACTGATGTCCAGGACATGGCTCAGGCGCTCAGAATCCAGGTTACATCCTGCTCCAATCACGTGTGTTGGAGGTAGTCCGCTCTGCCTCCACGCCACATGGGTCATGATGTCCACTGGCAAGAGGGCAGGGTTTTACCTCAGTTGTACATGTCACAGGATGTATCCATGAATGATTTGGAAGTTTTTCCAATAATGATAAGGCACGAAGAGCTGTATGGTAATACCATTTTATGATATGTGTGCAGGTGTACAAAATGTGGAAATGATGTCTATGTGTCTGTAACATGTCAAAGGTGAGAACATGTCAGCTCTTTAAACAATTCATATCATTTCACTGTATGTCATTTGTCTAAAAACATGTGTGTGCATGAGTTTTCTGACCTGGCTGGGAGGCGATGACAAGGACAGCTTTTGGGCAGAGCCGGGCCAGGCTCGGTATGATGCTCCGGTACAGGTCCACGTTAGTCTGGACCACACTTGCATACGACTGCTCATCACTCCAGGCGTTGGCGGTTACCACGACAACCCTGGAGCCTGCTGACGCAGAGATATCTGCAGGTACAAAATATAATGGTTAAAAGGTCACATGGACCACATTGAATCAGAGGTAGAACTTCATGATACAATAACTTTTTTTTTTATTATTACATTCTCAGAATCAGAATTTGGTTTGTTTGCCATGTAGGTACCTAAAATTGTATTTACTGTGGCAGGAAGGTACAAATAAAAAAAAAATATTTTTTTTTTTTTACAATAGTCTAACAAATTCTAAGAATTAAACTATTTAAAATATCTATATTAAAATAAGAAAACAATAATATTATTTTTATAGTAATAGCAGAAATATCCCAGTTTTGAGCCGAAACCATGATCCATGATCTTACTGACGTCATGCCTTTGGAAACTCTCACCTTTGGCACGTTGAAGATCCCCAGATCCATGGTGCCACCTTTAGTAGAGCTCTCCGCTATGTCAACGAAAACGAGTTTGTCCACGTTCCCCTGTGTGTCAGAGCAAGAACATCAATGAGACAGAACACAGCCTGTAGGCTTGTTCTAACACTGAACACACCGGGTCTAGCTCAGTGGTTAAGGGTTTCACTACAGATTAAGATATTCAGATTCAGATTACTTTATTGATCCCGAGGGAAACTCCTTTGTATCAACGGCACACAGTCTCGCAAAGCACACAAGGGTAAGGGTGTGGGGTAAAAGATTAGAAAGTGTACACAGGGATA
The DNA here is from genome assembly GCA_030340665.1 of Neosalanx taihuensis. NCBI lineage: Eukaryota > Metazoa > Chordata > Actinopteri > Osmeriformes > Salangidae > Neosalanx > Neosalanx taihuensis. The sequence goes on from CM059302.1 coordinate 5,717,379, forward strand.
GGCGGTGGGGTCAATAACAATAAGTAAAAAGTTAAAAATGGTGGGTGAGGTGAATCCTCCCAGGGAGCATAATGATTATGTACAGAAGCTATACATTTACAATTATACAGTATTGGTCTTGTATAATATACAGTATTATATTAGAATGTACATGATTTTCAGTTTTTGTACAGAATGTGCAAAAACTGAAAATCATGTACATTCTAATATAATACTGTAGGTATGAATCTCCCCCTCACGTTGGATTCTTGGGTATATTCGGCGACCACGTTGGGTATACTTAATGAATACCTTATCTCATGGAAGAAAAAAAAACAACACAGGGAAAGTGAAAGACCTTTGCCAGAATGCACATCACAGAAGCCATTCCTAGGTCGCCTCCCCCAATGACAGAGACTTTGTTGATTGGTCGATCATTGTGTTGTACTCCAGCTGCAATCAAAAGACAACTGATTAATTATGATGAATTTATGTTATTTTTGTATTGTATGATATTAATTTATACATATAAACTTTGGATAAAAAAAACAGTTTGCAGTTAAAATGTATATACCGTATTTTTTGCACTATAGGGCGCACTAGATTATAAGGCGCACTCTCAATGAATGGTCTATTTTCGATCTTTTTTCATATATAAAGCGCATCGGACTATAAGGCGCATTAAGCGGAAAAAACAGTGAGATAAGTCAGTCCACAATGCGGACGCTCCTGGCTAGGGTAGCCGTAATGCTGCAAGCGGTGCGGCTTTGTAGTTTACCATAGTCGTACTAAAACATTTTGACTTGGCGCCGTGAGCGCCTTGTACCACACAAAATCTCTTAGAGGTCAGTAAGCAAAACCAGAATTAATCCATATATACGGCGCTTCGGATTATAAGGCGCACTGTCGTTTGTTTTTTTAGAAAATTAAAGGCTTTTAAGTGCGCCCTATAGTGCAAAAAATACGGTATATAAATGCTGTTAATAATGCAAGCCCACCATTGTCGACATTGAGGTTGGACACAAAGCCTAACAAGTCATTGGGGTCTCTGCTCTCTCCTGATGGTTTGGTTGCCAGTGGAGGCTCATCTTCAAACTTTGAGGTCATCTCAGCCAGGAGGCCAACCACTGACGATTTGGGCTGAGGGAGGCAGGAGAGAGGGAAGAGGAGTAGTAAAGAAAAGACAGGCTTACACATAATACCTCCTCCCACCCCACCCCCCTTTCCATCTATTCCTCCATCCCCAGTCTTACGTAGTCCCGATTGTGGAGGCCAGGTAGGTGTATGCGCCCCTGGGCATCCACATGCTTCCCCTCCCTGATGATGACCATGTTGGAGGTGGGCCTCATCAGACAGATGGGGGGGGGGGGGGGGGGGCACAGTTGAATAGGAAGGTTGTATGAGCGGCCTGGATAGACAAAATATACACATAACTAGCTATATACTGTGAAGTGCTCAAAAGGAGATTTGTTCATCTATAATGGGTCATTCAGAGGACGGATTTAAGGCCAGGGATGCACTTCTTACTGACCTTCATACTTGACAGGAACGGTGACTATCAACTTCAGCAGGTTTATTTGGGTTCCGTCGCTGAAAGCTTGAAAGAAACTGATATTAATCATCAGAAACAATATACATTCTGTCAAGAAACAGTGATCTCTAAAGATTATACAGACAGTCTTACTGTCAGTCTTACTTACAGTCTTACTGCCTGGCTCCCCAATGGTGGAATCATCTCCCCACCTCCATCAGAAGCACAGACTGCCTTCTCACCTTCAAGAGAAGGCTTAAAACTCACCTATTTAAAGAATTTAATGGCACTTAGGAATAGTTTGGCACATCACATAATCTAAAGTGCTTTAGAACAATCTGTTGGTCCCCATATGGTGACTTTCCAGTGTTGTTTGTTGTATCTCTTGCTTTATGGTCACAATTGTTGTGTTATGCATTTATAGTTCTTCCCTTGGCACTTATTGGTTCTCATGATGTATGATTCACGATCTAAAAAACCGACTGTATTGATACTGTAAGATAATTATCTTGAGGGAACAAGTTATTATCTTGTGCGCACAAGATAATAACTTGTGCGCACAAGATAATAACTTGTGCGCACAAGATAATAACTTGTGCGCACAAGATAAAAAAATCCAACTTTTGGGACTTTAGGGGCTCCGTAATAAACAGCAACCGGTGCCGCCATTTTAGATGTCGTCGTAATGACGCGCTGGCTAAATCGATGACGTAGTCATCACTGTCCCAATTCTGTAATTTTCGCACGCTTGTCGCCTACACACTCGAACTCTTACCAAGTGCGCACTTCACAGAAGACCGTAGGGTGTAGCGCGGGTATTGAGACTGGGGAAACTCGCGCATGCGTACTTTGTTGATTGCGGCTAGGACTCAGTCAGGCTGTCCTACACCAATGTCTTCATAGCGTTCTACATTTCTAGATTCCCTTTTGATAAAGAGGATTATTGGTTGGGGGTTTTGTGCGATGTCGTTCTCAGCCAATTTTGTTCGATGACACAATCCTAATCCCAATCAGAAGACAAACGCAGTCGGAATAAATGAACGCAGGCTAGCTCTACTAGCTACCTGGTTATATTATCAGGCTCCAGTACTGTAGGTCCTACTGGAGTTATACTAGGCTAACATAGCTAGCTCTACGTACCTCCTAAAAATGTATCTTCTGTATACAATTATCGCTGGTTTAGTTTGCTTCTTAGTTTTAAAATGGATAAAAAAGCGAAGGTACTGCACAGATTTAAAAAGACTTGATGGAAAAACAGTTATTATCACGGGTAAGAAAGATAGCTCTGGCTCATTAGTGTGAAACGCGTGCAATTAAGGGCCAAGAGGGTGCAGGTTTTCGTGTCAACCAAGCCACTACACCAGCTGATTTCACTAACGAGTTTCTCTACTTAGTGAAATCAGCTGGTGCAGTTCTAGGTTGAAGTGAAAACCTGCACCCTCTTGGCCCACGGTGGCACAAGTTTGACACCAGTGCGATAGCTAGCTAGTTAGCTAGCTCCGAAATCCTCGATATCATCACAGCGGAGACTTTCTACATACTGTTACTGTTTGTTTCAGGCAATAAACGTTATTCACAATATTACAGATTACAAACGTAGAGCTAGGTTATCTATGTAATTATGGATAAACATAACATTCCTGGCCATGCTATAAATTGCAGTATAATGTTATAAAACTTGTGAAATTGAACTGTGGACTTTAAGTCCGGGGGTCAGATGGCTTAATGGTTAAGGCGTTGGCCTCATGATCGGAAGGTCGTGAGATCGAGCTCCCGCTGTGGTTATGTGATGTTGTGTCCTTGGGCAAGGCACTTCACCCTACTTACTTCAGGGAAAAATGTCCCTGCACTTACTGTAAGTCGCTTTGGATAAAAGCGTCTTCTAAATGAATAAATGTGAAGTCATACATAAAATATGATCAGATGTAGGTTTTGGTATGTAAAAGACTAAATGTAATCTATGTTTCTTAAGTCTTTCACAGCAGCCTACTGTATGTGTGTCTGACACAGGAGGAAACACAGGGGTTGGCAAGGAGACAGCTATAGCCCTGGCCATGCGTGGAGCCCGTGTTATCATCGCGTGCCGGGACATAGACAAGGCTGAGAAGGCAGTGAGGGACATCATGATCAAGAGCCACAATGTCAATGTGCTGCACATGGAGCTAGACTTGGCCAACATGCGCTCCATACGAGACTTCTGTAAGAGGTTCCTGCAGAGAGAGAAGAGGCTGGACATCCTTATCAACAACGCAGGTTAGAGTCTGGGAGAGCAAGTCATCGCTGAATGCTCTGAAGGTGTACCACCACAGAAACCACAACTGACAGAGTCTGTAAAAATGTGTTTGGATAGAGATGAGGGTATACAGCTGATCCCAACAACATGAAACACAGCATGACAAAAAACATTGATACCACATAGTACATATCTGATACTAGTACTATGTTCTCTTTCTTCCCAAATGTTATCACTGTCTCTATTTCCCTCCTGACGCCCTACCAGGCATGCCTGGTCTCCTGGACTGGACAGATGATAACTTCAGCATGTGTTTCGGGGTCAATCACCTGGGTCACTTCCTGCTCACCAACCTGCTGCTTGGCCGACTAAGAGAGTGCTCCCCGAGCCGTGTGGTCACCCTCACCTGCTCCAACTACAAATACCAGAAGCTGGACTTCCAGGACCTCAACTACAACCTGCTGCCCTTCTTCACCTACTGCCGCAGCAAGCTGGCCAACCTGTACTTCACCCAGGAACTGTCACGCATCGTCCAGGGGAGAGGAGTGACGGCCTACGCTGTGCACCCAGGTAACTGTTCTCCCCACGCTCTTCCCTGGCTGCCTGGAGGCATGAAGCAGAGGGGCAGGAGGGCAGGGCAGTGACCATACTAGCGGGCGAGTGTTAGTAGTGGTGGACTCAAATGTTGTGGCACTAAGAAATTGATTCACTTATGTAATCGTCTCTTTTTCATCACTACTTGTCATTCCCTCACGTGTTGCTCTTTGTCCCTCATTGTCCCTCTCTTTTTATTTCTCCTCCTTTCTCACCCCTTCTTTCCCTCACTGTCTCCCTCACCAAACCCCTCTTCCCCAGGCTATGTGCAGAGCAGCTGGACTTGCCACTACTCTGTGCTGTTCAGGATGCTGATGCAGGTGGTCATGTGGATGTTCTTTATTCCGTGTGAGATGGGGGCTCAGACAGTGGTGTGGTGCTGCGTGTCTGACGAGGCTGCCAAGCACAGCGGGGGCTACTTCACAGACTGCCGGCCAGCCTCTTTGAGGCCCTTTGCCACAGACCAGGGAGTGGCCAAGAAGCTGTGGGAGGTCAGTGAGAGACTGGTCAACCTAGTCTGAAGAGATCTGAAGAAACTGATTACTCTGGTGTTAAAGAGATCTGGAGAGGCAGCTTAGTCTTGTTTGGAGAGACTGGTGAACCTGGTCTGAAAAGTTCTGGAGGGGCAGCTTAGTCTTGTTTGGAGAGACTGGTGAACCTGGTCTGAAAAGATCAGGAGCAACTGGTTACTTGTCTGTTTTGGTGTTTATTTAAGTAATTGTACATTATGATATATTGTTTTTGTTTTGTTAAATTATTGTTATTATTAATTATTTTGTTAAATTATTATTTAAAATGATTTCACTGAACAGTTTTTCTATGAATTAAATACATTTACAATACAATTAATAACACATACAAATCTCTTTATTCACAAATTTATGATATTGATCTTGTTTATTCAGTCTTGAATACTGATGTGTGAAAATATTCAAAATGCATGCTAAGTTTTTAATCTATTGCTGTTGAAAACCTTTCCAAATTTACCAAGCTCTAATAGCCCCTTGAGACATCCTGCAGTTCAACATCACCATCTACAGGACAAAGGGGATAATGCCTTTGTGGGTACATGCCATATAATTTTGATTCCATGCATCGGTAATCTCTTACATACAGCTTTCCCCAATATTAGCGGGCACATATATCCCCAGTTCCTATGCCAATACTTCTGCAAAAGTCCAGACCAACCTGTCCTTGCTGTACTCTCATACCGAGAACCTGCATAAGGTACTGTGGCACCACCATCTCAATGCCAGCCCTGACCTCTGACCCTGGCCAATCAGAACTGCAGGCAAATAGTCAATCCCTTGTTGTTTGCATACAATGTTGCCATTCTAGGCATTCTTTTGGCACTCGAGGCATGTGGTAATAGCAGCCTTAAGTCACAGGGAACATGGGTGTCATGTTCCTGTATGCACATCTGGTGGACTACTACTACCACAGGAAACTATACACATGCTCTGCCACGCTGGCCAAGACGTACCGTGCCTTCCAGTGTTCTTGGCTCTGATAAGGTCCCGCCATTTCCGTGACAACCTTATGGGTGTGGTCACGTCGTTAATCCCTTCAGGCATGGGCAGTTTACCCAGGTATTCACTGTTGTCATCTTCAGGATTTGTAGCTATGACAACATCCGTTGCCACGGCAAGGACACACTGCAGGCTGAACTCTACTTTAAGGTGGGCTTGCTCACACATTTTTACATAAACACAATTACACACTCCCTGACCACAGTCTTGTCCGTTAAGGTTGCCCAGTTGAGTTCTGAAGTTTGCAAGTATCTCCAAACGGACATCCTCATCAGAACGTAGCCAATCATGAGTGTCTGCCAGGCCAATAGGACACGCCTCCCTCCTGTATGGATGTTTATGTGCCAATGTGATTTTAATCACGCAGGAGTGATAGTAACTTTAGAAATCAAAGAAATAGATTTTTTTTCAGGCAATTTATTGCTTATATAAATGCTCTAAACAATTTCTTGGTAAAAATAAAAATCTATCAATAATCACAAATAAAATTGTCACCATGACTTGACATTGCACAATGAAGCAGTTTAGGAGGATCAGCGAACAGCAGAGTTGTTCCGGAATGTGTCGGCCTGTGTGCGTTTCCCCCTCTTCTCCTCAATACATAGAAGCTAGTGGCCCCTCAACACAACTACAACCTGCAACACAGCTTGGCAGTGAATCTCATTGGTCGTTCTAACATAGCAAAGGAAAGTTGGAGAAAAAGACCCCTGTACATAGTATCAAGTGCATCAGATAACGGTGCTCAGAAAATAAATACAGGAACAGCCAACACACACACACACACAGCGGGAATATACCTACTCTGCCACATTTACATTTCCACCAAGTGTGGGATCAAGTGTGTATGTTTGTCAGTGTGTGTGTGTGTGAGCCTGACTGTTAGCTAGGACGTTTGAACGTTTGGTGACGTTTGACGTTTGGTGTGTGTCCGTTGGTGGTGTGTGTTCATATATGCTCAGTCTCCATCTCAGGACACATCTCCTTCAGTACCATCTCCATGAGGACCTGAGAGAGGGGGAGATGACAAGGAGAAGAGGGGGAATGAGGCTGTGCTGTGGATGTGCACAGCACGCTGAAATGAGAGGCAGCGATCAACTTTGCTTTATACAAGCACACATTTAAAGTCGTATCTCTCTCTCATGCCTACTGACAGTCCAAATCTTATCATTCACTCTCCGCAGTGTTTGCATTTGAGACGAAACAAACTGACACAAAGGCAGAGAATGCATTCACAAGAGAGGCTGGTGCGATTGCACCATGTTCGCTTGCTTGTATGAGCTGACTTACGTAGAGCAGATGTTTGTTGGCACTGGCCTCCTGGAGAGCGTTGAAGATCTTGATGATGCCGTACCGAGCGTTCTGCTGGCCTACCAGGTTTTGCAGAGCATCTGACGTAACATATGACATCCCAAACATTAGACTTAAGACGTGTTCAGGTGGCCAATCAGAATGGGGCCTGGGAGGTTGTCTAACCTATCAGAGTGAACCTGAGAGGATGTCAAGTCTGTTAGACTCTTGATCCTTCCCGTTACTAGCCTAACAGAATGGACCTGGAATGACGGGTAACCTATCAGGTTGTACCTGGGATGTTGTCGAGCAACTTCTGTTGGGCCCGCTCCTTGGTCTCGCGACGCTCTGAGTCGGTGCGGACTTTGTTGTGAGGTGCCAGCTTCCCGTTGGGCCAGAATGTGTCACGGAATATGTTGATGTAGCTCACCAGCATCTGCTCGCTGAAGATCCAGTTTACGGTGTCCCGGATTTGCCTGAAGAGACAGTGCTGGATGTTAGCATAGCTACTCATCTACAGGGAGAGGGCTAACATGTTAGCATGGCTATCAGCCTGAGACGAAAGGGATAGGATGGAAGCGTGATACCAAGCCTGAGAGGAAAGGACTAGCATGTTAGCATGACTACAAGCCTCAGAGGAGAGGGCTAGCCTATTAGCATGACTACAAGCCTGAGAGGAGAGGGCTAGCATGTTAGCATGACTACAAGCCTCAGAGGAGAGGGCTAGCCTATTAGCATGACTACAAGCCTGAGAGGAGAGGGCTAGCATGTTAGCATGACTTTTAGTCTGCAATGAGAAGAATAAGAGATGCTTACTTGTTAATGGTGCGTCCAAATGTGACTTGAACCAGTGCAATAAGAGTTTTCCTCACCCACTTGAACACTAGTTTGAGGACAGTGATAAAAAAGAGATCCCAAGGAATACGATCAACCAATACCAGCAGTTAAATCCAAATCAAATGAACTAAATTACTCAAGCAGTTCAAGGAGCGTGTGTCACACACGCACACACTGGTGTAAACCACATTCCATCGAGTTCAGTCTACATTCCCTGCCGTTAAATCAGCAGAAATGCCACGCGCACACAGACACAGTATGAGCAGAGCGGTTGTACTGACTGCCTCGGAGTTCGAAGATCTCTCCTATGAGCATGAAGCAGGGCTCGGCCAGGGCATCCTTCCTGCCATCAGCCTCATCATAGTCTGACAGGTCGCTGTCGTCCTCCGCCTCCTCCTTAAACACACACATTGGAGCAGAGGGGTAGAGAAAGAGAGCGCTGATGTCTGTCAGGAGTCAGATGGCTCAGCGGGTTAAGGCGTTGGCCTCATAAGTGGAAGGTTGTGAGTTTGAACCCCGGCTGTGGCTATGTGATGTTGTGTCCTTGGGCAAGGCACTTCACCCTACTTGCCTCAGGGAGAATATCCCTGTAGTTACTGTAAGTCGCTTTGGATAAAAGCGTCAGCTCAATGAGTATTTATTTAGTCTGCATCCTGGTGAATGTGGGTTGGGTCAGGGTGACTTGGGGTAGAGTATCCTGAATGGAGTGTGTGTGCATGTATGTATGCTTGTGTGTGTGTGTACCTCCTGGTGAGAGAAGAAGTCCCCAGGCAGTCTCTCCAGGAAGGAGGCGAGGGAGAAGGACGACTTCTTCTGGATGTCGATGACCTTCAGGTGCTCGGGGGAGGGGCTCAGGAAGGCATAAAGCGCCTCGCTCTGGCACATTCTCTCGTCCGTCAGCATCCTCTACACACACACATACACACGAGTATGACTCTTGTCAGCCTGGTGATGAGTCACTCCAGAGGAGGAGGGGGGCTATGCAGAAAAGGTCTGTCGCATTACTGTGGGTCCATGGTGGGTTGCTGTGACAACAGCTGCATTACCTGGAGGAAAGTGTTGAGCTGGTTTTTGGATTTCTCCAGGAACTTCTGGTCGATGGATTTGAACGGTAGCTTGCTGAGAGAAGGGAGCTGGACTTTCTTCAACGAGGGGAAGCACTGCAAGAGAGAGGAGAAGAAGAGAGACAACAAGAAGGAAGGAGACGCTGTTATTGGTAGAAACCTACGGATATGCAGTCTTGGGGGAGGTGTTTTAAATCTGCTGCCACACACCAAGCCTATGCTTGCTCCCAGCAAATGCTACGTTTAAACTACAATAGTTTCACATGGCAACTATTGCCGAGACAACCACAACAGGGTGCTATCGCCATGGTACCTCAGTGAGCTTCCTGTGGAGCATCTGGAACTCTGTCAGCTTCCTGTTGACGCTCCAGCGGCTGTTGGCCGCATCATCTCCCTCCAACAGGCTGACCGACACGCAGTAACATGCTAGTGTCTCCCCGCCCTCCTCCGCTGGCTGCAGCCACATCAGACGAACATACGCTTAAAACACGCTCAAAACATGCTTAGCCCATGCGCAACACTCACACAAAGAATGCTAAACACGCCCAATGTGGCCCATCATACAGTAACATCTTGGTGATTGTCCTCTCGCTCTTGCTGCCTGTGACCAGAACAGTGCTGGGGGTAAAGGCACGCTCAACATGCTACCAGCTGTGTGCGTGCTTGTATGTGTGTGTGTGTGTTAGGGAGTCAGGTGGCTGGGCAGTGAGGGTGTTGGGCTGATAATCCCTGGTTCCAACGCTGGATGTGCCAACATGACGTTGTGTCCTTGGGAATGGCACTTCACCCTACTTGCCTCAGGGGGAATGTCCCTGTACTTGCTGTAAGTCGCACTGGATAAAAGCGTGTGAGTGCATACCTCGGCCCCAGTGATGACAGCCCTCCAGGACCCCAGGTTCTCGCACCACCAGTCGGTCCTGGAGATGTGCATCTGCAGGTCACTGTGTTCCTTTTCCATCGCTCCGATCTCCTCTTTCAGCTTAACCACAATCTGAAACACACACACACACACACGAGTAAGGCCTGAGTCCATGTGACCACAAGTGTGGCTGCCCTCGCTCCACCAGGTACATGGTTTAGTATGTTGCAGATGGGCAGAGCTCATGGCTAATGGGAACACCTGTCCCAGGCTATTCTGTGTTTGTCATTGCCTTTAGAGACACACCTGGAGTTGTCCCAGGCGAGACCAAATCAAATCAAAATGTATTTGTATAACTCTTTTCACAAGCAATGTCACAGAGGGCTTTACATACGCCCATAGAACAGCCCCTCAACCAACCCAGACCATCCTGTAGCTTGCTCGCCCGCTCTCTTCTACCAGCTACACTCTTTTGCTTTAGCGGATGGTTGATCCTTGTTTTTACAGTCTCTATTTATGTGACCCACTCACTACACCACAGACACCCTCATCTCTACTCTTTGTTCCCAGGATTGTGTGTTTGTTGTTATTTCGCACAAACGTCATCTCACCATTCGTAAGGCAGCGTAGTGGCAAGTAGCTTCGAGAAACACACACACACACACACTCCTAGCTACCTTCTTGTCAGGTTTAGGAGCATTCTGGATGGAGCCCAGTGCCTGGCGTTTGTATTCCAGTTTGTCGTAGAGCTGCCGTAGTTTGGTGGCAGCGTAGCTGGCCTGCTCGTTGATGCCCTTGCTGCCCTCATCTATCAGATCTTCTGCCCCATCAACACCCTGGCACTGAGGGCAGGAGAGGAGAGAAGAAGAGAGAGTGGTCGAGGTGGGAGGGAAGGAGATGGCGAGAGGTAGGGAAGGAGAAAGCGAGAGGAGAGAGAGGTAGAGGTGTGAGAGAAGGCAAGCAAGAGGAGAGGTAGACGTGGGAGAAGGAGAGAGAGGTAGAAGGAGGTGGGAGGAGGGAGAGAAGGAGAGAGGTCGAGGAGGAGGTAGGAGACAGGATGAGAGAGAGGGAAAGGAGAAGATGACAGACAGAGGGGAGAAGAAAAGGTAAGGACAGCAAGTGAGAGAACCATTAGAAAAGAGCAAAGCATTGATGAGCTCAGACACAGCGGCCATTTAAGGTTTGTCCGATATTCGGGGAACAACCAAATGAAGAAAAAAAAGTGGGTGAGGTGCAACAGCGCATCACACTCTCACCCCCTCCTCCTTGCCCTCGGTGCTGAACTGAGAGGAGCTGCGCTGCTCGTCGCGGCGGATCAGCCGGTCGTAGAGGTCGCTGACCAGGAAGGAGGGGTAGAAGCGCTCCTTCATGGTTTCGTACACGTCGCCCTGGAGCCGCAAGAACACGTCTGTGCCCTTGTTGCCCACCAGCGTCTGCTGCACCTCCTTGTACAGGACCTTGTCCACGGGGATCTCGCGGCTCTCCACAAAGAAGTTCTGGTAGATCTCCCCCACCAGCTGGGGAACCTCGTTCTGAGAGAGCAGGGGAACACACGGATGGAACACCTGGACCTGGGTTGAGGGTGCTGGGTGGGGTGTGTGGGTGTGTGTGTGTGGTTTCCTACCTTGTTGGCTGATTTGAGCGTCTCCACCAGCTCCCAGAAGCTGATGAGAGCTCTCTTATCGACGCGCTCCATGTATACCCGGAAGTGTTCCCTGTAAACTGGGTTAGACATGATGTCCTCGAACTGCAGAATCTACACACACACGCACACACAGACATAGAGAGTGTTACAGAGACATCAAGAGAGAAGCAGTGTGTGTGCGTGTGTCCATGTGTCAGTGTGTCACCTTCTGGCTCTGGGGCCCCTCCCCATCGTCAGCAGCCCCCTCCTCCTGCTGCTCATAGTTGGGCCCCCCCAGAAGGCGGATGCGTTTCTCGCACTGCTTCTTTGCCACGGTCAGCTGGTTGATGTAGCGCTTCATGTCCCTGGCTCGTAGAAGGTCCGCCTTCATGGCTGCGGTCTCCTTGCCTTTCCTCTCTGCCCACACACACAAACAATAGGATTCGTTAAAGGGATGTCTACTGGTAGATGGGTCGTGAGAGAGGAGAGTGCGAAATGACATGAGAAAGTAGATAACGGAGGGGTGTCGAGGGAGGTTGTCAGAGAGAAAGTAAAGGAAGGGAACCATGTGAGAGAGTTAAGGAATCCTGGAGAGGAGGAGCGAGGGGAGGGAGGGAAGGAGGGAGGGAGGGGGTTTCCATGTCACCTTTCTGCTTCTTCAGCTGAGGGAGGCTACTGATGGTGGTGGCATGGATTATCTCCACTACGATCTGGTACCTGGATGAATAGAGAAACAGAAAGAAGGAGAGGGGAGGAAAGGGACAGAGAGGGAGGGAGAAACAATAATTCAACGGAGCAGTTTGGTTTTGAAGCCAGGGAAAGGTGGGGGGGGTTATGCCCCTTGGCACTTATTGGTTTCTCACGAAGTATGTTTCATAATCTATAAGCTTGCTATGTTTGGGGTCTATCACGTTGCTATGCTTGGTGACTGATGCTCTTTTAAATATAAATAATAAATATTCATTTAGCAGACGCTTTTATCCGAAGCGACTTACAGCAAGTACAGGGACATTTCCCCTGAGACAAGTAGAGTAAAGTGCCTTGCCCAAGGACACAAGATAGCATTTGCCACAGCCGGGAATCGAACTCACAACCTTCTGATCATGACGCCTTGACCTGCTGAGCCACCTGACTCCCCTTGTAAAGCTCTCTCTTGTAAGTCACTTTGGATAAAAGCGTCTGCTAAATTAATACATGTAAATGCCCTTTCAGATCGAGCGCTGGCTGCTTCAAGGCTCACGGTCCTCACCTGAGTTGTTTGAGGAAGTCCACGTCGGAGGAGGAGCTGATGAGCTTGATGAAGTCCTCGTAGGAGGCGGCGTAGGTATAGGCCTTCTTGTGGTGCTCGGCCTGCTGCTCGCGCTGCTCCAGCTGAGACAGCAGCATCCTGTTGATGTAGTCTGGGTCGCTCAGCACCTCCACCAGGGGCTTCAGCACTGGAGAGCGCACGCGCACACACAGAGACACAAAGTAGCTTTGTTGAAACACTCTAATCTAGTCTCAAATCGAGTTACTATGTTTTCAGATCTAATAACAACCAATAAAGACCAGTTAAGTGAAAACCGAGGCCAAAGTCCTGCTGCCTGGTATCAGTTTATTGATGTTTAGCTTATGCGTATGTTTGTGCGTGTAGCATATGTGTACGTCATGCTGGCGGTCTTGTGCTCGTGTGTCTGTTGCGGTGTGTGGGCATGTACCTTTGGTAGTGATGACCTCCACTAGCACCACTCGGAGGCTGTGAGAGCGAGCGTCACGGGCTGGCAGCAGGCAGAGCAGCAGCAGACGGGCACAGCAGCGCAGGAACCTTTGCTCCTCCTCAGGGCTGCGCAGGCAGGGGTGGAGCAGGAAGGGCCTGGGTGGGTCCTCCAGTCTGGGGTTGAAGAAGCAGAAGGAAGGGGATTGGTTTATGCACTGACAGAGATGGAGCAGCCCATCGAGGGTCTGCGCACCACACCCTTGCCAGGGGAGGGCTTCCCTGCTTCTCTGCCTCCCACCTTGCGTACGCTCTCTATCCTTCCCTTATTCCTGCGGTCCCACCTACCTGGAGCTGGCGATCTTCAGGTCGCAGAAGTGCGCGTGGAGGGTTTTGACTGTGTCGTTGCAGACCAGGTTGACCAGGTCCATGTTGGCCAGCCGGCCCCGGAGCTGACGGCTCATCTCCCAGAAATCCTCGGTCAGCATCTGGAACAGCTGGCCCTCGTCTCGGCTCAGTGGGACGTACCACGACAGGATGTAGTCACGGTAACTGTAGTCAAACACTAACATGCGCACACACAAGACACGAAAAAGCTCTAGGGTTAGGGTAATAGTGATTTGGTCAGGGTCATGGTTCCCCAGAGGAATGACCAGTGTTGACCAGAAGACTAGCTCAAATTAAATTATAAAGTGGCATTCCACCCCTGACGCACAGACAGACATACATAAATACACACACACACACACACACACACACAGAGCAAGACAACACAATCACACAAGGTCACAAAAGGTAAGCGCAGGAGACTAAACCACCAAATAAAAAAGTGCTGGAGACACAGCCCTTCACATACATACACACAGACACACACAAACACACACACACATAGAGGCCTCAGTCTACTCGGCATCTCACTGGATGAATTGTTCCTCCTTAAAGAACACTCACAAACCCAGTCTATCCTTCATTCAAGCAGCAGCACACATGTACAGACACACCATAACTGTTGCCTGACGTGCTGCTGAAACACTGCTGACACACTGTTGACACTGATTAATGTTTCCTTTGATTTTTTGACCTGGGGCTCTTTCTTGAAGCGACAGCGCTGTGCGACAGGCTGAGTGGACCTGGCAACCTTCTCCCTTTCTGTCTGTATCTCTCTACTCTCCATTTCCCTTGTACGCTGTCAAGGCTTTCATCATCGCGGATGAAATCTGAACTATAAATGACGTGCATGTGATTGAGTGGTTTATTAAAGCTTTCGTGCTGCTGCTGTGAGAGCTGTGATGGGATGCCAGTTAGGAAACACAAACACACCCGGACGAAGAAGCACAGAGGCTCTCTGACATAAACACAAACACATAAACAATGATAGCAGCATTGGTACAGACTGATAGACAGAGCCAGAATCATTGTGAAGCAGACAGTTACATTAACATTACATTCAGTCATTTAACAGACAATCGTATCAAGAGCACCTTACAGCAAGTACAGGAACATTCCCCTGAGGCAAGTAGAGTGAGGTGCCTTGCCCAAGGACACAACATCTAGTGGCCTTTGCTGGGAATTGAAGTCACAACCTTCCGATTGCTAACGCGACGCCCTAACAAGCCACCTGTCTCCCCACAGTTATGCCCTACAGATATTTTCAAGCTGAAATGAAGACAAACAACATTAAACAGACACGCAGCATCCTCCAACAACAAGACATCAACTGGCACTCACCCTCCTTCAAGGCCTTGTCCACGTTGTGGGACACCACCACCCTCCGGGTTTGCGAAGACTCCATCAGAGGCACAGAGAAACGGCCCTGTCAATGCCAAACACAACAACATCCATCAGGTCCATCTCTGCATCACCCAACACAATTGCAGTTCAATTGCAGGTTCAAGCAAAGGTAGGCAAACGGTGTGGAGGGTGTTACCATCAGCTTGTTGAACAGCTCCAACAGATAGGTGGACTGTCCCTTGGAGATGTCAAATCTGCTGATTGTCGGGGGGCTTTTTCTCATGAGCGAGACGATGCTCCCGAGCAGAAAGCAAAGCAAGGCGAAGCACACGCAGATGAAGAGCTTCAGAAAGAACGACGTGACGGTCAGCCCCCCATATCGGAACTGGAACAGCTGAGCGAAGATTCCGACGAAGAAAGCGGTCAAGATGAGGACAGACGACCGGACAGACACCGCGCTCGACATGGGCGCACCGGTGCTGCTGCTGCTCCTGCCAGCAAGAGGCATGCTGCTGTCAATGACATGTCCTCAGCAGAGACAAGGAGACAGACTCGGGGTTCCTCTCATCTGAATGCACATCCACACACCGAGCCTTTTCGAAGTGATAAGGCACTCGGGCATGGACGTAGGAGACTAGTCCTCAGAACTGAAACTTGGGGAGATTCACAAGAAAAACATGTCCTGGAAATCCGGCAGGGTTAGGGTCCACTGTGGTTTCAGGTAAACAAGGGGAAGCTACCTTGTCAGGCTAGCCACCTCCGGGGCCAATTAAACGGGTTTGAATTCCACAGAAGCGGGGAATCCAAATAAAAAGCACAATCAATGACCGGTGTCACCGAAAGCAAACTAATTATATAGGTGCCCTAGATGAATGTTGCACCATATATCGTATTAAACGCAAACATCGTACTTGTTATTTAACCATCAGCTTAACTCCAGACAGCAGGGCTACAAGGTAACTAGCTAGCTAACGCCGCTATGCTAGCTCTTTACTGTACAAGCTTAGGACACAATAATAACGGTTCGCCCTTAGCAAAAGACACTCCCCGAAGCTTTGTCCTTTTTAATCATGACTCTATATGGACACATTTACAGAAATAACCGAAAACTGCCATCAAACGTGACATTCGTATTCTTAAATGTCTATTCAATAGCGTCCACAGGCTCAGCTGTTTGATGATGATGATGGCACATAGGTCATTCGTTTGTCTACGCTCAACCACGTAAGCCGCCGTGCAGCACAGAGGGGCGGTTTGATCGGCGTCTACTAGTACTAGGAGTGTCGGATGTCAGCCTACGTTGTTCATTTCAGTTTTTAATTACAAATAATTGACCGAAACGGATTTGCTTGCAGCGTTAAAACCACTTCCATCTAAATCTGTGATGTCAGAGATCACAAGGTCGCTATGTTGATTGCCAAACCAACAACTTTTTCTCCCATTAAATCACGAATAGGATGTTACTGAACACTCTTAATAATCATAATCCGCGAACAATGATTTAAAACAGCTCAGGCAACATACTTGTTTTCAATGTTAATGTCAATGAATTACTCATTACTTAGGCTTTGCTGAAAACAATACCTACCTTAACTAAAGAGACCAGACATCTAGATTTTGTCCACCGCGGTTTTATCTTCTTTTCACCCTTTTTGAACATCCTGCACACATTCAGCAGGCTTTCTTGTGACATTTTAGTGAGTATGACACATGGCTGACAGCACGGCAACCCTAAACTAATCTTTGGATCATGTGCTGTCAAAGTGTAGAAAAAAACTGCAACATTTATTTGTTTATTCAGATTTGCATATCAATGATCCACAGGATTAAGAGTAGCCATGTCTGCTTTGCATAAAAACACACTTTCCATGTTACATGGATCTGGAAACATGTACCAATAAAGACACACAGCTTAAGCTAGTCACATGGTTACATTCAGTAGGTGCCACATAAACAATGACGATGCAAATCACAAGGAATTTGCTACTCTAACAATAAAAAACATCATTCATTTGAAGAAACAATCTCTTCACCTTCAATTAAAATTTCCCTTTTATATAAAAAAATATATATGATCGCTTGAAAGGCTTCAAGATAAATTACAAGTGCATTTATCGTCTTCCTCTCTCCTCCTTTGGAGCGCCTTCACACACGCGCACACACGTCCGTGCTCTCCGTAAGGTGCAGAAGCAGTTTGACTTTACATATTCCTATGTACATGATTACCCAGAGGCAGAGTAGAGTCAGGTTGCCTTGTTAATCTATCTGTCACTTTGCAAGACCGTCAAGTCAGTGTCTTTGGACCAGTCAATCCTAAAACAGGGTTCAGTGGGCGGGGTCAGCAGGTCTTCACAGAGGGCTGTGATACGTCGGACGTCTTCATGATGACGCTGGCCCGTGTCTCTGAGGAGGAGGCCTGTGAGGATGAAGACGCAGTCAGGGAGAGGGGCTGCGAGTTAGGGGAGTCTGTCCAGGGGGAGGAATGATAGCTGATGAGAGGGGTGGGGTCTCTGGTGCTGGTCACTTTGAAGTTGGTCTTTCCAGCTGTGACAAAGGTAGCCATGCTGGGTAGGGAGCCGGGCGGCACCCGGAGCACTGAGCTGTACCCTTTCCTGCTCCACAAGCCTCCGACACACTGTCCAACACACGGAAGCAACATTTAGATTATCTCTACACCACACACGTGCGAGACGCCATGCAAATAAACCAGTCTTGTGAGTTTGAGAAGACAGGCTTGGGTTTGGGAGCTAAAAGCACTACAACTGGCCAGGAGAACCTGACGGCTTCAAGTGAAGACTTGCTTATCCTTGATCCTTTATCATGCTTGGTTAATGATTCAGCTGTGTGTGTCTTCGGCTCTCAGGCAGGCCCAACCTTGCAGCCGAACTGCTTATGTTAGGATCGTGCGAGTTCAGTAGACGTTGTAGGTCGGTTTAGTCATTGGTGAGTGAAGTGGGCAGTGCTCAATAAAGATGTGAACTTGAACTTAGCTCAGTGTGGGTACTTGGGATGCAAGTCTGGACTTGCGTGTGTGTGAGAGAGAGAGAGAGAGAGAGAGAGAGAGAGAGAGAGAGAGAGAGAGAGAGAGAGAGAGAGAGAGAGAGAGTGCACAGTTGTGTGTGAGGGCAGAGGAGATTTTTCTCACCTCTAAGGAGTCATCTTCACTGTGGATGCTATCTGTGTCACTCTCTGTGGAGGATAGGAGAGGGGAGAAAGGTGAAAATCAGGGAGATCTGGACTAACAGGTTGGAGAGGAAGGAGGATATAAGCAGCTTGGCCCATAAAACATGAAATGTCACTGACAGGAGAGCTATGCATGCATGTAAACTTAACTATGACACACTGCTTATCTCAGATCTAGCAAAGTCAATCAACTGTCAAGTCAGACTGTAGCAACAGTATCATGGCCAGTGGTCAGAACAAGAGGCGCAACCAAGGCTAGCTCTGAAAGACTCAGTCATAAAGAGTCATAAAGCCTCTTGGAGATGTTTGGCTTTCCACTTTCTCTGCCTAATGTCTGTCTATCTGACTTCCTGCCTGTCTGTCAATCTGTCTGTCTCTCAGTATTAATGTTTGCCTGGCTTCCTGCCTGCCTATCTGTCTGACTTTCCCTGTCGGTCTCTCCCCCTTTCATTTCATGTTTAGCTTTCCATAAATTGTATCTCAAACCCCTGTAAAGGCCATAAAGTCCCGTATCTTAGTCCAGAGTGCAGACCAGGTCCAAAGGTTGCTATGAGGTCTATAAATGTATGCTAGAGAGATATAAGAGTGTGACACTTATATTTGGTCATTTAGCTTATCCAGAGCGACTTACAGCAAGTACAAGGACATTCTCCCTCAGGCAGGTAGGGTGAATTGTCTTGCCTAAGGACACAACGTCATGTTGGCACAGCAGGGGTTCTAACCAGGGACCTTCTGATTACTAGCCCGACACTCTCACCGCTCAGCCACCTCACTCCCAACACATGAGGGTTGACTCCCAACACACCTGATTCCCAAAACATGAGGGTTGACTCCCAACACACCTGATTCCCAACACAAGATTCAAGTCTGTTTTTGTTTGTGCAGCAAGAAACAAGTGTGTGTCGCTTCCATTTGAGGACAGGAGAGTGTGTGGCATTTAGAGTTTAGTGTGTGAGCTGTTGCCTAACCTCCGTACGAGGACACAGGGGAGATCTGAAGGGGGTAGGGGTGGCTGGAGCTGACAGCCTGTTCTTCACTCTCTGTGGTGACCTCGATAGTCTGACACACATATGGCAGCTGATCGTGTATAATCAGGTGGTCGTTTATAGTACTCCGACTGGCCGGATGGTCATAGACTGTGAAGGAGCATGAAGAAGCATGAAGGTGGGGGTTGGGGGAAGGATCAAGGAGACAAGATGCAAAGGGGGGGGGGGGGGGGGCAGTGAGAGAAATGTAAGGACAGGGAGAGACAACATTTATCAACATAAAACATTTGAGTGGGGAGAGGAAAGGAGAGGCAAAATGCACGCAGGACGGTGGTAAATAGGGACAAGAGAAGAGGGAAAGGGGAGAGAGTGAGAGTCTGTGGATCACATGACTACTTAGAACAAGCGTGGTTGCTATAGCAACAGTCCTGGACCATTAGTTTACACCTTTGACAGACTTCAGTGCTGTGTGGTAACCATGGACACAAAGGTGAAAAGTAGTACCTGTGAAGAGGGTGGTGCTGTCTGTGACTACTTCCTCTTTCACTTCCTGTTTCACAACTAGATTTTCACTGCTGTCGTCCGGAGATGAGGATCTGGGAACCTGATGCACACACAGTATGAATCATTCCAGAACTAAAATAGTCAGACAATGACAAAGACAATGAGACCCTGATTGCTTGAATGTGACTTTTAACTACACCGACTGCACACTTACCTTCTTTTTCCCCCCCTTTTCACATCTTTTCTTTCCTGGTATTAAAAATGAAAGAAACAATACACAATTAGCTACGTCACAGTGATCATCATAGTCCAACTGACATCAGAACCAGGAAACAGAACTTCTACACACAAAACAGACCATCTTGTACAATTGTATAGTCTGTACATAAAACCCACACCGCATGTAGATTGTGAATCTACACTGCATGTAGATTAGATAAGATTAGATAAACCTTTATTTGTCCTCCAGGGGTGGAAATTGCAGTTCACAACAGCAGCAGGGTAAAGTACAGCACACAGAGTTGCAGGGTAATATAACAATAGATTGTGAATGTTACACATTACAACCCCTAGTATTAGTATGTATGACCCCAAGTCAATAGGGTTGTATCTTCCAACTATTTATCTCTATGACTATTTTTATCTCTAGATCAGTATATATTGTATCCCAGCACTCTATTTTGATCCCAGCCCTTACCCCTTGTGTGCATTTACTTACTTATTTTACCCCCATTCCTTTATCCCTGTGTGCACTCTTCTACTCACCCTTACCCCTTTTTGCTTTGACGAGACTGTGTGCCGTTGTTGCTTAACAGTTTCCCCTCTTGGATTAATAAAGTATTCTGAATCTGCACCGGGAACCAGGGACCTTCTGATAACAAAGCCACATGACTCCCCATGTGCTGCCCTGCCTGTGGTTCTTACCTCGCTTGCCCTGGCGTTCAGAGAGTGACAGCATCTTGTAGACCCTGAAGGCATTGGTCCCTTTCTTGATGCTCTTGTCCTTCACCTCCTCGATGTCTGGAAGAGAGTTCATGGCACAGCGGAAGTTGGCCTTCCATGTTTTAGGATCCGGTTTGTCCGTCCCTGGCTGGTACTTCCCTGAAACATAAGCGCACACACACACACACACACACACACAAAGAGCTTTAGTAGGTGTAGTTCAGGACAGTCCTAATCCTAAATCGCACCGAATGTAATTAATGCATACAGTATATTTAATATAAAGTGTTTGTTAAAATAGGAAAGGAATTCATTTATTTTGATTCAAGATTTAGAACATTGGACAGTTAGACTGTACTTGTTGCAAATATACTTCATCTTGAAATGGCCTTTGTGCACCAGTATGGTTCTGTAAGTCACGGTTTGTGGGAGTGGCTACCTGTGTGAATGGCCCAGTTCATGAAGAGTGGGGCGTCTTTCTCCAAGTCCCATCCATGACGAGCAGCATGCATCCAGGGAATCTGGAATATTCTCTTCTCCTGCAGGTAGAAAGCCAAACAGCATGTTTGCTTGCACTGGTGCTTCTTTGCATAAGTGACTGTGTGTGTGTGTGTGTGTGTGTGTGTGTGTGTGTGTGTGTGTGTGTGTGTGTGTGTGTGTGTTAGTCCACAGTGCTGTGTGCTCTCACCCTGTTAACCCATTTCAGCCCAGGGATCAAACACGAGTTGATCTGCTCCTCCAGCCAAGGCCGCATACGCATCCTCTCCACCGGCATGGTGGCCTGCCGACAAGGAAGGAAGGATGGACACAAAATAGGTCCAACAGTGAGATGACCAAACAGGGGTTAATACACTGAACCCTTGGGGGTGCCAACTTGCAGATTACAACCGCAGTTGCTTCCGGAAGTTTCAAAACAGAAGCCTACTGCAGGCGCAGTCAAATCGCCTGGCCTGGAATGAGTAACCCGCAAGGCCCCCGCCTGTTACAGGTGTGCCGTGTCAAAACATAGATCAAAGTCCACCGCCAAATTCGAGAACACATAAACTACACTTATCAGATAGGGCCTACAATAAAATACTATATTTTGAAATAATCTTTGTCGGCTAAAACAAGTTGAGCTACGTCAAATTAGATACACAACATGTCAATGACGATATCGTTTTGTATTACGGTAAAACAAACCTGTTATTGCGGGCTGCAATTAACAACTTGATACACTACGTTATCTTGCTTTTTAAGAAATAACATAGCCTACTTACAAAAAGCAACATGATTCGCTGCGACTCGTTGAAATCGATCTATGAGTAAAACCACCCTGCAAATTCACTTTAATTCACTAACTCGTTACAGTAACAATGGTTTCTGGAGCGCCACGGTTGGCTAAAGTTACAATTAGCTCCGTCACCGCGCTGACAGCAAGTGGACTAAAGTGTGTTGGGCTGACATTTATCCACAGCAAAAGTGAAAATAAACTTCATTCTACGCTCAGCACTGCTACGATCACCACATCATTTTACTTTCGATTACGTGTTGTTACTCTCTCGCTCTCTCTGCGCCCATGTCAGATTCAAGAACATGCGGAAACGTTACCTATGCGAATAAGTAGCTGAGTTGGGTTTTCAGCTTGAGAAACAGTCGTCCTTCTCGCCGCAGGCGTAAAGTAAGAACCGTGTCGCCAACAGTTATGAAATAAATCAACGAAAACCTAACTTTGTATATTTCCAGAGTCCAGATCGAAAGCAAAACAAGTAGAGGAAGCGCTGCGTGGAAATCCCCCTCCCGATGTTTTCCTCGAGACTGTTGAGCCTACATGGCGTGGCACGCGCTTCTGAAAAACCACGGGAAGCCTTCTGATTGGTGGGCGCATCTGCAAAACCACGGGAAGCCTTCTGATTGGTGGGCGCATCTGCAACCGAGCGCCCCATTTCGTTTTCACTTCCTCGAGCCTGGGTGACTGAATTCCTCTCGCAGAGCCTTTTTCAGCCTGATCGGTGTGCAGAAACGAAACTAGAATGTGCAACGGCTGCTTGAACGAGCTTATGTGCAGACATCACCAGATGTAGGGTGTTACACAGCTAGACTCATGCATAACTTGCACATTTTAAGAGTGACTTTGAACATCACACGGCAATAGGATGTTAGAGCACTAAGTAAGTGCATGTTTTTATTGACAGACAATGCATGGCCGGTGTAAAATAAAAATAAAAACCATTAGTAAATATGTATAAACAAGCGTTGTAGTCCCTTCTAGACTAGTATAAGTGAGTGGGAGAGAGAAAGAGGTGGTGGTGAATTAAGTGAACAGGGGCATAATAGTTGTCAAGGAAGAGCTACAAAACTACAGAAGGATTGTGCCACAAAAGCAACACGCTCACGCGGATTCATTGTCTGAGGCAGGGATCATTTTACTGCAAGTTGTTGATGGAAACTCAGATATCGAGTTGTCTGATGAAGAAGACCAAGAGCCAGTGTTAGAGGCATAAGCAGAGGGTTCAGAGAGTTCTGAGGATGAAATTCAGGCAGGGCAAGCAGAGGCTGAGGCAGAGGAGTCAGGAGAGCCAGTGGCCATGGCATCAACTGCCTATGGAATTGAGCCTGAAGACACACACTGAAGGTGGTCCAAGAAAGACAAAAGGTTTGTCCAGGTGTCAAGACCACTGGCAATCGCTGAGTACAATACCAACATGGGTGGCGTGGACTTGATTGACAGGATGCTAAGTTTCTACAGGATGGCCACTCACACTCGTAAATGGACAGTACGTGCCATTTTCCACTTCTTTGACCTGGCAATCACCAATGCCTGGCTTCGGTACAAGGCTGACTGTCAGCTTCAGGGAAAGAAACAACTCAAGTTGCTTGAATTCAAAATGCTAACTTGGTGAGCAGTTCATTACTCAGGCCCAAGCAGGAAACATGAGTGATGTTGACAATGACTACACTCCCCCACGTCAAAAGTGCAAGCCACAGCCAAATGTGGCTCTGAGGCAATATGGGGCCATCCATCTCCCATAGATGCAGGACGAGCCACATGCATCAATTGTCGGAGATCTGGGTGCAACAGTAAGACCTATGTGATGTGCAAGGTGTTCCTTTGCGTCTCGAAGATAAATATAACAGAAATCTGAAATATCACAGCTAATAAACACAAATAATTCACGACATAGTTCCAGCAGGAATGATGTTCAGAGGTTGACTCATGGAGCTTTTTAATGTTTTCATACACTGCAACATAGTGATACACTCAAGTTGTACACATTTTTATGTTGAATTTATGGTTTTAGAATATAGATTCATTTGCCATGTACGGCATTCTGATGTACGCTCTAATTGACATATTATATTGCCCGTTATCTGTAAAATAAAAGTTTTTTTAACAAAAAAATGTTTGCTGTATTCTCATTATCTCTCAAACAATAGAGTAAGTTTAAAAAAATACACATATTTGGCACTCATATCATTGTTTAAAACCCAAGAGATATTTTCATTCTGCTCAAGGAAACATACCATGCAAGATCAGTCATTTAAAATCCAGCATGCCAATACAAAATCTCACTCAAAAAAACTATTGAACAATTTAAGACAGCTCCTCCAGCTCTCTGATGGTCACTAAGGAAAGTACAGATCCTTGGTCAGCATAGACACTATGCAGGGGATCTGCTTTTTGCCACTGAAGCCTGGGGTGTTGGAAGCAGACTCGAATTCCAGCGCCACCTTATGGTTTACTCTGGTCATGATCTGCATGATGTCCAGCACGCGGCCGTGGCGCTGTAGCATTTCACACAGAGCCTGCATAAACCAAGATCCGTCACTGGTGTTCCTCCACGAGTAGTAGCCTTGGGGGAACAAATACACAGTGACACACCGGTCCGAAGGAGCAAGGGGAGAAAACAAACACAGTGTGTTCCTGAGATGAGTTCCTGAGTGTGTGTGTGTACCTGGGACTGTGGAGTAGGCATACAGTAAGTCGGCCTCCACAGGTATCTTATGAGAATTGTCACTCAGGGAGTCAGTCTCGATTCCCCCATCCAGTTCTGTACCGCGACAAGCCTGACACACATGCCAGACATTAGGAACACAGAAGAGATTGTGTCTAAAAGCAGGACTGTCATTGTGTAGCAGCAGTGCAGTATAGTATAGCTGTGTATTAGTGTGTCAGCAGGGCCGTATAGCTGTGTATTGGTGTGTCACCAGTGCAGTGTAACTGTATATTGGTGTGTCACCAGTGCAGTGTAACTGTATATTGTTGTGTCACCAGTGCAGTATAACTGTATATTGGAGTGTCAACAGTGCAGTATTGGTGCGTACAGGTGCATCACCAGTGTAGTATTAGCCGTGTATTGGTGTGTCATCAGTGCTGTATAGCTGTGTATAGGTGTAGCCAACTGTAGTAGTGAATGTGTGAATACTTTATGCGCAGCACTTGGGCAGGTGGATTACCTGAATGAAAAACAGTTTGGGCTTGCCAGCCAGGGTCCTGCAGCGGTCTCCTCTGAATATTCCGGTCAGAACCTTCAGCTCCACAGGTCCGTCCGTCCCGTAGAACACCCCCTCGTCACCGTGGCTGAGCAGCACACACACCAGGGAGGCTGACTGGCTGTGGTCATCCTTGGAAACTTGGGGGGGGGGGGGGGGGGGGGGGGGGGGGTTAAAACAGAGGACTGTACACTTTACATCTGTAAAGTATTGAAACGGCTTCTCTTTTCCCTTTCATTATTCTTTTATTCATTTTCATGATCAATATTAACACAACACACTACACTGTCAATACCTCATTTTTCATATGTATCGAAATGTTACAAATATTCATAACCTCTAATCATACCCCAAATAAATACCCTTGGTACTTTAAAGAGGAGATTTTAGCAGCCATTTCAACTTCTTGGGTATTCTTCTACCAGCTTTGCATCCCTGGATCTTAGCAGCTTCTCAAATGTTTGGCCTTAATGCCGAGTCATAATTAAGTTGTTCAGATAGTTCTGAGCATGGTGCTACCTGCCTCAGGAGTGGCATCCGGTGTCAACCCACTCTAACCTAAAGGCTGAAATCGAAAGAGCGCTCCAGATATGGGTGTGATTCTACAGAAGGTTTTACATCTGAATAGGAATTCAGAGGTTCTCTCAAATTAGAATTAGATTTACTTACAGTAAATTCCAAGTTTGTGCAACTTACATGGCGAATAAAAAACCCTGATTCTGATTCAAGAGTGACCTCTGGATTCATGGATCACTTGGCCAATGTCCATCTTTCCTGGGTCACTTATTTGAGCCCGACAGACAGCTGACATAAGATTAAAGTTGTTTCGAAAGTCTACCTTCCCTGAGTTTTTCAATGTGTTATGATTAATGAATTAATGCAATTATTGACATACATTCAATTTTTAAATGAGATCTATAACTAAATGAAACGTGGAGAAAGTGAAGGAGGCTAACTTCTTCCCAAGGCACTATGGAGAGGTGGAGTTGGCAAGAGCCTCACCATTATAGAAAAGCTGGCAGATCTGCTGGACTGTCTGGTCGTTGAACACGTTGACCTTGTAACCCAGGTTGGAGAACACTTTCACAGCTTTGCCTGCATCTACGTCCGTCCCATTTCGGAAACTCATTCCTGCTCACACAAACGTACACGAAACACTTCATTGCATACAAAGACACCAGGAACAGTGGGTATATTTACTATTTAGTTTGGTTCTGGGTTGTCAGTTTTAATGAAACAGTAGATTGGGGAAATAATCTAAACACACTTTACATGACTAAAGACAGTATCGGTGAAACACAGTATTGGTGTTAAGGAAGTCTCTCTGAAGCATGAAGGTCAGAGGACATATTTTATAGTAGAAAGGCAAAAGTAGAGATAATATAGTCAATGTGCGCTTGTTATTCAATCAGGGAGATATTACATAATATCGAAACATAAGTTCAAATAAGCAATCATAGGAAACAAGTCAATACATTAACAGCTAATAAGATTATCAGTAGCCACTGAGTATGATTAGAAGATGACAAATCCCTCGTTTGATCGCAGAGACAAAGAAGTTTTAAACGGAACTGGCACAAGTCATGCTGACGAGACAGAGAGACAGAAGACCAGGTTCTGCCTCCAGGCCAACTATGCGTCAACAACTCTGGAGCTTCAGAAGCTGGACCCCACCTGTGCTTTGGTTAAAGTTCTTGTTGTTGATGATGATGCACTGGCCCAGGCTGGGGTAGTCCATGCGGTACCTGTATGTCATGTCCACATGAGGCCGAGAGTCCACCTCACTGGTCTGCTTGGGGGCAACAGATGCGCTGGGAACACGGCCATAGCAAATACATGCACACATGCACACACGCACAACACACACACACACAAAGGAAAAGGGATGCCACTTAATGCTCCATCAGCATGTCACTCCTGAAGCACTCGTGGGGAAGGACATCTGTAGAAACCAGGGGCCTCATGTACAAAGACTTGCGTGGATTTCCTACTGAAACTTGGCGTACGCCAAAACCCAGAAACTGTCGTACGCACAAATAAATTCAGATGTATCAAAGTGTGCGTAGGCATGAATCCAAGCACGTTTCTTTTGTACATCACAATCACCGTGGAATTGAGCGCACATGCAGAGGTGCCGAACTCCTCCCTGTCCACGCCCCCATTTAAATATGCAAATTAATGTAAATAGGCCCTGGACCTGAGATTTCCCTCTTGTGTCTCACATTGCGCATGCTTTTTATGAGATCAGGGCCGACTCTTGGCATAGGCGACATAGGCGGTCGCCTAGAGCGCCATCGGTTGGAGGGGCGCTGCCAGGCACCCTTAATCATGCCGTTTTGTGTGAAGACGTTTTATTAAGTAGAGCCGGCCCTGGATCAGATAAATCTAAATGTGTAGAGGGAAGAAAAGAGTCAATCAGTGGCTTGATAGAAAGCTTTGCAGCTCTAATTTCAATAAAATAAAAACATATGAATGCACACTTGCCCAAATGTGCATTTCGCTGTTTTACTTATGAGCCCGTTATTGTTTGCAAGTAAATCCTTGCGTTCCCTAAAAGCTTGCTCACGTCGGATTGCACCATTTGCAAGGTCCTTAAACAACGCTAACGCTGCCATTGTTAATACCATTTTCTTCATCACTTTGCGCATGCTTTTATATTCACCTATACGATTACAAACGCCTGGGTGTGTAAATTGTTCATGACGGTGTCTCTGATGTGCACATCACTCTGATGACTGTTTTCACATTATTAACAGTTTCCCAGCATCACCTCTAAGTGTCGCCAAATGAACAATAGCTGTAGAAACGTGCGTACGACAGCTATGAAGTTGGTGTGGGGCACCGCACATTTCCACGGTCATTTCACGTTTGATACATCTGAACGTGAGCGTGGGAAAGGACGTACGCCACGTTTTTGTGCGTACGCAACCTTTGTACATGAGGCCCCAGTTTATTTGGGAAGTGCCCAATGTAAGACACCAGCATAACAAGTATGACTGATTCTGAAGTGTCAGGTCGGGTTAGGTTGTTACCCCTCTCCTGCTATGGCCTTGGCATCCACACTGTCTCCGTGATCGTCCATCTGTCCTGACATGGCGAAACAGGTCGAAACCGGTGAAGCTAGGACACACAGACATGTAGCTATTGTCACGTTTTTCCAATAAAAAAACTTAAGTACAAAAAGTGATCTAGTCGAACAGCCTGAATTGAGACTTTACTGACGTTATGTCCACATTAACAGGTCAAATTAGTATAGACTAGCTACTTCAGAATAAGTATATAATATATACAATAAGTCTTAAAAATGTATTTGGTATGTGTCAATGTTCTGTCACCTTCAAGAAGGAAGTTGGGGGTTGGTTACAAGTAACTACCTTGACGTGTTCTGTAGTAGCTAGGCTACCATTTTTAGCCGGTCTCGCCCAACGTCAGGTACAAAAAGTGTCTCTTGTCTTGAGAAAGCTTAAACAACAAGATAGGTTATTTCTCTAGTCTGTATTAGAAAAAAAGGAATACACTTTACCGTATAGTCGGATCCGATCGGGAAGCGCTGGTTAAACTTCCTGCTATCGTTCAGAACATTATTCACTTCAACCTTTGAACCAATCTGACTCCGATCTGAGCGGATAGTCGGCCACACCCTCACCTGTTAATGGCTCTCAGTATGACACGTACCCGTTATATAAATCTATGCACGTACCGTCACAGAAACATGACAGGTCAAAGTGAAAC
Organism: Neosalanx taihuensis; assembly: GCA_030340665.1. Lineage (NCBI taxonomy): Eukaryota > Metazoa > Chordata > Actinopteri > Osmeriformes > Salangidae > Neosalanx > Neosalanx taihuensis. The sequence goes on from CM059302.1 coordinate 5,746,160, forward strand.
TGAATCACTTCTCCATCTAGTCTAGCGTCTAGTTCAGTTTCAGTGGTCCCCAACCTTTATCGCCGCGGACCGGTCAACCCATTATACATGTCTATGCCAGTATGCGGTCAACGCTTGACAATTTCCCCACCGACCGGGGTGGAAGTACGTAGATTTTTTATGTTGCGAATACAATAACGTGAATCCACTGTGTACTCGTATGCAACTTTATTAGCAGCTTCCTCGTAACATTGCGCCAACAGAGTTAATTATGTGTGCAAGTTAAATCCTGCATAAATGGGATTTCTTTTCTATTATTATATTTGTTTGGTTCTGGTTATGTTTGTTAATAATTACACACGTTTTAGATTTTGGTTTTCATGTACATCTCGGGTGTTCCAGTTCTGTAGCCTTTTGACCCTCTTCTCTCCCCATCTTTTGTGAGTTTATATATTGATACTCACCTCAACTCTTCCCCTTCTTGGTGTGCCACGCTGGGAAGAGGTGTGGGCGAGAGGACATCTAGGAACCCCAATGATGTACCTATGTTAATTTGTTTACCAGAGAATAAAAGCGCATTGACTGCAGTCCTGGTGTGGAAAGTCCATCTTTTGAAGAAATACACAACGCAGACAGAAGAACACCAACAACATAATTTGTATCAAAGTCTCGGTTAATCCTCTCTGCCAGCTTAATAAATTATAAAATACGTGGAAAAATAAAGAACAAGAACCACCAATTCCCAAAGACGTCTGTTTTATACGAATTTTTCTAACTTGTGTGGGTTACATCTTTGGCGCTCAAGTGACCGAAAGAAGTAATTTTTCAAAATAAAAGATTGCTCAGACTATAATAAATACTAAGATAATAAGTACACCCTATTTCTTGGGCGGCCGGCGGCCCGGTACCAATTGATCCACGGACCGGTACCGGTCCACGGCCCGGGGACCACTACAGCAGTGATTCTTAACCCTAGGGCTACGGCCCATACTTGGGCTGCGAGCACTACCTAGACTCTAGGTTAAATCAAATCAGTGAGATCAATTAATCTCTACAGTGTTAATATTTAATGGGCCCCGGGCCACTCTGCACTGAGATAATTGGGCCTCAGGGTCAAAAAGGTTAAGAACCCCTGTTCTAAGGTTCCATGGAAGAGGAGGAGATAGAGTGTTCTTCCAGGCCAGAGACAGCATGGAGGGAGGAAGACAGAGAGAGAGAGAGAGAGACAGGGAGAGCGCGAGAGAGAAGGAGAGAGAGAAATGATCTTCATCAGGTATATACACCTGGTCCTTAGCAGTATGGCCTCACTCCACCTCCCTCTCTGTCCCTCCATCCAGAAACATTTCTCCAACCTTCAGTTTCACAGGAACATTTTATACAACATGAACAGCCAGCAGAGGGCGATCTGTGTTGGAGCAGGGAAACATGCCTATGGCTCTTGAGGGTCAGGGTTGCTCACCCCTGATTTAGTTCTTAAAACAGCAAATTTATTAGAATGATATTCGTTGCCGAGGCCGGCTCTACGCAGGGGAAATAGGGGGCACTGCCCCCTCAAATAAATGTCTTGCCCCCTCAAATCAAAATTTTAGAAATTGAGAAAGCACATTTTAATACGCTCACAAAATGAACATATTACAAGTTGACAAAACGATCTGTAGCAGAAAAAGTCAGCCGAATAAGGGACACACAGCTTCCCTCTGGAAGGCAGTGATGCCCCCTTCACATTTCTGACTGCCCCCTCATATATGCCTGTTTAGAACCGGCCCTGTTGAGAGGTGACTGGCCCATCTTAAAACTTGATCGTTATAAAGTTCATAACTAAAAAATCCAGTTCAAATCCTCTACGTATCCTTACTGTTCCAAAGTAAAGAAAATGTTAAACAGTGTACCCGCTGTGGTTAGATGTTTTGCGGTCTAGAAACTTTGTTTTGCCCGGCCAGTGACAGGGCCCCTTGAAGAAGCAGGGGTCCCAATCTTAAAATATTAAAACCTGTATTAACAAAGTGTCCCGCCTCGTTTTAGAAAAACCTCCCCCAATGACTTGCACACGATTAACAGGGAGAAAGGGGGGTTTAGGTTGTGATAGACACAAAAAGGTATGTTGCTGGACACAGCTTGAGGTCCTTGGACGGTATCCCTTAGAACACTACACCCCCCTCTCTCCCAAGGAGGTGGTGGACAAGCTGCCAGGCATCCAGCAGACCTCCGCCCAAGTTTTCAGCACCCTCTTCCTGCAGCTGACCGTTAACGACCTGGGCATCTGCCTGCCCATCACCAACACCTCACAGGTACCCTACCTCGGATGGCACACCGTCTTATCAGACACTTCATCCACCATGCTGTCGGTTAATATTAGCTCACTGGTAGTCATGGTGGAGACGGATATTAAGTGCATTGGAACCCTCAGGATTACTGCTATGATAATGAATGAGGACTATAATGAATGTGATTTTGGGTGCATTAAATCAACGATTAATATTAACATCTTATTTCTCAGAATTCACGTGAATGATTTGCGCTGAATTATTTAAAATGGATTCTGAATGATTTATTTTACTTGGTAAATGCATAATTACACTTAACCCCAGTTCAAAGGAAAATTAACGGTAAACAATGGTGAGAAAGCAAGCAAGCCCAAGTTCATTCTTAGACCTGTCACTCGCAGTACAACTTCAGAAGTGGATCTTAGAATGAAGTGAGGCTGTAATTGTATTCCTACTCACGTGCAATACTCATGTTATATTCATATTCTGTAGTAAGTGCAATATTTCTAAGTGCAGTATCTCTATCTGTATTATATTTTTTTGCTTTTATTACTTACCTCACTCACGTGCAATACTCATGTTATATTCATATTCTGTAGTAAGTGCAATATTTCTACTTAACTTGCTTACTTTTTGCAATACTGTAATGCTGTAAATCTCCATTTCAATAACTGTCTATATGTGTATATGCCTACCTAACTAATTTTTTTATCGTACTCTTTGCAAAATACTGTAGCCTAATTCTGTAACTCCTCAAGTGCAATAACTGCCTACATGTTGACTTAACTTACTTATGTTGTACACTTTTTTGTACACTGAGTACACTGGACAACTCAACCAGACTACTTAAATTACTTATTTTCTTATTTTTTTATATCTGACCTTATCGTGCCCGCCTATTGATATTGCCATTGTTATTGCTATTGTTATGTTATTGTCATTATGTATATTACCCTGCAACTCTGTGTGCTGTACTTTACCCTGCTGCTGTTGTGAACTGCAATTTCCACCCCCTGGAGGACAAATAAAGGTTCATCTAATCTAATCTAAGTAGGAGCTCTCCTAAAATACCATGCATGATACCTCCTATTGATTCATATATTATCTTTTCATGTGCTGAATTTTTTTTTCTTCCACTGACTTATTATTTATTTTGTATGTAGCTAATAATTATACATAGCCTTAAATATGTCAGTGGAATTGAGATGAATTAACTGGAATTTCTTTGACCGCACCCCTATCTGCTTCTTAGGAAACTGGGCGCTAGCGAAGGCACCATCAACCAGGAGATTCAACGCTACCAGCAGCTGGAGTCGTTAGCCGTCAATGACATTCAAAGGGACGTGCGCAAGAAACTGCGTCGCTCCAGCATGAGGGTGAGATGCATGGTCTTCCTCTTCACCGTTCTCCTGCCGCTGCTCCATGTGGTCGGGCTACAACCATGGTGAGCAGAGCATTCAGCCGCTCCGCCCCCCCGCCTATGGAACTCACTCCCACCCCAACTCAGAAACCCCCACTTCAAATCACAACTAAAAACACACCTGTTTAAAACTGCCTATTCTCTCTGATGCCACTTGCCCAGTCCCATCCCTTAATCCATTGTCATTGTTCTTATTGTGTGCGTTTCTTATTTATTTTTATTCTTATTTATTGATATTGATGTTTGTTGTTGATGTGTTCTTTTATCTCATTTGTGTACGGTGTCCTTGAGTGTCAAGAAAGGCGCCTTCCAAATAAAATGTATTATTATTATTCTTATTCTTATTCTTATTATTCTTCTTCTTCTTCTTATTATTATTATTATTATTATTATTATTACAAGGGGTTCGTAACTTGGTTTTTGTTGTCACCAGGCGGCGTCTTTGAAGGACAAGTGGGGTTTGGGTTACAAGCCCAGTTACAACCGCTCCAAGAGCATCTCCATGATCCAGCATAAATACATGAAAAATTTGTATTTATTAACGCAATTTTTTTACCACAAGGGAAATAACACAATATTTTGTGTTAAATAAATTAGAATCCATTTTGTTCTGGTCCTGGTTCTTTGCAGAAAAACACAATGATGTTTGATCTTACCCTAAAAGGATGTTGTCTAATTTGACCCTATACTAACTGGTCTGTGTTTTGTTTTGCAGGCACAGTTGATGAAGAGCCTTCGTCTGTTACTGGGAGGAAGGACTCCCTGAGCATCAACCTGGAGTTTGTCAAAGTCAGCATGTCCAGGATGAGACGCACAGGAGGGCCCACCTTCATTGAAAGCTTCATCCCTGGAAAGGGAGGCAAAATGGGCAACATCTCTCTCAGAGGCAACATCTCTGGTACCGCATAACGCTTTCAAGGATGATTAAGTCAAATCTTCGACTGACATAGCCTAAAACATTGAAAAGTTACAAATAATGTCTAACTAACTTCTCTCTCTCTCGTTAGCGGTGTGTGACATAGGTTCTGCCTCCTTAAAGTACGACATGAGGCGTTTGAGTGAGATCCTGGTCTTCCCCAGAGCCTGGTACCGCAGGAGCATCGCCCGCCGCCTGTTCTTGGGTGACCAAACCATCAACCTGCCAGGTGACGCGTCGTCTCAAGGTCTATACAAACTCCGTCGCTTGCTCCTCTCAGTCACTGCTTTGGGATGCTTTTATGAGACACAGGATGAAGCCGTGTTCAATCTTGAGACAGAGAGAGGGGGCAATTCACTGATTACCATGGTTACAAGGAAAAGGGCCCGCAATTCTAGTTTCTAAGGAAAAATAACCCTAACTAAAGAGGGGTACAAATTATGGGGGATTTTGTGAAGTGTGCTTCTAGAGAACAACAACAATGCCATACAGGACGCGGAAAGAGAGACATTTTTATGTGACTTCTTTGTGCGAGAAGCCTCACTGGCTATAATAATAATAATATTAATATACTACAGTATGTGAGATATCAGTAATCTTGTATCAAGCACACTAATCTTTGTCATTGAAAACTGACGTCTTTCCAAAATTATAACTAGCAATTTATTTAGGGTTTATTTGAAACCTTTAACTGCACCTACAAACATTCCTGAAGCTTTGTATGAAAATGACTTTTCCCAGCCTCAGGTCCAGCCACCCCAGACTCTATGGAGAACATGGCCCAGCACCTGTCCCCCGAATCAAGCCACAAAGCCTACTGGAGAACCTGGGATGGCAGCACAGGAGGGCAGCACATACCCCAGTCCCCCAACGTGTTTTCAGAACACGCCACGGGGAACTCTGGGGGTCTGGCCCACCTCAAATCCCCTGCCCCTGGACGCACGCGGAGTGTTTCCGACTCCTCCGCCCCAAGAAGAGGTAGGGCTTCTGTCTCTAGGAAAGTTGGATACTATACATGTGCACTGGACATGAAACTTTGTCTTTGTCAATAGAATGAATAGAATCCAGTAGAATACAATAGAATCCTGTCTGTCAGCTCTATATGTTGGTTCTCCACTCCACCAGTCCCTTAGCGTCCCTGAACAACTGAATGTATAGTAACACCAATGGAACTTAAAAATGAGTCAGGTGGCTGAGTGGTTAGGGCGTCGCGTTAGCAATCGGAAGGTTGTGAGTTTGATTCCCGGCAAAGGCCATGTGACGCTGTGTCTTTGGGCAAGGCACTTCACCCTACTTGTCTCTGGAGGAATGTCCCTGTAATTGCTGTAAGTCGCTCTGGATAAGAGCGTCTGCTAAATGTAAATGTGAAATATTCCACATAACAGTACTGTTGTTTTTGGTAGACTCTGTCACCAAGACCTCCACGCCATCATTCAATAAGAATGGCAAGACAGCCAGTCAGCAGGGGACGCCGTGGGAAACACTGGTGGTGTTCGCCATCAACCTGAAACAGCTCAACGTTCAGATGAACATGAGCAACGTCATGGGCAACAACAAGTAAGATTCCTACCATAGCTCCTTTTTTCCCTCCAGTTTACACCTCATTAACTTTCCTATATTGGAAGCAACACTACAGTTCTTCTAACGCTAACAATTCATGAACAATGAACTGTATTTGATGGACTTTTTACGTTGACAGAAAATTAAAGTTGCTATTGTTATTCATGAGACTGACCGTTTGTTTTCTGGCGCTCCTTTTCTTTAACCTCCAGCTGGACCACGAGTGGGCTGAAGAGCCAAGGCCGCCTGTCCGTGGGCAGTAACAGAGACAGAGAAATTAGCATGTCGGTGGGCCTCGGCCGCTCCAAACTGGACTCCAAAGGCGGTGTGGTGGGCGGCAACATAGACGTGAACACTCTGGAGATGGTCTGTAAGTACCGAGCAGGGGAACCTTACACAGGTTGGGAAGCGTTGTGAAGTTACCCTTCATATTTCCATCAGGGAAAAGGTTAAAGATTAGATTAGATTCAACTTCAATGTCATTACACACGTACAAATACAGGGTAACAAAATGCAGTTAGCATCCGACCAGAAGTGCCAAACAGGTAGCAGAAGCGAAATATACAGAGACTATGTACAGGGTATTAAAAGTAATATGGCAGTACTAATGTACAGCTGTATTGTACAATATTTTTATAGTATTTTTACTGTAAGATTTGTCCATCGTTGCTGAGAAACATCGTGTTGGTCCCAGCTCACATTTCAGAGCACCCTAACCAGCAGCCCAGCCACAAGATCCAGATCACCATGGGCTCGACGGAGGCCCGCGTGGACTACATGGGCTCCAGCATCCTAATGGGGGTCTTTAGCAATGCGGACCTGAAGCTTCAAGATGAGTGGAAGGTTAATCTATGCACAGTGGAGGCCAGCCTATCAGAGAAAAGGTACAGTGGTGACACTGTGGAGGATAGCCAATCAGAGAAAAGGTACAGTTGTACTGTAGAATCCATACAGTTAAGCTTCTTTCTTTTTCCTGTCGCTAACATATTAACCGCAAGTAACGTTTTTCTCAACTTTAATAAAGTACATTTCCGGGCAAATTTGCTTTTGTTTTGCCGTTTCCCATTTTGTGGTCTTTTTCCTTCTCATCTCTAGTGAGATCTTTGTCCATGGAGATCTTCAGTGGGACATTTTCCAGGTGATCATCTCACGTTCTACCACTCCAGACCTCATCAAGATCGGTATGAAACTCCAGGAGTTCTTCACCCAACAGTTTGACACCAGCAAGAGGGCTTTATCCACATGGGGGCCAGTCCCTTACCTGCCACCTAAGGCCCCCATCATCAACTTTGAGAAAGGAGCAGCTGAACTGTGTAAGCATATACATTTTTTGGATTGGTGACCCATATTTCTTAGCATGTTTTACGTGGATTCAGAAATATAATAATATACACCATGAGTGAGATATTATATTATAAATATACATTTTGTTAATGACAATTTATTACGGACTCTCTTATATTTAAATATCTTTCATGGTCTTTCCTTCCCTTTCAGACATGGATGCAGCACACCACCGCCACTGGCCTGGGCGCTGTGCAGCTCGGTGGCTCCATGAGTCTTCATGGGAACCACATGACCCTGGCCTGCTTTCATGGACCCAACTTCCGCTCCAAGTCCTGGGCCCTGTTCCACTTGGAGGAGCCTAATATTGCCTTCTGGACGGAGGCCCAGAAGATATGGGAGGATGGTAAGACCCTTTACAAGCTCACAGCACTCGAACACAGCCACCATGCAAGCTCCCTTGACTGTTTTGACCACAAAAAATCTCAGTACCACAAAATATCATAGCATTTTATTTTACTCCACTAAAATAAATCATTTGATCTCTTGTTGGGGTGTTGCTTTGTCAAGTGTCATGTCAAGGCAATATCAATAGTGTAAAAAGAAATATATATATATATTAAGATATTTAATTTAAAATGTTGTCTTCTATCTATATGTAACTTTTTTATAATTCATATAATTTCATCACATCTTTCGTTTTTTTTTTTCTTTTTGTCATCGTATCAAGGCTCCAATGATGATTCTACCTACATAGTGCAAACACTGGATTTCCATCTGGGTCACAACACCATGGTAACTAAACCGTGCGGTGCGCTGGAGAGCCCCATGGCAACCATCACCAAAATCACTCGCCGTCGCCACGAGAACCCTCCGCATGGCGTAGCTACAGTCAAAGAGTGGTTCAACTACGTCACGGCGATAAGAAATGAAGGTGAGGGAAGTTAATACTTTGTGTTGAACGTAGTCAGATAACATTTCAACCTCTTATTCACATTTATTTTTCATTAAAAATGAAAAATTTCCCCACCTCCATCAGAAGCACAGACTGCCTTCTCACCTTCAAAAGAAGGCTTAAAACTCACTTATTTAGAGAATTTAATGGCACTTAGGAATAGTATGGCACTTCACATAATCTAATGTTGTTTAGAACTATTTGTTGGTCCCCATATGGTGACTTGCCAGTGTTGTTGTTGTATCTCTTGCTTTATGTTCACAATCGTTGTGTGATGCATTTATAGTTCTCCCCTTGGCACTTATTGGTTCTCATGATGTATGATTCACAATCTAAAAAACCCACTCTGTTCGGGATCTATCTCGTTGCTATGCACAATGACTGATGCTCTTTGTAAAAGCTCTCTCTTGTAAATCGCTTTGGATAAAAGCGTCTGCTAAATGAATAAATGTCACAGTTACAGTTTGGGAGATGGGTCTGCCATTAACCGTGCTGAAAACTAATTCATTTCGATTCATCCTATCCCGGAATCTTTCAGAGCTAAACCTGCTGCGTAACGTGGATGCCAACAACCAGGACAGTGGAGCCGCAGCCAAGAGCTCCAGCCTGCTCAGTAACTTCAGAGGCTCTTCCAGCTACAACCACGAGACGGAGACCATCTTCGCCCTCCCCAGGATGCAGCTGGACTTCAAGTCCATTTACGTTCAGGACCCAGAGGAGCCCTCGCTAACCGGTGAGAATGTGGTTGTGATAACTGGTCGAGTCTGTCTGTTGCAACACAACACACAAATGGACCCAAATCTCATTGTTAAACTAATGAGAGCTATGGCTATTAAGTCAGTATAATCCTCAGATATGCACACCAGCCTGGTGGGCAAAATTGACTAAATGACTTTGAATTGAAAATGTTGCGCTATATCATTTGGATAGAAAACTTGATGTGAAATCCCTTGCGACTCGTAAGTATAAAATACTAAACAGCATATCATACATTTGTTTAACCATTGTTTTTTCTTGTTTTTTTTTTAAGATTCCAACAGTAAACCCAAGGTGGAGTGCAGTGTGGTAACAGAGTTCACGGACCACATCTGTGTCACCATGGATGCTGAGCTCATCATGTTCCTCCATGACTTAGTATCTGCCTACCTTAAAGAGAAAGAGAAAGGTGAAGACACAGACTAATACAGCCTCTCTTTGTTATTCGTAGCTGAGCTGGCATGAAAGGAAAGGAAAAAACATTTAGGAATTTATGATTATTGAAATATTATACCTGGTTAGTGAAACTAGCACAAATAAAAAGTGATTGTGAAGATGATAGCTCTGTACTTAACCCCAGATTTATGTAAAACATAATATATATGATTGGCTGTGCATAGTCAATGCTGTTACTTTGCAGCTTTAAGAACATTGTTTGTTTATTGTCAGCATGACATGACGATCATACGATGAAAAACAAAAAATCTTAACAGAAATGTAACCCTTTTTAACCATTTCAAATGAGCATTCAGGTTTTTGTGTACCAAAATAACCTTAATGAGTTCACACTACACCCCCCCCCCTTTTCACCTGCAGCACTTTTTGCCCCCCGCATCTTTGTGGCTCGGCCGGGACAGAAGAGCCCCACAGCCCTCCATGATGAGAATTCAACTGACAAGGACAAGGAAGATGGCATCAACTACACAACGGTGGACTGGAGAGAGTTCATGTGCAACACATGGCATCTAGAGCCAACCCTCAGGTCAGAACCTTAACTGAGAGATCCTACTGCAGAAGAAGACTCATTATAATTTAATCAATGCCAAGTTCTTCTTAACATACAGTCTATTTTGGTGCATTGGTATTGACATGGGTACGAAGCCATATCCCAGAATTTACTAAAGGTGAAAGCTTAAGTTAAAACATTCCATTAAATGCATAAAAAAGAAAAACTCTATTTATTTCTGGCCAATGTTCCAGCATCTTGCTAGTGTTGCTTATGTTTTAATCATGATGCTAATTGTAATGGTCACAAACCTAATCTTAAGAAAGGTCCTTTTTCAACCCAAATCCTCTTTGGAGTTCCATTACAATTTAGCTCTCTATGATGTACAAAATGTTGTTGTTTGATTGAAAACGCAATAGAAGTATCCTTGCCACATAAATAGACCACATTAAGCACTTAAGAGATCTGCACTGGAAATATAGACCAATTTTATAGGACGTAATAGTACACTCAAAAAACAGCAGATTAATATACAAAAAGTTTTTCTGAAATGTCCTATGTTGATGCTTTTCTTCAGGCTAATCTCCTGGACAGGAAGGAAGATTGACCCTGTTGGTGTGGATTACATCTTGCAAAAACTGGGCTTCCACCATGCAAGGACTACAATTCCAAAATGGTTGCAGAGGGGTGTGATGGACCCCTTGGACAAGGTCCTGTCTGTCCTTATCAAGAAGCTTAGCACGGCCCTGCAGGATGAGAAGGAAAAGAAAGGAAGAGACAAAGAGGAACATTAAATCTGAGCATACAACTGTTTTATGAATGACCCCTTTAACACTTAATAACACCTGGAACCATGGCATAAATTCTACACATTGTACATTACCCGTCAATGCCGGTTGCAAAGCCAAGATGAGTATCGATGTTTATTGTGGTGCATGCCACTATGGGTTTTGACTGAAACATTTTGCACCCTTGTTGCTTTGTGTATTTTAAAGAAAATGGCAAAACAAGTTTCCTATGGCTGCTCTAAGTGATAACCCTCTGCCAAAACCAATTTAGTTTTTTTCTCATACATGTAATCGGAACAAAGTAGTCAAATTATCAATTTGCCGTGCAGAATTTTGCCGCTTTGTGTAATATTTTAGATGCATTTTAGAGGGATGTAATAGAAAAAGGATTTGCATTGAATATTTTGTGTGTCGGCTACTGAATTGTAAAAATGCAATACCTTTTTATTTTATTTATTTATTGGTTTAATCTTTTACCTGTTACCTGGGTGTTTCAGGATTGTATTTTTAATATGTGCAATAGACCAGTGTATATAAAATAACTGTGAATTTATTCAATGTGATTTTCTTGACCTAATAAAATCATTGCCATCCAATTTTACATCTTATTCTGACTTGTGTCTGGTTATTTATTCATAGTTTTATGTCAGGTGGCTTAGCAGTTAAGTCTTTGGCCTCGTGATCGGAAGGTTGCGAGTTCGATTCCCGGCTGTGGCTACATGACATTGTGTCCTAGGGCAAATCACTTCACCCTACTTGCCTCAGGGGGAATGTTCCAGTACTTGTTGTAAATTGCTCTGGATAAGCGCGTCTGCTAAATGAATAAGTGTAAAATTAGCTATACTTGTACTATACTGCAAGGCACACAACACTATTCAGATTTAAATCACATACTGCACGACGTAGAGTCGTAGACTATAGTGTTCAAACAGGTTAATGCAGATTAATAATGACGTGTTAACTTTGCTAACTGGCTTCTCTGTTCGACCCATCGTCCCCAACTGTATATAATTTTTTTGCAGAGATCACATCGCGCCTCTTTCAAGTTGGCAGTTTCCTTCATATAACCTTTATATTTATCATCCTTTCTCATTAATTGTCGTTAAACAGACATTTGCCCACTTCACTTCCTCCAGTAGCCTTCTAGTTCTTGATCTGCGGAATGCCGATGACACCCGCAACAAATAATGCACCCACGGTACGCTGGTCCGCAGGGTACTGGCGCTTAAAAGTACACGAAACAGGAAAATTCACTCGCTCAGTACCTTACGGAATTGAATACCCCCCCTTCAAGACATTCAAGACATTCCCTACAATTTAAGACTTTTTAAGGCCTTAAAAACCTACATTTGTATTTGACATTGTATTTGACATTTGGCATTTGTATTTATAAGGATCTGCGGGGACCCTGATTCATGGCTCGTGCATCATGTTCATATGTAGCCTTTTGCTTTGTAACAGCGCAAGACAGTTTTATGCCTTGTTGTATAAATGCGTTAAAGAGATTAATTTAGTAAGTGATGATAATATATACTTTGGGTTGAATTAAGTGCTATCTGTTACTATCTGTTAACTTAATATGTTAAGCTAAATGCCTTTAACAAGTTTTAAGCATATGCCATTCCTATGGTAAAATTCTTCAAACTATGCGGAAGTCGGCAACTTTTAGGGACAAAAAAAAGAAAAAAAAAGAACGTTCACTTATTTCATTGGAAGAGAACACTGATAACATAGTGTGACGTCATAAGGTCAATCGATGCTGGCTGCTGGTTTCAAATATATTTAGAGGTGATTGTTTCGCTGATGTTCAGTTGTCTAATATACTGATGGTGTATACCACAACAGAGGAGTAATCCACATTTCAAGAGACTGATAACATGATGTTGTTTGACAGAGGAAAAGTGCTGTGAGTATGAGTATCATAGGTCAAGATTAGAACAAAAAAAAATGGGAGATTGGGTTACAAAAAAGGATCACAGAAAAGAGAAAGTAGTTACAAAGAAGGAAAAGACAGTTAAAATAATGTGACTGAGGTTCAAAATGATAAAATTTGGTTTGTGATTTAATATACTCCATTACTAGTGTTTTTAGGAGTATTGATATTTGTCTTAAGTAGCCTCCAGATCAACTTTCATTCTAACACTTATTTTGCTGTTGTTGCCTCCTGCAATTGCTCGCATTCACTACACAGTAAAGGAGAATGAGTGTCACAACTCCAATAGAGGCATGGACGGAGGGCTTTTGGGAGCAGAACCTGGAGGACAGGAAATGGATGGCAAAGAGGTTATCCAGCATGAGACTGGACCTCTTGACCAAGCTGGAGAGCCAGACAGCCGATCTCCAAACAAAGTGGAGGATTACCAACAAGGCTCTGAGAAACAATGTACTTACTTATTAACACTGGCTTTTCACCTTAAGACATTTTTGGTGTTACTTTCTTTGAAGTGTCTATTACCATTTTTTACTTCTTGTTTATCTTCTGTTTTAAGATTGATGGAATGCTCCAAGCGGACATTCCAGACAGAACAGGGATCCTTGATATCCTGAGAGACTTTGACCGAGTCTGGGATGAGAATATTTGGAAAGGTGAGCAGAAAAAAAACAGATACCATAAGCTAAGGATGAAGCAGGAGATGTTTCGGCAGAGTGCGGCAGAGCGGCAGAACATCGAGGCACAAGAGGAGCGACGAGAGAGAGTGAACCTTCAGAGACAGAGGCAGAAGGAGGACAAGGTACGAGAAGAAGAACTGAAAAAGAGAGAGCAGGAACAGTTGGATAAGGAAAGAAGGCTGATGGAGGAAGAAAAAAGGATTGCCGAACTGAGAGAGAAACTGGCACTTGCTTGGGAGAGATTGATAGACAGTAAACTTGAAGAATGTAACAGCAAGGTTAATATGGTTAACAGAATAGTGATGAAGACAAGAGCACAGGTGGAGGAGGCAAAAAAGAGGGAACGTGACCTCCAAAGAAAGGCAAAACAGGTGGCTGACAAGCAAACGGAATGTAACCACACAGTGGATCAAGTCAACCGAAAAGTGTTGCAGTTGAGAGCACAAGCCGAGAAATCGAAAAGTGAGAACTTTCTGAAGGATTCAGAGGCCAGGCAGAGGGAGAAGAGGCTGCTAAAAGAGGCAAAGGCCAAGCAGAAGGAGGAGAGGCTGCTAAAAGAGGCAGAGGCCAAGAAGAAGGAGGTGGAGATCCTGCTAAAAGAGGCAGAGGCCGAGCAGAGGGAGGAGAGGCTGGTAAAAGAGGCAGAGGCCAAGCAGAGGGAGGAGAGGCTGGTAAATGAGGCAGAGGCCAAGCAGAGGGAAGAGGAGAGGCTGCTAAAAGAGGCAGAGGCCAAGAAGAATGAGGAGGAGAGGCTGGTAAAAGAGGCAGAGGCCAAGCAGAGGGAGGAGAGACTAGCAAAAGAGGCAGAGGCCAAGCAGAGGGAGGAGGAGAGGCTGCTAAAAGAGGCAGAGGCCAAGAAGGAAGAGGAGGATACCCTGCTAAAAGAGGCAGAGGTAAAGCAGAGGGAGGAGAGGCTAGCAAAAGAGGCAGACGCCAAGCAGAAAGAGGAGGAGAGGCTGCTAAAAGAGGCAGAGGCCAAGCAGAAGGAGGAGGAGAGGCTGCTAAAAGAGGCAGAGGCCAAGAAGAAGGAGGAGATCCTGCTAAAAGAGGCAGAGGCCAAGCAGAGGGAGGAGAGGCTAGCAAAAGAGGCAAAAACCAAGCAGAAGGAGGAGGAGAGGCTGCTAAAAGAGGCAGAGGCCAAGCAGAGGGAGGAGGAGAAGCTGCTAAAAGAGGCAGAGGCCAAGCAGAAGGAGGAGGAGAGGCTGGTAAAAGAGGCAGAGGCCAAGCAGAGGGAGGAGGAGGAGAAGCTGCTAGAAGAGGTAGAGGCCAATCAGAGGGAGGAGGAGGAGAAGCTGCTGAAAGAAGTAGAGGCCATGCAGAGGGAGGAAGAGGAGAAGCTGCTGAAAGAAGTAGAGGCCATGCAGAGGGAGGAGGAGGAGAAGCTGCTGAAAGAAGTAGAGGCCATGCAGAGGGAGGAGGAGGATAAGCTGCTGAAAGAGGTAGAGGCCATGCAGAGGGAGGAGGAGGATAAGCTGCTGAAAGAGGTAGAGGCCATGCAGAGGGAGGAGGAGGAGAAGCTGCTGAAAGAGGTAGAGGCCATGCAGAGGGAGGAGGAGGAGAAGCTGCTGAAAGAGATAGAGGCTGAGGCAAAGCAGAGAGAGCACAAGGAAAAATTGCTGAGACAGGCCAAGCAGAAGAAGGAAGAACAACAACTGGCAAAGAGGCTTGAAGATGCTTTTACTGAAGATGCAGAGCTAAATTTACTAAACATTGTGGAGGAAATGGACAGGGACTTGGAAAGACTGCAGAACCCCAAGGAGAAAGGGGAAAGAATGTTACAGCAGGAAGAAAGCAGAAAGAAAAAGGAAGAGGAAGAAAGCAGAAAGAAAAAGGAAGAGGAAGAAAGCAGAAAGAAAAAGGAAGAGGAAGAAAGCAGAAAGAAAAAGGAAGAGGAAGAAAGCAGAAAGAAAAAGGAAGAGGAAGAAAGCAGAAAGAAAAAGGAAGAGGAAGAAAAGGAAGACAGAGAGAGAAGAGAGTGCAAGGAAGCCTTCAAAAATCCAACCAAGGCTAAGATCCAACAATTCCTCGAAAGGGAGCCAGCAAAACCCGCCCTCTATACTGAAAAGAGAAAGTTGGGTGAAGAGAGACAAAAGAAATCCTCTCTAGCAATCATTTTTGCTAAAGATCCAGAGCTAGACCTGAGCTCTGAGGAGGACACAGACAGTGAATTGGACAGACTGCAGAAAGCCAAGGAGGAAGAGGAAATAATGTTACAGCAGGAAGAAAGCAGAAAGAAAAAGGAAGAGGAAGAAAGCAGAAAGAAAAAGGAAGAGGAGGAAAGCAGAAAGAAAAAGAAAGAAAGCAGAAAGAAAAAGGAAGAAAGCAGAAAGAAAAAGGAAGAAAGCAGAAAGAAAAAGGAAGAAAGCAGAAAGAAAAAGGAAGAGGAGGAAAGCAGAAAGAAAAAGGACGAGGAGGAAAGACAAGAAAGAGAAAGAAGAGAGTGCAAGAAAACCTTAGAGTTGAGCTCTGGGAAAGATACAGACAGTGAATTTGACGAAAGTGAAGAGAACAGTTTGGAAGAAAACACAAGGAACCCCGACTTCAAGAAAATCAAGGCTTTTTTTCATAGGTTCATAGCAAGATTTTAGACATTTGATGTTCCCAAAGATTATTGTAAATCTTTCATGTCTAAACCTTTCAAAATAAAAATGAGAGGAAAAACTCTCCTGTCTCCTTGATCCAGTCCCCTCACACATCGCCCTCCATCACACCTTTCCTTCTCCTCCTTATCGACCAATATTAATGACGAATCTACACAATAACATGATGGATTTATAGGACACATCAACCGATTATGTTTTCATAGTCATGGTTATAGACTATACAAGGTTAATTCGTTTTGTTTGTTAATTTTTTTTTAAGTAAGGATGGAGGTGGAGTAAGGCAGAGTAAGGAAGACTATGGAGGGGCTTTTCTGGCCTTTAGAAAACTTTTTGACGGTTTCAATGTCCATGACTTAAAAATATGGAATAAAAATATTAGCAGTTAATAGTGGTCACAGCTGGAGGTGTCCTGAGAACCTTTTTACAGGCTTCTCTTTTACTATTACGGTCTATGGGAAAAAATGCTTTCTGGGCCCCATGGGGATTTTATGTTGCAATACCACGAGTGACCACTGGGACAGATCGGCGTGTCTGCTGAGAGAGGCAGACTCGGGGCCTGGGCCCAACCCCCGACAGCGACACCTTGCGTAAAATAAAAACAGGTGTATAATATAAAAAAATAAATTAACACGTCAAAATATTCTTAGCTGGTTAGAGCTACATTTCCCCCGAAAAACAACATATAAAGATGATACGTCAGGTAAAATAATTCGATTAGATTAGATTCAACTAATGTAATTACACTGGTACAAGTACAGGGTAACGAAATACAGTTAGCATGTTAAGCAGGGCCGGTTCTAAACAGGCATATATGAGGGGGCAGTCAGAAATGTGAAGGGGGCATCACTGCCTTCCAGAGGGAAGCTGTGTGTCCCTTATTCGGCTGACTTTTTCTGCTACAGATCGTTTTGTCAACTTGTAATATGTTCATTTTGTGAGCGTATTAAAATGTGCTTTCTCAATTTCTAAAATTTTGATTTGAGGGGGCAAGACATTTATTTGAGGGGGCAGTGCCCCCTCTTGCCCCTGCGTAGAGCCGGCCTCGATGTTAAGGTAGGTTAGGAGCAGGGCAAGATGCCATGACAGTAGCCGAGCAGTCTTGCAAAACAACGTTGTCTTCAAACCACCGTTCATGTATCCACATTTTTATTGTAGATATTCAGCCTCCTATCTTCGCAGTTAACTTGCTCTGTTGCCATAGACAACGAAAATTAGGTAACCAGTAAAATGGTCATAGACATAGTAGCACATGTGTGTGCCTGTGTGTCACATCAGTCTGAGATGAAGAAAGACTTATTTTTCTTTACTTATACCTTATATTGATGCACAGTTTGAACAAATTGTGTGTCCAATGACATTAAAGGATGGGGGGGGGGAGTGAAATAAAAGGTGTGTAGTTGCATGTTTCTAATCTTACCAGCAGATGACAGTCTTAGTCAAGCCAGGTCTCTAGTGACGGTTTAAACCTAGAAAGTTTTATTAATGATGTGCGTACCAGAGCAATGCTGTACTTTTTGTCGGTCTTTACTACGATAAAGTTATGCATTATAGATTGAATGGTCTTTGGCTGTCGGCTCTGTGTGTGTTGTGAAGCGGGGTGCAGTGAGTTGTAGACTTTCTCATGGGTACTTTTAAAGAGTTGCTCAACCTTTTAAGTGTCTGTTGTTGACAGGTGTCAAATGAGTGTTTTCAGTGATTCATATAGCAGACTATATCCCAGACTGTACTGCAACAGACAACTGTCACTCTGTCAAAAATTCAGATTGCAGTTTGAGAGGCGAGGCCGGCTCTACGCAGGGCCGGGTCTGACCAACTTGGGGTCCTTGGAAGGAACATCAGAGGTGATGGGCATCTCATCGGGATGGGAGCCAGATGAGGGATGCTGTTGACGTCAGCAAGTCGGGGAAGCTGGGGTACCACCGCAAGCGGCGGGAGGGCAGAATTCCTTGTGAAGACATGGTCTTCTTCGTCCAGCCTTGGGATTCTGCCTATCCTTGGAGCATATTTGTTTTTCCTCATGGTTTGAAGTCTGATGAAAAGACATTTGTTTTATACACCTATCCCCTTCATTACATTTGAATCATTAGATTGAAGTTATTAAGTTACAGCATGTGTGCAAAATTTTTAGAGAGGAGCTATTACCTTTAATCGTTGAGTTTCTAGTCGAATGTCGGACGCTATGGGACAACATTGTACCCACATTGTAGGTCTGAGTATAGCTGTTGCCTATGAAAGTGCTTCAATCAAGTAAACTGCATTGTTTTGAAGGTCAGACGGCGATGAAGTTTTGCATATTGATAAAGCTCTCTAGGTTAGCAGTGGAAACAGGCTTAGTCTCTAAACAAGAGAGTATGCTTTGAGAGCCCCAACCTTCTGGGAACGACCTAAGGAACATGCATTACTGGGCTGCAAAGGTCAACAGAGAACACACAAGCTTATAAAGAACAGCCTATATTAAGCATGTAGGAACGCACCTATGCTTAGCCTTTAGGTATCACAACAATATGAGCTTACTTAGAGCAACCTTTTAGGGAACTAACCTCATTCCTTGCCTTCCCTCTACCCAGGTCCTAATGAACCACCTGCAGTGCAGTCCATCTCAGAGAGCTACCTAATCTGAGGAATCCAATTGTAAGCAGCTGAAGAGTGCAGTCTAAACCCTATGCATTGATTACAGTCTATACTGTGTGAACCTATGGCAAACAGTCTCTATACCATGTGAATATGATATGTATATAACAGTTTACCTTGTGACTATAAACAACAGTGTACCTTGTGGTTATAGATAATTCTTCATTTTCAGCCTGATGTGGAGAACATTCAATGTCAGTTCATGTGGAACCTATGTGTGGCTGTCTGCCAAGAGTCAGACTCTTTCAGTACTACTGTTAAAGGCCTCTGTTCCTGCTCGGAGTCAGGGGATGAGGGAGAGTGAAGTTACGTCAGAGCTAGGAAGACAGTATTAGCACAACTAACTCCCTGGTATTACCAGCAAGGTCTCCTCCTGTGTATGTCTGACCCTGCCTACCCTGCCCTTCAGCTACCCCCGCTGAGCCCTGATCCCTGGGTATGGGACTGAGACTGGGAGAGTGGTCTGAGGCTGGTAGAGTGGCCTGAGGCTGGGATGGGGACCTGAGGCTGGGATTGGGACCTGAGGTTGGGTCTGGGGCCTGGCTTGGAGGAAGAGGGAGGGATACCAGAAGTCTGAAGCAGTCCTTTTGGTTTCCTCGTAGTTTGTAGTCTCCCCATACTTAAATAACCCATCTATTGTCTTATCTGGAAGAAAACACCATATTAAAAAAACATCTGAAGATTTAAGACTGTAACTGCTGTGAAAAGACCCTGTTACAAAAACACATTTTTGTATTCTGTCTACAAGGTATGTGTGTGACTGCCGTGGTGTCTGTAACCCAATTCCTGCGTGTGTGTTTGTGTGTGTGTGTTTGTGTGTGCGTGTGTCTGTGTGTGTGTCTGTGCGTGTGTGTAGCCAGAGATCCTCTCTGTAAACCGATCTAGTTCTGTGTCCATTTGGATGACCTAGCACTGTTGATTGTTTTATGACCAACTCTCCCTATCATTCATACATACAGTATATAGATGGTCCTGTTTTTGTCTAAGTGTGTGTGTCTATGGGTGTGGGCGTATTTGTATTGTCTAGGTAGAGTGGTAGAATTTCACTAAGGCTGCTCATTGTGAGCTGCAGGCAGAAACAAGAAGAAAGTATTTTTTGTGGTTGATAATTATTCAATTCCTACTCACAAGGGGGCTATTAGGTTTTGGTGAAGATTATTGTTTTCCTTCACATTTTAGTCATGCGTTCATTAATGCACTGCAGGTGGTAAGTACGTTAAGATGTCACAGTTGCCCTTAGAGAAAGAGAGAGGGAGAGAGATAAAGGACGAAAGAGAAGGAGAGGGTGGAGAGGGGGGGGGGTTGTTCTATATGAGATTCGCGCCATTCAGAGAGACCTCTTCGGGCCATGCCCCTGTGTTGCCATGACCACGGTCCAAGGGGACCCGCGCTGCACCAATGAGCAGCACTCGGCCGTGTTGGGCGACAACGACAGCGACACCGCCACACAGCCCTGGGGGAGCCGAATATTACACCTCTGTAGCTGCCATAACACCCATCCTGCGTGGATAGGACAGGCGTAAACCACTGCAGGATTGCGCCGTCATGGGAGTGACAAAGGCGAGCTTTCATGATTTGCTGACATTGAGATCCACTTTTCTTTCGTCTGAGAAGCATTCGTTTTGCGGAGAGAGCTGAGGCAAGATGCCAGCAACATAACTACGGAGCTCATCCCAGAGGCAAGTCTACTTTAACGTGACTGTAGCCTATCGTAGGCTACTAGCTGTTTAGACACTGATAACAGGTGCATGAGTGAGCACGCCCTATCAATGAAGAATCTTACTCCGCACAGACAAATTGATGATTTGCTGAAATGTACTGTTAGAATAAGGCTTTATTACGGCTTTGTAAATACTGCATGACGTAATGTAAATATAATTCATTCCCTTGCGTTGTTATTGTACAGCACCGCGCGTGGCCAATGTTCGTGAACGTAGTTGCAGAAACTGGTTTGACGGTGTCTCGCGGCATGTGTCGTTATTTTGGGAAAAGTAAATTTTAACACGGTAAAATTCTTTGTCAAACGTGTGGCTGATGCCATCACCTATAGGAGCCATATGCACCTGCTAAGCATCATATGAAGCAGGTTCATTGCAATGTACATTGTAACGTAGTTGGTAAACGGCATATTGTTTGAGATCACGATTGAAAAGAGATACCGGTATGACAGGGTAAATTAAATAATGAATGAATGAGTGAGTGAGTGCACTGCCGCTTTCATCCTGTCAAGTGAATTTTGTCTTGCGCTTGCACCCCACCCCCCTCCTCCACAGACACACACCCCAACCCCCCCCCCCCCCCCCCCCCCCATCTCGAGGAGGCAGACTATCTGGCTCTAGTTAAGGCATGACAGTGTATTTTTAACTTTGTCTGAAGTCATCCCTTCTCAGGGTTTCCTCTGGCATGTTCCCTGAAACTGAAGGGTGGTGGAGGTGGGGGCTTAGGGGGGGTTAGAGGTGGGTAGACCGGTGTGGGGAGCGAGGATAGAGAGAGTGTGGAGAAAGGTGGTGGTGGGGGTTAAGGGTGGGGTGGACTGGGGCTAAAGACAGCGGGGTGGGGTGGGGGGCTGTCTTCTTTTTATGATGTAACATTCCAAAACGCAGCCTTAACATGGCTTTACTGCAATGTTCATGTTCACAACTCCCCATGTTAGCCTGCTACACCAAGTGAAGGGTGAAGGGTGGAGTCAGGGATTAAGTTCTTGCCCTTCTGCACTTCTAAAATCTAAAAGTTGGGAAATAGCTCTGTCAGACATCTCTGTCATCAATCTCCAGTTTGTGCCTTGATTTTTTTGGCGGTTACATATGGTTGAATGACGTTGTCTTCATGTGGCCAGGTTCAAACTTTGGACAACAGATCAGAGAAACATGATCAAAGAATGCTGATCAAATTATGTCATGCCAACACCAGAGGTGCCTTGTTGAGCTCACATTCTTTTCCAGAAACATTTTCTGCATAAATAGCAGGTCTTTCATTCCTTTCTTAAATGCACTCCTCGGGGAGGCTAGCAGAGCCTGACTGTCAAACTGCTGTTTCACCTGTGGATAACAGTGGCTAACCAGCAGCATCTGGTGTGTCAGCACGTCACTGATCTGTCAGTCTTGGTTAGCCATGCTGGCTCATGAGTCAGCCTTGTCGGCCATAGCTCGGTATCAGACCTGTTTTTGCTGTCATTATGTTTGCCTCAAAAGCTGTGGTTATCAGGTTAGTCCAATTGGCTAAGGATAGCCATAATTAGCATTTGACATACAATAGGCAGTCCCTTAGCTGTTCTGCTAAAACCTGGGCAACACAGACACCAGCTATGTTTCTCCTAGAGGGGGAGATACGCTAGCACTGAATGTATGGCCTTCATGTCTGGGGCTATTGGCTCCTGTCTGCAGCTATCCCAGATGAACATTATGGGGTGGGGTGGGGTGGGGGGGGGGGGGTGGGGGGGGTGGGGTCTGCTCTGTAGATTGAGAGATGGATGTCGTCTGTGTGTTACGGTGTCTAGATGGTGTGTGTTTGTAGGCATGTGTCCAGATTGTGTGTGTGTCTAGGTGGTGTGAATGTGTAGGTGATGAGTGTGTGTCTAGGTGGTGTGTGTGTAGGTGGTAAGTGTGTGTCTAGATGGTGAGTGTATGTCTAGATGGTGTGTGTGTAGACAGTGTGTGTGTCTAGATGGTGAGTGTGTGTCTAGATTGTGTGTCTACAGAGTGAGTGTGTGTCTAGATGGTGAGTGTGTGTAGATGGTGTGTGTGTCTCAGCTGCTCTGTGTCGCCAGCAGTCTGCTGTCCTGTAATCTAATATGATGTTGCGTGACACTAACACGCCCCAAGAGGGTGGTTTGTGTGTGGTGGGGGTGGAGGGGTGGGGGGGTGGGCACAGGGTGATTAAGGTTAGGGTTAAAAAGGGGGTTACACACCATCAGTGAGGTCTGTGTTTGCTGAATCATGGCGAAAGCCGTGTCATAGTCAAGTGTTTTCCTTTTTTTCAGGACAGGCTGAAGTCCAGTAACAAAGATCACCATGGATACAGGTGTGTACGCTGTCCTGCCTGCTTAACACACAACCCTATGACTCCATTCACACACACACACACACACACAAGCATACACACATAAAACACATGCCCACTTTGCAGCTGTGGTTATAGTGCAGTTCCGATAAACAAAAGAATAATCTCACTTAATCCTCTTTATGTGTCTAGGCTTTTGTTTTCCCTCTGCCATATTCTAAACCCAATATGTGTCCCAATTTGCATAAACCAGCAGGTCTAAATCACACATGTTCACACATGAACCTACCCAGACACCCTCCACCTACACATACACACACACATGCACACACAGTCTCATCTCTGCTCTTTTATTGTCTTCAGATGTGTGGCATTGCTATGGAGTAGCAGAGAGTTTAAGGAATGGAGATGAAATCACTTCCTCCCTAGCTGCCAAAGGCTATAGGAGTGTTCGACCCAACCTGCAGAGGCCCTCCGTATTGGTGAGCCGCTGTCTTCTCTCTAAATCATTCACACAGTGAGGCAACCTGTGTCCTTCTAACAATGCTGTTGTCCGTATCCCAAAAGTGTCATACTGTATCAGTCCAGCATTTTACATTTTTACATCCCCCCAACATCTGATCTTAGCTTTTTTTTTCTTCTCTCCTGCCTTCTCTCTCTCTCTTTTGCTCTCTCTCGTTATCTCTTTCCCTCCTTCTCTCACTCTCTCTCTCTTTCTCTCACATCTGTCTCTTTCACCTCTCTCTTTTTCTCTTTCATTTCGTCTGTCTATTCCTCAGAGTCAAATGAGGTTGAACGGGACAGGAAATGCGACAGGAAACTCCTTCAGTCACCAGTCTCTTCTGTCCTCCCCTTCTTCCCCCTCCCTCCCCCAAGCCTTGTCCTCCCGTTCCTCCCCCTCCCTCCCTCAGGACCCACCCCCGGTACCTGACTCTAGCTTCTCATCTAGCCCCTCACAACAGGATGTGAGATCAGGTGGGTCACCATCTTTCTTACGCGCTGAACGCATATCTTTTTTTTGCTCCTTCCTTCTCCCTCCAACTTCTCTTCTGATTGTCATGGTGAATAAGCTTGTCAATTCTGTTGAAGCCACTCTCATTAAAGACTGTGTGTGTGTGTTTGCGTGTGTCTGCATGTTTTTTGCGGCCGTGGCAAATGCCATTTGTGTCTGTATGGATGCTGTGAATGTTTTGGGATGTTTGTGGACGCACGTGTGTGTGTGTCTCTGTGTGTTGATGTGTGTGTGTGTAGTTACAGTGTTCGAGTGTGCGTGTCTTGAGGCTTGGATGGTCTGTGCTCCTCGTTTGTAGTCAGTGATCTCTCTAATCCCTGAGGCCAAGTGATGCGGATTAATGCTGTAATCTCAACACCCAGAGAAGGAGCACCAGGGATTAACCTGTCTGTGTCTATGTCTGTCTGCCTGCTTGTCTGTCATATTGACTAGAAAAACAATTTCAAAGGTATATTCAAATGTGTTTTTCAAAAAGATGTCTGTGTGCGTATGTGTCCTTGTGCATGTGTGTAGATAGAGAGAGAGAGATCTAACTCTGTCTGTCCTCCCCAGAAGTCAGAGGTCACCGGGATCATGCCCCTGGCCCAGCCTCCTCAGAAGCCCACAACCACAGAAAACCAATGGCAGCGCAGGAGCCCAGAACTCCTCCCACTCACTTCACTGGCATAGGCCCCGTGGACCAATCAGGTTTACCTGCCGCTGTTCGAACGGTGAGACATAATCTGACATTGCTTAACCCATTGGAGTTTCCCTCGTAGACACCAAAACCCTCAGACACACGAGAGAATCAACAGCCAAACATTCTTCATAAAACTGATATAAACACAGCTCACTAGCCTTCCAGCTGAGATTGTAACTCATAAGACCCTAAAGATTATTAACGCGTTCTGATTGGACAGGGGCCAACCGCCCTGTCTTTGGCATTTGTGCGGGGGCCAGACATAGAGGAGTGGGGGAACAAATGTGAGCTGGCTGCTTTACAAGGGTGGGGAATCCTCAATAGGACTGTGCTGCCCAGGCCGTTAGCTCCACCTAGATCACCTAGTGTCTGCATTACTCTGTAACTGAATACTCTCTCTCTAATGTGTGTGTGTGATAGGCAGTGGAGCGGCCTAAAGACTGGTACAAGAGCATGTTTAAACAAATCCACATGGTCCGTAAGGCAGGTAAGAACCATCTTTGATCCTCAGAGAATAAAAGGTGAAATCTGTATGACCTGTTCTGCCCAGGCTGGTACTGGTGTGAATCAGCAGGCACTAGCAATCAAACAGATGGCAAATCCAAACTGACATGGTGTGGCTCTTCCCAGGTCTATTTATGTAATGTTAATATTTATCCACAGCTAAGAAGCCCTGCCTCTGTTTTAGTGATATTGAAACAGACAAAGCCTTGTTAGCCTCTTGTTGGAGCCTGAACACCTGGTGTGCAGGTGTATGTGTATGTGTGTGCATATATATAGCAGCAGTTATGCGTGTAGAAGTGTGTTTTCTCACCTTGGTGTGTTCTAACAGAAGCTGAGCCTGAGTTACACAGAGCTGCTGACAACCCTGGTGAGATGCCTCTCCTCTTTCCTCTCTTTCTCGCCTCGTTCTCTTCTTTTTCTCAACTCGTTCCCTCTTTCTCTCCATTTTCTCGTCTTTCTCACCTATTTCTCTTCATTTTCTCTTCTTTTTTCTCTTTCCTCCTCTATTTCTCTCCTCTCCTATCCTTCTCTCCTCGGTCTCTCTGCTGCTCTTACTCTCTTATTCCCACTCATCCTCCATTTCTACTTTTGGTTTCTCACACTCAGACTCTTACTTTCGTCCTTACCCTTTCACCCTTCGCTCTCACGCTCTCCTGTTCTTTCCCTCACACTCAGAAAGAATAATGCAACAACGCTTCCTATTTGTTGTTGTTTAGACTCTTGTTGTTGTTATTCTAGATAATCACTCTCCAGAAGAACACCCCCCTCCAAGAAGTCATCACAAGCCAATCACCAACAATGTCTCCGAAAACGACCCCACGCGCCCCCTCCGTCAAGCGAATACCTCTCCCTCCCCCACTCCTTTGCTCAGGTCGATTGCAGGGCGTAGCAGGGCCAGCCAGCCGGAGACAGAGATGTACGACAGCCTCTTCTATTATGGGGTAGCTTCTCGGTAGCAGGACATGTCTCTCATGAGTTCTCATTATCTCTGTTCCAACCCTGGGTCTTTTTCTGGCTGTGTGCTGTGAACAGGAAGTGGGGTGCCCCAGAGAGGAAGGCAGACACTCGGAGGTACCGTGCGGAGCCTCGCAGCATTTTCGAGTATGAGCCCGGGAAGTCGTCAATCTTGGAGCATGAGAGACAGGTAAAAAAACAAGTTGGCAACAACCTTTTATGTAACAACATGCCAGGATGGGTCCAGTTACTACAGGCCACAGTGCCCTCTGCTGGAGGTGGAGAACCTGCTGGAGTCTGGAGTCCCACGCTGACTTCTCAGGGCTCCTCTTTACATCGGTGTCTTGGTCAGCCCCATGTCACTTGTCTACATTTCATTGGGCTGCGACTCCTCCCGTCCGTTCCTTCTCCTCATCCCTCGCTTCCTGCCCTCCGTCTTTCCAGACTAGCCTGGCCCACCCAGTGATAGCTGCTGAGGACGAGCCGTGGTTTAAGTTCTTTGCAGAGCTGGAGTTTGGACGGCCGGTAAGATCTGGCCCACCGAGTTGCTCCTGGTCAGAGGCCTCCAGCTACCTCCTCCCTTCCCTCAACTTCCCTCCCCTTCCCTCCCTTCCACTCCCCCTCTCCTCCCGAAGAGCATGTATTCATCTTCTGCGTTTTTGACTAATTCGTCAACACATGTCTATCTCACATTTCCTTCATCTCTCATTTGCTTGGTTTGGTGTGTGTGTGTTTGTGCAACTAGGCTGAGCTGGTTAAAATAACTTGCCACCATTGAATGGGTGATTGACGCAGTGTTTATGAAAAGTAGCTGTTTAGTCAGAAGATCCAAAATCAAACCCTGGAATGGGATCATGAGGACAGAAGCAATTCTGATCGGTGATGCAGTGACGCTTGCAGCGCGTGTGCCTGAGCGTGTGGTGCGTGCCAGCACCCGAACATCTCACTGTCAATCCTGGTTTTGTAATTCACTCCCCCTAATTCTCTCTCCCTCTCCTTTATCATGTCCTCCTCCATCTCCCTCCCCTTACTTCCTCTTCTCTCCTCCTCCCCTCCTCTCTTAAGCCACCTAAAAAACGGCTGGATTATCTTCCAGAGAGCTCTCCTAGAGGTCACGCCCAGGTAAACAGCTCTGCCCCTCCCATCCTGTTACACCCAATCAAAATACTAAATATAACATTTATAACAAACTGAGCTGTGAGTTATGATTTGTGAAAACCCCCCACAAATCTACAGGCACTCAAATGAGGTGTTTTACGATGCAGGGGAAGTGTATTAGACACCACTATAGCAGGTGGACACTGTCTGAACAAACCTCGGTACCGCCGAGTAATGTTTACTACTCTCGGGCTAAGTCTGCGTTCACAGCCCCCCTCCCCTCTCCCCTCTCCTCTCCCCTTTCCTCTCCTCTCCTTCCCCCCTTAGTATGTGCTCTGCCAGCCCTGTCTAAGGTCTGTTATATCATCCTATCAGGTGCCGGGTCACAGCACAGTAGCACAGAGTTGACAAAGTGTTGCCATCAATCCTTGACAACCGTTGTTTGATGTTCATTTGTTTCCAGTGGAATCATATACATCATTATTACATATACATTTACATTTATTCATTTAGCAGACGCTTTTTTCCAGAGCAATTTACAAGAGAGAGCTTTACAAAAGGGCATTGGTCACTAAGGATAGCAGCGTGAACTTCTGTCTGAAAATAAAGGTGGCCTCTGTCTTCCACATCTAAAAGAATAATGTTGTGTCGTAGTGTGCTGTCTCGAAGACATCTGTGTTTCTGTCTGTGTAAAGAGGACCTCCACAGCCTGTGTGGGGAGCAACATTTTGTACTCTCTGTGGGTTATATTTGGAGGCGGTGACAATAGCAGAGTAAAGCACTTGACTGACACCAGCAGTTACAGCCAGTGGGGTGTGGGCTATCTTTATGAACTTCCTGTGAGGTCTTGGTCTTCGCAGGCCAATCATACGTGTTTGAGTGTGTTAGGGGGGCCTTGTGAATGTATGTGCGCCTGTTTGTGCGTGTATTCCTGTGTGAATGTGTACGGGTGAGCTAGCCACACCAGTATTTATGTTAGCGGGGCACCAGTCCATACCAGGAGAATTTGAGACACTAGCAGCATAGCTCCTTCTACAGGATCCTCCAGTCAGTATAGCCTGGAAAGATTCTGTCTAACTGGCTACAGACAGACAGGCAGAACACAGAGGAACTACATTCGAAATGATGAGGACCTACTCCAGCCATGCGTTCAAAGACTTCCCCGCCTTGTTTGACATTGAGACTCTCGTAAGTGGGACCCCATTGAGAAACTGGCCAACAGGATGCTCTACTGGAACCTTACCTGATGATAGCGTGAGGTGTGCAGAGGAAGCACAGTGAAGACGTGCTCTATGATCTGAGACAGTGGGGGAAGGAGGACTGTTATGGTAGGGGGGTGGGTAGGGTCAAGGTAGAAGTCTGGTTTCCAGTCTATGGTAGCATGTTGTGCTGAGTGTTGTGCTGTCTCTACGTGTGTAGTCTTGCAACTCAAGATGGTGTGTGTTGGTGTCTTTCAGAATTCGCTTCACCACAGCATGGCAGACAGATCTATGGACAGGCCATCAAGGTAATACTCATTCAAAGCAGTACATCTCTATGGTTTATCCATATATCATGAGTTTGTTGTCATATTATTGTTTACCTTGCCTGTTGCCTGGCTCAGATGTAGTTACTTTGTATTGTCAACAACATTTAGAAATTTGTAGGCCGTACTTTCTGAATGTGCTCTTTGTATGTCACTTCGGCTTAAAGCGTCTGCTAAATAAAATGAAATGTGGGGTTTGGTATCTGATGCTGGGCCAATAGTAAAAGAACTGTGGTGGAGCATTAATAACATTTGTGTGTGTGGACTCTGCCCAGCCCCTCTACTGGCTACAGGAAAAGGAGGAAGTCTGAGCCTGCCTCAGGCTCGCCCCAGCCTGCCTGCCCCCTGACTACCAGTCACAGCTCAGCTAGCAGGCTCTCCTCCAATCAGGGCCCAGATACCACCCTGTTATCCAATCAAAGCCGTGTTGGCTGGAGCAGTCGACCCGCAGCGACACCTCCACGCAGCCCCTCCCCTCTTAAAGCAGTGGTCAGCTCCTCCCCCACCTTACCTACCAGAGCAAGAGGTATGTGTCAGACACACACATCTGTCTTTCTGTCCTTTTGTCTCTTTGTCCTTTTGTGACATCACTCTGTCCAGACTGAAGCATGCTTTTGTCATTTCAGTCCAAAGAGATTTCACTGTAGGGCAGGATTGGCCTAAATGTTACTTCTCTCACCAACAAGCTCTCTTAACTAGCAAAATATTTCTAACCTACAGCTGCTGTTAGAGTTCTATCTCAAGCCTGTCTCTGATTCCTGTAAGATGGTGTGTGTTTGTGTGTGTGTCAACCTGTCTAAGTCCTGTCCTCTATCTCTGACCATGCTGCTGTGCTGTCTGGACATCTCTCAGGTGGGGAAGGTAGTGATATTGCCTCAGACCATCCCAAACACTCCACCTCACTATCACATAACTCCCTCTCCCCTTGTCCAAGTGATCAACCTCTGAGATCCGTAGATTCTGTCTGGTTGAATGGCTGGACAGCTCAAGGCCAGAGTGGGGGTGTATGTGACAAAGGAGAGAGGGAGAACGAAGTTATGTGTAACAGAGAGGAGGGTGAGAACAGGATTGTACGTAATAGAGAGGAGGGGGAGAACGGTGTTGTATGTAACAGAGAGGAGGGGAAGAACAGGGTTCTGTGTCATAGAGAGGGGGAGAACGGGGTTCCGTGTAACAGAGAGGATGAGGAAAATAGGGTTCCCTGTAACAGAGAGGGGGAAAACGGGATTCTGTGTAACAGAGAGGATGGTGAGAACAGGGTTGTACGTAATAGAGAGGAGGGGGAGAACGAGGTTGTATGTAACATAGAGGAGGGGAATAACAGGGTTCCGTGTAACAGAGAGGAGGAGAACGGGATTCCGTGTAACAGAGAGGATGGGAAGAACAGGGTTGTGTGTAACATAGATAGGGTGAACAGGGTTCCTTCTAACAGAGAGAAAGGGGAGAACGTTGTTCCGTGTAACAGAGAGAAAGGGGTGAATGGGGTTGAGTCTGTCAATGGTAAGGGAAATAGCGGCAGTGGATCTAGCGTAGAGTGTGCGGCTGACGAGCCGATTTCTCCCAAACGAAAATCCTGGAGCTGTGACGACCTGCTGATGGAGGAAGGGGCGGAACCTTGCGCCCCCCGGCTGCGCTCCAAGAGCACAAACTTCCTGTCATGTGACTCGAGGGTCGACGGTGAAGGACGTCAGGGCTTGCCCCACAATGCACCTGGCTTCCTGTGTCTGTATAAGCAGATGCACCACATCAGCCGCCAGGGGCTGCTCGGAGGCCACACCCCCACTGTGCGTTTGCGAGTTTTAGAATACGAGAGCGAGCTGCAAGCAGAAAGACTACAAACAGAGAGACCACAGACAGAGAGACTACATGCTGAGAGACTCCATGCTGAGAGACTACAGGCTGAGAGACTACAGGCTGAGATACTGGAGAGAGAGAAAATAAAGGACGAGGATCTCCAGAGGGAAAAGCTGCGCGGGGACGTACCTAAAGACGTGGTGACCAATAGGATCACTCAGTTTGAGAGTCTCATCCAGAAGTCGCGCTCCATGCCTGACCTGGGGCTCAGCGGGAGACGAAGAGGGAGCAGCCTTCACAGGCGCAACTCCACAGAGTCCAGCCTGGACGACAACCCCCCTGCTAACCCTCCCACCAGGAACCCCCCCGAGGGCCGTCCCTACTACCCCAGCAGGAACTCTGCACAGCCCACCTACTACAGCCATTGCCCCCAGCCCCTCTGCCATGCCAGTGCTACCCCCCCCACACTCCCTTTCTTCTCAGCCCACCGGCCCCCCCACCAAAGGCCCCCCCCTCCTTTGTACTCATCCCTCCAGCCAACTGTTCAGTGCCTACCCCTTCCACCTTCCAATCCCCAGCATGAATTCTGGGACAGCGAAGCGGAGGGTGTGGCCTCTGACCTCAGTGACATCATCCATCTGGAAGGCTCCTCCCCCTGCAGCGAGAGTGACTGTGATCGCAGATCGCACACCTCCTCCGACAGCCCTCGCAGCCCCACTCATCATCATCATCATCGTCATCAGTGGCAGCTGGTTGGCAAATGTAAGGGCCCCTGTGCTGCCTCTTCTACCCGCTTTACCACCCTGCGCAGACATGACCGATCCAGACCCCCCCCTGCCCCCAAGCCCCCTGCCCATTACCCAGCTCCAGCCCACCCTGCCCCAACCCCCTGCCCTGCTCCTGCCCACTCCCGGCTAGCCTCCTTGGTAAGCCCTGTCCCCTTCAACCGGAGGCGGAGCAACTCACTGTACCAAGCTCTGGACGAGGCCCTAACTGACATCTACCTTTACCTACTGGAGGAAAGGAGCGGAGAGGAGTATGAGAGGAGGACGAGGGAGGATGAGAGGAGGAGGAGCAGGGAGGAGGAGAGTTGGAGGAACAACTCGTCCAGTAGCAGCCTCCTCCATAGGCTGATTGCAGAGCTGCTTCCAGACACGCCCCAGAGAAGTTCCTCCCTGCAGGCTGTGGGACGCCCTGGGCAGGGAGATGGATTGGGGTACAGACCCCGCCGCCTGCACCAGATATACCCCCCACTACCGGACGGCATGGCTAGCCCTGTGTGCCACCAGCTTCTGTCTCCTAGCCCTGTCCAGAAACAAACCAACCACCAGGACTGGGATGAACTCTGCCAAGGTGGAGGGCCTTATCCTTCCCTACCCCACCCCCCCACCTCACCCCACCCCACCCCGAGATCCACCCTGAGCTTTCTTCCTCATTCCTCCTTCTTCCATTGTCTCTTTCCCTCTCTCCCTCTTGCTCCTACCCTCGTTCTCTCTCAATGTTCATCCTTGTTCCTGCATGTACTGTATGTGTCTGTTGTTTACCATATGTGAATGTGTATGTCTTCAGTGACGTGGGGTCATTGAGTTCATGTGTTTCACGTTGCAGTTGTTTTCTGTGATGTTCCGTCATCATCTTTTCGTATGTTACTTTGATCACCCATATTATTGTATTAGTTGTCCCAATGTATTCCTGTTTCTTTTTTAGGTTTCAGATTCTAGTTGCTCTGCCAAGTGTAAACTCCTATAACTTTTCTTTTTAAGTTGCCTAGTACCTGTGCCAACGACCCTTCCTCTGGATGTAAATGATCTCTTCTTGCTGTCTCTCTGTGAATGCGGTTTGGTCCCTTCCCTTCAGACCAGGACTTCAGGAGGAACCAATCCTATGTTGACATTGGCCGCCATGCAACTCCCGTCCAATCGTACACTGACCTGGGTCGAACTGCCCCTCCCAGCAGGAAGCACATCCCAGATTTTCAGGAAGTAAGTGAGCCACAGTCATCTACCATGTATTTCGTTGCCCTGTACTTGTACCTGTGTAATAACAATAAAGTTGAATCTAATCTAATCTAATCTACTGTTTAAAACCCAACTGTGTTGATGGCCTGCAGGGATTATTGTCAATATTGAGGACGTGGTACATTATTTTGTTTCCAACAGAAACAGGCAGCCAGAGCAGTATACAACTTCAAAGCTCAGACCATGAAGTAAGCAGCCCTCCAAAATAGAACATCTGTCCTACTGAACTAAAACTATTATGTTGTGTAATATCATTGAGTTGACAGTACGCTAGCATAACCGTGTAATTACATGCTAACTACGATGCTGCGTCTTCCCGGGTAATTGATAGTGTGCTAACAAGCTAACTTGGTGTTGTGTCATCCTAGGGAGCTAGCTCTGAGGAAGGGGGAGATTGTTTACATCCTCAGGCAGATTGATAATAACTGGTATGAGGGAGAAAGCCATGGACAGTTGGGGATCTTCCCCATCTCGTATGTGGAGGTGAGTCCTCTCCTCTCCATCTTTTGTCCCCTCCCCTCTTTTCACCTCTCCATATTTTCTCCCCTCTTCTCTCCTCTCCATCTTCACTTCCTCTCCTGTCTTTTCTACGCCCCTGTGTGCTTCTAGCTGTCTGTTCTTCTCTTCTTCCTTCACCTCCCTTCCATTTCTTCTCCCTTAACACTGGTTCCAGTGAGCTTATCCGTGACGTCATCTATCTCTTTGTCTGTGTCTCTCTGTAGAAGATAATTCCCTCTCAGAAGCCCCAGCCAGTTAGACCCCCACCCCCGGTCCAGGCCAGAGAACTGGGGCAGGCTGTGGCTCGCTACAACTTCACAGCTGACACCTCCGTGGAGCTGTCTCTGAAGAAGGTAAGACCCTCCTATCAACCACCATCACTCCGTCCGTCCCTCCCTCCATCTCTTCATCCCTCCAGCTCTGCCTCTTCTCAAGCTATAATGCTCAAATTCTCAATTTCTGTGTCTTTCCCTCCACTTCTCTTTCTCCACCTCTTTGTCTCTCTGTCTCTGTGCCTCGGTTTCTCTACCCCTCCATCTAACACAGCCCTGTGTGTTTTAGGGGGAGACTGTGTTGCTGTTACGACAGGTGGATCAAAACTGGTTTGAGGGGAAACTTCCAGAATCTGGGCGCCAGGGCATTTTCCCGGTCTCCTATGTGGACGTGACCCCAAAGACCCACTACCCACAATCCTCACTGCCTCAGAATGTCCCCAACGATAGGCTCCACCCCTTGGGCTCAGCTAAGGTATGCGATGGCATCATCGACTTTTCTCTCTCTGTCATTTGGGTGACAGAAGTGTTTCCTGCCATTTTTTGTCTTGGCTTTCCAATTTTCTTTCTTACCTGTCTTTTTCTCCATCCTTCAGCCTTCATCCACACTTCCCGGCTACAGCTCCTCCCCCTCCCCTAGGCCAGGCCCCTCCCCCCAAAAAGCCAAATTGCAGGCCATTACCAACGATTGGCTATCCCTCACCCTAGGACACTCTCCCTCCCTCACCCCTGCCCCTACACCTCCTCCTCCCCCTTCCCTCACTCCCGCCCCAACTCCTCCCCCTTACCCCTCTTTTGCCCCTCTTGTCCAGCCCCGCAGAACCCCCTCTTTCACCCCTTCTTTTACCCCCGGCCCCACCCCTCCCCCTTATCCCCATGGCCTGCTGGCCGACCTGGAGGAGCTGGACTCGCTGGTGTCCTCCTCACCCGTCTCCCGTCTGAGCTCCACCCATGCCTACTCCCCCTCTCTCTCTCTAACTCCAACCTTCAGACAGGGACACTTTATTCCCATAACCTCCCCTAGGACCTTCCCCTCCTCCCCTGAGCCCAGCCCCTCCCCCCTTACCTCTCTCCCCACCACAGGAACCTCCATCACTTCGTCCCCCATCTCCCCCTCCTTTGACCCCCACCCTCAGTATGGCAGTGTGGTTGACCTGTCACAGGCCAGGGCTAGATCATTTCTCTCAGACGAGATCATAGATTATCCAGCTGAGTCAGAGGCTAGTTCAAGTCCTGTGGACCTTGTTGT
The DNA here is from genome assembly GCA_030340665.1 of Neosalanx taihuensis. NCBI lineage: Eukaryota > Metazoa > Chordata > Actinopteri > Osmeriformes > Salangidae > Neosalanx > Neosalanx taihuensis. The sequence goes on from CM059302.1 coordinate 5,780,474, forward strand.
GTATGAACCCAGCGACCAACTAGTCTTCAGCTTGGCTGACAACCAACCAGCTGTCAGCTTGGCTGACAACCAACCAGATGTCAGCTTGGCTGACAACCAACCAGCTGTCAGCTTGGCTGACAACCAACCAGCTGTCAGCCTGGCTGACAACCAAACAGCTTTCAGCTTGGCTGACAACCAAACAGCTTTCAGTCTGGCTAACAACCAACCAGCTTTCAGTCTGGCCAGCAGCCAATCACCTCACACCTTGACCCGCAGCCAATCAGCTCCTAGAGAGGACTGGCTTTCCAGAGAGCAGGAAGATGACTTGTGTGAGGAGCTGGTGTCCATCATCCAGCACAGCAAATCACAAAGCTTGTTTTCCCAGGGAGAGGGGTTTCACAGGCAGGCAGCAGATGAAGGCAAAGGACTTCCTAAGCTGTTCATAGATGAAGATGAGATTGATGAAGTCAGGCCCTTCCCTGACAAGCAAACATCTGTCACACCTGTGGAGGAGAGACCCGAGTACCGACAAGAACGTATTGTGGAACATCTTATCAAATGTGAGGTAGAACATCCAGTGGAGTCTCAAACAGAACGTCAAGCAGAACTTCAGTTAGAACATGAGTCAGAGTGTCCAGTGGAACGTCTAGTGCAACTCCAACCAGAGCATCCGGGCGAGCGTCAGGTAGAGAGGGGTGTGCTATATGTTTTTCCTACCGTTGCCGTGGAAATGCGCCTGTAAACTAACCCTTAATCGAGTTCTAAACTTGTAACTTCTCCATCTTTCCGACACAGGCTGGTCAATCCCAGGGTGCACCAGTGTGCCTGTCCTCTCCTCCTTTTGAACCTTCGACTCTCTCTTCCTCTCTTTTGCATCTATCTCCCTGTACCTCTCCTCTCCATTCCTCCCCTCCCTACCCTAAGCCCTCTTCCACCCCGCCTCACTCTCCCCCTCCTTACCCCAAGCCCTCTTCCACCCCACCTCACTCCCCCCCTCCCTACCCCAAGCCCTCTTCCACTCCGCCTCACTCCCCCCCTCCCTACCCTAAGCCCTCCTCCCCCTCTGCCTTCTCCACCCCACCCCACTCCCCTCTTCCCTACACCAAGTCCCGACCAGAAATGCGCTCCCCTAAACCCAAGGTAACCATGGCAACTCTGTGAAAATGGTGTGACCTCTAATCTCAGAAACTGGACCAGGCTGATTTTTAATTTTATTTTAGCTTATCTATCATGGTTGGTGATTTGTTTACTGTTTGGCATGGAAGGAGATCACCCATAACAAACATTGATGTAACTGCCTGTTTTCTAGTTTGAATTAACACTGCCAGGCCTGTCTAAATATACCATCGCCTTCTTAGGCCCTAAACATAGCCAGCTGGATGTTACAAATACCAGGTCAGATAGATATAGATATAAATTCACACACTAGTTGCCTGCTGTTTTTTAGGTTGCGTGTGTCTCTACTCTGACTGTGTCTCCTGGTCCCTTCAGCCATTAAAGCGTGAGGTAGTGGTTGTGGGTAAGCCCCCTCGTAGTCCTGTGATGTCACGGCGTTCCTGCGGCTCACCCAGTAGAGGCCACACCCACTCGCCATCTAGGGTACGCTCATCTCCCACAGTGCACCTTGAGCTGCATCAGTCCTGAGAGGTGACCAGTCCTAGAGACTCTCCAGGCAGACCTTGTTTGTCAGTGTGTGCCGTCCACATAGCATGGTCTGGGAGGGGGGTTCAGCATGGTGAAAATGGTCTCTGTCCAGCCTGTCTTGCTGGGCTTAGACAGTAACACGGTCTGATGGAGACCTGCTTGACTGGAGTTCAGGTGGGAGTTTGGAGTCTACTTGTGTTTATCCCCAAAGAGATTTTCGGAGTATGAAATGTGCTGGTGTAAAACAGTTGTATGGAGTCTGAAACTGTTGTGGAAGGTTTGACTTCAGAATGGTGTGGATTTGATGGTGTTGTCACGGCAATGTATACCGTGGGAATGTTCACCGCGCTTTGTAGACTCTTTAAACATAACTGACACACCAACAAACCTCTCCATCCTCCTTCTCTCCTTTTCCCTCCAGCGCCCAGCCTTCACCCAGGATGGACTGCAAAGTGGTGGAGAGCCGTGAGTAGCCCCCCATGTTCCAAATCTCCTCTTCTACTCCATCTTCCATGTTCCAAATCTTCTCTTCTCTACCCTTTCTGCTTATCTCCTCAATCTTGAGTCTTGCTTAGTTGACTGTCATTCAAGCTCTGTGTGTCCGTTATAGAAAACAGAATTTGGGTCTGAAGCATAAATGTTGTGTCTGGCGTGACAACCTGTACCTAACTGATGGCATCATGCAGGTTCCAGGTGCTATATAACTACGCCCCTCGCAATGAGGACGAGTTAGAGCTGAGGGAGGGGGAGGTGGTCGATGTCATGGAGAAATGTGACGACGGGTGGTTCGTAGGTGAATTCAACCTCTACACCCACCCAGCCATGACCTGCAGCTGTGTATACATCGAGATACCACCAAAATCTAGTTCTTACGCTGGTGTGTTTTTCTCAATGTCCAGGCACATCCAGAAGAAGCAAATTCTTTGGAACTTTTCCTGGGAACTATGTGAAGAGGCTTTAATCTGGTCTGACCAGACAGAAGTTTTGCCAGGATACAGTGGATAAACTGGACCGAACTGCTCGTGTTACAAGAAGAATGACTTTGCATGTGAACAGCTACAACTAGCCATCCTCATGTCAGACAGATCCAGAGATGGCTCCATCAGAGCAGTAGACTCCTCCTTTTCGGAGGAAATTGCATTCTCATCCCCATGGTGACCAGAAGGAAGTCAGCAAAAAGAGTTAATAGGTTGAATGAACAACAAAGGGCTGTGATTCTGAAGATGGGAGGACTCACAGTGAAGACTGCCTTGTACACTTATAGATCTTACAATAACAAAGTAACCAAGTGCCCTATTTACCATATATTTATTTTATTCATATATACAGTATACATTATTCTTTACGATTGATTTTTGCTATTTCAATATTAGTAATGTACTTGAATGTGTGAAGAGGGGCTGTCGTACTTTGATAGAACCATCAGACAGTTCTAAAATCAGCTCTTGGCTCTAGAAACATCCCACAGATCAAGAACCATCTGGAAGGTCTAGGACGAAGCTCTGTTCAAGAACAGACAAGTCTAGATTGTGGTTGTGTCTGACTCTGTATGATGGTGTTCAGCCTAGTGGACTCTCATCCTCCAGCTGTTCGACACACATTCCTACAGACTACAATTTTCAGATAGGCGGCGTCCTCTCTGTGTCCAGTGGGGTCCCATCCTCCCACCGCAGGCGAGGACACTGCAACACTGCTCATTATCCAACACCGGGCCAGTCTGTGGACTACTCTTAAGTGGGCCAGCTAATCGGAGCACTCCTGAGATAATGATGTAAACTGTTCATAGACTACCATTCTAACACTTATCATCAATGGTATATATGCTCATTATGCATGCTTTAATAGAAGGATGCTGTCAGGTGACTTGAGGTACACTAACATAATTATTATCTAACGGTTAGTCCAGTGATGTGATGTGTGACAGATGTCCTTAATAATGACATTTGGGTCTTCCAGACACCAAATAAGAATGCACAAATGTGTTTTTTTGCTGAATACTTCTCTACTTGTTGCAGCTGAGGTTAACCTGTACCTCTTCAAATGTTACGTGTTTTGTATTTCTTTGAGTATAATAACCCGTTGTATAAGCCATCGTCATTGATTGTGCATCATCTGTTGGTATGTCCATTTTGCAGTCTGTTTATGTCCAATAAACTGCCTGATATGCAGTTTTTGTACTGGACTGCGTTCATGTTACAAACATAACATTTCTAAAGACAATACTTTATGTGGAATGCATACCTTTGCAATGATGTTAAGGTGTTATGCTATTGCTGATTTGCATTGTTTGCATATGTGAATGATGCTACAGTGTATAAATGGCTTGCGAGCAAACTAAAATGTAAAAAAACAACATCCAGGTTCACTGTGCTTATACAATTAGAAGGTCATAACAGAGGGAATGGATGATGTGTAGTTTGCTGAGTGCACCGCCCTGTGAAAGAAGACGCACAAACATGACACTAACTGATTAGAGAGCTGCATATTGTCTCACCAGTAGTGTTTCTTAGGAATTCCCCAGTACTGATATGCCTGCATCTCTCTAGGACCTACGGTAGGTATCTAAATGGCCCTAACTCTTTTGTTCTGACTGTCTCTGGTCTTACTTGTTGACGTTGAGGCTGATGATGCTCTTGACAGGGGTGCTCTTGGGTCCTGGTGTGGGGTGGAAGATCTTGCCCTCCTTATTCGTTGAGACAGATTTGGAGCGGCGTGTGACATAAGGGTCGGCAGAGTGGGTGGGGTAAGGGTCAAACGTACCTGCTTTCATCCCGCCAATCTGCCTCACAAAAGAGCAGACCCCTCAAACCACACCCCCAAAGACAACATCCTGTCTCGCACATCTAAGGACAATTGTAGTGAATCTGAGTCACCTGCTTGTTAGGGGAGGAGGGTTTGAAGGGAACTGGGATGTGTTTCCTCTCCTCTGACTTCTTAGGCGGGGGCAGGGGCCTGTCCACATGAAATGGGTTGCTATAGAAATAGTCTTTGGGATGGAGGTTGAGTTTGAAAGGTCCTCCTTTCAGTTTGGATCTATGGTTGACTAGTTCTCTCTGAAATATAGACACACAAACACACAGCTTGGGAGCAGCATCAGATGTTTTACCACTCAGCTTACAAACTGGATGGTGGTCTGACCTTGAGGACATCCTTGGCACGGTCAAAGGGGTCGGACGACAATGGTTCCAACTTAGACAGAGTGACGTTAGGATAGCTGTCACAAAATGACATCTGGTCACTTACTTGTACAGAATTGCAGATAGACACACATTTACATCACATCTGCTCTGTATTCCTGCAGGTACTGTCTGTACTGTATGTCATACCTGTAGCCACTGCCCCTCTTGGGTGGGCTGGTGAGAATGTTCTTGCCAGGAGAAGGATGCTGCTTCCTGGGTAAGCTCTGAGCGCTCATGGCCTGGACAGGACCAGCCAGAGTTCCATAATAGCTTCCTGACCCTGACCTGCAATGCCCATACACAAACATCTAGAAACTTCCTTCAGTGTGAACCACAATACATTTAGTAGCAGCATTCTTCCTCACGGCTTCTTCTCCCCGTTGCTAGGGAGGAAGGCCTTGCCGATGTTCCTCTTGGCTTGTTGATTGCGGTACTGCCGGGCCAGCTTCACTGGGTCAGACAAGGCCTCCTGCTCAAAAATCCTCTTGAAATGAGAATCGAAATAGCCTGCCTGCAGACTGGACCGGCTCTTAGGACCTCCTGTCATCATCTGCTTGTTCTTCTGGGCAGACTCATTAAAAGGACCTGACAGGATGGATGGAAGTATAAGACCTCATCCCAAAGACCTTCTTACTCTGTTGTAGGGTTAATGTCAGGGTGAGACATTTTCTTAAAAAGCGGTAAAACTTCTTATTCATTTATATATGTTTTAAGAATCTTTAACCTGCCCTTTCATATATATATATATATATAAAATAATAATAATAATGTCCAGTCAGGCTTATGTTAAAAATCGTATTTATCTTTGCTTCAATGGAAGAAAGCATTTAGGCCCAGTGGTTATCAATGTATTATACACTTGAGTCCCCTGTATTAATAGGTTAGCATACAGATCTTGCATTTCAGGGAAAGATCCTTAGACAATAACCCTCCGGATATGTAAGATAGGGTGCACCACTAGGGGCAAAAGTTGAGTCACCGGAATCAAGACCATTTGGGTTGATGATTAAACAAGTGTTTTTGTTTAGTTACTCTTTAAGAAAAGCACGTATTCAAGTGAGTTAAATAAAATAACCCCGTAGAAATAGTAGATTAGTAAACTTAAAATCATGATCATTGAATAGACAATTTAATGATTTCTGTGAACTCACGGTATGTGAAAGGGGTGTACTTGTCTCCGATGGAAATGTAGCCCATCTCCTTGAAGAGACCCACCCGGTCCATGTCCGACTTGCCCTCACCTGCTGGCATCTTTGGTCAGGTTCAGTCAGCCTACCTGCCTGATAATATTTTTGATGATTAAAATGAGGCTTCTCTGGATTACTTGCGTTGGTCTCAGCACAGCCTTTTTTATTATATGTTATGTTGCTGAGTAAAGATGCTATTAGAAATATGGTCAGTATGACTCAAATCAAGTTGTATGCCTATAATAAACCCGTAGTTTAAGTGGCCTATGCAAAGTCTATGGGCTACAAAAAATGTAGGTCTACTTCCATAACAAATTTTCAAGAAAATGACTGAGGTTCGACGCCTTAACATAAAGTTTTATTCATGAAAACCTACCGCGCTGGCCAGTGATCTTGGTCAGTGAAATATTGAACCGGCTCCTGTGTCTGTGTACACGGTGTGTTACCTTGGAGCCCGCACGCTGCTCGTCAGTGAAGAGGAGGGGGGCTGTTTTTTAATGTCAGGTTTCCGAACCTCCTCCACTCACCACTAAGTTCAATAATGTTAATTGTAGATACTATGCCTATTCACATGGATTATGAAAAAAAAATAAAAATAAAGGCCAATAATATTTACTCAATATTTTCGGATTGTTTATTTGGGTCATGATGTACAACGTTAATTAAATCTATTGAATTGCTTGTTAATCCCCGTGCACAAACTCGCTAGTGTTGTTGCTTTATTGTTCGTGTCCCACAGGCAGACTTCTGTCCATCGGAAACCCACCTTGAATTTGTAAAATGTTAAGCTGAATGCTCTTATTGCTCTTCCCTTGGCATTTATTGGTTCTTACGATATATGTTTCATAATCTATAAGCCTGCTATGTTTGGGGTCTATCATGTTGCTATGCTAAGTGACCGATGCTCTTTTGTAAAGCTTACTTTTGTAAGTCCCTTTGGATAAAAGCGTCTGCTAAATGAATACATGTAAATGTAATTATATCTATTAAACAATACTGCTCTCTAGCGGTTGTGTTGACACTCATTAATCCGCATGATACCCACACGGTCCCTTCCTGACTCCGATTGGCTAGAAATCCACCAGTAGGAAACTGACAAGGCTCAGTAGGGAAGTAGTGACATTCAATAGGGAAGTACAGTAGCATGGATATGTTTGTCAAACTTCTGTATTCTCTTTTTTTGGTGCTAATATGCAATGGCGCGCTTTCAGTTGGACAGAAGAAAAGGGAGGTATGTTATCCTACAAGGGTTTGTCCATCTTATCGGATGCAAATCACACAGTGAAGGTATCGGTGTGTTCCAAGCTAAGCTAATGACGTTAGTGAATGTAGCTTGCTAGCTTGTACAGTACTACAGTACTACTACAAGTACTTCCACGTAAGAAACGCTGTAAAATATATATATTGTCATCATTAGTATACACTGTAAAATCCAACCTGCACATTGACTTTGCAACATCACTAAAGGTCCGTGATATACTGTATTTTCCCCAACGTGTTGGTTTTAGCTAGATGTGATTAAAGGCATCTAGTAAACTAAGATTGCAGCTAGCCAATGCCGAGTTAGCTACGAAACCACGTTTCACTATGACTTCTGCTTTGCTTTATCAAAATATGCATCGAATACGCTGCAATGAGTTAACCCACGCACTTCCCTTCACCCAGACCCTGCTCTCTGAAAAGGTGAGCCAAATGATGGACTGGGCCAGTAAACGTTCTGTCATTCGGATGAACGGGGACAAGTTCCGTCGGTTTGTCAAAGCCCCTCCTCGAAACTACTCCGTCATCATTATGTTCACAGCCCTGCAGCCACAGAGGCAATGTGGAGTCTGCAAGTGAGTGTGTGTATGTCTGTACTGTAGGTGTGTGTAATTATGTGCATGTGTAAGTGTTGCGTGTAATGTTGACTTGCATGTATGCAGGCAGGCAGATGAGGAGTACCAGGTTATGGCTAACTCCTGGCGTTACTCCAACGCCTTCACCAACAAGATCTTTTTTGCAACGGTGGATTTTGATGAAGGTTCCGACGTCTTTCAGATGGTAAATAGCTCAAGTTTGACCTCTTACAGCTCAGAAGTAACATCCTTATTCATGATCTAGCTTCAGGCCTGGGTCAGTTTTCATTTGCATTTTCTATTTTTGGAGTGAACTTGTCTCTTCAATTTGAATACAAACACATGTTAAGTCAAATAGCCTTTGACATTGAGACAGGTGACTATGTACATTCCAAAATTATGAGCTTGCTTGCATGAACGGGTACAAGTTACTTTGGTTGTGTTTCAGCTCAATATGAACTCCGCTCCAACCTTCATCAACTTCCCGGCCAAAGGCAAGCCCAAGCGCAGCGACACGTACGAGCTGCAGGTCCGAGGCTTCGCTGCAGAGCAGCTGGCCCGCTGGGTCGCAGACCGCACCGACGTCCACGTACGATACCATTTGTTCTATATATTCAAATTTTTTGTCCTTCAACGCAGCTGGTGTGTGAAAATAAGTGTTACTCTACTACTATCAGATGTGGGCAATTCCGGTCCTCAAGGGCTGCTGTTCTGAAGGTTTTAGATTTTTCCCTGCTCTAGCACACCTGATTGAAATTAACAGGTTGTACCAACCACTGTGGAAGCCTCTTGATTGGTGTGTTTACGCTGTTCTACAAAGTATGGAGGATCTAAACAAGAACTGCGGGGAACGGAAATCAGGGGTGGAACGAAGTTCCAAACGTTTATTTTTTCTCAAAATGACGTCATGTTAAAGTTCTTACCTGTGATCGTGTGTGTGTTAGATAAGGGTGATCCGACCTCCTAACTACGCAGGCCCTTTGATGCTGGGATTCCTGCTGGCAGTAATAGGAGGGCTGGCCTACCTCCGACGCAACAACTTAGAGTTCCTGTTCAACAAGAATGTCTGGGCCTTCTCTGCTCTGGTAACCATCTCCCCTCTCCACCCCAACCAATCACTTCCGTGACCGTGTTCTAACTTGACCCTAAAACCTTTTTTCCCCCTCTTGATTTCACTTACAGGTTAGATGACTATATTTTCAGTGTACGATCAAACTGACCTTGGTTCTGTGTTTTAGTGCTTCGTTCTGATCATGACGTCAGGACAGATGTGGAACCACATTCGTGGCCCCCCCTATGCCCACAAGAACCCTAACACTGGACAAGTGGTGAGGTCTTGTGTGTGGGTGTGTTTGTGTGTGTCTGTGTGTATTTATGTGTTGTTTGGGTCCTAAGTCTCATGTTTCTTGTTCCAGAGCTACATCCATGGAAGCAGCCAGGCCCAGTTTGTGGCAGAAACCCACATTGTTCTTCTGTTCAGTATCTTTTCATAGGCCACCTCAACACAGATACACACACACGCACATGCATACCAACTTGTTTAGCCCTTAACTTTGGCCTCAGACTCTGCAGTGACATTGGGGATGGTGTTGTTGCATGAAGCCGCTACATCTGATCTTGATATCGGCAAGAGGAAGAGTATGTATACACATTGAATCAAATCAAACTTTAGTAGTCCTTTTTTATACGTGATGTCACCAAAGTTAAAGAGTTATGGAAATCCCTTCTCTTGTCCAGTCATGTGTGTCGCAGGGATTGGCCTGGTCATGCTGTTCTTCAGTTGGCTGCTGTCCATATTCAGAGCCAAGTACCATGGATACCCCTACAGGTAACTATGGATACTGTTAAACATAGCTGGAGTGTCCTCTACAGGCATCCATAACCTCTCCCAAGTAACTACTGATGAGTCCTACAGGTAACCATAGAAACCATTTCAAGACATCATTCCAATCTCCCTTTGCGTTGCAGTTTCCTGATGAGTTAAGAGACGTCAGCCAGTAGGAACTGGAGGACATCAGCCAATAGGAGCTGAAGGAGTATCACCACAGAGGAGAAGTTTGTCCAATCAGGATGTGCCTTGGTGTTCAAACAGTCTTGTCTTTCTCGGCCCTCAAATGGTTTGCTCCCATTTTTTTTGTGTTTAGTTTTTTTTTTAACTTGACGTTAAACCCCTTTTTATAAATGCACCATTTCCACCAGTCAGGTCAAGCCAGAGTGCCTTTTATATGTGGTCTGTCGCTCTGCCGGGCGGCGGTGTGGACAGACCACTCCCGCTCGCTGTTCCAAGCTCCTTGGTAGCGGCATGAAGGCGAGGAGAAACTTTACTGGACTATGATGGGTTCTACCTCAGTAAATCTTTCCCTCCCCCTGGCCCCTCTCTCCACCATCTCTTCACTTCAAATCAGCACCTGCCCCTCCCCAGTCCCATGGTGACGAAGCTTTGTTAGCTGTCCCTGCTATGATAGGGTCTGCAGCGCCACCATGCTACCGTTATCAGGAGGGGGCTTCCTTGTACATCAGGCCTGTCTCTCAGGTGATGTGTTCTGTTATTAAAGTGCCTTAACAACCTCTGATGTGGATCTTCACCTCTGTGATTCTGTCGCCCTGATTTAAATAACCCCAACACCACCAGCGGCCACCAATAGGTGGCGGCATTCTCCAGTGCTCCTACAACAGCTTGTTCTGGGTGTGGAGGGGATCAAGAACTGTCTTAAGATATGGAGAAGGGCTATGAAACTGTATTGAAAGGTTCCAGGGCTGTGTTGAGATTGAAAGAAAAAAAATTATTGGAGGGGCAGAGAAGAGGTCTAGAAGCATCAGGATGCAGAGAAGGGTTATAGAAAAACTTTGTACGGCACTTTGGTCGGCGTTGGCTCTTTGTAAATGTGCTTTATAAATAAACTGACTTGACTAGGAACGTGGGTTAGCACAGCCTTGATAGAAATAAGTGTTGTAGAGGTAAGGATATGATCGTTTTAGAACTGCCTGAGGGTGTGGATAGTGTGCTCAATGTCATTAGGCATAGCCATTAGGCTTGGTTCTGACTGCTACTTGACAAGGGGTTACCATTCACTCCATGGCCACAACACCTGGCAGATCATTGTAAAGAGTGTGTGTTTGTCTTCCCATGTATCATACAAGTTAATGGCATGTTAGTGGTGTATCTGTCTGAACAGGTGTGTGCTGATGGGCAGGGGAGAATCCAAACTCCCAACTCTGAACCCAGCCCAGCCAATCAGTCCAAGAGCTCTCTGTATTACCATATAAGGCCATGCAGGCTGAGAGGAAAGGTGTGTCCCGGCTGAGGGGCTGCGTTGTTTTCACTCATGAAAATGGACCCTCAGAGATTCGACCAAAGACCACGACCTAGCCCTAGACATACACATTTCACAATTCAGTTTCGGTCCGAGAGGGTCTACGTATCAGGTATATTCCAGAGAGCTGTGATAACATGCCCAAGGTCAAATGTGAAATCCTCTAATGGATAAGGAAGATGCTCAGTGAGGTGTGTCTAAGTTGTATTCAAGTGGCTCAGCGGTGGCATGATCGGAAGAGCGTCTGCTAAATGACTAAATGTATTTAGGAAACGGGTCTTGCCATCCACTTTTGATGCCACCTGATATGATAAGATTTTTTTCTATCTGGGGTATCACTACATAGCTTGAATATGTCTCCATTCTCCTAGGCAAGCATACTTATGTAAGCCTGTATAAAAGCTGTATGTGAGAGAGATGAGAGTTTGTGGCATTCAGTTGATTTTTTGTGTGTGCATATATTTAGTCTGGTTGAATATTTGGGGGAGTAAACAGGAGGGGCAGTGTGAGCCAGAGGACCATGTGTTTAATGCTCTAACTTATCCCATCTGATTGCAACAATGGACACACACACACTCACTCTTGACAACCTGCCAAATGTTTTGAAACGATCTGGTCATCCAGCCAATCACATTCCTCAACTCTAACTCAGGGTGAATTCCCACCGTTCCAAGCAGTTCCCAAAAACACATATGGTCTTATGTTACCTGCAGAGAACATGTTCCTTTCCCATCCGAAAGGATGGGATGTTTGCGAAATAACGAGGGCTTGTCATGTCAAAAAGGTATTTATTGTTTGACAAGAAGGAACACATTGAGGTATGAGGAAGAGAGGAAAGGCTAGTGCACAGGCATGTGAGGACAGGCAGCATTATCTACCGGGAGTTCAGACTCATCTCAAATTCGTGAGTTGGCGTGGCCAAGATACGAACAGGGTATTTTAGTGGATAGATGTGCGTGTGCAACCGTCAGCCCACTATGTCACAAGACTAGTGTTCTCATCCGCCAACTCACCACCACCACCACCACCACCACCACCACTACAAGCCTTTTTATGTCCAGGTAAGCGTTTTGACATGACTTATATTCAGGTATGCAAAGGGTTCATGTTAGGTTCGGGTAAGGTTAAAGTTGCTGCTTGTTTTTAGGTCTAGGTTTATGGTATATGGTCCTGGTCTATCATCAGCAGTAAAGTTATGCCAGGTGAATCTTTGAATGCGGGTGGAAAACCATAGATTCCTACGGGGCACTAGAGGGTGGGGTGGGGTGGGGCGGGGCGTCATCTTGCAGGAGGAGGAATTGAGAATGTGAGGCTCCGGGACACTGGTAGGGCTGAGAACTACACGGTCAAGTCCACAGGATACTACAATTCCTCTACGGATGTTCTGCTATACCCGCTACTTGAGCTCGGTAGGACTCTGACAACGCGCTGCAATATTACATGCATTGAAATGAATCATTGTTTTTCTGGATTTGAGTGTGGTTGTATACCTATATTAAATCTATGTGTTATATGGGAGAGAAAAAAAACGTCAGATTATCTAACGATGTGTAGTGTAATAACAATGACACCGATATGCGCACTTTCCTGTCGACGTTATTTTGTGGTTGTGTGTACAAAAGTATTTTTTCGTAATAATAAAAAAAGCTGTCTTCCTAGAAAAACACTTTTAATTGTAATTAATAAATGTCTATACACGTGTGTTGACACAAATAGTAGCTGATTGAGACAATGAAGTCATCCAGTTGCGCCCGTGTTTTGTCCTCATACTTGGAATTGACAAGGTTGTGTGTTCTGAGCGGGACCGCCTTGGGGCTTCCTGTCAGGAACTGAGATGGACCAAGCTCTAATATGATTTAGTAGAGGCGGTTTTTTTTGTCTAGCTGTAGCTGCGGAATGGGTTATGCAGAGGGTGGATGACGTACTGGACATTATGGTCAGATGTGGACCATGCGGTCCCCTAACCAATCCATCACCGAGTGCGGAACTGTCTGACTAGTAACATCAGTCATGTGATAAAGACCCGCTACATGAATTGCCATCATATGATCACTGCCGACCCTTCACAGCCAACTGCTTGAGGCCACCAGAATCATTTAATACGTTATGCTGAATAATTATACTGCTTTTGGGTGTGGTCGGCGGAGGTTTCTTGTGTTGGTCAAGACGCATTGATGCTGCTGTTCTTTGAGATACGAGGAGATAGCTGGCAGGCCCTTAAACATTTCCACGCTCTGCAGGCCTGTTGCATCTAAAGAAAAGCGATGGCAAAGATATCTGGAGAAGAGATGGAGGAGTTAAAGGAGGCTTTCCGGAAAGTAGGTGAGTGTGTGTTGAATGACTTCCCTATGAGTGCTTTTCACACATACACAAGTTCATCCTATCCTAGAGATCAAAATCGGGAGACTAACATTGGGTAACTTTAGGCAAGATACTTTTTAGCTCTGTCTTGACATGTCTGCCTTGTTTTAAGTAATTTTTGGACAGGCTTGTAATATCTTTAGAATTTCCAGTTAGTTTCCAGCCTTCCTACAGGAACTGAGCATATCTTTTCTTGATTTTATTTCCCCATCAATCGCTCTCTCTCTCTCTCTCTCTCTCTCTCTCTCTCTCTCTCTCTCTCTCTCTCTCTCTCTCTCTCTCTCTCTCTCTCTCTCTCTCTCTCTCTCTCTCTCTCTCTCTCTCTCTCTCTCTCTCTCTCTGTGTCATCCACCCTTCCTCTCTTTTTCTCTCCACAGATATTGACAACAATGGCTTCATCTGTGACTCTGAGCTCACTGAGCTCTTTAAAGAAGCCAATTTACCGTTGCCAGGTTACAAAGTCCGAGAGATCATCCAGAAACTTGACCGCAACAAAGACAACCAGATCAACTTTGATGAGTTTATTTCTGTGAGGGGCTTCAAGCGCACAAACCTAACACACCCCTGAACAACATACAAAACAGACAACACTCTTCATAGCCGAATCCTAACTTTATACCACTCTGACTTGACCACATTCTAACCCGACCACACTCTTATCTTACAAATCTCCAGCCTGACCACGTTCTACTGAGCCCTTCTTTAAAATGATCTGACCTCACCCTGACTTGACCACACCCTGACTGCGCTCTGACCCTGCTAAGTGTGTATTGTTTGCAGATCTTCCATGAGCTTAAGGGGGATAACGTTGCGAAGACCTTCCGTAAGGCCATCAACAGAAAAGAAGGCATCCTCGCCATTGGAGGTACCAGCGAGCTATCCAGCGTGGGGACACAACACTCCTACTCAGGTGTGTGTGCATGTATGCATGTCTGTGTGTGTGAGATCACCTGGGATTGATCTGGGGGGTCCGGGTGACATTACAGATGCAAAGGAGATTCAAAACTATTTGAGGCTTCTTCCCTGCCTGACCTTCAGTCTGTCTCTCTGCCTCTCACTGTGATGACTGTCACGGCAACCAAACACAATGGATATTCAGGGGACGACTGTTAATTTGTTAATTCAGCAGTGGTGAGGAGTGAGCTAAACAGGTGATGCTAGTATGTGTTCAGTGTAGGGTACTTTGCAGGGTGCTACACCATGTCCAGTATGGTTAACATTCCACATTGTCATAGTCACCCTGCTATATTGACTACAGTTCCTGTCCTGCAGGAAGTGACATCACACTTCTTGGCATACTAAGTCATTGGTGATGTTGACTGTTTTTTTCTCTATTGTCTCTCTGGCTGACTCGAGTTCCTTTCCAAACACGCAGGCTGCAGAGTGTCATGTGGGGCATTTTGGGGGCACTTAATATAATTAGTTATCGAGACATAATTAATTCAGCATTAACATTTTTGTGATTTAATGGGGGGTGGTGGGGGGGGGGGGGGGTGCGCGTACAAGCGTCTGCTGTGTGCAACCAACCCTTGTCTCCAGGACCGGCTCCCCCCCCCCGTATCATCAATGCCCTCAACTGCAGTCTGTGTTTTCAGATTCAGATTCAGATTACTTTATTGATCCCGAGGGAAACTCCTTTGTATCAACGGCACACAGTCTCGCAAAGCACACAAGGGTAAGGGTGTGAGGTAAAAGATTAGAAAGTGTACACAGCTGTAGGACGGTGTACAGTGTGCCTGTCTTTGTTGTGTTTAGTTCATGTGTTGTTTGGTGTTGTGTGTTCCAGAGGAGGAGCGCTATGCATTTGCTAACTGGATCAGCTCGGCTCTGGAGAAAGACCCTGACTGCAAGCATGTGCTGCCCATCAACCCCAGCACGGGCGCCCTCTTCACCGCTGTTGGCGATGGCATCGTGCTGTGGTGAGGCGCAGGCCTCCACCTCCTCCTGCTAAATCAGCTTCCTCTAACCCTTTACTTCCCCACCCCCTTCAGTCATCTCCTCTTCTTGTTCCTCTGTCTCTTTCCTCCTCCTTTGAGTCTCTAATCTGCACACTGGTCTATCCTCTCGAACCGGTCTCTCTTCTCACTGTTCACCCCTCTTTGACTTGAAGTCAATCTCACTTCTCTGATCTCTAGTCTCTTACTCCGCTCTCCCCCCCCCCCCCACCCCCGTTGTGTTTTCCTGCAGTAAAATGATCAACCTGTCCGTCCCAGACACTATAGACGAGAGAACCATCAACAAGAAAAAACTGACACCGTTCACAATCCAGGTGGGTTCAGCTCCACCACATCGGTTAGTTGGCCACCCGGGTCAGCCAGTGGATTAAGTAAGATACTGGTTCGGTGCACGCAAGCCGCAATGCTGTCATTCTTCTCTGCAGGAGAATCTGAACCTGGCTCTGAACTCTGCATCGGCCATTGGGTGTCATGTGGTGAACATTGGAGCGCTGGACCTGAAGGAAGGCAAACCTCACTTGGTTCTGGGTCTACTCTGGCAGATCATCAAGATAGGCCTGTTCGCCGACATAGAGCTCAGCAAGAACGAAGGTGGACACAGTTGAAGCATGTTCGCAGACATACAGACACGCTCGCTTACTCACTCGCTCATTCACTCTCATAAAAGAAGGTGTGACATAGTGTGTGTATGTGTGTGTGTAGCTCTAGCAGCGTTGCTGAGAGAGGGAGAGAGTCTGGCAGACCTGATGAAACTGTCTCCAGAAGAGCTGCTTCTGCGCTGGGCCAACTTCCACCTGCAGAACGCCGGCCTCAAACCCATCAACAACTTCAGCTCCGACATCAAGGTCTGCCTGTCTGTCTGCCTAGCTGGCTGCATGCCTGTCTGTCCCTCGTGTCTACGAGTCTGTGTGTCTGTCTCTGTATGTCTGTCTGCCTAGCTGGCTATATGTCTGTCTGTCTGTCTACTATGTCTGTGTTAATCTGTGTACTTGCTTGTCTCTGTCTGTCTGAATGTTAGTCAACCTGGCTGCCTGGCTGTCTGTGTGCCTGGGCTGTCAATCTGTGTCTGTCTCTGTCTAGCTGTCTGTTTGTTGACCGTTTTAATCCATAGCTCTATGTTTGTCTGTCTGTCTGTGTATGTTGTTGATGGTCTGTCTTCCATTTTTCTCTTTCTCTCTCCTTGTCTATCTTTTTCTCTGTTGCGCATAATCATGCTTCAGTTAGGAGACTTCTCAAACTCAATCAAGGTACCAGTTCACTCTGTCTAGGAGCTCTGTCTTCTGATTCCATGTATTCTTCTCCCTCGGTGTTCCAATTGTGAAAGTGTTTGTTTACCACTGTTTTGTCATGGCGTTATGTATGTATTGTTTGTATTAAATTACTAGATTGCTAATCCATCTTCCCTGAATAGATCAGTAGCTGTAATTAGACCATGAAGAGTAATATGTGTGTATGTGTTATTCAGGACTCCAGAGCCTACTTCCACCTGCTCAGCCAGATTGCTCCTGATGGAAGCAAGGAGGACAGAGAAGCCATCAGCATCAGCCTGGCAGGCCTCAGTGTGAGTACCTGACCTCACCGTCCCTTTAAGACCTGCCTCCTTCCCCTTTAAATGACATGGCCTCCTGAGGAGAATCCAGAGCTGGCTAGACTGAAGGGGGATGCCAGGCTGCTCAGCTGTCCATAAGACTGTGTCGGCCATCTAGCATCCGAAGTAGGAATTTGACCCAAACTGCATTGGCAGCTTGGCACTGATAGACCATGAGGCGTTTTAAGCCTCTCTAACAGATTCATGGCTTTTAAATGACCTTTTCCTAAATGACCTTGTCTTGAATTACCTTATTCTCCTCGTTAAAGTAATGGGATAATGGTGACAATGAAGCTTGTGACTTTGAGGCTAATGGGGCAGGTGACCGTGACGACAGAGAGGTGGATAATGGTAATGGCCATGAAAGTAACAAGTGTGTGTCTACAGGAAAAGGACGATCTGAAGAGAGCCGAGAGCATGCTGCAGCAGGCTGACAGGCTGGGCTGCCGCCAGTTTGTCACCCCTGCCGATGTCGTCAGCGGCAACCCTAAACTCAACTTGGCCTTTGTGGCCAACCTGTTTAACAAGCACCCCTCTCTCACCAAGCCCGAAAACCAGGATCTGGACTGGGGCCGGCTAGAGGGTGGGTACACACACACAATCACACGCTGCCTTTCCATATACAGTAATCTGTACACTCACTATACCACATTTACATTTAGTCATTTAGCAGACACTCTAGTACAGAGCGACTTGCAGCAAGTACAGGGACATTCCTGGCAAGTAGGGTAAAGTGCCTTGCTCAAGGACACAACATAATGTCTATATAGCCGGGGTTCCAACCAGGGAACTTCTGTTTACCAACCCCACACTCTACCTGACTGTGCCACATTACTCCCATACATACATCACATACATTATGGCTTTCTCTCTCTAATATGTACTCTCTCTTTACACACATACTTATTCAGCAAAATGAGGATCAGATACAAATAAGACTCTTCTTATTCAAGGTTAAATGCTTGGCTGAACACATTGTTCATGATTGTCAAACAAGAACAGTCACACACTATTTCCATTCAATGTTTACATTGTAAACACAACACACACTGACTATACACACTCTCATTACACACTCTCATTAGATTCATATCAGACAAAAACCGGATTGTGTATTTGACAACAATGAATCGCTCAAACCATTTTGTCAGAGTGGAAATACTTGGACCTCTGTTACCATGTAGACCTTAGTGAACAACTTGTCTGAAGGGGTTGACAGTGCAGGTAAAGCCTTGCTCTTTGCCTCCCCTCTCTGGAAACCTGTGGTACTACATTTCTACCCGCCTCATGTTTCTCACCAACCCTTAGGTGAGACGAGGGAGGAAAGAACTTTCCGGAACTGGATGAATTCTTTGGGAGTCAGCCCTCATGTCAACCACATCTATGGGTAACTTGTCATTCGTGACTTTGCTAGTTTAGCCTAACAATAACCCTGTCTTCTAGTACTCCAGCATGCACAACGCTAACATAATTACAGAAGTATTTTATTATATATTTACATACATTCTATACGGTAGTACATATGTATACTTTAAGCTGGATAAAAGTAAGTTGGTGTAGACCCTCATTTGTCTTGGAGTGTTTCTTTGTATAAAAGCTTTCAGAGTAGTTATCCGGACACTGTTTTTATGAATGTATATACAAAGGTGAAACTGTGTGTGTGTGTTCCAGAGATCTCCTGGATGCTCTAGTGATCCTGCAGCTCTACGAGAGAATCAAGGTTAATGTAGACTGGAACAACAAAGTGAACCGACCTCCCTATCCCAAGTTAGGTGCCAACATGAAGAAGGTACATGCATGTACTACACCGCAATGTTACAAACATATTTTTCTCACTGTGGGGTTTATTTAATCTTGCTAGTTCACTTAAAGAAAATTTGTAAAGAAATGCTCAAATTAGTCCAATTGTAATGACTGGAAATGATTTTGGGATCACAAGTCTGAGGCTGGGCATGAAAAGACTACATATGCTGATTCCTTGCATTGTGTGTGTTTGTGTTCAGCTGGAAAACTGTAACTATGCCGTTGAGCTTGGAAAGAAGGAGGCCAAGTTCTCACTGGTAGGCATCGGGGGGCAGGACTTGAACGAAGGGAACCCCACCCTCACCCTGGCACTGGTGTGGCAACTCATGAGGAGGTACGAGAGGGAGGGAAAGAGATAGACGCTGACCTGTACTCAGAATATCAGTCCTGACAAGCTTTGGATATTTGCCTAGAATATAACACCTGACGAACCACTCGCATATCTGCCAAATATTGGATTCGACTAATGGCTGAACCTATCCTTAGAATTTCAGACCTGACTAATCGCTGAACTATTTTCAGGTATACTCTTAATGTGCTAGAAGACCTTGGGCACGGAGAGGCAGCGGGAGATGAACTGATCATAAAATGGGTCAACAAGACGCTGAAAGAAGCCGAAAAGACTTCTAAGATCTCTAGCTTCAAGGTGAGTCACACACCATAGGTGGACAGGTTTGGTTAGGTGTGTGTGTGTGTGTGTGTGTGTGTGTGTGTGTGTGTGTGTGTGTGTGTGTGTGTGTGTGTGTGTGTGTGTGTGTGTGTGTGTGTGTGTGTGTGTGTGTGTGTGTGTGTGTGTGTGTGTGTGTGTGTGTGTGTGTGTGTGTGTGTGTGTGTGTGTGTGTGTGTGTGTGTGTGTGTGTGTGTGTGTGTGTGTGTGCGCGCACGCAAGTGTTTGTGTGTACACTTTGGAACCAAGGCTCTCTCCTTCCTAGTTCCTAAGAGTTCATATAGTCCAGAGTGGACTAACATAACCTGAAGACGATTAACTGTACTATGAGAAGATACAAAAACCCTGAGGGGTTTATTTATATTTAGTCATTAGCAGACGCTCTTACCCAGAGTGACTTACAGCAAGTACAGGGACATTCCCCCTGAGGCAAGTAGGGTGAAGTGCCTTGCCCATGGACACAACATCATGTAGGCATATCCGGGGTTTGAACTGGCAACCTTCTGATTACCAGCCTGACTCCCTAACCACTCAGCCACTTGACTCCCTTATAGGACAAAGAGATCAGCAGTAGTCTTCCTGTGCTGGACCTGATTGACTCCATTCAGCCACACAGTATTAACTATGACCTGGTGAAGAAAGGAAGTCTCTCTGATGACGATAAACTGGACAATGCTAAGTGAGTGTCTGCCAGGGGTTCTAATACTGTTTCTAACATTATTGCTTGCCCAACTCTTCAATCCTAAGTACATCATCTTTCTATAGTAAAATACTGAATCTGCCTCCCATAGGATCCTATTTACCTATTTCTAATTAACTCTAACTCCAATGCTCCATACTGTGTCTTTATAGAGTAGATGAGTTAGTAGTTAGTAGTTTAGCTATGCTAAACGAATGCTAACCGACCCAAAAACCAAGTTACTTAAATAAAAGTAGTTCAGGTTCCTTTATTCTGAAGTGGATCCTAAATCTGACTTCGGCCCTTCAGGTACGCGGTTTCCATGGCTAGGAAGATCGGGGCTCGTGTGTATGCACTACCGGAAGACCTGGTGGAGGTGAAACCAAAGATGGTGATGACGGTTTTCGCCTGCCTCATGGGCAGAGGCATGAAGAGGGCATAAACACACTGACACACACAAGTACACTTCACACACTCGCACACACACACACACATTCTTTTGAATACTGAATTGAATACTGTTCAACAGCCTTCCTTTCTGGATGTTGCATGACTGACTGGTAAAACCATTCCCCCAGCCAATCATGTTGCAGCGTACCCCAACCTGCGTGCTGCGGTCGCCAGTCAGTCACATGACCCAGAACAGCCTCAGTTAACTAATAACAGCTCAGTTCGCAAATAGCTATTCAGCATTTATGAATAATAATATATCTGCGAATGAACAAGGAGTGAAGCCTTCTTAATCAGGATTGGTCATCTTTGTGCTTTTGTTCACTGGTGATTAGATAACTGGTTTATGTTTCTATCCACCTCACTGGGATTAAGGTGGAGAGGGAGAATGGGCAGAGAAGGAGGGAGAGAGTGAGAGCAAGTGGGAGAGGTGAGGGAGAGAGAGCGCTGGGAAGAACGCTGAACTCAATATGATGTTGCCTTGCTGCAAATTCAACACAATAACCTCAATCCAGGTGACATCCCATCGTCTCAGTAGAAAATGGAAACAGTCTTCATCTCAATTTTTTTTCTCACTTTAAACGTGTCCCAAATGCTGTTGAATTTGGGGTTCAATTTATCCTGGATCCCCCAAACAAAGCGTGAAATGCAAAGATGTATTTTTGTTTATTCCTTTTATGCGAGTGTCCTTATAGTGGACAAGTGACACTGAATATTGTGTGAGAGGGTGTGATGAGGATACAGATCTGTTGGAACTGAGAGAGAAACTGGACCAGTCCACTCTCATGATGTCAGTGGCAAACTGCTTAAGAGAAATAAAACAGTGCCTAGTACTGAGTCACCTTGTTTGTGTTTGTGTCTGAATAACATGTGTGTGTGCATGCCTGTGGGGGGTACGGGTGTATGTCCCCTCAACAGTTTATCAAATGTAGCGTCCCAGCTCATGGATCAACACGGACACTTTGGTACGATTTCACGCACGCTGTCCACCCACACTCACACCACTTCACCAACACTGCCTGGCCACTTCAAACAAGCCCCCTGAATAACAATGAGCCCACTTGTACAAAGGATCGACTCACACGCACGCTCGCATCCAGATGGAGATGAGAAAGGCAGAGAGCTCTACAGACTGAGGGGAGAGATGTTGCCACACATGAACTGTGTGAGTGCGCGTGAGGGGGCGGGGGGGTGCATGTCATCACTTTTGCCTTTCATCTTTCTACCTTTATTCCTCTCAACAAGCGTTTTCCTACGGACATCCATTTGCCCTCGACAGATAGTCTGACGGGCAGGAAGACAGGAACGTGGACTCACAGGTAGACAAGACAGACAAACAGGCAGATAAACAGGGAGACAGACAAGAAGGTGGTGGACAGACCCGTGACAAACATCCAACAAGATCAGAAACTGCCAGCCAGCCAAGTTCTTCAACGGAAAGTCATCGTCAAGAAGGTTTGTGCCCAAAAATCTTTTGAGCTATACACACGCACACACATACACACCAATGTGCATGTTAACTTTCAGCAAAACGGGTACCGAGAGCTGGAAAGGGAAACGTTTCCTCTGTTTTCCATCTTCTCTCGCTCTCTCCTCTCCTTAGCAAACTAAATGTTGCCATGCCGACCATACAGGTAGTTGCTGCACTGGGTTGTCCTTGGTATCTTACTGACTTAGATGACACAATGTAACAGCACATACTGTCAGATGAAAAGGTTTTCTCTCAATTTATGGGTATGTGTGTTTTAACGTACGTGTGTGTGTATAAAGAATGACAGGACAAGCGTTGGGAGAAAGTACAGATTTGGCATCTCACAGATTATCTGTGAAAACTTGGATTGAGGAGGAGGGAGAGAGAGCAGACAGTATCTTAAGCCGGTAAGACATAAACACACGCAAATATGCTGGATGAATAACGATGAGTTTTTGTTGAACTGCTCGCAAGTAATCTATGTTTGTTTGTGGAAGTATAGAGGACAGTCGATGTGTGATGACACGTCCTCAGAATTGCAGAGGATGGCAACTATTGACCGCAGGGGTCTCAACTCCCAGAATTCATACCGGGGTCGAGGAGCCTTGTCCAGGTGAGGAAAATGAACGTCCTCTTCCCTCCTTCCACTGCCTTTCTCTGGCTTCATTCCTCATGTCTCCTCTCTTACTCTCTGTCTTCCTGTCTTCCCTTCTTAGCTCAATTAGTCAGCATCCCCTATTGATCAGTATGGTATTGACTCCTCTCCCCTGGTTGGTCAGTATGGTATTGACTCCTCTCCCCTGAATGGTCGGTATGATACTGACTCCTCTCTTCCCCAGATTGGTCAGTATGGTGGTGACTCTGAGAGAGTGGGCCCACAAGAGTCTCTTGGAAGAAGAGGAGCGTCCGGACTCCTTCCTGGAACGCTTCAGAGGGCCTGAGCTGCAGGCCCCGCCCAGTCGCATAAGCCACACCCACCCTGACCCTTCTGATGCTGACCACGCCAGGCCCACGTATGGCTACCTCACACACCTGGACACACATACCATATATGAGCACAAAACACACAACCATCAAGGGATCTATGCACAACATACAATATACTTATATCATGTTCTGGGTGAATACTCGACTCTGATTGGCTGCATGGATGTTCACCACAACACATGCACATAGATGCACTCTCATTGACATAGTATAGTATAGTTTATGAGTTATAATGTTGATGTTTAATGTTGATTCAGTGCGTCTGTGCGTGGGTATGTATGGGCGTAGTCGGAAGTCAGATGTCTTGGTCCTAGCTCCAGCTGATGACATTTATTACCACTGGCTGATCATCATAGCCACTGCAGTCCTCTACAACTGGTGCCTCCTGGTGGCACGGTACGGTATTGTAGCTTCCAGCCTCCACCCTGACAACCCAAAACACATCAGTGATGCAAGCAGTCACTGTTCCATTGTAAATATGTGTGTGTGTGCAGGGCCTGTTTTGATGAGTTGCAGACTAAAGGCATGGTGGTGTGGCTTGTTCTGGATTACCTGTGCGACAGCGTTTACATCCTGGACATGGTAGTCAGACTGAGAACAGGTAACACAGCACCTAACCCTAATCAAACCCTAATCCGACCCCGACCTCACCTGGTCCCATTCTATCAATACATGGACGTGCATCTCTCTCAGGCTACCTGGAACAGGGGCTGCTGGTGAAGGAAGTGACCAAGCTGAGAGACAGCTACCTGCGCACGCTCCAGTTCAAGCTGGACGTGGTGTCCATTTTCCCTACTGACCTCCTCTACCTCACCCTGGGCATCCACACTCCCCTGCTCCGCTTCAACCGCCTGCTCCGCTTCAACCGCATGTTCGAGTTCTTTGACCGGACCGAGACACGCACCAACTACCCCAATGCCTTCCGGATCTGCAACCTGGTTCTGTACATCTTAGTGATCATCCACTGGAATGCCTGCATCTACTACAGCTTCTCCAAGGCTCTGGGCCTGGGTTCTGACTCCTGGGTCTACCCAAACTCGTCCGAGCCAGGCTTTGGCACCTTGACTCGGGGGTACGTCTACTGCCTGTACTGGTCCACCCTCACCCTGACCACCATTGGAGAGACCCCTCCCCCTGTCAGAGATGAGGAGTTCCTATTTGTAGTTTTCGACTTCCTGGTCGGGGTTTTGATCTTTGCCTCCATCGTGGGGAACGTGGGCGCCATGATCTCCAACATGAACGCCACACGCACCGAGTTTCAGAGTCGCATGGATGCCATCAAGCACTATATGCAGTTTCGCCATGTCAGCAAGGACCTGGAGGCTCGAGTCATTCGCTGGTTCGACTATCTTTGGACCAATCAGAAGGCTGTGGATGAACAAGAAGTTCTGAAAAGCCTCCCTAATAAGCTGAAAGCAGAGATAGCCATAAATGTCCATCTAGAGACACTGAAAAAGGTATGTAATACAAACCCATACATACACATGCAATCGTCTTTGTTTTTGGTGCATAATTTTCACATCTACTGCATATTTTGTGCTTGTAAATTGCTGTCTCTCTTTAAATTTTGTTGTGTATCCCACCCCTCCTCATCCCTCCCTGAATCTGCCCTACCCCCTGCCC
Source organism: Neosalanx taihuensis (assembly GCA_030340665.1). Classification (NCBI taxonomy): domain Eukaryota; kingdom Metazoa; phylum Chordata; class Actinopteri; order Osmeriformes; family Salangidae; genus Neosalanx; species Neosalanx taihuensis. The sequence goes on from CM059302.1 coordinate 5,805,199, forward strand.
CTACCCCCTGCCCCCACCCCCTGCACCCCTCCCTTCCAGGTCCGTATCTTCCAGGACTGCGAGGCAGGGCTGCTGGTAGAGCTGGTGCTAAAACTGCGACCCCAGGTGTTCAGTCCAGGCGACTACATCTGCCGCAAGGGCGACATCGGCAAGGAGATGTACATTATCAAAGACGGACGCTTGGCGGTGGTCGGTGAGGACGGCGCCACTCAGCTGGCCGTGCTGACGGCGGGCAGCTGCTTCGGCGAGATCAGCATCCTCAACATCCGCGGCAGCAAGATGGGCAACAGACGCACGGCCAACATCCGCAGTCTGGGATACTCGGACCTCTTCTGCCTGTCCAAGCGTGACCTGATGGAAGCGCTCATTGAGTTCCCCCACGCTCGGCTGCAACTGGAGCAGAGAGGGCGGGACATCCTGCAGAAGGAGGGGCTTCTGGATGAAGGGGGCGTGTCTGGCCTGGGGGCGGAGGAGCTGGAGCAGAAGGTGGAGCGGCTGGAGGCGTGTCTGGACCGCCTGCAGACCTGCCTGGCCCGCCTGCAGAGTGAGTACGCGGCAACGCAGCTCAGACTTAAACGTCGAATCACAGGGCTGGAACGCAGCCTCAATATGGCAGCTACCGGAAGCGGTTTCCTGTCTGATGTGGATGGAAGCGAGAGCGTCTGGGGAGACGGAGTCCGCAGTGAGATCAACATCCAGCTCTGAGAAGCTGTTGCCATGTAGTGGGAGTCACATGGCTCTGCGGTTAAGGTGTTGGGCTATTGATCGGAAAGTTGTGAATTTGATTCCCGGCTGTGGCTACATGATGTTGTGTCCTTGGGCAAGGCACTTCATCCTACTTGCCTCAGGGGGTAATGTTCCTGTACTTGCTGTCGCTCTGGATAAGAGCGTCTACTAAATGTAAATGTACTTTCTTGTCTTAGTTCTTAGTTATGTACTATATTATGCTATTAATAATTAATTATCACTACTATATATTGTTGTCCATGTCAACATTGATAATGAAATTAGGGGATCTCTTCTTTATCTGTTTAGATATTTTTTGGCCTAGAAGGGCTTACTTTTAAAAACACCGTAGGTTAAAAAATAACTGGGCACAAAAAGACTAAAAGTTTAGTCATGTATTTTAATGTTTACTAGTATTGGCAGAGGTGTTATGCCAGTTTAAGTGAAAAACATTTGTTCATCTAATAATCATGTAACATATCATAAAAGGTAATAAAGTTGAAATAGTCTTCCATTAGTGTTCTTGTCTTTGTTGCTTAGTTTCTGTTGCAACATCACACACTAGCTCCAAGTTGGTGTCCTGTTTACCAGATCACCATGTTGCTCCTCAATGATGCTTCCAACCTTACCTGCAAATATACTGGCTTGGATCTCAGTCCTGACTCAACAGTTACAAACTTCCTAAATATAATTTTTCTCAGTTAAACTGGCAGATTTAACCGCTACCACTGATGTTATTTTATTGTGACTGATCAAATCTATAACCAAGGACGTGATGGTTTTAATGTCTGTATTAGTTATCTCTATCTGAACACAAATGTGAATCTGAATCAACTGTCATGTCCGGGCAACTAGTGTTCAAGTCAGCATACTGGGGCAAAGCTCCTTTGTTCCCATGGAAACGACAGACTTAGGGTCAAAGTCCAGAATGACCAGGACTTTCAGTAAAGCTGTGGTGGCGTGTTAAAGTGTGTCTGGTAACAAGAGACGACCTCACAAGGTAAACCCAATGTATCTGAGTGTTTGTAACTGTGTGTGACAGAGTTTTGTTAATGGATAAACTGCTAGGCATGTTCAAATATTAGAACGGTTCTATATCTGCAAATTCTGCACTGTACTTAATCTTGTACTTGTACCGAAACCATGTCTTTTTTCACCGTGTCACAGATGCTAAAGCTGGGCTGTTTGCTTGTGGCCTGTGTGATTTACCAGTCATCATGGTGCTCTAGCGAGGCCCAGGTTGGTTGTGCTGTCAGTAAGGGTAACTCTGCCATTAACCCTGCCAGGCTGGTTTTCACAAGTCTTAGTCTTCCATGTGTGTGTGGGTCATGACTCTTGCCCTCTCTTCCTCCTCTCCACGTAACAGAGTTCCTACATCTCTCCTCCTATCCCAGAGAGAGCACATTTTGCTGAGTCGTTTGACTCTGGTCCTCTCGACAGGTACGTCTCGTTAGCATTTATAACCAATTAATTTTGCATGGAGAGTACAATAACACTTTACATGAAGGTCACCTAAACCACTGAACAGCAAACAGACCATTAGAAACAACATTGTATGTGTTTGGGAGCTACTTTGCAATATAAACAGTGTGAAGCAATATATGCTTTTACGTATAAGAAGGCACAGTCTGGGGCAGGGCTTGGAGTTAGTGGAGGAGGTGGAGGGGATCCTGAACTGCTCCTCCCAAGGTTTCTTCAGTTTTTCTCTACACAGCAGTCCTTGTCTAAGAACAATGCTATAACAGACTAGGGATTTCTATGTGGTTACATGATAGATAATGTAAAGTGTTGCTGAAACTACTAGTATATCTATACAGTATTATTATTTATTTGGCATTCTTAGCAGTAAACCATATTAGGGAAATGTATATAGCCTGTGGGGCCTGTGCAGTGTGTTTTGGGCAGTGGTAAGGGGCAGGTGCCCAGACGACCAAGGCCACGCACACAGTCTTTAGCGCAAGCTGGAGGAGGTGTGTGCGGAGAAAGAAGTCTGGGCATCTCTGCTCAGACTGCTGCCCCTGTGACCCGGCCCTGGAAAAGCGGAAGAAAATGGATGAATTGGATATCTACCCTGTGTAATCTGCTGTGTGTGTATTTGTGTTTAGGAGGTGGGTTCGTTCCCAGGCTGTCAGAGAGGAGGATACCGTTTCTCTCTTGTATGATGGTAAGTAAGCAGGAAATGGTAAGTGTTCCAATGGGTATAGGTCAGGGTTCAAGAATCATAGTGTAGTGGAAAGTTACATACATTTAAAAATAGAGCGGGCAGGAGAGTTTAACAATCTGCATTCTATACAAAATCAGTGTAGACAAATTACAACTCTTTCATTTGGAAGATGATGCTCCCGTTTTCTTTGTCATTGTTTTGTTTTTGTTTACAGTTGTGTGATATCTAAGCTATTTGATTAAATACTGTTTCATTGGCTCATCAGGAGAGTGGGCAATAGAGGAGCGAGAGGCAGAAATGCACCCTGGGAACAAAGCTCTGGTGATGAAGTCATCTGGGAGACACCATGCTATTGCTGCCTACCTCCACACACCCTTCCACTTCAGAAACTCACCGCTCTGCCTGCAGTATGTCTCCCCCTCTGGTTTACGCACACACACAGATGCACAGACACACACACAGACGCACGCAGATTAAACATGTCCACATGTTGTGTGTGTGCAGGTATGAGGTGATGTTTATGGAAGGGGTAGAGTGTAGTGGAGCGTACATCAAGCTGCTGTCTCTCTCTGATCAACTCAGACTGGTGAGTTCATCCCCAATCTGGTCCTCTGTGGAATAAACTATCAATCATCCATCACTCAGTGTTATGATCTGTCACAAACCGACCTTCAATCTAACAATACACTATGGCTTAATCTCAATTCAAGAATCAACAGGAAACAGTAAACCGTGTGCATTACTGATTAAGAAGTTCCAATCTAATCGGATCCAGCCCACTGTGGTTACTTCTCAGAGTCACCGTGTTGACGTGTCCGTGTGTTTGTGCGTATCCGTTACAGAGCCAGTTCAGTGATGTCACTCCCTACTCTGTCATGTTTGGACCTGATATGTGTGGCGGCAACCACAAAATGCACCTCATTGTCACGGTAACAGACCCTCGCACGGGCCAACGACAGCAGAGACACGCCCCTCAGCCCGATGGCGACCTGAAGAGCTACTTCACGGATCGCAAACCCCACCTCTATACTCTCCGTTAGTTACATTTATATTTACTCATTTAGCAAACACTCTTATCCAGAGCGACTTACAGCAAGTACAATGGCAAGTAGGGTGAAGTGCCTTGCCCAAAGACAACGTTTTGTTCACACAGCCGGGGTTCGAACCAGAAACCTTTTGATTACTAACTCGACACCTTAACACAGCCATTCTCAACCTTGGGGTCGCGAGATGATTTCTGGTGGTCGCCAAATAATTTAGGAAAAATATGACTTTTTAATGTATCTGATATTTAAAAAAAAATTCATGTAGCGTCCGACCAGACGTTAGAAGGACGGCGAGCGGTTGTATTACTCAAAACCAGTTACTGTCGGCCGTAACTACACCAAAACATAAAAAAAACGAACCTGTCCACTAGTCTCATGTGGTCTGAAATCTGAAACAAGCATGTCTGACCTCATTCTCTCCCACCGCCCCACCTCTTGCCCCCTTGACCCAATCCCCTCCCCTCTTTTCCAAACTATTTCTCCTTCTATTACTCCATTCCTTCTCCATGTCCTCAATTCCTCACTCACCTCTGGCACTTTTCCCTCAGCATACAAACAGGCTATAGTCAAACCCCTACTGAAAAAACCCTCACTTAACCCTGCTGTCCTCCAGAACTACAAACCAGTCTTACCGCTACCCTTCTTCTCTAAAACAATTGAGCGTGCTGTAGCTAACCAACTGTCAAGCTTTCTTTCCCAGAACAACCTTCTGGACCCTAACCAGTCGGGCTTCAAGACCGGCCACTCCACTGAGACTGCCCTCCTGTCGGTTACCACGGCCCTCCAGTCTGCCAGAGCAGCCTCAAGGTCTTCTGTTGTCATTCTGCTAGACCTCTCCGCAGCATTTGACACAGTCAACCACCAGATCCTGCTCGCCACACTCGAAGAGATGGGCATCACTGGCACTGCGCTTAAATGGATCTCATCCTACCTGACAGGAAGATCCTATCAAGTTTCCTGGGGAGGGAAAACATCTGGTACCCGCCTGCTCTCCACCGGGGTCCCACAGGGTTCCGTCCTTGGTCCGCTCTTATTCTCCCTATACATCACCTCACTCGGGCCAATCATCGTCTCCCATGGCTTCTCCTATCACTGCTACGCTGACGACATGCAGCTATATCTATCCTTTCCCCCAACTGGTCAAGGGATATCGACCAGAATCGAGGCCTGCCTCTCTGACATCTCAGCCTGGATGACCAGACATCACCTCCAGCTGAACCTCACCAAAACAGAACTCCTCGTCATCCCTGCCAAACCCTCAATCACCCACGATCTCTCCATCACTATGGGATCTGCAACAGTGACCCCTTCATCCTCTGCTAGGAACCTGGGGGTCACCTTGGACGACGAGCTCTCCCTCACAGCTCACATTGCCGCAGTCTCTCGGTCATATAGATTCACCCTCTACAACATCAGGAAAATCAGAAAATACCTCTCTCAACATTCCACCCAACTGCTAGCCCAAGCCTCCTTGTCCTCACAAAGCTGGATTACTGCAACTTGCTACTAGCCGGCCTTCCTGCAAATGCAATCCGTCCCCTCCAGAGGATACAGAATGCAGCCGCTCGTCTGGTTTTCAACCTACCCAGACGCTGTCATGTCACCCCACTCCTCATCGCCCTCCACTGGCTTCCCGTCATGGCCCGCATCAGATTCAAGACCCTGGTGCTGACCTTCCGGGCTGTAAACGGGACTGCCCCGACCTATATCAACTCTCTCCTCCAGCCCTACACCCCCACCCGTCACCTACGGTCATCTGCTGACAACCGTCTAGTGGTACCCCCCCTCAAGAGCGCCCGAGCACAACACAAACTCTTCCACTGCCTGGCTCCCCAATGGTGGAATCAACTCCCCACCTCCATCAGAAGCACAGACTGCCTTCTCACCTTCAAAATAAGGCTAAAAACTTACCTATTTAGAGAACTTAATGGCACTTAGGAATAGTATGGCACTTCACATAATCTAATGTGCTTTCCCCATATGGTGACTTGCCAGTGTGTTTGTTGTATCTCTTGCTTTATGTTCACAATCGTTGTGTTATGCATTTATAGTTCTTCCCTTGGCACTTATTGGTTCTCATGATGTATGGTTCGGGGTCTATCACGTTGCTATGCTCAATGACTGATGCTCTTTGTAAAAGCTCTCTCTTGTAAGTCGCTTTGGATAAAAGCGTCTGCTAAATGAATAAATGTAAATGTAATGTGACTTAGGTACATTTGGAAAGATATTCACAGATTCGGACTTCCGCGATCAATAAGTAAGAGACGAAATGTTGTTCAAACACAAATGATGCCTCTTTCACATCCTAATAGCATATGGGGCTACAAGAACCAGTTTTGTAACAGAACAAGCAATCTTCCGCACTGGATGCATTATTTTGATCTTACGAGCAGCCAGCGTCCACTACTTAACATGCACTGCTGTCCGCGTCTGCAAAGTTCACTTCCAAGAGTGACGCGGCAAACAAAAGTCAATAACTCCACTGTTATAGTGTATGTAGACTCCAAAATCATTCCACACATCAACAGTCTCCTCTTGGTTGAATTACAACAGCTGTTTTGGAAAAAGTTCATTTTTAATTATATTGGGGAATTGTTATAGCGATGCTGTTTTACAGAACAGAATAGAAATTCATGAAAATTATGCCAAACCTGTTTTCTCCAAAACAGCTGTTTGCCGGGTCACTCTTGGAAGTGAACTTTGCAGACGCGGACAGCAGTGCATGTTAAGTTGGGGGTCGCGACTCAAAAAGTTTTGAGAATGCGCTACATTTCATGCTTCATTTAGCAGACACTTTTATTCAAAGCGGCTTACAATTTACAGGGACAATCCCCCTGAAACAAGTAGGGTGAAGTGCCTTGCCCAAGGACACAACATCGCATAGCTACCGCCGGGGTTCAATCTCACAACCTTCCAATCACAAGGCCAACGCTTTAACCTGTTGAGCCCTCTGACTCCCAGGATGACTCCATGTTCGTGTATAGATTTACCTCTCTATACTCTGGTCTATATGGCTTCAATCTACATTACTCTGTGTTTGTCTGCTGCTGTTGATACTTCTTTGCCAAATATGAGTCTGTTTTCTGTTCCTTTCTGTCTCTACCTTTTCACCAGTTTGTGTGTGTGCATGTGTGTGTGTCTAGGTCTCTTTCCAGATGGCAAATATGAGATTCTCATCGACCTGTCACTTATCAGTGAAGGCATCCTTCAAACAAACATGGACCACCGCTCAGAATTTCCTCAAAGCCAATCGATACCCAACATGAAACCACCCAGCCACTATGAGGGGCTTGTCCTTGGTTCTGTGGAGGCGCTAGGTCTGGAGCTATGGTCCCTGAGAGGGGAAGTGATGTTTGACAACATCCTGTTGTGCAACGATTTGGAGTTGGCTCACCAATGGATTCAGGACACTTGGGAAAAAAGATATAAAGTCAGTAATTTCACTCTTTTTCGTTTAGTTTTTTAGTGCTTGTCTATTCTGTCTGCTTATTTTCCTTCCATTTCCCTCACCAGCTCCTTCTTTCTTCCCTTTTCCTCCCTCTCTCTGTGCCTCGGATTGGGGATGTGAGAAAATATGTGCTGGACACATCTAACAACATTGTTGTGGTTCAATGTACAACGAGTTTGTTGTGTGTTCCCTTTCAGCCTAGACTCCTGGAGCGCCTCCTGTTGGCCACGGCCATGCGGCCATGGCTCTGGGGCGTTTACGTGTTCACCGTCGGCCTTCCTGCCGTCCTCTTCATCAGCTTCATGTGGCCCGACAAGGTGGGACTTTTGACACCCCCCCCACACACACACACACAGTACCATGATACACCCACCCTCCCGACTTGCCTCTCGAACTGTGTGGATCAGAAGTCCTCACAAGGATGGTAAACTAAGAAAAAAAGTGTTAGGGATTTTGATGAAACTATTTTGAATTGAATTTTCAGTTCTCACTAGGTTAGTAAAATAAACTTGCATATGTGTTTTTGTGTACGCTGGGCAGAGATTTGGACCCCCTGACCAGGATTACTATTACAAGAAGTCAGATGAGCTGCAACCAGATGATCCCCAAGATTCGGAACTACCCAGAAGTCCTCAGGAATATGGTGAGATCACCATGATCCCATGACAACACAAACACATGCCACAATCCCATGACAAAACAACAAGCCACAAGTACATTATGTTTGTTGTACATAAAGTGTGTATGTGTGTGTAGGGTCAGTAAGAGGAGCAGTAACCAGAAAGAGAGATGCTCAAAGGGCTCAGAAAAAATCAGACCTGGAGCTAAAAGTGAGTAGGCTACTTTTAACCAGTATACAGACAATATTGCAGTCTTGTCAGTGATTTGTTTGTGTATGTTTGTGTGTGTACACTGTTATAGGCTCGGTGAAAAGACCATCTTCAAGTTATTTAAACTGTACTGTTATTTGAAAGCTGTAATGAAGTATATGTGTGTATATATACAGTATATACTGTATTTGTAAAGAGATGAGTCAAATAATTTTTGTATTATTATAATAAAATCCTTGAGACATCATGAAAACTAATGACAAAAAATGTCAACGAATGATTTTGATAAGGAATGCTTTATTATTGGTTGTCTTAGTTTACAGTTAGAAACTTATGGTTTAACTGGGTATGAAGTGTGTCAACATACATTTCGATGTTCTTTGCATTTTCGTTGGTATTATTAAATTGAGTTTGACAAGAATGGCACCATTTTTTCTGACATTGTACAGTCTAACAATCTATGTAAAATAACTTCCCATTCGGAGTATCCAATGAGAGAATGCATACTGTCTTTTAAGCATAACGATCTGAATAGCTGACTAAATAACATGACACTCTCAGCACGCTATAATGATCTACACTGATCACGGAACTGTGTTGGACTCAAAGCCGGCTGGGCGTATCTTCATGACGACAGACTTCAGGGAGTACCACCAGCCATGCCAGGTGTACCACACCACACCGTCGTCCGTTGTTGCACTGTAGGCCCCTCGGTGGTACACGCCATTCAGATTAGCAGAGTGACATCTAGTGGATAGGAGACAAAACCATCTAAATCAGAACCGGCTGAAAACCACACACCCTTTACAAAGCAACACGCTATGGTGTAGGTCAAAAGGGTCTCTTACTAGTTATTCTCTTACTATAGTTATGTTCCCCCCATCTGTACAGCTAGTGCCCACTTTTTACTTTGATGTCATTTGTATCTAATTTGTATTTTACATTATATTTTTTAATTCTGTTTTAATAACAATAATAATGCTTCATTTTTTTTACCCTTATTATTATGTTACATATATGTTCTATGTAAATTCTGTGTTTGTTTATCCTGAGTAGCGAAAAAAACAGATTCAGATTCTGAAATCTGCAAACACGTGACCAGTTTGAACTCAACCGTACGATTTGGCAGTTGTAGTAGTAAATAGTCAAATGAGTAGTCTAGTGGAGAAGAGTTCAGTTCTAACCTGTTAAACCACCAGCCAGATTTGTCTTCTTGCGCGCAGTTACCGTTGTAGCGGTCGTTGTCCCTGTCGTAGGTGCTGAAGTTCATGCCCTGGTGGCTTGCCCACCACTGCACCTCCGGGTGGTAGCTTCCAGACAGGGAGTCTCCTGCAGTCCCAGAATATGCTCCGAACTGCAGCTGATAGAGATTCTACGGATAAACAGCATACATTTGTTGGCAACAACATATAATGTCGGCTATCTGTCAATATTGGCTACTTCTACCTGGTATTATATAGCCTACGTACAGTAGAGGTGGACAAATTCTAGGCAGTCACACTTTATTTTATCCAACAGACGCTCGACAGGTCAGCTATCCTTAAACAACCAACTTTATTTGTCTATTTGCTGATTTACTGAAAAGGGATAGGGTTAGGGAATTGTTGATCTTTGCTTTACTGATCGTACGCAACAATACAACAGTGTTTAGGGAACATCAGTCCAGACAAGTTCTTCATGGGTTTCTGCAGCTGTGACCAATAAGGTCACACGTTCCGTATTGTAAAGAGTACAGATATTAACAACCTCTTCATCAGCTACTTTGACGCTGCTGTATTCCGCAAAGCGCCACGTTCTCCCAAAGTCCTCCATGTTGATCCTCAGACTGTATTCACCTGGGGGGAAACGTGGAGGCGAAATCACTAGCATCACTCTCTCATCCTCAGCTCCACACATCATTCTGTCTAAAGAAAGGGTTCCACATTTTGTCAAACTATGCATGAGCTGTACCTTTTCCTATACACTTTTTACCTTGTGATGTCAAATAGTGCAGATTATCGTTCCCCAGCCAAAATTCTCCCTTGCCCGACTCCATGTCCCCAAACCCCTGCTTATAGTCAGACCAAGGCCTGTGAAGTAGCCAGAGATTAGATTAGATAAACCTTTATTTGCCCTCCAGGGGTGGAAATTGCATTTCACAACAGCAGCAGGGTAAAGTACAGCACACAGAGTTGCAGGGTAATATAACAATAATATTAATAGTGGGGCACGATAAAGTCCAGTATAAAAAAAGTAAGTTAAGTAGACTTATAGACAGTTATTGCACTTGAGGAGAATTGCAGGGTATTGCACGTAATGTACTTATGAACACAAGACCACCACGGGGAATATTGCGCGTTGTGCGTAAGAGCAACAAGACCACCATGGGGGAATATTGAACAACGGGGACACTTGAAAATATTGTACTTAATACAGAATATTGAATTTAACACTTGAGTATTGCACGTAAGTGAAGTAATAAAAGTAATACTGCATGGTGGTGAGGTAGTGATTATAATAGTTATAATAATAATAATAATTCTAATGTGAGGTATGTGTAAGGGAGGTTTTGAAATGAGGTGAGGCGTGTGAGAGACATAATGGGGTATATATTAGGCATGTATATTAAGTATATAGTACATTGGTATGGATAACTGGTAAGGGTCAGGATGAGCTACTATGTGTGGCAGGGAGTGTTTTACCTGTTGAAAGACTGACTCCCATCAGCACGGCGCTGTATGACAGTCCATCCTCCCCCCTCTGTCATGTCACAGAACACTCTCACCTGGGAGGGGCTTCCCATTGGCTGGATCATGTACATTCCATTCTCCTTGGACGCATTGTTGTAGATGTGGGCACAGTCTGGAAAGAACAAAAACATAAGAAGTATGGTTAATATCTAGCTTTTTGGAAACTGTAAAGTCCAAATAAGGTTAATATCCAGTTGTCCTGAGAGAAGTTCCAAACCAGATCTATGGTGGCCTTGTGTGGTGACGTTTACAGGAAGCTTATGTTGGCAGGTGATGATTCTACTGGGTGTATGTGAGGGCTCTGAGGGGGCTGACCTCTGTAGAGGTGCCCTGACAGCAGGTGCAGCTGGCCCAGGTCCTCAGGCTCGGCGTGGTTCTGCGTCTGGAGTTTCTGGAGGAGCTGCTGTTGTTGCAGGACCCGGGCCTCCAGCGTCCGCAGCTGCAGCCTCAGGTGAGCTGTCTCCTGCTCACACTCAGCTGAGACCTGAACACACATAGCTGTGTATAGATCCCCAGGTCCATGCCTTGACTTACACGTCCATACACAGACTTACACATCCATACATAGACTTAGACATTGATGCCTTGACTTACGCATCCATACATAGAATTACACATCCATACATAGACATACATATCCTCACATAGACACACACATCCATACATTGACCCACACATCCATACGTAAATGTACACATCCATACATAAACACACACACATATCCATGCAGACACACACATCCATGTGAATGTGACTTACACATTCACATATAGACACAGATATGCATATCTGATAGACTCACATCCATGCAGACGTATCCACAGTACGTTCACACAACTGTAGGGATGACAGCCACGAGGACTGATGTCACTGTGCAGATGATGCTGTTGAATACTTACACACAAATAGCAACCTTGAATGACTAATACCCAGATAAGAAGCAGCTTCAAGGTTTCCATCTTGTTTGGTCTGACCTGGTCCAGACAGAAAAGCAGATCGAAATGTGGTTACGCCAAGACAGCCGGCCAGAACCGACCAGAATCCGAGCACAGAAAAAACAGAACCAGCTGGACTGTTCTAGGCGAGAACTTTGAGCATATTTTCAAAAACCGTCTCATCCTGCAAGCCTACTGTGGAATGTGGGCAGGACTCTGAGGAAACTGAGGGTGTGAACTACAATCTCGAGGGCTGAGTTACGAAGGTGTTTGTTGGGTAGATATTCGCTAAACATCTTAAACCAATCACTGTGCAATACTTGAAGCTGAAGCCCTCTGCCCGTCCTACTGTTCAGAGAACAAAACAGTCATGTTACGTAACTGTTTCCAGGGTATTGAATATGGCACACACACAGATCTACACATGAACACTAGCAAGCGGGAAGTGGGGGGCAAAAAGAATGCCTGATTTGCTACAGATATTAGTATGTCATGGACAAAACATGTGTGGTGCATCTTCTGAAGGCGACATCCTACAGCTGAACTAGGACTGATGTGAGTTGTGAGATGTGATCTGATGAAACCAACCCTATTTTTAAATAAGGATCTGAGCACTGTCATTAGAGAGTTTTCTATTGACTGAGGCCTGTAACATCCTGGTGATTCTGCTATATAACTGCTCTCCCATTTCATGGCCCCAAATACCCCAAACCCCCAACACACACACACACACAAATACACATCTGTGCTGCTACTACAGAGAGTGGCTCAGATTATTTTCAGAATCAGAAATACTTTATTGATCCCAAGGGGAAAATCTTTAGTTACAGTAGTTCAGAATACCATCAAAGCACACAGGAATAAAAGTACTAAAATACACAGATCAGGAAATAAATTGTAAGAAATTAAGTATACTGTGGTATACGAATCAAATATACACAAATATACTGTACATCAAGTGGGTTTTTATAAGTGTAGAATATACACAGTTATGTTAGTATTGCATAGGTGTAATGATCAATGTCCAGTTTGCCAATATAGATAAAGCCCTGTATTTAATTTAATTTAAAAAAAATTTTTGATTGCTTAAACACAACAAAAAAACTGCAAAAACACTAAAATTAAAAGTAGTACACTATTAGCAAAACCTTACACCCAAGAAGCAAAACATCAGCCCATATTTGCACAACTATAAGCACTTTGTCAACTTCACACTTGTTGCAAAACTCTACACACAGTGATTTGCAAAACACTACACACACACTTAACATACATACACACAATAATCTATCATTAAGTTACTGCAATACCAAAGCACTGACTGTCAAATTACCACACCGGCCAACCAATTGGTTCAACACAGTCATCAGGTGTGCAAACACTTGTTTGCTTAATTGTAGACACACCAATCAGGTGTATAAACACCATAAAAAGCAGCAGGTGAGTTCATCGGTCTTCAAGCACAATGGAAAGAGTCAGAGAAAGAGTAAAATGAGGAGGAGAACAAGGAGGACGAGAACGAGGAGAAAGATGAGGAAAACAAGGAGGACGAGGAGGAATCAACAGAGGAAGAGATGGAGGCCGTGCTGGAAGTAGAGGTAGAGGAAGACAAGAAGGTGCTCAAAGAGGACCGAATCTGACAAGTGAGATTCCTGACCACATTGTCAACCAGGGCGTCGGATGGCTCAATGGGTTAAGGCGTTGGCCTCATGATCATAAGGTTGTGAGCTCAATCCCTGGCTGTGGCTATATGATATTGTGTCCTTGGGCCCTACTTGCCTCAGGGAAAATGTCCCTGTACTTACTGTAAGTTGCTTTGGATAGAAGTGTCTGCAAAAAAAAAAAAAAAAAAACATGTTCAAATGAAGTACATTTATCAAGTGCCTTTCGAGGGCAATTCTGAAAGGGTAAAGCTACTGTGGCATTATTATGCAGAGGTATGTATTGACTTTAGCAGTGTGATCTTGCAATATTCAGATTCAGAATACTTTATTTATCCAGAGGGAAACTCCTTCGTATCAACGGCATGTGTATACTAGATCTACACTGAACAATTTTGCCTGCCACTGTTTTTCAGGGGTTTTTACAAATGGATAGAGAGGAGATCGAGCATGAGTTCATTTACGTAGATGAGGCGTAAAATTACGTTTTTTTACAGTATTATGACTCTCCATGTCAACATTTTGGGCATGTAACTTGTGCAAACAAAATATAGTAATGGGAAGTAATGTTTGTTTCATATGGTAACAAAGTGTGGTTTTTCGAAAGAAGTGTATAGTTTTTACATGAGTGTTTAGTTTTGCAAAGGATCTGTAGTGTTTTGCTAGTTGTGGGTGTGGTTCTGCTAATTGTGTGTAGTGTTTTGACAACACGGGCCCTGTTTTGAAAATCGTGCTTAAGCAATAAAAAAAACTGTAGTGTACAATTTAATGTTTTTCCACAAAATCCCCATAAAACCAACATAAACAAATGTTGTTTCATCAAAATTTAATAACAAGCATAATTTCCACATATATGTGTGAAGTCCCAGGTATTACAGTTTTTTTTGCACGATTTTCAAAACAGGGCCCGGAAAGTTCAGGAGCACACAAGACGTGCTTTTGCCTCTACCGACCTCTACCAGTCTACAACAAACCCTCACAGATTTTTAACTCCACTGAACTCTAATCTTTTTCTGTTCTTGCAGAAGAGAGAAAAACGGCTCCTGAAAGCACAAAATGAAACAATTGACAGAGACAACAAACAAAAGGAAAAAGAAAGAAACTAGGTAATGCTGAATGACTACATGCACTATAGGTATGGACAGAGCTCGTCAGCTATCTTATAGGAAACACTGAATGAACTTTATATGTTTCAGATGTCTTGCTTCTTATTTGGGCGCCAAGTAGCCCATTTGATGAGCACCGAGCGTGCCAAGTTGCACAAGCAACAGCGGGCCCTACAGATATCTCATCATCAATTTTTCACACACACACACACATACACACATTTATTTACATGTTTGAAAATAAAAAAAATATGAATGATTGACTGCTTGGGGTTTGACTCAGGAACAAGTGGCGGAATACCGACTGGCACTTGATTCATGGTGTCAGGACTTGGACAAGGTAAGATCTGTCTCCATATGTAATATCAGACAGACTTTCTGGAAAAACTTTCCTGCTCTGGCAGAGTCCTGCATGTTGTTTTCTACTCTATGTTATTACAAAAAGGGTTTGATGTCTGTTTCTGTTTTATTTGTAGAGATGGATGGACATCGAACGCTTGAAGGTTCAATTGAAGAGTTTCACACCATTATACAGGTATAGTAGAATGCGTTCTTTCATTGCTTTTCTTTCCCATTGATATTATGATGACAACGTTGGCACTCTCATCCTTGACCTTGTGTGTGTTCAGGAGCTGAGGACCAAAAACCAAGACCTGGAGGTCCAGCTGGAGAAGGCAATGATGTAAGTATGCACAACACCACATCTGACTCACATCACCTGCCCACTTTCCTACTACATCTCCATGCCTCTGCTAAATGAATGTAAATCTGATGGACAGGTTTGGTGGACCCCATGTTGACCAGCCCATCTCCAGGGACTAACTTAGATGTTCCTGTGACTACAGTTGCACATATTATTCAGAAACGTAAGATCCATGGGACTGTAGCCAACCTCCCTTGATGTGGCCACAGGAGGAAAATGGATGACAAATCAAAGAGACGGATAATCTGAATGGTAACAAAAGAGCTCAGGAAGACTTCTAAGTTGATTGATTGATTGATTGATGATTGAAACCTTTATTGTCCCCTCTGGGGAAAATTAGTTTTCAAAACAGCTCATGCTTGTAAGAAAAAGAAAAAGAGGAGTACAAACAGAAAAACAGAGTTAATACATCAATATAAACACCCTGCTGGTCTCAATAAATAAGTCCCTAAAGTCCACTAAAAATAATCCACTAAAAGTAAACACAAGAAAGACATCCAAGGTAAAGACATCCAAGGTGATTTTCATGCTCAAGGAACATGTCAGATCGCACCATCCGTCGTTGTTTGAGCCAAAGTGGACTACGTGGGAGATGATTAAAGAGACCACCATTGTTGAAAACGAATCATAAACAGAGTGACAGAAGTGGAACTTCTTGCCAAGGCACATCAGCTCTGTTCACAGATGGAAAAATGAAGCATTTCAAGAAAATAACACTGTCCCTACTGCAAAAATGGAGGAGGCTCTTATGTTTTGGGGCTGCTTTGCTGCATCTGGCACAGGGTGTCTAGAATCTGTGCATGGTACAATGAAATCTGCAGACAATCAAGGATTCTTGAGAGAAATATGCTGGCCAGTGTCAGAAAGCTTGGTCTCAGCGCAGTTCATGCGTCTTGCAACAGGACAATGACTCAAAACGCAGCTAAAAACAATGGCTAAGAGGAAAACATTGGACTATTCTAAAGTGGCCTTCTATGAGCCCTGACCTCAATCCTACTGAAAATCTTTGGAAGGAGCTAAAACATGTTGTCTGGAAAAGACACCCTTCAAACCGCAAACGGTTTGCTCAAGAGCAGTGGACCAAAATACCTGCTGAGAGGTGCAGAAGTCTCATTGACAGTTACAGGAATCGTCTGATTGCAGTGATTGCCTCAAAAGGTTGTACAACAAAATATTAAGTTAGGGGTACCATCATTTTTGTTCCTGGCCTGTTCCATGAAACATTTTGAAACATGGTTGAAAAGCAATATCTGACTTTCTCTGGTTAACATTCATAAAATTTGTATCTATTATTTCTTTTTTTGTCACGTTAAAGTTTTTTTCTGTGACCATTGTAAGTTTTTCTTTCATTGACCGACGGGTACTAACAATTTTGTCCATGTCTGTATATTTTAGTTGAAGGTCCTTTTTTTCCTTCTAGTTTACATTTTTTGTAGTTTAATTCATTTAAATGTTTTTTTTAGAAACCTAAACTTGTTTTCTGAAATCGTCTAACCTACTCTTTCTTTCTCAATATGTTTAAGTGGAAAGGGTTATCTCTCATTCAGTATCTCTCAGCTTATCCTATCCAGTCCTATAATGGTTTGATATTGGGTGTTCACACATAAGGATACACTATACTGTACACAATATATGTTCTGTGTATTGGTAAGAGACATTATAGTTTTCCCATTACAGTTATCTAGTAATTGTAAATACGTATGTTACTAAATCAACATGGTAATACTACATGTTTTTGATTTTGGCATCAAGAGCTACTTTACTATCCACTACTATAGACAAATCAATTTCTATAGTATAAATCTATAGTTTTCCCTGTTAATCATTTACCACTAAAAACAGACATTTTAGTTTTCATTTCACACAAAAAAACTACATACAACATACTCTGAAAGAGGAAGTACACCTATTCACCTGCCCAAAATGAAATCAGACCTCTTAAACTGATAAATTTAGACAAGAAGACAACAAACCCCTTTTTGCAGCAAACACTATGAATGTACTGTCATCTTAATGGAGTTGGATTAACTAGTTTGGAAGGAGACTCCTCCTTTACCCCAGCTGACATGCATCAGCCTAGTGAAAACAGTTCTTGTTCTCTGTTTCTACCCTTCATCTATCCAGGCTTCCCGGGGGACCTGCTCAAGCTGCTGCTCGGCTGTGACCCATTAGGACTCTCCACCACACCCCGAGTCCATGCCCGGACCCCAGGCTGGGCTCTGCTACCAGCCTTGCTTCAATAAAACATGCATCATCCAATCATTGGTGTGATTACTGAAGTTGTGAAATAAAATTGCATTCTTTAGGATTGGATGGAAGATTTATCCAAATATGATCCAAAGCTTTATTTAATCAAAAGAGTAAATATTTCAGTTCAACACCTTCAAAGAGAAAAGGGAGTCATTAGCACCTCTTGTCTTCATATTAAAAACTATCAAATTTTCATCATGAAACACACGTAAATCAACTGTAAATGATAAATCAAAGCATCACCTGTAAGATTTAAGATTTTAAATTCTATTAAGTAAAATAGTAACAATTCATACTGTAAACAAAAGTAATGTTTATACTTTCAAAATCCTCATCATATTCTGTTGGACATGATCCTGGTATTGAGTTTTCTGAAGAATGACCTGGTTTTGGGATGGTTCTGTTTTTTCTTGCTATCCTTGCTAATCTTATGGTAGACTCCATCCCAGTTGTCTTCGTCAGTGTCCCCCACCCAGGGTCCCCACGCCCCGCCGTTCAGCTCCGGGTCGGCTCTCGGGTCCTCAGCGGGATACCGCACCGGCACTGTAGTGCGGTTGTAGAACGCTAACCTGGCTAGCAGCACTTTGACCACATCCGGTCGCTTCTCAGCCTGGTCGTAGCGTTCGTAGGGATCGCCTGAGATGTTGAACAGCCACATGGACTTCTGGGGCTGGACATGGCGCTCCAGGTTCCACCAGCCAGCAGGGAAACCCGGGAGCATCTGCGGGGGCGTCCAGTCGCCGTAGCCAGGGTCTCCTGTCAGGAGTTTCCAGTCTCCTGCCCGGATGGAAGCCTGGACCGCCGTGTTCCAGATCCCAAAGCCGCCCTGCCAGGAGCCGCTCTTCGCCAGGTTGTACAGAGGGTCGATGTTGTGGAGGATCTCCTGCCGGGGGGACTCCTTCCCCTCGCTAATCGTCCCCCACATGTTGTAGCCGTCCAGGCCTTCTGACAGGGACATGTTGCCTCCAGCCAAACCCACCAGGGTGGGGTACCAGTCAGTGATGTGAACCAGTGCCTTGCTCACCCTCCTCTTCCTCCTCAACAAGGGGCTGTGGACGAACCCCAGCCCCCTCACTCCACCCTCCCAGTAGGTGCCTTTTCGGCCCCTCAGCGGCCAGTTGCTACCTCCTGAGAACGGCTGGCCGCCGTTGTCTGTGGAAAAAACGATAACGCTGTTCTGGTAGTAGCCGTACTTGCGCAGGGCGTAGGTCACGTTTCGCACCGCCTCGTCCACGGCAGACACCATGGCGGCGTACTTCCTGCGCGCCACGTTGCCTAGCGATCGGTAGGGATAGATGTACTCCCGTGGAGACTGCAGGGGGGTGTGGACCGCCTGGAAAGACAGGAAGATGAATAGGGGTTGGGCCAGGGGGTCGTGGGATGCCAGGATCTTCCTCACCCTCTGGGTGTACAGATGGGTGGAGTACTTCCCTCCCTGTCCCCAGGCCACCGTCTCATCCTCGTGGAGATCAAAGCCGCACACTCCAGGGCCAGCGCAGGAGGCGTAGGTGTAGTAGTCGACGCTGCCTGTCAGCGAGCCGAAGTAGGTGTCGAAGCCCCGGCGAGTGGGAAGGCACTCTTTCTTGTAGAAGCCCAGGTGCCACTTGCCCACCATGTGTGTGGCGTAGCCAGCCTCCTGGAGCCTGTGAGGCAGGGTGACCTGGTCCAGAGGCAGGCAGTTTGGCTGCCGGGGCCGGATGATGGAGTGCTGGAGGCCAGTGTGGATCTGGTACCTAGGCACAGTATACCAACAAGCTGTGGTGGATGTGGTAACTGAAGAATGTCATTGTTGGTGCAAAAGCAATAATACCTATATTTTTGGTAAATTAGTCTGGCCCAATGAAGTAGTTGACTTTACTCAAAGTGAAAATTGTATTTGTTTTACAAAAGATTAAACAGAACATTTTTTTTGCCTAGGCCTACATAATAAACAAGTCGATAAAACTGAATATAGAATTGTCAAACTAAAAAGCACCTTGTGAACATCCTAAATCCTGACCAGAAATGTGCTTGGGTGACAAAGCCAAATTAAAGTCTGACAAATGTAAAATAACAGATGCATAATTCATCATACAAATCAAGTAGGGAGACCGGGGAGTGTTGTAACACAGGGTTAGTTGTAACACTGTCAGTTTGGCCAGTTAAAGAAGAGCTACAGTGATGTCATCGATATCGTAGACTCTCATTTCCATTTCAAGCTCACATGAAAAGTGGCATGTCTCTGTTAGCAACACTGTGAATTTTACAACCAAAAAACAGATTTTCAGGTAAGAAAGTATTTTTTTCAATCCACATTGTTTCTTGTCTAGTGATAATTCTATTGTAGATGCAAAATTGCAATTTATATCACCTAAAGTAACCGGTTCTCTAGTTGAATTTGATGCTCAGTATTCATGCTAACTTCAAACCCACATACCTTAAACAGTTAGCTATGTAATGGCTGGTTGTTGTGGG
Organism: Neosalanx taihuensis; assembly: GCA_030340665.1. Classification (NCBI taxonomy): domain Eukaryota; kingdom Metazoa; phylum Chordata; class Actinopteri; order Osmeriformes; family Salangidae; genus Neosalanx; species Neosalanx taihuensis. Next base: position 5,825,251 of record CM059302.1, read on the forward strand.
GATAGTTGTAACAAGAGGAACTCTTGACAGAGTATTTAACAGAAGCAGCTGATCTGTTCTATGGGTTAACCCCTCAAGAGGCTAGGCATAATCAAAAAGTACAAAATTATCTCCATAATTATTATACCTATTATTAAGAGGTATATAATTTATTTACAGCTATCCAAAAAAATTGTTGTGGCTTCAAAGATTGAGAGACACAGCACAAACAACCACTGAGTTACAGACTCTCAAACAAGATGTGTTACTTTCATCCCCAGTCTCCCCTATCTTATCTTTGTTGTAAGATGCAAATACCTGCCAGTGATTAGCTGACTGCGGGAAGGAGTACAGATGGGTTGGATGTAATAATTTTCCAGCTTCACTCCATCTGCGGCAAGCTTGTCTAATGTTGGCGTCCTGATGTCAGAGCCGTGGTAACCGATGTCGTTGAAACCCTGGTCATCGGTCATGATGAAGATTATATGAGGTGGCTGCGGTACTGGTGACTGGTCTCCAAAGTTCGGCACGGGCTCGTTCTCAACTTGATTTGGGCTTATCCAGTCCCACGACAGGTAACCGAGGCTGAGCAAACTGATCACGGAGAATCCTGTTAATGCTGACGCTGCCATTGTTGCGCGCGGTTGAATGTTCGCCTATAACATACCTATGGGAAAATATATCACTATTGCACAACGCGGTGTCTTTCTAAATGATAAAAGCATGACGCAAATTTATTTCCACTGTCAAATAAGTACGTTATGTTGTGTCACATCAGAGGTCCTTCGACTGCACTGATGTGTCCGTTCCCCTCGCGCAGGTAGGCAACGATGCTTGGTTATCCCGCGCGCAACTAACTCCTTTGCTTACGTAGGTAGACGCGTTTCTCTTTCCCCAGTGGTCGTATTAACCCCGCCCGATTGACTTGCCCTGGCTCATTGAAAACGAAAGCCCATAGCTCCCCTCATATGTTGGTTATAGCCTACCACAGTCTTTCTCTATCACATAATCTCACAGACACGCCTACTAATTCTTGCATACCTTTGCTCAGTGATAGTGATCATGAGCTCCATTAATCGCAGGTTCCAACAACTGTCAACGTGGGTTTGCAGTAACGTTGTGCGGTGTTCGACAACTTGCATTGCTGTTTCATGAATGTGGGTTCAAAATTGTATTAGTATGTGCCTCTATAGAAAATACATATTTTTTTAAGACCAGTATTCTTTAATTATGATACTGACTTTGTTACCAAGACTGCAAGAAAGAGGGCTTAACCTCTTTTTTCTCAGGGGGAGTTCAAGGGGCAGTAAGGGGGCCTCTTGTAGGCACAATCAGGGACAGTGTTCTGAGCTTGGGGTTCACAGACACTCTTTCTTTCTTCCTGCTTTTTAGGGTGAGCTGCCTTCCCGTCTGAGGGGGACCGGAGTCTAAGACACACACCTTTACACACACACTCATGATAACATCTACTAGCTGGCCACCGTCAAAGAGGCAGGAAATCACTTATACCAAGTCTCTAGTGATCCTCTATGCGGAAAAGGAGTATCAGTCCACGGCTTTTTGGCAACTTTTCATATTTCCTCTTGATTGACTGAAATGGGAACGGCAACTTAGTACTTAGACGGCCAGATAAAAGAAAAGAGAGAAACTTTACTGTGAAGGCAAAAGTGTACAAAAACCACTACAGGTTGTTTGGGACAATTGCTTGTACTTCCCCATACCCTGGGAAAAATACAACAGCAAATGTATAAACTGGGAGTAAACTCAAATTTGGGCCATAAAAAAAGCAGAACTGGCAGATGGTGATTGTAGTTTTTGTGAGAAAGTTAGGGCAGACTTGTGGGGGGAGAATGTGAGGACCTCCTCGAAGGGCACAGGGTGTGATAGGTTTACACTGTGGCCAAGCTCTACTCATTCACAAGACCCGCAATGGAAGGCAGGTCACGGCAGGAGAAAAAGGGAGGAAAGTGGGTGAGTTGCACCTGGGGTTTACACTTCTCATGTTTGTTGACTTTGTTGGGGGGGGGGGTTTCAAGTGAGGGAATGAGGGCCCTGCATAGAGACGTGTCATTGCCAACACCACATCAACATTACCAAGCACTTACTTTCCTCATACAAGGTAATGAAGATCTGGAAGAGGGCACACAGATCCTGTACTGTGTACATTTGCCAAAAAGAACACAGCATATTATATCTTCAGAGAGTTAGTGATGGCATGAAGCGACTCGAATGTGAGACTGTTTCTTCAGGGGAATCTTTTGGGTGGATGCCTGTACTGCTGATTACTGTAGTCCTGTATCTGTTATAGGCCTACCGGGGAATTAAATCATTAAATCATTAAATAAATAAGTATAAAAAGATCAATCCCATAAAAAAACCTTACAGACTCCCAAACAGCAACGCAAAAACTGCGTTTTTTGGAGAATTTAGGTGTTTTAATTTGATGTTGACACAATGTCAAAATGAGGGTCGGCAGGATTTATAATTCACCAGGTGTGGGGTAAAAAGATCAAGGTTTCAGGTTCATTAACAAGAATCACCCTCTTGAGTCCTGACGATCAACTGGAGAGTGAGGCACTGGAAACAACGACACTCTGTCAGGTAGGGTACTAGAAAATCACATTCCCAGCCCCTTTTAATGTGTTGAAGGACACACAACCCAGTGACCTAGTCACTGGCACACAAGGTTAAGAGTATGCACAGAAGTCCAGTTCGATATCCAGCTAACACATCATAAATTTGGCAACTCGACTTCGGTTTAATTTGGCTATAACTGGATTAGATACTTTGGCTATAACTGGATTAGATTATTATATATGTTATATTGTGATACCTAATAATCATAATCACTGATGCCATTCCCCTTTTTGAATGCTGAGAAAATTGTCAGATTTTTGTTTTGTTTTTGTCAAACAAAGTCGTGTGTTTTAATCATGAAAAATAACATGTATAGCTGCAAGCCTTTACAATATCCTAACTTTCAAAACGTAAATCCTGACTTTTGAATCCAAAACTTAATATTTCCTCATGGCAAATTCACTGAAAGAGAGTAAAATCAGGATGTGTTGGTGAAAGTACAAATATGTAATTTTCAAACACATAACGTGTATTAATCATACAGGTTTTCAAGTTTCAAGTACTTTTGAATTTATGGAAATGTGTTTCCGGTCGGAAAAAAGGTTAGAGCAATTATCATCAAATAATCCTATCTTGAGTTAGTTGGACTGACTGACAACCCATGTTTTGTCAGTTAAATACACTATACATGTTTGTATAGGCCGATCTAACATAAACACACACACCATCCTATTAGCACTCTACGCACAAAAAAAGAAGAAAAAATGTATGTTTTTATGTTTCTGGACTTCCTCAAAGCGGCACAGCACGTAATGAGATGAAAAGGCAGTTCAGTTGTGAGAAGTGCTTTACTGCTTCTGAACTGGTCAGCACCAGATGTAGAGTTTGGAGCAGGAAGTGGCTCTGTTATTGAATATGGCTGGTGTGCGCCTCACCACGAACACTACCTCCTTTCTAATCAGCGCTTTTGCCTTCCAGGAAACCTGCATTTTCTCTCTCTCGCTCCCTTCTTTCTCTATTACCCACCTCCCTCTACTTCCCTTCTCATTTACTCTGTCTGGTTCCTCTCCTCTGACCTTTTTTGCTCTTGAATTTTCTAGATTTTTTCATATTTTCATTTTTTTTCTTCTGAGAAATTGTAGGAAGCCAGTTCTGTTTTATTTTTTGTTTTTCTAGTGGAGGAGAATTGGGTTTCGATGTAGAATAGAAATGAGAATGGAAGTCTTTCTATTCGCTCATTAACACTTGTAGAGTAGGCTACCCTACCCTCACATGATGCCTAATGGACTACAGCCATCTAAATAATTTCAATCCAAATCACTGCCACAATCTAAAAAGGAACGTTCACATGAGACAACGTCAATCGATTTTGAGGCAAATCTGCAGGGAGTGAACCAATCATCTGTATCCCAAATGTTATTTTTTTAATCCAGGGCACTATCTTCTATAAAACAATGCTTTTTAATGGGTGTGATTATAAAAGGTGCTGTCATTTAAATGTTAACTTTCTGATAACAAAACAGTAGCGCACCTCTCATAATGCGTATCACGCACGTACTGTAATTCCTCTTCGCGGCCGGCCAAACTGGAACAGCAATAAGGGCCTGGTGCTCCCGTTCAATGCCCAGGTCAGCATGAGGTATTACAGACGGTAGGAGCCAGCCATGCTGTGACCGGGCCAGATGCCTTGCCTAGCACAGGAGTACTCATAGCCATGTTACTACATACCCGGGGTACCAGCTAGCCTTCTCAGTACAGAAGGCTATACACTGAAGCCACTCCAAGTTTCACAAGTTTCAACTGTGAATAAATTATATCTATACTGACAATGCTGCTACAACTCTACAGGTGCTTGTCATATAATTAGAATATCATCAAAAAGTTGATTTATTTCCCTAACTTTATTCAAATGTGGAGGAGATTCACAAAGAATGGACTTGGTCAGTGCTTGAAGAACCACTACACACAGACGTATTCAAGACATAGGTTTCAGCTGTTGCATTCCTTGTGTCGAGCCCCTCTTGAACAACAGACAGCATCAGAAGCGTCTTGCCTGAGCTAAAGACAAAAAGGACTGGAGTGGTCCAAAGTTATGTTTCTGATGAAAGTAAGGTTTGTTTATAAATCAGGGTCCCTGAGTCTGGAGGAAGAGGGGAGAGGCACACAATCCACGTTGCTTGAGGTCCAGTGTAAAGTTTCCACAGTCTGTAATGGTTTGGGGTGTCATGTCATGCTGGTGTTGGTCCACTGTATTTGGTCCAAGGTCAACGCAGCTGTATACCAGAAAGTTTTAGACTCCTCTCTGTTGTCTCAGTGGTGCCTAAACAATCAATTAAGCCAAGTGTAATCTTTGGGACTGCAGCTGTTTGCCAGAGTTTGAATTAATTTTGTTTGCCATGCTCATATGTATAAAGCATGAAGTGTTCTTGACATGATCATGTCCCTCTGAGACCTTGTCCCAGTCTTTGAGTGACTGTGTTGGCCTTCTTATAGATTAGATTAGATTCAACTTTAATGTCATTACACAGGTACAAGTACAGGGTAACGAAATACAGTTAGCATCCAACCAGAAGTGCAAAACAGTTATTACAACAGAATATAATAAATATAAGTATACTCAGAATATACACAGTATGAACAGTATAATCAGAATATACAGGGTATGCACAGATTAAATGGATTTAAGACAAATGTACAGCTGTATTGTACAAGATGCTACAGTATTAAACAGAATTTACAGAGTTGCATGTATGTACAGTTAGTGCAAATGATGCAATGAGCAGATGTGCAAAATGAACAGATAAGTGCAAATAACAACCGAAATGATGCAGGTGGTGCAAAATTAACAAACAGAAATGATGGTGCAAATATAGGGTGGCGGGGGTTTTATGGGGGGCGGGGGTTATATAGGGGGGCGGGGTCTAGTGCGGGTGGAGTTCAGGAGTGTCACAGTTCTGGGGAAGAAGCTGTTCCTCAGTCTGCTGGTCTTAGACCAGAGACTCCTGAGGCGCCTGCCGGAAGGGCAGGAGGGCAAACAGTTTGTGGTCGGGGTGTGAGGAATCTTTTCGGATGCTGTGAGCTCTATGCAGACAGCGCTTCCTCTGGGTGTCCTCAATGGACGGAAGAATAGTCCCAGTGATGCGTTGGGCAGTTTTCACCACCCGCACCACACTGTAAAACAGTTTGTTAGGATGCACTCAATCGCACAGCGGTAGAAGTTCACCATGACAGCTAAGGACATGTGGTGTTTCCTCAGTGTTCTCAAGAAAAAGAGACGCTGGTGAGCCTTCTTGATCAGGCCGGAGGTGTTTGTAATCCAGGACAGGTCATCCGAGATATGGATCCCCAGGAATTTATAGCTGGAGACACGCTCAACGGCCATACCGTTGATTTGAATGGGGTCATGTGTGTCTCCTCTCTTCTTCCTTAAGTCCTTGGTCGTTGTGGCGTTAAGGAGCAGGTTATTGTCACCACACCACATGGCCAGGTGCTGTACTTCCTCTCTGTAGGCTGTCTCATCATTGTTGGTGATGACGCCAATTACTGTGGTGTCATCAGCAAACTTAATGATGGAGTTGGATCCATACATTGGCTTGCAGTCATGGGTGAAGAGAGAGTAGAGGAACGGGCTGTGCACACATCCCTGTGGTACACCTGTGTTGAGTGTGATGGTGGAGGAGCAGGAGTGGGCTGACCTAACATGCTGTAGTCGGTAATTGTATTGCGGGCAAATTATTTCTTACTCCAAGAGAGAAATACAAGATGTGCCGTGTGGACTGGATTACAGTTTTTTTCAATCGCTAACAAGCACTTACCCATACTTCGGATACTTTTTCTGAACTCTTAACTCAGACTGACACCTACAAAACAGAATTGGCATTTTCTTCTCAAAATCACATTTTGTTAAATATATACTAACTCTCCATTTGAAGACAGAACACACGTTTTTCTGCATACACCAACTTTACCGAAACACTGGAAATCTGACTCAAAATAGAATTATTCTATCAAAGAATAACACTTCAGAATCTAAATATATTTTAATCGCTATGCAAGATTTACAAACATAGAGTTCACTTTGGCAGAAAGGAGCAAACACAGAACATATATGTGACATAATAATAAAACAGGATACAAAAAATATCATGTAAAATACAATACAAATTAGATACCAATAACATAAAAGTACAAATAACATAAGTACAAAAGTACAAAAGTGGGCACTAGCTGTACAGATGGGGGGGAATATAACTATAGTTTTTAAGGTGGTGTGTGCTAAAGTGGCAGAGTGCAGTGAGATTCTGGATGGGGGTGTGGGGGTATTGGTGGATGTGGCAATGTCATACTGGGTCCTTGGCCCTGTTGAAGAGGGCAATGGCAGAAGGGTAGAAGCTGTTCCTGTGGCGAGAAGTTTTGGTCCCTCCTGCCAGGGGGGAGCAGCTGAAGCACCGAGTGTCCAGGGTGGGAGAAGTCGGCCACCATCTTCCTCACTCGCTTCAGAGACCTTGTGGAGTACAGGCCCTTGAGGGATGGCAGGTTGAAGCCTATCACCTTCTCAGCGGCAAGGAAGATAAGCTGCAGTCTGCGCTTCTCCTTGGCAGTGGCAGCAGCGTACCAGACAGTGATGGAGGAGGTGAGGAGTTAGGACTGGGTCCAAAACCATCTCCACAGTTTTAAGAGCGTTGAGCTCCAGGTTGTTTTCACTTGACAAGGTCAATCAAAGTACACCAGGTTTCAAAATACTGGCTATTGTTGACATTATAAAAACGGTATAGACTTATGTTTCAGGTATTTGCATGCAAAACATGCAATCCACCTATTACACTAAATACACTAAAACTGTATGTCTACACGTACAATAAGGTCCACATTCAAACACATTTCAGTAAAAAGCTAATAATTTTTTCCTCCCAGAGGGTGGAAGACTTTGCATTCTTTTTAGAGGGACAAAATTAACTCAATATATGCATTACTGTATGACCTTATTGACATTAAGAATAGAAACAATCCATGTAAAATGTGAAAATTACCTGTTGGTTTGTTTAAAGATACGTATAATGGAGGTAACCGTTGACCACCTAAACTTGGGTTAAACTCTTTCACCGTGGTTGATTACATGGTTAATGATAATGGCACAAATTTTATCACTGACTACTGTTCTTGCAGCCCTTGGAATGTCACCCCCACACATTCTTACACCTCTAATTTGCCCTATCCTTGGGCCTGCTCTTCTCCCCAGGCCTGCTCCTCTCACTGCTCCTGCACCTCTCCCTCCATCTCTTAGTGGGCCTGCTCTTCTCCCTGGGCCCCTTGCTCTTCCCCTTCCTCGTCCAGACATTACAGTGTATTTTTCTGTTCCCAAAAACATCACTCCTCAAAGTCCTTCTTTTACTGTATAGTAAAGTAGTCTAGTCTAGTCCAATCTGCAGATTGGGAGAGAAAGCCAGACCTCTGGCAATAAATGAAGACAACACAAGGTTCAGATCTCAAACATGTCTCTTTACGCACTAAGAGCTGGAGAAACATCTTTTATAAGGCACAAGAATGTAAACACAGATAGTGACAGTCAAGCAGTGATGACGGTACAACAGTCTCAGAGAAAAAGATTCACAGCTCCAAACCCATGACTACTCTCTGACAAGAGATCATAGTTGGAGCTCTCTTTTTCCAGACCCCAAGCCTTTATTAACCCTGATACATAATGTAATAATGTAATAATATACATGATCTACTTCTTACCTCATAATATTCTGATACAACTGTAATATAACTATGTATATTCTGCTAAAAACCTGTAAATCCTGTATATCCTGTATACAGGACCCCCCCCCCCCCCCCCCTTGTGTGGATTCACCTATCGTTTTTATTCTTTTTTGCCCCCACTCCTCTATCCCTGTGTACACTTTTCTAATCTTTTACCTCACACCCTTACCCTTGTGTGCTTTTGCAAGACTGTGTGCCGTTGCTGTGAAGGAGTTTCCCCCGGGATAAATAAAGTAATTTCAATCTGAATCTTATATCTTGTATCTTATTTCATAATCTCTGCCCTCCAGTCGCCATTTCTGGCAACGCAATAGAACTCAGCTACATCTCCCGTGTGTGTGGGGGTGAGTGTGGGGTTGAATGGGGGGGGGTGAGTTTGGGGTACATGGGGGGGTAAGTGTGGGGTTGAATGGGGGGGGAGTGTGGGGTAGATGGGGGGGTGAGTGTGGGGTTGAATGGGGGGGGTGAGTGTGGGGTACATGGGGGGGGTAAGTGTGGGGTTGAATGGGGGGGAGTGTGGGGTAGATGGGGGGTGAGTTTGGGGTTGATGGGGGGTTGAGTGTGGGGTACATGTTTATTTTTTACTCCTATACATGTTCTATGTTGCTCTTCTTGTCACAGTGAATTCTATGTTTGTTAATCTTGCATAGCGAATAAACCTGATTCTGATTCTGATTGAATAGGGCGGGGGGGGGGGGGGGGGGGGTTTAGGAGAGCTAGGAGTAACGCTGGAGGTTACACAGACAGCATTCCATCGCAGACAGGTTGGACCTGATTGGATCTAATGACCTACCTCATGCACCTCCTCAATTCCTGGCAGCGCATGATGGCCAGACAGAAGGTGCCCATGCGCTTGACCACCTTCCACAGACTTTCAGTCATCAATGTCCAAGCTGGGCTCCTGCTCTTTCTCCTCCTCTACTTCTTGAGCAATCTGCTCTTCCTCCACATCAGAAAACTCAACCTACGGAAATACTAGACTTGTCAGCAAAGGTTTCCGGACCAACTGTTGCTGAGATAAGGAAGATACTCAGGGGTGAAAGTAAGCCGGTCCGGTCCGGTACTGCGTACTACTAAAAGATTCAGTGGCGGTACGCAGTGACCAGGAAGTCACGGCTGCACTTTGGGTCATAAAATAGACCTGCTAGCAATATGCAGTATTGAACAGTACTATGTCTGTTTATAAATTGCTTTTAACTAATTCCGAACTATCCATGCTGAGTTTTGGTCCATGCTGGACGGAGGCTTGGCCGGACATCTCCCTCTCGTCCTCACGACTCATGCCCTTCTCTCCCCCTCCCCTCGGAGAGAGCGCGGTGCCTTCGAAACTTGAACTACGTTTAATGTCTTTCCGTTCTTTGTAAAATGTCTCTATTAAAATCAGTAGGAGAGTAAACAGTTGTGTTTCATGTTATTATATTCAATTTCAACGACACAGAACAACTACAAAAAAAACTGCTTATGAGCTAACGACCAGAGAGAATATTGAAATGTTTTTATTTGTTTGTGTTTTGATTTAGCTTTTTTTTTTAACCCTCCTGTTGTGTTCGTTTCTTGTTCACTACTTTTGTGTTCCCGATCAAAAGTGACCGCCTCATTATAGCTGACTATAATTCCATAATGATACATTTATTATTAACTAATGTTGTGTTAGATGTTTTAAGCAACTTAAGTTCTTGTTAATATTACAAGTTTTAAACTTCTGTTTGCCCTTTATAGTCTTTAGGCCTCATTTACCTCATTACTCGTTTTTGAGTGAAAGCAGCAACACTGGAATAAATATTGTTAAATTTATGACAGACTACTTTGTATAAAGGTCTTACAAGGACATGATTATCATTTCAATGTATTCTGAACAGTTCCAAGCAGGATTTGATGTCATCAACCCGGGAGATGTCCTATCTCATGGGTGTCCAATCCTGGTCCTCGAGGGCCTCTGTCCTGAAGGTTTTAGATGTTTCCCTGCTCCAGCACACCTGGAGTTCGTAGAAACACCCGTTTCAGTTCGCAGTCACCAGGGTGATCAGATCCCATCCAAACTAGTATGAGAAGAAGGGAATGTTTCTGTAGTACACATTACCAATAGCACATTACCAATAGCCTAGCGTTTTGATAGGACGTCCATTTTACAAAACTTCAACATTCCTATTTATATTCTGTCCTACTTTTTTTCTAGGCAGTTAAAGTGCAGTGTGGCAAACATTTGAATATAATTAGAAGAGCTGTCACAGTGGCTGGGCGCTGGTCTCCTCACAGAGGCAAGAAATCCTGTCGCTACTTCGACCGCGTGGACGAGACCAGCGCAGAGTATCAGCGTGAGAGGAACATGGCGCCTGACCTTCGCCAGGACTTCAACATGATGGAACAGAGGAAGAGGGTGTCCATGATTCTGCAGAGTCAGTCTCACACACACACACACACACACACACACACACACACACACACACACACACACACACACACACACACACACACACACACACACACACACAGCAGGTACAGACACACAACATTCTAAATACACACAGAAAGACCATAAACACATACATCCACACACACAGCCCACTGACAAACACACAAACACAGAGGCTAATAGTCTAACCTCCCATCACATGACAAAATCAGCTTTCTCTTTATAAACAGAGTGTCTGTTCCCCTCCCGGTTCATTGAGAGTTCATCTCTGTCTCGGCTGTGTGTATGACAACATAGTCAACAAGAAGAAAGAGATTTTTTTCAATAGCTAGAGGGGAGGCTTGGGATCGTACAAAGGCGAATAGCGTGCTGTAAGATAGGACAGTGCTGAATGGAGACAGGAGAGAGCAGACCTGTGTCTGCCTGGCTGTGAGTCTAACCCCCACCCTATACCCTCTCCTCCCTTACCCCTCACCCTGTACCCTCTCCTCCCCCACCTTTTACCCTCTCCTCCCCCACCCTGTACCCTCCCCCCCCACCCTGTACCCTCTCCTCCCCCACCCTGTACCCTCTCCTCCTCCACCCCTCACCCTGTACCCTCTCCTCCCCCACCTTGTACCCTCCCCCACCCTGTACCTGCTCCTCCCCCACCCTGTACCCTCTCCTCCCCTCACCCTGTACCCTCTCCTCCCCCACCCCTCACCCTGTACCCTCTCCTCCCCCACCCTGTACCCTCTTCTCCCCCACCCTGTACCCTCTCGTCCCCCACCCTGTACCCTCTCCTCCCCCACCCTGTACCCTCTCCTCCCCTCACCCTGTACCCTCTCCTCCCCCACCCTGTACCCTCTCCTCCCCCACCCTGTACCCTCTCCTCCCACCCTCCTGCAGGTGTTCTGTGACGAGCTGGAGACCATAATCCAGGACCAGTTCCAGAAGGGGAAGACCCCCACCAGCCTGCTGGCTCTGCAGCAGACCGCTGACTTCATGACCACCTCCATGCCCACCATGCTGCCCTCAACATGAGTACGTACACGGGCAGGGAACACGCTAGTATGGAGTATGGGTCAGCGTAGACCCTCATTCATCCAAGTCTGGAGTAATGTGCTACCCAGAGAGATCTGTCTGTAGACTGATTCCCCCCCCCCCCCCCCCCCACATTACTAAATCACTTTAATACCCTCTAAATACTCTGTATATTCTGCTTTTACTAACTGATATATTCTTCACTTCTGGTTGAATGCTAACTGTATTTCTTTACCCTGTACTTATACCTGTGTAATGACAATAAAGTTGAATCTAATCTAATGTGCAGGTCTAGGGATGGTCACCCTGCAGCGCTGCAGACTAGCGGCCTTCTACCGCCTCACGGACCTGTTCGGCTGGTCCCAGCTGATCTACAACCACCTCACTGTGAGCGCACAAGCATGCAGACCCTCAGTCAGGGCAAGCCAACGCACACCCTTTGAAAGGGACTTGTTCAGAAAGGCCCATTGTAGAAGTGTTGCCCACATGGCATCCTAAAACACAGTTGTAGTTTTGACGTTTCCTAATCTGACAACCTGCAATGTTTGGGGACTGTCCCGTCATTTTATGTTGTTGTAAAACTCTCTCGGAAGTTGCTTTGGATGAAAGCTCACTTGTTCCTGAGAGTTTAATGGCAGTTAGCCATTCATTAGCTGCTTTGTTATTTACATTTATTCATTTAGCAGACACTTTTATCCAAAGCAACTTATATGAGAGAGCTTTTACAAAGAGCGTTGGTCACTGAGCATAGCAATGTGATAGTGGCTTTTACATTGTGAAACATACATTGTGAGAACCAATAAGTGCCGAGGGAAGAGCTATAAAAGCATAACACAACGATTGCATCAACACATAAGGATTGCGAACAAAAAGGAAGAAAATAAAAACACTGGCGAGTCACCGCATGGGGACAGACAAGTAGATCTGAGCAACATCAGATTGTATTTCTAAGTACCATCCTATTTCAAGTCTTTTTTTGAAGGTGAGAAGGCAGTCTGTGCTTCTGATGGAGGTGGGGAGTTGATTCCACCATTGGGTAGCCAGGCAGTAGAAGAGTTTGTATTGGGCTCTGGCGCTCTTGAGGGGGGGGTACCACTAAACGGTTGTCAGCAGATGACCGTAGGTGGCGGGCGGGGGAAGAAGGCCAGAGGTTGCCTAGTTGATATAGCTCAGGGCAGTCCCGTTTACTGCTCGGAAGGTCAGCACCAGGGTCTTGAATCTGATATGGGCCATGATGGGAAGCCAGTGGAGGGCGATGAGGAGCGCGGTGACATGGCAGGCGGAGGGTGGCAAAGGGAGCTGAAAATTTGAATTGGAGAAAGAAAAGAAAAATAACTACACAGATAATAAGAGATTGAGTCTAAACAATCTCTGAGTAAATTGATGGCTTTCAAATACCGATACCAAGCTTGTTTTACTGGTTACACACCTAGACGTTCGTAAACCAGTCATCCTGAAGGATCTGCTCCAAGTTTGGCCTGTCAGCTGGGTCTTGGCTCAGGCACCAGCAAATCAGATCTTTGCATGCTACAAGATGAGAAGCAATAATGATCATTTCAAGTACAGATACAGCTACGTCAGGCAACACGGTATATTTGTGAACAGTCTGGTACCATGATTAGCATTGTTATCACTAGATAACTGTGACGAATGACAAAAAAACTAAACATGTATCCGCTTTTACATTTGGACATTCCTCTTCTGAACTGCAGATGCCCAGCCACAATATCCGCATCTGTCATAAAGGGCACATATCCATTCAGCAGCTCAAAAAGGAGCAGTCCTAGAGACCAGACAGTGGCTTGTCGACCCTCGTATTTCCGCTCCAGAACCCACTCCGGTGGGTACAAACATGAGGTGCCTAAATGAGGAAGACAGCAAAATAATGAGTTTAGTTTACATTTAGTCTTTTAACAAGAGCGTTTTGATTGTTTTATCCATTACTGTGACACTACAACAGCACTGTCAGCCCTCGTTCCCTCACCGGCAATCTCAGTGTATATCTTATCCTCCAGGAGGTCTCCACAGCCGAAGTCAATGAGCTTCACCTCCATTGTCTCTGGGTTGAGCAGGAGGTTCTCAGTCTTTATATCCCGGTGAAGGACACCACGGTCAAAGCAGTGGGCCGTAGCCTGCACCACCTGCTCCATGATGGGCCTGGCCTGTTCCTCCTCCATCCGGCCCCCCAGCTCCATCCTGTAATCGCACACATCCATGCAGGGATCTGGCTTCTCCAGTATCAAGATGTATCTCTCGGGCTCCTCAAACCACTCCAGCAGCTTCAGGATCTGGTCACAAGTGGGAGGCTCGTTGACCAGCCTCATGAGAGCTACCTCTACTGGCAATGTGCCAGATGTCCCAGGCTGTGAGGGGACAGAAAGGCTGGGAGTTGACCAGTGTACACCTATATGTTTAGAGGCGTTTTTAACACCACAACTTGATCTACTGGATGTGGTTGAGCAAAGATTGTACTAACAAGCTGTATGTAGTGGTCCATTCCATCCTTCGTGACAATCTTGATTGCCACCTAAAACAGAGGAGAAAGACAAGACAATGCTTCAATATTTAATGGGCTGTTTTGACAACATACCATTGCTTTTGGCATGTGAGCTTTCTATACTTTGACCATAAGAGATGTACATATTCTTGTCAGTCAAATTATGTTATTTAAATGAACTTTATAATTTGATCAAATGGATTTGGAGAAGGTTTGTGTAGAAGATTGTGTTGGTTTGGTGTTGGTATGCTGAGGTCACCTTAAGGTTGTCTTCGATCCGTCTCCCATCATACACAGCTCCACACCCTCCCTCTCCCAGCAAGTGTCCCACTGTGTAGAGGTCTGTGAAACTGGCTACAATACAAATACAGAGGTTAACAGTTTAAACATTTCAACTTATTAATCGTCTTTTGTTTTTCTCCAGGAATATTGATCGTTTCTATCTGTGGGGAGAAATTGGGGATTTAAGCCCCAGTAAAAAGGTTGATGAGGCTGACCTGTAGGTAGTGGGGACTGCTGGATCTGGGGCTGTGGGCCCAGGAAACATCCCTGCCAGGAAGCAAAGGGCTTCTTTGGTGGGATGTGCTGTTGTCCAGGGTCTGATTTTGCCCTACGCTTCATGCTCAGTGAGCAGTGATATTTGAACTTCTGGTTTTGGATCTTCCAATGTTGCTCTTGCAAGTTTCTTTCTCGACTGAAGGACCAATATAGGATTTGGGCTTTTATAAACTCCTGTGTTCTAATATCAGTCATTATGATGTCATAGACTCACTAACAGCATTCTGATGCACGTGTTGTTGCGGACAGGTGCACTGCGCGAGGTTAAATGTGCAAAACGGAAGGGACTTCAAATTTTGATTTTATTGTTTGTATCATGCCCATGTCAATATTTTAATGTATGAATTAATTCATTATAATAAGAAACCATATTTAAAGGACCTGTCAAATGGCCAAATACAATGTCATGAACTAAAGCGGACAGTGTTCAGGGGGGCCTTAGACCAGGGGTCCAACCTTCTCTATTAAAGAGTCATTTCAACCCCTCTCCCACCAACGATAATGACCTCTAAAAGATCATATTTGACATGTATAATACACACACACACACACACACACACACATAAATAGCTACAGTTTATTGCATTTATTTAATTAGATAACTGCAGAAGAAGACATTTTTTTGTTTGTTTGTTATACCTGTTGTTATTAAGGGCAACAACTACAAACTTACTGGCGCAAAACTATCCGCAGTAGTTAGTACACTGCGTGAAAGTTGCTCTTTTTCATTCATGTCCAGCCGTGTACTTTTCAGCAGAAGCTGCGTGTTTGTTCTGGAAATGTATTTTAGCGTTATTTTATGGTGTTTTATCATTTCTCGTCACATATCAAATATCAATCATAGTGTAGCCCACATCTAAATCAGCATAGTGGAAAGTGAAAGTAAACGCATCTGTCCGCGCAGAAATAAATTATCTATTTTCTTCTGAAACCTTTATCCATGGTTTGCTACCCGAACAACATCACACCGGCAATGGAGAAAGACAGCGATACACTTTGCAGGATGGGACGCGTTGTTTGGCTGACAACATATTAAAACACTTGATGAAAAAAATGATGTTATTGTCACAGTCTCTCATCCACCTCCAATATTGAGGCTCTCAGTCTCTGTCTTTTACTGCGGGTTGACATGGCAGCGACTGGGTATATTGAAAACCAGACGAGCTGCTGCATTTTGGATCCTCTGAAGGGGACCCTCTGAATGCTCTTATAACTCTTCCCTGGGCACTTATTGGTTTCTCGCGATGTATGTTTCATAATCTACAAGCCCGCTATATGTTATGGGGTCTATCACGTTGCTATGATCAGTATGAAGCATCTGCTAAATGAATAAATGTCAAAGGTAAACAATGTTGACTTTGTGTGACCCAGGTGAGAGTGAACTCCGAGGAGGACCGATTCCTGATCGTCCCTTTTGGGCTCCTGTACAGTGAGGTGTCAGCCTCCAGCCTGGTGAGACCCTCCGCTCCCCTCCTCCCTCCCTCCCTCCCTCCCTCCCTCCCTCCCTCCCTCCCTCCCTCCCTCCCTCCCTCCCTCCCTCCCCTGTCTATGTGTGACAGGATGAAGTGATATACATCCTTGGTGTGTACTTTGTTTTTTAACTTGTTTTAACGTGTCGTTTTTGCAAACTTGGTCCAGGTGCTGATTCTGAGAAACCATGGTCTGGTGTCTGTGGGAGAGACGATGGAGGAAGCTTTCTACTACATCCACAACCTGGTGACAGCCTGTGAGATCCAGGTAACACACATATACACACATGGGCATGGTAGCAACAGCTGGCCATCATCAGCTGACCAAGTCATATGGGAATAGACCTGATCACGCCTGACAATTTGGTCAATTAAGAAAACAAATTGTATGTGTGTGTGTTTGACCACAGGTGCTCACCCTGGCCAGCGCGGGGGGACCAGACAACCTGGTGATGCTGGACCCAGGGAAGTACAAGTCTCGGCCCTGCGTCCCGGAGTCCCCTACTGAGGGCTCCAGCCCAAGTGGCAGGTTGGGGAGCAGGAGTTTGAGGCCTACATGAGGATGCTGGATAACCTGGTCGGAAGCAGACCAGCCTCATCCTGTCTGAATGCTTAGTACAGTTGAGTCAGATGGCTCAGTGGGTTAAGGCGTTGGCCTCATGAATCGGAAGGTTGTGAGTTCGAACCCCGGCTGTGGCTATGTAATGTTGTGTCCTTGGGCAAGGCACTTCACCCTACTTGCCTCAAGGTATTATTTTTCTTATTATTATTATTACAGTTCCACAATAAAAATGGCTTCCCTTCTTTTGACCTCGTTCTATCCCCCCCTGTTGCTCTTACTCACCTTCTCTCCCCCCCTCTGCCGTCTCCCAGGGCTACAGGACCGGCTACCCCTACCGCTGCCCAGCGCTCCGAGACAAACACAAAAAGTACAGCGAGGCGGAGTTCGCGTCCTCGGCCGTGGGCTCCTACTCGTACGGCGAGGACAGCGACTTGGGCGCCCGCTCCCCGCTCAAGCACAGCTTTCAGAGGCAGCGTGACAAGACGCGCTGGCTGGGCTCGGCCGGGCGGCCTGACAGTGAGGAGGAGGGCTCGGAGGCGGCCAGCCCCAAGGCGAAGACTAAGGTGTGGACCAACATAACACACGATCACGTCAAACCCCTGCTGCAGTCGCTCTCGTCCGGCATCTGCGTGCCAAGCTGTATTACCAACTGCTTGGTCTGTGCCTAAGTTACTTACTGACTGGCCCTCTAGGCCCCCCCTGGGGGGGCGGGGCAACAGATCAGATGACTGAGGACTGCTGCAGAGAAGGGCAGTGGTAGTTCTCTCTCTCTCTCTCTCTCTCTCTCTCTCTCTCTCTCTCCCTTTTCCCCCATTGGCCCCTGTCCTGTCCTTAGTCAAACCCCTCCTGTGTAGAGGAGTGATAGCTAACCACCCGGCCCGCCCCTCCCCCGCTTCAGAGTGCCAGTTCAGCTGCCCAGCGCATGCTGTGTTGCATGAGTAGTGAAATGCATTGTGGGTGTTGTCCTGGAAGAGTGTTGGGGGTGGGGGGGGGGGACATGAGGCCTCTGGTGGGCATGGCCTGATGGTTGTTCACCACCTGCTGCACGTGCCCCTCGTTTCCTATTTCCTGTACGATGTCTTCCTGTCCCGTGCCAGACTCGCCTCGTTTTAAAACCGAAAGGCGTGTTTCCCCGTTCACCTGTTGGGTTGAACTGGATCCAGGTGGCGACCTGGGTGTCTCACTGTGTGAATAGTGAACTCCCCCACCTCATACTAATGATGTCAGCCTTATGGGGTCTGACTCCCTTGCCCCCCTTTCCTCTCCCCCAAAACACCCCCAACTGCCCGCCTTGTTATCGTTTCAAACCCTCCCCTCTATTATATAGTTTGATTTTTTTCTATACCAAGTATGACCCCTGACCCCTATAAAGTGTGCTTGTCTCTGCATAACCGGATGTGTTTAAGTCCACATTAGAGGCCATTCTGACCGTTCTTAACCTCTGAACCTCTCCTGTGAGGAAGTATGTGTGTTGTGTTGTGAGGCTCTCTCAGTGAGTACACCATGTTTACATGTCCATCCATGACCCCAGCTCCCTCTTCCCATAATGCCCTGCTCCTCCCTCCACATGCGAGCCTGACGGGGCCCTTCAAACATGGCTGACTGGAATGACCCCTCCACACGCTCCCTTAACACGCTGAGGGAACATGCTTCTGATGAGAACTGATGATGCAGACTAAATGTTAAAAGTTGACAGGACCGTTTTTAGAGCTTTGTGTGTTGAATGTCAGTCAATGATCTCAGATATAGCGTCTGCGTCTTTGCTCTTAAGCTTTTTATAGAGCTGTTAAGCTCGTTAGATAATCAGCGTTGGTCATGATCAACAAAGAGACAGGGCGAGCGTTAGGACCCAGGTTCCTCCCTGGACAGGGGGCGTCCCTGGAGCAGTGTGTGCTGTGTGTGTGTCTCTCTCTCTTCTCTGTTGTTGTCCTGTCCCTGTGTGCCGTCTGGGGACATGATGATGGTGATGCTCGCTCACTGTAAGACCACTCCATCACCGCCTCAACCCCCTCAAACGCCCCCCGCCCTCACCCCTCACACTCTCTCCTCCCCCCTCCCGCCCCACCACCGCCCTCTTTCTCATTCTGAGTCGTTTTCTGTTGGCCTTGGTAGTTCTCAGTTTGGTTTCACTGCTTTTGAATTGGGGACTTGCGGTATATAAATGATGATGATGATGAGGGTGACTTGTACTGAGTTTTCAACGTTTTCTATGGCTAAGATGGTGCGTTTGTGTTGATGCCTAGAATATCATCTGCATGTCTTTATGAAGATAAATGGGAGGGATTACCTTTTACGAGGGGCATCATCATTGGTTGACTGGCTCCAGGTTGAGTTTTATTTTGATCAACCTTTCAACAGAACCATTTCAGTTTGACCAGCATGACACTTCCTGTGTTGTTGGGCATGCGTAGTCCTTTTTCTGTAATTTATTTTCATATTTTCTGGATTTTCATGTGGTGTTCTACTGATTGGGGTCAGAGGTTGTTGCTTAACTTTGTTGTCATGGTTACAGTGGACAAAGGAGGAGGGGCTTCGCTAGGCGGCAGTAGCCAATCAAGATGATTGAAATGATTTATCTTAGCACTCTTATTTTACTCCCAGCCTTTACCCCTTGTGTGCATTTACTTACTTATTTTACCTCAATTCCTTTATCCCTGTGTGCACTCATCTACTCTTTTACCTCACACTCTTACCCCTGTGTGCTTTGACGAGACTGTGTGGTGTTGTTACTAAAGAGTTTCCCCTCAGGGATTAATAAAGTATTCTGAATCTAAATCTTTCAACACAGACCGCCTAGTGACGTCCTCCATATTACCCTGCCGTCTGTTTCCCCCTTTGTCCTGATTAACTGGGCTGTTTACGTTGAATAGTGTGAAGTACTGTGATAACATTACATCTGCTCCTTCAAGGGGATAAACACCCAAGAACATCCATCTTTTAAACGTTTGAAGTTCATATTAGAGATGCTAAATCAAAACAGACTCCGCACACAACAGGGAGCCAAAATAGCCTCCGTGTTGCATCTTAGAGCCAGAATGTCCTCCGTATTGTGTCCCTGAGCATGGAACTTTTGTGTAACTGTGACGTTATTCTTTGACCCCAGAGAGAGTCACTGTGGCAGGTGAGTAAGTGGCAGAGGTAACCTCCCGCTGCCTGGCATCCACCCACCACAGGGGGCGCTGCTGTCTCTAGGCTGGGTTCTGCCGTGTTCCCATTATCGTTTGCGTGTTCTACTTTGTTTGGCCAGTTTGCTTAAGTGCTTTGCTCTGATTGGTAGATTTAGTTTCATCAGGCCTCTCTTTTCTTTTTTTACACAGCCCCTCCCCTTTTCAGGATTTACTAAAATACTGCACTTCATGGTCTCAATTGTTGTGAGATTGAGACGTTCTAGCGTCTGGTTTTTCATATTTTATTTTTTTGCGTGAAGCCTTATGTAAGCTGATGAAGATAGCAAGATGTATTTCTGTTGGTCTGTTTTTGCATCGCATTATTTGATCCTTTGGATCGTTCCATTTGACAAGGTCAAGAATGAAAGTGCCAACGCTGTCATCATAATATCAATGGGAAAGAAAAGCAATGAAAGAACGCATTCTACTATACCTGTATAAGGGTGAGAAACCCTTCAATTAAACCTTCCAGGTGTTTGATGTCCATCCATCTCTACAAATAAAACAGAAACAGACATCAAACCCTTTTTTGTAATAACAGAGAAGAAAACAACATGCAGAACTCTGCCAGAGCAGGAAAGTTCTTCCAGAAACTCTGTCTGATATTACATATGGAGACAGATCCTACCTTGTCCAAGTCCTGACAGCATGAATCAAGTGCCAGTCGGTATTCCTCCACTTGTTCCTGAGTCAAACCCCAAGCAGTCAATCATTCATATTTTTCATTTTCAAACAAAATAAATGTTTGTGTGTATGTATGTGTGTGTGTGTGTGAAAAGTTGATGATGAGATATCTGTAGGGCCCGCTGTTGCTTGTGCAACTTGGCACGCTCGGTGTTCGAGTTTGAAGATGTTGCTGGTCAGGATTTGTCTAAGCAGGCCCTGCAGTATTTCTAGTCTACTCTGAATTTCATCAGTGACTACTGTCCTTGCAGCCCTTGGAATGCCACCACCACACATTCTTACACCACTACCTTGCCCTCTCCTTGGAACTGCTCTTCTCCCCAGCCCTGCTCCTCTCACTGCACCTGCACCTCTCCCTCCATCTCTCACTGGGCCTACTCTTCTCCCTGGGCCCCTTGCTCTTCCTCTTCCTCGTCCAGACATTACAGTGTATTTTGCTGTTTCTGTTTCCAAAAACATCACTCCTCAGAGTAATTAGAAAATAGAAAATAACCCTTGCCACTGGGTCTAAGCCAGACTGGAATCAGCTGTGGTTGGCCCATTTTACCCAACATAAATCAGCTGTGTGCTTTACAAAAGAGAATCAGTCATTGAGCATAGCAATGTGATAGACCCCCAAACATAGCAGGCTTATAGATTATGAAACATATGTTGTGATAAACCAATAAGTGCCAAGGGAAGAGCTATAAGAGCTTTTAGACAAATTACAAATTTAAGGTGAGTCTCCGACGGACAGTAGTCTACCTAAGGGATGCCTAAACTCGCTAGTTATGTTGCATCATGTTCGCGTTTTTCTTTTTTTCCAGCTGATGTTGTTTTTGGAATAATATCATTGCAGAAGCAGATGTTTTTATATTGTATCTAAGGTTTGGATGATTGTTTTTGCTATTGTGGGATGTTGTGTGTTAACATTCGTTAATACAACACAAACGATCCATCATTTTATTGGGAGGTATAGCTTGTCTGTTGTAAATGTAAGCGTTGTGGAAATGTGTTCACTGACTGCATATTGCGTGAAAAAGACATGAAACATGCAAACTGTATAGCCCCAAAAAAATGATGCTGTGCTAATTGTGTTTAGAGTTTTGAAAATGTGACAACTGTTTGGACAAATGCTTGTTAGCGACTGAAAAAAAACGGAAATGTGGAATGCAGTAGTCGTGGCTGAGCGGTGAGGGTGTCGGACTAGTAATCAGTAGGCCCCTGGTTCGAACCCTGGCCTAATGTTACGTCCTTGGGTAAGGGACTTCACCCTACTTGCATTGGGGGAGTTGTTCCTGTACTTGCTATAAGTCACCTTGGATCAGAGTGTCTGCTAAATGTAAATGCTTGTGTCTCATAGTAAATGCATGAGACATGAATTCCAAACCAGAAGTGACCCACTGCGAGTGGCGTAGTACCAAACCATGTCACAGGTGGGCGCAATTTCACTCTCATGACACCCTGTGGTTTGCCTCACCTGAGACACCCACGCCTTTATAAAGGAGTACAGCGCCCCCATATAAGTCTTGAATCAATTAAAGGTCTTTTGAACCTGTCGATTACCATCGGTCGCAACAGCATCCAGCACATAGCTGGACAACAATGAGGGGGTCTGTTTCAACGCTTTTTTCTTAATGATAGATTCTGACATGAGTGACAATAAACCAACTCTGGTTCAACTTTCAGTCAGTTACCTTTAGCATAGAGAGTACTGCCTCACACGTCAGAGGCTTGCTTTGAGGAATATAGGTGTGTTTATTTCCTGTGAAACAGTCAGACGGTTATTTACTAAACTGATCTGAATACACAGCTGACATTTATTCTTAAGAACACAGCCGCTGGAAAGGAGATCTCCTCCTGGGAGCCAGACTGCAACATGACGTTGTGTCCTTGGGCAAGGCACTTCACCCTACGCTACACCAAGTCACTCTGGATAAAAGTGTGTGCTAAATGTAAATAAGTTGCCGTACAGTAGATCATGGCCAGTGCAAGTGAACAGAGGACGTGTTCTATTTCTCATTTTGCAACATTTGATTTTTATTCTCCCATTGAACTTTGGTGGTCCCTTCCATCAAAACCGAGAGAGTTGGAGCTGAGTCTGCTGTTCAAATGCATCATATAGCGTGTGTGTGCGCAAAATGTTGTCCTAAAAAGTATACAATCCAGCTTGGTAAGACCAACTCACTAAAACCCACCAACTTTCAGAACTGAGTCAGTTCTTTCCTTTCCTGGTTTGACTCTTGTGAAAGGGGTTCATTCAACCACATGCTTAGTGACCTTACCTTAGTCTCCTTACCTGACAATCTCCCCCAGGTTGACCTGGAAACCAGCCCACCACCTACTCTGGCTCTCACATTCACTTCCAGGGGGTCTGTTGCAACTAACCCTCTTTAAAACTTTACCACACAAGCACCCGCATCTTTCATACCAACCTTGAGGCATCAGAAATCCAAAACTTTTACTTTCTCTCCAAACTTACATGCCTGTTAAACCGCAATGGCAAAATAGTTATTTTTGTCTGTTTAATTTTGTAACTGTATCAAGACTTTTTCCACCTTTTGTCTTTGGGATGTTGATCCCGCTACACTGCTGAGAACAGCTGATGCGGCTGTTTCAAAACCCCAGGAGAGCACGAATTAATGATACAGTGGATGAATCGCATAGCTTTAGAAATACCAATTTATCACATAGTAAATGAAACAAGTAGCGGATGAAACCTAAATACATCACAAGTGAGACCCAGGTGAGGTTTCTTTGTCGAGCTGGGTTTGTCTGTTCTAAATATATTGTATGTTTATTACACATCACAAAATGCTATGCATTAGTTAGTAGTTAGCATCGTGGTGAATGGTTATTTGAATTAGCTTTCTTTTGAGGCTTTTCACGTGATGAGATTTACCATCACTAGTGGCTGTTGTTTGTAAACAAACATGAAAATGAAACAAATGGAACATGAGTGACAAATGAGTGATTCTATAATTAGGGGTACATTTCAAGTCCATGGGGTGTATTTGTCAATTTTACCAAATATTATTGGTCATTATTTCAAACAATGACCAATTTGATATTGGATGATATTCCTCTTTCATTTAATACTAAAAGTTAACAGGTTCCATAATTTATTTTGAAAAAATGCTAATTATATATTGGAATTTGCAGTTTTTGTGCTGTCCGATTTCTTAAATGTCAAGTTTGCTCTTAAAACTTAACAATAAAATACATGTTTTTATATATTATTTCAGCTTTAATTGTTCAAAAATAAGTATTAAAACATGATACAGCTGTTTTTAAATCTATTTAAAACATTAAAATACATGAAATTATTCACTTTATGTGTGTCCAAGAAATCACTGTCAGCTGTGTTACCCATTGATAAAACCGCTATAAATCAGCAATGGTTTGCTGCAAAGTCACATGACTCACATTGCTGGAAGGTACATCCTTTTTGGTGGGAACCTTGAAGACAATGTGGTAAATTTCAACTCCTCCTTGTCAATAATTCATCAAAATTATTGGATTAATTGTTCGTCAACTGTGTTATCAACATTTTCTTGTGTATTTATTTGAGATTTTTTTAATTACAAAAATTAAATATAGCACACAGAAATATGAGTTGATCATGGTCATGTGGTGACATTTTCAACATCTTTAGCTAGCACAAAGGCCAAAAATTGAGGAAATGTCAACTGTGTTACATGTCAACAGTGCTACACATCCCTAATGTGTCCTGTCAACTGTGTTACTCCTGTCAACTGAAATGAAATGTACCCCTAATTATAGAATCACTCAAATATGACAAAGTCTTATTGTGCAGATAAAGTGTCTAATGTCTATCTGAAGTTAAGAGGACTGTTAAAAGGGGCTGATGAAAAGAAAGGCTTTTTGGGGCGTGAAGTTTGGGCCCTAATGGACTGCAAACTTCTGCCAGAGGAGAGTGGAGAATTTCGTATAACCTTCTGGTTTTAGGGAAGATCACACTACAACTAACCTGGAATCTGACTGACTCTAGGTATGTGCTAAATGTCAGAGACAAGGACAGAAGCTCAGATACATCCACCAATAAACTAATGCTAAGGGGAAATGAGTGGACTTTGCACCACTAGAGGGAACTGTGGGACATGTCATACAAACCCAGCATGCAAGCTCACCGGTTATTTGAATGCCTTTATTGAATGGGATTGTATTCAAAGTCTTCAGAAGGTGTTGTACCCTTCCGGTTCTGTGTACTCTTTCTATCCTGTTGCTTTAAACACATCCTAGACACACAACACAAAGTCAGACCCGACTGCGCATCCCAGAATACCCCCACCACACTCTTCAACCTTAACCATGGTAACGTACCTTTGAAGCGGTTTCACCTGATGGATAAATTCTGGAAGTTCTTCATCTTTGGTTTCAGGTAACCACAAGCTCAACAACCCAATCATCACTGTGGCACTGCCCATCAAGATATAAGGTAGGAACTTGTTGTACGTACCTGAAATCAGACAGCATTGACAAACACATATCTAGACTGCCATAAATGCTTACATCCTCTTATGGAGACACACACACACTGACCCATATAGGCGATGTATGGGGACACTGTGCTGCCCACACGTGATGCCATGGAGGTGGCTCCCAGGGCCATGTTCCTGACCACGGTGGGGAAGAGCTCCGTCATGTACAGGTACAGGAAACCATACGCCCCGGTCACACCTATCTTCCCCACTATCACCAGGGTGAGGGTCAGGCTGCTCAGTTCTACACACACACACACACACACACACACACACACACACACACACACACACACACATACACAAACACAACCACACACAGTTTATGGTTTTCCACATTTGAGTAGTATCCTCTTAAGAGTTTGTGTTTTATGTACATGGAAATCCTTTTGAATATGTGCCATTTTGTCCATGTCTGTGTAGCAGCAGTACTATCTGCTCTGGTGGGCCTTGTACCATCAGGTATGAGCTTGAGCACCAACAGCAGACCTCCCGACAGCAGCAGGGTGAAGGGCAGGGTGAAGCGTCGAGGGGTGTAACGGATCAAGAACCAGACGCTGCTGTACGCCAGGAACTCGGAAGCCGCCGCCACCAAGCAGTTAAGGTAGGGGTCGCCGTCCATGTTGGGAGTGTTCAGGGACATCCCATAATACGTCATGGAGATGATTATCCTGAGGCAAAGGATGGAGTTGTTGGGACATACGCAAGTCAGTACTAGCACATTTTGCTATAATGTGGTGTGGTAAACATTATAGCTTGAAGTGTGCAATACATGATATTCATGTGTGTTGTGCACAGTGCATGCTATACTGTGTGGTGTAGTTGTTATTCAAGTGTGTAGTGCGTAGCAAGCATACAGTGTGTGGCACAGTGTAGTACTGCGCAAGGGATACTTTTGAGCAATGTGTAGCTAGGACGTTTCGGGGTACCAGAGGAAGATGTTAATGATGAAAATGTTGCGTATGTTGCTGGTTCTGACCAGGTCCAGCCAGGTGTACAGGCGTGGGCTCTCCTTGGTTCCGTTTTTCTGCTGATAGTAAACATGTAGACACAAATTAGGCGGAGTCATATGGCGCAGTCGGTTATGGAGTCGGGTTATTACAATCACAGAATTCACTATGGCAGGAAGGAGCAATGTTTGCTCCTTCCTGCCATAGTGAATTCTGTGTTTGTAAATCTTGCATAGCGATTAAAATAGATTCTGATTCTGATTAATCAAAAGGTCCCTGGTTCGAACTCCAGCTTTGTCAACATGACGTTGTGTCCTTGGACAAGGGACTTCACTCTACTTGCCTGGGGGGGGGGGGGGGGGGGGGAATATCCCTGCACTTGCTGTAAGTCACTCTGGATAAGAGCCTCTGCTAAATGACTAAATGTAAATATATCGGGGATGTGTGTTTGTGTGAGTGCGTGTGGCGGCATTAAATCACCATGAGCTCCGTGGTAACGTCTTCGGTGAAGATGACATTAGGAGCCACAACGCCATTCATTTTGGCAGCCGCTCTGACGATAGACTCCGCCTCCTTCACTCTGCCCTGGGCCAATAGCCAGCGTGGAGACTCCGGAATGTACCTAAAGCACAGCAACACAACTTCGCCCTCAGTCCATTCCAAGTTCAAGCAGAGCTCTACTGCTCCCAGACGAGAAACAGAACCGTCTGTGTACCAGAAGGTGGTGTTGGTACTCACCACCAAAAAGGGATGTAGAGGAAGCCGGGGACAGCAAGGACAACCAGGAGGAGCCTCCAGCTCCTGAAGTAGTAGGCTGCTAGGGGCAGCACAGTGTAGCCCAGGGCATAGCTGAAACACACCCCCAGGGCGCCAAAGTTGACACGGACCGATTTTGTCAGAAGCTCAGAGCCTAAGGTCCACAGAATAGCAACAGACAAGATCAGACCAGAGCAAGGCAAATGAAGAAATGCAATGATGTTACTGTGTTACTTGTATCTAGTTATCTCTTTCTCAATACTGACCCAGTATGAAGGCAGCACAGTAGTTGGCGATCTGACCAAGCCCCACAAGGCAGTAGAAACAGCAGAACATTTCCCAGCTGGTAGAGGCAGCTTGGAGGAGGGTGAACAACGTCTGCATTGCCAAGGTACCAAAGAGGACCAACCTACGCCCGAACCTATAGATTAGAACATGTCACCCTGGAAATGCATGAGGGGGGAAAAACTCCTAGAACAGTCCTAGAACTACAACTAGTTCCTGGGGTCAGATGGCTCAATGGTTAAGGCATTGGCCTTAATGATCGGAAGGTTGTGGCTATATGATGTTGTGTCCTTGGGCAAGGAACTTCACCCTACTTGCCTCAGGTAAAATGTCCCTGTACTTACTGTAAGTTGCTTTGGATAAAAGTGAGGGATAAATTTAAATGTAACGAAACAACGAAACGTTAATATTTTATGTTTGTGTCTACAAGACACCAGAACGTTTGAATACTGATGTGTCTGGAGTGGGCACCTTCTTGGGAGAACACTTACCTGTCCGAGATGATCCCTGACAGGAAGGAACCACAGAGAACACCTACAAAAAACATGGTGACGGTGAAAGGAGCCTTCCAGTCATCTTCACACACCAGGTTCCACTATCAGAACGCAAACACACGCAACAAGACTGTTAGACATTTCAAAGGATCGTCCCATCCAGCAATTCCAGCCAGAGGTTTCCAAAATGTTGAGTGGGGCTTCACCTCAGTCACAATGGTGGATGTGTATCTCTCTGTGCTGAACTCCCAACCGTCCAGACATCGCTCAGTCTCATTGCCGTCAGGACCTGGAGGGTTTCGGTACCTCAGGCAGCGGCTGAGGACCACCTCCCCCTTTACCTCCTCCAGGGGAAATGACTGACTGAGGTCCAGGCTGAAGCTGCTGCTGTTCAGCCATGGGACCCGACAGCGGTGGGGGGGGATGTCCGCCAGAAACACCATCGCCATGCCAACGTAGCCGTTGGGTATGGTGCTGAGGCTAAGGAGGAAGAAGATCATCTTCTGGAAGGGTCCCCACTCGCCGAGGAACACCGTCCTCTCCTCGTAGTCCATCCTTATGGCCTCCAGGTAATAACGTTTTTTTTTATTTTCTTTGTATCTTTAAAGTGAAGAGGTACAACCTGTTCTTAACTACAGTGCTGCTCGTTCTCACCAAGACCAAGACTATGCCTTCTTCGCCTCTCCAGGTAACCATCTGCCACACAAGGAACTTTTCCAAAAACCGATGTTGTGGATGATCTACAGTCAGAGCAGACTAGTCAGTGCATCTTTACATTTAAATGTTCTTATTATTTATTCATTTAGTAAGACGCTTTTGCCTGTAGTCAGTGTTGGGATTACAGATACACCAACTGGGCAGGGCAAGCATCGGCCAGCACTTTTAAGAGCATGGGATGAAACTAGTTTGACTAGCAAAGCGGAACAGCCACAACTCCCACATACCATTCTATGCAGACATGCACAGTGGTTCCACTTTGTTGACTTGTGTTTAAAATATTCAACAGAGCATAACAAACTTTCAAATCATTTATTCAATGGTTAGAAGTTTACAATCCTAGACAGCCTAAACCCTTCCTCGGCATTACTTTGTCACATATGCAACAGTGCGCGCACACACACACACGCGCACACACACACACACACCTAAGCTTATCTCTACATGTGATACTGCTTTATTGAGGGATTTTCTTTACCAACTTGTAGAGAAGCACACTTTACCAGATGATTTAAAAGGTTATCAGCAGACGCATGACATTCACACAGCTAATCAGAATATTTCTATAATAAAGTCTTCCAGCGTTACAAACCACAGCAGAGACAGCTGGCAAGTTGTACTTATTAATCAGCCTGCAGTAATGGGATACTAAGTACTGTACTGAAATTAAACCTGGATTTATCAATGGATTGCACAATGTTAGCAAAAGTAAGTGTTTCGTTTAAGCACTGATTATTATTGTTTCTTTCATTTTCAAATGTAATTTTACATTGTCATAAAACATTTTACCAACAGAGTTTCTTTACTGACAGGAAGCCAAGAATATTGTTAAATATTCAAGTTTGATATCCTACAAATCCAATTTGCTTACAACATTCAGGAAAAGTGACAATTTCATCTTTGTTGCATGTAGATTTCCTGATTCCTTATGCTGCAGCAACAGAGGTGTCATCTACCGGTCTGCCTTGAGGCTGAAACACAAAACGAGTAACTGATCACCAAATAGCTTTAACACACAACATCAGCCGTGCTACCTTAAATCATGATGCCATGTTTTAGTACCCAACCCTCCCACAAAAAAAGAAATGGTTCACATCCCGTTTAGATGCAATGCATCACATGTGATCTGTCTGCGGAAGTCACCCACCTTGACGAAAATGCGTGATGGCAGGAAGCGTCGCAGCAGCTGATTGGCCGGACTGGGGAAGCGCAGAAGGCTGATGTTGAGCAGGGGGAGACTTTGGTAGCCCGCCATCAGGGGGTAGAAGTTATATAGCATCTCCTGCTGCGCCCCAGGTAGGATGCGCACACGCACCTGGCGGAGGCGGAGGAGACAAAATGACTCCGGGACACGGGGCTTCATGGCGTTTAGAACACGGAGGGTCACACAGAGACCTGACTGTGGTTCCAACAAGCTTCTGTTCAAGTTTGAGTCTTTTGTTGCCAGACGCACCGAGCAACACACTGAAATTCTAGGGAGACGACAATGCAAAGCAACCTGGCATAACTTATACCACAAGTACTCAGAAAACAATTGACAGATTAAATATAATAAGCCTCCTAAATATACAAAATATTACAATATAATATTAATATACAAAATATTACAATATAATATACAGTAAGGAGTCACTGAGAGTCAGGTGACTGGCAATCTGACTAGTAATCGGCCTAACATTGTGCCCTGCTGGTGGTGAAACCTGTCAAACATTAGTCAGGAGGTGATTCCAGAGCACAGGCCTGCTTTACAATCAGTCACACTCTGGCAGCAGGGGGTCTAGGACTGGGTGAACTCCTTGATACTGAGTATCCTCTCCTTTTTTCACTCATTTTATTTCCCTAACCCCTTTCTCTCTCTCTTTCTTCTCTGCTCTGCTCTTCCTTCAGGTCGGTTGAGGGGCCGAGGAGAGAGGTTGGGTCACCTGCTTGAGTCCTGAGAACATGAAAGCATCGCTGGGTTCCACGGTTATCTCCACGTCTTGCACCAGACCCGTTCGGTTCTCAATGTGGTACCGCACCGGCAGGGACTCCCGCACACGGCCAAACGACGGCAGGTCTAGAACCACACAAACACACAATGAACACTGCACTCTACTGCATTAGCTAAATAGAAATATAATAGAAATATTTGGAAGTATGAGAGCTCTGCAGCTGGTCAGCTTTCGGCTGGTTTGAGCCAGTTCAGAGGTCTGTAGCTGCGCTGCGATCTCGGACCATCGTTGAGGGGGTGGAGCCTAACCTGCGTGGACGTAGAGAGGGATGGTCTCCGCCTGCACGTGGGGCAGCGCAACGGCGGTCTGGACCACGGATGCCTCTGCAGACGAGCTCCTGGAACACACACACACACACACAAATGGCGTAAGAGCACGCTGGTGTGGTTTTCTTGGACTGTGTTGAAAGCATCTGTGTGCGTTGCAGGGACCGAGTAGACACCTCTTCCAGGAGACGAGGTAGTGTCCCGAGGCCACGCTGCTGGTGCTGATGGCCACCGGGGGACACTGCAGGCAGAAACACTCGCTGGCACACTCCCCTGTTTGCAGTACCACTAGTGGGAGACAGAAGGGACATGGGGGGGGTGGAGATTAGAGTGGAGTTGAGTAGTGAAGCTCTAACCTTAGCAGACCTCCAGCAGATTTAGGATGCGGGTGAGTGCTGGGGTGAAACTGGGGGTTATGGGATGAGTTGGTGCGAGGGGTGACCGATTGGGGTGGGGAATGTGTTGGGGTGAGTGATAGGGGTAGATTGGGGGGTGAGAGTGCGGGTGGTGTGCATGTACCTTGTTCCACTTGGGACTGGGGCAGGTCTAGGGGAGTCAAGGTGGGGGCCAGCTGCAGCTGGCTGGATTCCAGGAGGAGGGGCCAGGGAGAGGCTGACAGGATGTCAGTCATCAGCAGGAAGGGCACGTCCACATACACACGGTCCAGAGGCTCAAACTACAGACGGACACACAAGTACACAAAAACACACAAGCTTAAAGCCGGGTGATTATATACAGTATATATTAATAAATTTAAACATCTTGATATTGCCTAATTGTTACGATATATATATCGCTATATGTTTGCATAATAAAAACATGATTATTTTGCGCCCTTGAGAAAACAATACAAATAATT
This sequence comes from Neosalanx taihuensis, assembly GCA_030340665.1. Taxonomy (NCBI): domain Eukaryota; kingdom Metazoa; phylum Chordata; class Actinopteri; order Osmeriformes; family Salangidae; genus Neosalanx; species Neosalanx taihuensis. Next base: position 5,856,742 of record CM059302.1, read on the forward strand.
GACATAGAACAGGGTGTCAGGTGGCCGAGCGGTTAGGGAATCAGGCTGGTAATCAGAATGTTGCCAGTTCGAATCCTGGCCGTGCAAGATGACATTGTGTCCTTGGGCAAGGCACTTCACCCTACTTACCTCAGGGAGAATGTCCCTAAACTTGCTGTAAATGGCTCTGGGTAAGAGCGTCTGCTAAATGACTAAATGTAAATGTAATTATAATGTACCAGCTACTGTTACAAAGTACAAAATGTGACGAAAAGGGGATGTAATATTGGACAATCAATATTGAAATATTCACAATATTTTCACACATCGATGTAAAATTAATAATTTAGATATTATCTCATATTTTTGACATATTGCCTGGCCCTACACAAGTCTGGATCAAACTACACACACACAGCAAAAGTCTGGCAAGAACTACATAGATAAAGACACAACACCACAACAGTAAAATAGAGCCAACCTTGGTGGACACAAACTTAACTGCCACTTCAAATGGAACGATGGTTTCTATGGTGACCGTTTCATCCTAGAGGGAAAAAAAAGATAAAGAAAAAGCTCACATGAATCCTCTCTGAGGTTCTCTGCGTGACCTGAACTGACTTAGTGGAAGAGTGTGTGTGTGTGTGTGTGTGTGGGGGTGTTCTTCTTCTTCTAAAGGTGTGTGTTGAGGGGTGCTTCCAGGTGGATGTCTGTGTGTGTGTGTGGACTTTGTGGAGGGCTGTGTGTGTGTGTGTGTGTATCGAGGTGTGTGGACCTTGTGGCGGGCTGTGTGTGTGTGTGTATCGAGCTGTGTGGACCTTGTGGTGGGCTGTGTGTGTGTGTGTGTGTGTATCAAGGTGTGTGTGCGGATCTTGTGAAGGGCTGTGTGTGTATCGAGGTGTGTGTGCGGACCTTGTGGAGGGCTGTGTGTGTGTGTGTATCAAGGTGTGTGGACCTTGTGGCGGGCTGTGTGTGTGTGTATCGAGCTGTGTGGACCTTGTGGCGGGCTGTGTGTGTGTGTATCAAGGTGTGTGTGCGGATCTTGTGGAGGGCTGTGTGTGTGCGGACCTTGTGGAGGGCTGTGCGTGTATCGAGGTGTGTGTGTGGACCTTGTGGCGGGCTGTGTGTGTGTGTGTATCGAGCTGTGTGGACCTTGTGGCGGGCTGTGTGTGTGTGTAGGTATCAAGGTGTGTGTACGGATCTTGTGGAGGGCTGTGTGTGTATCAAGGTGTGTGTGCGGACCTTGTGGCAGCGGCAGGTGATGCTGTGTCCCTCCAGAGTGGTGCTGATGCAGTAGGCCACGTGGAACAGGAACACTCTGGGGCCCGTTGACACACAGCGCACAAACACCCTCTTCTCCACCTGCACAGCACAGACAGCAGCTCCTAGACACACAGGTACTGATGGGTGTGTGTGTGTGTGTGTGTAAGGGGGGGGGGTAACTGTGCGTACCGTTTGTCCCGGGTGCAGGTCTCCTATGTGGATGTCAGGCAGTAATGCAGGCAGGTCCTCACAGCCCTCGGAGTCAGTCAGGGTTACATGGGTAGACTGAGTCAGGTTAGCATCTTGACCTGGAAGACATGGAGGGCAAGGAGAGACGGGGAAGAAGATTCAAATTCTGATCGATGGCCCATACTGCAAATGTAACACCCGCACCCAGGTTCACTCGCACTGCTCTCTACAGGTCTTGAACCCAGGTCTCCGGCATGGGAGACGGACGCCCTAACAAGGAGGCTAAAGGCTGCAACCCCTATTGTCAGTTGCTAGAGAATCCTTTGAGATCAGAGGGGTGAGGTTTACGCGCACAGCTACCACCAGCTGGCATCCGTTACACAAATAGAATATAATTGGGTTTGACTGAACGCTGCCTCGCCTGGTTTGAGTCCCGCGGTTAGCTTGGCGTCCCTCGCCACGGTGTCCTCGTGTGATTGGATGGAAACGGTGATGAGGTACATCTCGTTGGTGAGGGCAGGAGGCTGGTGGCTCAGCTGGACAGAGATCCTGGGAACCCTGGAGATGATCCTGGTGAACAAGATCCCCTCGTTAATGTGTGTTAAAACAAAAATAAATAATAATAAGGAATGTAAAAAAAGGACAAACAAAATTATGTCAAAAACACAAAACCATAATGGTAATAATAATAATATTATATAATGGTTAGACTATACTGAACTACTAGTCCCAGTTCCCTGGTTCTCCAGACTGGTGGAGTCAGATGGCTCAGCGGGGTTAAGGCGTTAGCCATGAGTTTAGAGATTAGAAGGTTGTGAGTTCGATCCCCGGCTGTGGCTATGTGATGTTGTGTCCTTGGGCAAGGCACTTCACCCTACTTGCCTCAAGGAGACTGTCCTTGTACTTAATGTAAGTTGCTTTGGATAAAAGTGTCTGCTAAATGAGGTATTATTATTCTCACATGGTGCTGGCCTGGATGGTGACAGAGTCCCAGTCTGTCTGCTGGTCAGGGACCCGCGTCCTTCTCTTGAAGGACCGTGACGCTTGCAAAGCCTCTTGGGTAGAGGCGGCGTCCCCTCCACCACCTCGCCAGTTCAGGAACACACAGCGGCCACTCTCGCTGCCCAGCATCAGGTCCACCGCTGTGATCTGGGACACACACACAAGAACGCACACATGCTAGCTCGCATAGTGAGTGTGTGTGTGTCCGAGAGCATGTGTGTCTATACAGCACTGTGCGTGCGTATGTCTCAGCGCGTGTGTCCGTATCCATGATTTTGTGTGCGTCTGAAATCTTGTGTGTATACACAGTACCGTGTGTATGTGTGTTATTACTCACCTCCACCTTCTTGCCCACGTCCTCTGTGATGGCTCCGAAGCTGAACGAGATGGTTTGAATCTTCCCCGGCAGTAGACACAGGCTCTCCTGACTGGAGGGCTCGCTGCTCTCCTGCACCACGCAGAAGCGGCTGTACTCCTAAACACACACACATGCGATGAGGGGCTGGGTGTCAGGATGAGGGGGGTGGGGGGTAAGAAGAGGGTGGAGGGTGACCAGCGTACCTGGTTGCTGAGGCTGACGCATAGCTTGGTGAAACGGACGGGGTGAGGGCAGTCGGCGCGGAGAAACACTTGCAGCTGGACCGGCTCGTCCAGGTGGAAACTGGGGGACAAGAACCTGGCCTTGCACTGGACTAAACAAGTAGGGGGGGGGCAGGCATTAGAACAGAGCTCAGCAGGTTTATACTAACGTAGAGTTGATTTCTAACGATTTATAACTAGACCGTGCTGAGTCAGGTCCATAGGAAGCTAGCCTGGGCTTAGCTGCGTGAGTGTAAGTCAGTGTTAGCCATCATACCGAAGGGCACGTAGTCCTGGACCTCGATGGTGTAGTGGTTGCTGCCTGCCAGAGCCACGCGGTCACTCCACAGAGCCTGGGCTGCCTTAGTTCCTGCCTCCTCGCAGTCTGGCTCCGCCTCCGGAACCTCGTTCTGTCAACAGACGCAGACGTTCAGCTTCAAACCTCAGGTCTGACCACTGCTGGTTGCTGGCAGGATGTTCTGTTTGAAGTGCTGTCCAGGTGTAGTCTACTTACCATGAGCACTCGAATGAGGTTTTTCTCAATCCTGGACTTCTGGTCTTCTTTCAGAGTTGAGGCTGGTAGGGAAAAACGAGAGGTTACTAATCTGGCCTCTGGACCCACAGTTTGTGTGTGCGTGTAGAATGGATGTGGGAGATCTAATGTGTGAGTGTGTGAGAGTGCCTGAGACAGTGTGTCTGTGAACGTGTGAGTGTGTCTGTGAGAGAGTGTGTGTGAGAGAGAGTGTCTGTGTGAGTATGTGTGAGAGAAAGAGTGTGAGTGTGTGTGAGTGTGTGTGTGTGTGTGTGTGTGTGTGAGAGAAAGAGTGTGAGTGTGTGTTTGTGTGTGAATGTGTGTGTATGTGTGAGAGTGTGTGTGTACCTCTGCCCAGCAGCTCCAGGCTGTAGGTGATGTAGTCCTTGACGTGAGCCATTAGGTAGGAGCAGCACAGCGCTGTGCTCAGGATGGAGGTGAGCAGAGCCCACCAGCGCTCTGTACGGTAGTCACACATCACGTAGTCCAGCAGCCTACACAAACACACACACACACACACACACACAGTGCAAACATTGAACATTCACCCACATAAAACCAAATAGTTTGTGTGTGTGTATTTATGTGTTGAGTTGTATGGACTAGTGTTTGAGTGTGGGCAAGGTGTGGTGTGTGTGTGTGTTTCTGCAGACTGTTTCATACTTTAAGGCTTTGGTGTAGTCCTTGGCATTGAAGTATTCCTCTCCCATCTGGACCACTAGGGGACAGAGACAGTGATGAGACGACAAGCAGGAACACAGTTCCACTACACACACCACATCCCACCCAACGCACACCGCATCCCACCCAACACACACACACACACACACACACACACACACACACACACACACACTAACACTCACTGAGGTGGCTCTTCATGCGAGGACACTTATACTTCTTGAACTGAGCCACGGCGTTGCTGAGCAAGGCAATGATCAGCTCCTGGAAAGGAGACAGGAAGAGCTTTCAGAAACACCTCTGGGGCCCTGAGTTGATCTTACATTTACATTTATTCATTTAGCAGGCGCTTTTATCCAAAGTGACTTACAGTAAGTACAGGGACATTCTCCCTGAGGCAAGAAGGGTCAAGTGCCTTGCCCATGGACACAACGTCACATAGCCACAGCCGGGGTTCGATCTCACAACCCTCCGATCATGAGGCCAACGCCTTAACCCGCTGAACCATCTGACCCACCCCCCCCTCTTCTCAAGACACCAGCACATGTCACACAGAAACAGTAACGGCTGCGCCAGTGACCTAGTTAACCCTCTCTTAATGTATACCCAGGATGAAGCCATGCATAAGAGCAAAAACAATCAGTGGCCAATGGTATGCATTGATCCATCAATAGATAAGATGAGCATGTGAGTGTGTGTAGGCGAATGTGTGTCTACGTGTGTGTAGGCGAGTGTGTGTGTGTAGATGTGTGTTTGCGTAGGTGAGAGTGTACAGGTGAGTGTGTGCGTGTGTAGGTGTGTGTGTGTGTGTGTGTGTAGGTGTGTGTTTGAGTAGGTGTGCAGGTGAGAGCGTGTGTCGGGTGAATGTGTAGGCAAGTGTGTGCGTGTGTACTCACAGAGTGGAGAACCTCCCTCTCTTTGAGCTGCAGAGCCAGAATACCTCCCTTTTCTTTTTCCATGTCGGGAGGGTCGATACCTGAGACACACCAACCATTATCAACATCTTACACGCACCCACACATGTGGACTTCCACGGAACGCGAGTGTGCGTGTGTTGTGTGTGCAATGCGTCATGTGCCATCAGTGTCCGGTTTACTGCCAGTTTTTCGGGTGGAGTGTGTGTGTCGGTATGGGCGTGTCCGTAGTGTTCGGACTCACTCTGGTGCCCCTGTCTCCAGGCTCGCTGGCCGTAGAAGTCCAGAGCTCCGGAGGGGGTGTCCAGGGGGTCTGGTGTCGGGAAGCTCACGCTGGCCTGGGATTGGGAGAGTAGAGGGAAGCCACACAGCTGTTACGTGGAACATGCCACCCAGACCATCACGATGTGTGTGTGTGTGTGTGTGTGTGTGTACCGGGTGGGAGCAGAGCTGGCCAGCTTGGCTCTTCCTCTCCTGGGCATAGCAGGCAGCCTGCTGGTAGTAGAAGCCAGGGTTCTGGGTTTGGATGGCGGTCAGGCCCAGCTTGATAGCCTCATCAAACAGGTCCCCGAATGACTGGAACCTGGAGTGTAGGAGAGGACTGCCTGTTTGTTCTCCACTAAAAGACTGACTGTCACATTTTACATTTAATAATTTATCAGAAGCTCTTATCCAGAGCGACTTACAGCAAGTGCAGAGACTTTCCCTCTGAGGCAAGTAGGGTAAAGTGCCTTGCCCAAGGACACAACATCACGTAGCCACAGCCGGGAATCTAATTCACAACCTTCCAAACATGAGCCCTTGACCACAGTGCCTTAACCACTGAGCCACCTGACTCCCTGACTGTTTGTTTGAATGGAATGTCTGACTGACTGCTGACTGACTTAGTGTCTGGTTAGACTGACTGCATCTTGCGTCTCTTCATCGTTGTTGGTGTGTGGTCTCCGTCCATGTCCTTACTGTTTGGACATCCAGGCGGTGTGTTCGAAGGCCAGCTCAGAGCTTCCAATCTTCTTCTTGCTCAGGTCAATGTGCTTCCTGAACTGAGCGATGGCATCCAGCGGGGTGTTGTGTTGGAAACAGAGACGGCAGATCTAGGGGTAGACGCGGAGGCTGTTAGACGCACGCACGCAGATTCCCCCCCCACCCATCCTGCCACACACACACACACGCAGGCAACCTTGTAGTTGATGAATCCAGCCATGGTCTTAATCTCCAGCATGTTGGTTTCGTGAGCTCTGAGTTCATGGACCAGGCTGTAGGCTGTCCTGTAATACCTGCACCACACACAGACAGGTGACGAATCAGCAAGGTGACGGAGTCAGCGAGGTGAGAAGTAGGGCTGTCAGCGAATATTCTATATTCGAATATATATTCGAATAGTGTTTAAAAAACGAATTTCGAATATGAAAATATATATTCAAATGTTAAAAAAACACACAAAAAACAGCGGCAGCAGGCAAGACTGTTTGTATTTGGGACAAGAATCGCGACCTTAAATTTCTTGCACGAAACTTTTAATCAACAGTCAGCATTTGTTTATTGTTGTCGTTCATTTACACCTCTATGTGCAGAGCGCGACAGTGCGGGAGAGAGAGAAAGAAAAAGTGCGTGTGTACGAGCGAGAGGCCAAGGTCTGCGGTCTTGGCCATTAGTTCATCTACTTATTTTTGTGTAGGTAATATGTTGTTAAATTAACTTAAATATATTACCCATACAAGTAGTTATGTCTTGTTGTATTCATTTGTCCTGTTATTGACGTGCCTAATGCGCAACCGGGAAACTCGAATATATTCGAATATATTCGAATACATCTGTGGGGAATATTCGAACGTCATTTTTGAGCAGTTCTGACAGCCCTAGTGAGAAGTCAGTAAGGTGCCGAGTCAGTAAGGTGACGAGTCAGCAAGGTGACGAGTCAGCGAGGTGACGAGTCAGCAAGGTGACGAGTCAGCGAGGTGACCAGTCAGCAAGGTGACGAGTCAGCGAGGGGACCAGTCAGCGTGCAGACTTGAGGCGGCACTTACTTGAGGGCGTTCTGAGTGTCCTGTTTGAGTTCACTGAAGAACGCTATCTTGAACTGATGCCTCACGAACAACAACTGCAACACAGACAGACAGGCAGAGTGGTGTCCTCGTCGTCACCCAGGTATGAAACAGACCCAGGTGAAGCATCAGAGGAGAAAGAGGACAGAGGACGGACGTGGAAGGAGGAGAGAGAGGATGTGGAATGAGGAGGAAGAGGAATGGTAAGGGCAGGTGGGAGGGGAGTCTGCTTGGGCGAATCAGCAGGATAAGGAGGCACAGGGGGAAGAGGCCTACCTGATGGGTGGTCTTGTTGAGGAACTCCTTGTGAGACTTGACCCTCCGGATCTCTGTGTAGTAGTAGGTCTGGGCGTGCTCATAGAAGGCGTTCTCCAGTCTGAAGCAGAACACCCACATTACGCGACACACACACACGCACGCGCGCAGACACACAAGTGGTTGGGTGTCGCGGCACTGACCTGATAATGTACCCCACCAGGTGGTCCGTGTGAGGCAGGACAAACAGAGACTTCCCTGACAGATCGCAGGCGTTACACAGCGCTGCGGCCCTTTCTGAGGCGACCAGGTCCTCTCCTGACACACACAAACACGTACATATGCATGTATGAGCCAGAGTAACAAGCTAGCCCTCCTACTTGTTCTACAGGTTTTTCTCACCAACCTGGGGGGAGGGGAGTCTTCTTCTGGATCAGAACTACCGCCACCTTGGTGTTTCTGCCCTGTAGGCTAGTTCTACAACGACAATTACCAATAATTACCACTGTACACTGTACACCCCATCACCAAAGTCTAGAAGATCATTACGTCTACACTAACTAAATACATTTCATTTACATTTTGTCATTTAGCAGATGCTCTTATCCAGAGCGACAAGTACAGGGACATTCCCCCTGAGACAAGTAGGGTGAAGTGCCTTGCCCAAGGACACAGCATGATTTTGCCACAGCCAGGTTTCGAACCAGGTACCTTCTGATTACTAACCTGACTCCCTAACCCCTCAGCCACGACTCCATTACTCCACTATGGATACCTATTAGCTATAGCTATTAGCTATTACCTATACCTACATACCTATTATCTTACATATTAATGTCGCTGTCATCTACCTAGCTTCTTTACAGTACATCCTATCATCACTGAACTGTTCCGGAGCCTACCTAACAATCTCCACCCGGGTGGCACACTCCGACTGCCTCTCCTTCCACTGGGGTTCGTCCCAGTCCAGCTCAAAGAACAGCACCACCAGCGCCGGCACCAGGTTCAGGTGCTTGTTCATCCAGCCCGTCTTGAGAACGCCTTTGGGGATGTACCACTCGTATGACGTCCTCTGGACAACAACAATAAAACGTGGCGTGGCCCCGGATTAGTGAGCATGTGTGCTCACTCAACACCAGATTGGTAACCTGCTTGGATGGATTTTCAATACTTGTGTTGATCAGGTTTATACAGAGGTGATCCTTCCTAATCTACAAACATACTTTTCTCATGGCTACACAGCATACTCACTTCTTAACCACCAATAATTCCTGCAATTAATTATTTTCGGGGGACGGCAAGGGGTGGGGGACTCGGCTGTCACTACCCACCTTGGTGCGACACTTGGGGTACTCGTGGTCGCCGGGCAGAACCTTGAAGGAGATGGGCACCCGGTCCGCGCGGCGGTTGGCACAAAAGGCGTCCCAGATGGCGCGGTGCACGGCGTTGTACACCACATCCAGCCCCGTCAACGCCACGAAAGCCATGGGCCGGCAGCACAGCTCCGGGGGCAGGTCCCACTGGGTCGGGCTTATCATGGCTGTGTCTCTCTGGGCCTCCCACACTCCTTGTCACTCTCAAACTCTCTCTCTTGTTCTCTCTCTCTCGTAGTCTCCTGTAGTCTCCTGTAACCCACAAATATAATCAGAAATGTTTGAGACACACTAATGTTGCATTCACAGCTAAATATTTTGAAGACAAGCAGGAGTTCCTAAACATGGGGAGCTATGTCTAGTATTTAACTGAAGGCTCTTGTGGCTTTTCCCCTTGGCACTTGTTTGGTTTAACACGATCTATGTTACATAATCTGACTACCCGCAATGTTTGGGGTCTATCACGTTATGACCAGTGATCGATGCTCTTTTGTAAAGCTGTCTTGAAAGTCGCTTTGGATGAAAGCGTCTGCTAAATGAATAAACGTAAATGTAATGTAAATGTAGTAGGCTATAGGACAGGTCCCCTTTCTAACAAGGTGTAGTCCAACCGAATAGTACACAAAGACTAGGACTAGGTCCATTTCTTATGGTTCTGTATCTGCAGACTTGATATATCTCTCTGGTTATTCCCATCTGGTCAGTAAACAACCTGGACCGCCATATCACTGACACTGAAACCTAGCGAAACAGTCATCATCATCTTGAGACGTGTTTTTATGTTAGCTAGACAAGCTACTTACCAAGCCAGTTGATATTAGTTAGCTAGATAACTGTGGCAGCCTCTACATGGGCGGGGTACATGGGCATTACAATACAGATAAAAACACAAATAAAATCGTTGTCGCTGTCCGTTACAGCACGAATAGCGTCCATCAAGGAGTCAGCTGGATTTATGAGTCAGCACTCCATGTGTGCTGGTTATGTTGTCTTAGGTGAGTGTTCTCCTTGGCACCAGTAGCTAGTTAGTAATCTGGATGTTGACAACTGATCTGGTGACCAGGAAATAGTCAGGAAGTAACCATAACTTGCTACTGCCATCTTCCGGCGAATTAGATTTCATGCTACATTTATTACCACCTTACTTGTATTTATTACCACCATTTATCACCATCTTATTTGCAATATGAAAATATGCCAACTCTAATTATCACTGTGCTTCATTGTCAACGTGTAAATGTGGAAGAGCTGCCTAGACATTTTCAGTGGGGTTTTTTCTCGCCGGACTTTATTTGTTATTAATGTCAGAATAAACATAACAAATCTGCAGACAGTAGTAACACATCAATGAATCAGAAATGTATGCAAGGGGATAAACAACAAAATATACAAAATAGAAAAATAACCAAATTAAATATAAATCTAACATCATTATAGGGAAGCATAATCACATATTTTCTCTAATTAGTCTGTGTTACCATAGATCCTTCCCAAAATTGAGAGGTTTTAATAGTTTTTTTTTTATAGAGTTTTCGCCGGACAGTTGATTGAATAAGTGACACAGAGCGATAGACATCTATGCCAACGTATAGAATCTTTGAAAGCAGACGTCACCTGACACCATAGAAGAACAAACACTTCCGTAGCCCATAGCGCATGGAACTCTGGGATGTGAGGGACCCAGCGGGAGTGGAATTCGTCCTCTGTGCGAAGGTGCTGAACAATGCTAACGTTACTGAAAAGCAATCAATACGCCGTGACATTTTGAGGTATATTTCGTTTAGGCCTCTATATTTATCTTTATACTTTACAATGCATGATCTTGCAGTCGGCCTTCGTAAACCAAAACATTCCAGTAGTTGACTTGTTAGCGTTCGCTGCCAAAAAAGTGAAATAAAGTTTTTCCGTAGGATTATTTAGAGCCTAAATGAATGAAAATCTTGATCAGGCAGTACTTTGTGCATTCGTTTATTTCGGGTATTTGTGCATTTCTCTTCGGAAAATTCACGCTGTCTTCAGACTTAAATCCCAGGTAATTTGATTAAGATCGCAGTCCGTAACTTTAGTTAAATCGAATGGCCATACAACTTTCATAATGTCAGTCTGGCGCCTTTGGCTGTGATGGCGAAGGCGTAGCCTACTGAAAGTATCTTTGATGGCTCTGTAATCGTTTGATGTGTGAACGTGACAAGTTGAATGACACCATTTCACGCCTACCAGCTCATGTAGAGTAAAGGTCACTGCACTGTTATATCCCTCGCTTGACAGTGTGACTAACCTCTTGTTTACGACAGCCTGTCAGCGGTTGACAGTCACCTGATTACATTTATTCATTTTTCATTTAGCAGACGCTTTTATCCAAAGCGACTGATTACACCTTTTTATCATCGTCCCATGGTTGACACCTGTGGCTGAACTGTATTTTGCCTCCAGATGAGAGAGCGTTGTCCATGGGTGTTAGCCGGCTAGATGTCCTGTACAGAAGGCTCCTCCTCACCAAACTGTTCATCCAAGGATGGGGAAAGCCTGACGATCTCAAGAGGTACCCAGAAAGAAAACTATTTAGAGAGTTCTACATAGAGATGGAGAGAGGAAGGGAGATTTGGTCAAAGAGGGGCTGGCACAGTCTAATCAGACTACAAGATTGATTTTTTATTCTTTCCCAATATTTCCACAGATTATTTGAATTCCGTAGATTAATTGGCAACAGGGAGACGTGTAAGGACCTGGTACCCAAGGATTACCCAGTGTTTATAGATAAGGTACACTCCTATTCTCCCTTCCTGTCCTGCTCCTGCTGTTGGGTAACCCCCTGCCCCCCCAGTTCATTCTGTTCTGTTATGGTAACCCATGGTAAAGCCCCCCAAACCATCCCATTTATGTGTGAATCATAGATAAGATTGATAAGGTTTCAGACAGCATGTTGGTAAAGATTGTGGGGGGAGGGTTTGACCATGTTATTGATGTCCGCAGGTGGAGGATCAGTCTGACTGTAAGATCCATAATGGCTACTTCATTTCTCCTCTGGAAGAGATTGTCCCTGGCATTCTGCCCCCGGAGTCTGTCGTAGCCAGGTGAGACCCCACCCACAGCACCCCTGATATGTCACAACAAGACAAGGGAGTTCCACTCCAGAAACAATCTTCTAAGTTGATGCTAGAGATCCATCTTGGTGTAGAATCCTGCTCTGCTCTGCCCCAGGTTCCAGTTCATAGTTCCTAAGAAATGGAAGAGGCACAGCCCAGTATGCATCCACCTGGCTGGAACTGGAGACCATGTAAGTAATTGGCAGTAAGTAGAAGGGTAATGTGACCAACGGCTCAAGAAGTACAGGAATGTTGTTATGGGAAAAACCAAAACCACAGTTTTCCGTTATTCTGAAGGCCTTTAATAGCCCATTGTGTAGCTGAATTAATGTTTCTCATCTCTAATTTGACGCTAGTTCTTCTGGCGGCGACGCACCTTGATAGCCCGACCGATGATCAAGGAAGCCAGCATGGCCTCTCTACTGCTGGAGAACCCCTACTATATCCTCCAGATAACTGACCCTAACCCCGCCTCTGACCTTCACTCCAGACCTAACACCATTTGTATTTGTTCTCTTCGGTATGTAAAGTACAAGTTTGATTGCTCCATTTCCTTGACTGATGTTCACATGGATACCGGAAACCAAAAGATCAAATGTAGGTTTTATTAGAATGGCCATACAGTCACATTCTTACATACCCTCTTTCTGTAATGTCCTAACTGCTCATCTTTGTGGGTAACGTAGTCGATCCAGCTTGAGGAATGTGTCCGACCTGTTTGTGATGGGCGGGGCTCTGATCCTCGAGTCAGCTGTGCTTCTCCATTGGCTGGAGCGGGAAGGCTACTGGCCACTAGGAATGACCGGAGTGTCCATGGGCGGACATGTGAGTAAGCAGCGCCGCACAGACACGTAGAGCTTGTGTCTACAACATTGTAGCAAATACTATCAGCAAAGCTGGGAGTCAGGTGGTTCAGCGGGTTAAGGCGTTGGGTTCATGATCGGAAGGTTGTGAGTTCAATTCCCGGCTGTGGCTTCATTACCTTGTGTCCTTGGGCAAGGCACTTCACCCTACTTGCCTCAGGGAGAATGTCCGACCTGCTGTAAGTCACTTTGGATAAAAACGTCTGCTAAATAAATAAATGTAAATGTAAAGCTACTACCCTCTAAAGTGTTCACTAAAGTGTGTGTGTGTGTGTGTATTTGATCCCAGATGGCGTCCCTGGCTGTGACCAACTGGCCCAAGCCCATCCCTCTGATCCCCTGCTTGTCTTGGTCCACCGCCTCTAATGTCTTCACCACAGTAAGATGCTCATGTCAACCTCTAACAACCGATTCAAAAACACAGATCAATAATCTGTCAATCTGTGTTGGACTATAACCTGTGTGTGTGTGTGTGTGTGTGTGTGTGTGTTACAGGGTGTTTTGAGTAAAGCTGTGAACTGGAGGGAGCTTGAGAAGCAGTATGCCATGCACTCAGTTTATGAGCGTGAGATCATCAGAATGCTGGAGTACTGTGGGGTACGCTCTCATCTGTACTTACAGATACTCATCATATAATATGGTCCTATGTTTCCTCATTATATGACACTATTGTATTTCACTGTGATATTAAACTTTTTATATTTCAGCATTATATCAACCAATTATACTTACAGTTTTATATGAACCAAATATATTTAATTATATGACTTACCTACCCGTATATCAAGAATACCAAGAGTCAGGTATGTCAACTGGCATTGTAGCATTTACAAATCCCCTCGCCACCCCATCCGCAGACAGACTCATTCAAGATGGGTCAGGACTTTGTGAAGAACTCTCCCTGCAGCCTGGACAACCTGTCAGACCTGGAGCTGCCAGGGCAGCTGCTGGGACTGAGCCAGCCCCAGGAGGAGAGGCTGGGGCGGCTCTCACGGGCGGCCGGAGGGGGAAGGCGAGACAGCATCCTGCTCTCAGAAGAGAGCGGCCGGGAGGGGCTGGACCAGATGCTGTCGGCGGTCAGCAGCAGCGGGCCGCACATGAACATGCTGCACGCCAAGAACGTGGTGGCGGGCAGTGGGCAGCAGCAGTCCCTGCAGAGGATGTCTCTGTGCTTCATGAAGGGCGTGATGGACGAGTGCACCCACATCGCAAACTTCTCAGGTCTGAGAAATGCCTTCGACATCAACGTGCAGTACATATTATATCCGTATAGATCTAGCTCTACGACATGGGTTAATTTAAACTTTTGCGAGTACTTCAAAGTAACAGAAGTGCTTTTGATTTAACTTAAAATTGACTCATCAGGTTGGAGTCAGTTGGCACGATAAGTCTGTTGCACCTTGAGTATTACACAGAAGTCAGTGATAGTCGATAGTATTTTGCCCAGGTCTGAGATGGAAACAAGCTAGCCTATCCTGTATTCTGGATTCTGTGTTGTGAGTCTGCTCTCTCCCTCTTCTCCAGTCCCAGTGGACCCCAGCCTAATCATCGTGGTCCAGGCCAAGGAGGATGCCTATATCCCTCGTACAGGGGTCAGGGGCCTGCATGAGATCTGGCCTGGCTGTGAGGTACGCTACTTGAACGGGGGCCACATCAGCGCTTACCTCTTCAAGCAGGGCCTTTTCAGGTGAGACAAGTCAAAGCACGCATGTGGGTCGTTGTCTAGAAAGTTTTGGAACTGACTAGTTGTGTGTGTGTGTGTGTGTGTGTGTGTGTGTGTGTGTGTGTGTTTCAGGAAGGCCATCTATGATGCTTATGACAGGTTTCATCTGAAGTATTCCAACAGCTGATCACAGAAGACTCTGCTCAGTGTCTCAGAGGAGGAGGATAGGATACCGTTTCGTATTTGTAAATAATTTGGAATTTTCTTTGGAGTGAAAGACCCTGAAGTGATGGAAGGACCGTGTAAAAAAAGAAAACGTATTATTGTATGAAGATAACTCCTCACAACAAAACCCCTGTTTTGCCATGTTGCATCGTCTTCCACGTTGCCTTCTGTTGCTCCATTAAGACTGTGCCTCACCTTAATCCGTCACATTAACCCCTAACCTTGTTTAGAACACCATCGACAATTATGCGTAAAACTTCTGTGTCAGACACTCAGGGGCTCTCCAACATGGCCAACCTATGCATTCACCGTAACCTCGATCGCTCGACTGACCTTTAAAGACCAAGGACCTTTTTTGCCATGGTCACAAATGTACAGGTGGCTCAAGAGTCTTGGGATGAATGAATTATCTGTCCATTCTGAAGATTTGTAGACGAATTAAGAGCCAAAAAGCCCTTTTTTTAAACCATCGATATACCAGATACATGGATCTTCCTAACAAGGCTGATCTAGGTACCCAGATCATGACCTGACCTCTTGAGTCCAACCCCATTATTAAACACGGTGACTGCCCTGCGGAAGGACCTCATTCCCTAACTCTTCCCTAGAGCACCGGTCTGTGTAGCATTTAAACTTGCTGTTTCAAGTGTGGAATAAAACGAGTGGATTGACAACATATTTTTTTCTGTCTTAAGTGTTTCTTGTTATGTCTGTCTTTGTTAGCTGTGTTAATAGTTTGTTTATCGACCACCTTAAAATGTTTTATTAATGTAAGAATAAACAACAAATCTGCAGACAGTAGTAACACATCAATGAATTCGAAATGTATACAAGAGGATATACAACACAATATACAAAATAGAAGAATAACCCAAATAAAATATAAATCTAACATCATTATAGGAAAGCATAGTCACATAGTTTCTCTAATTAGTCTGTGTTACCATAGATTCTTTTACAAATTAGAAAAATGTTATAGCTTTTTTATTTTTTTATTTTTATTAGAGTCAAATTGCAATTTAATGTAGCAATTTAATTCTCAAATTAGTCTGTGTTACCATTGTTTTTTGTTGTTGTTGCTTTAATAGCTTTTAAAAAAAGTTACACGAGAAATAACGTCAAATAGAAATTTAAAATAGCAATTAAATGTAGCGATTGCATTTTTTTCGCTGGCTTGTGCTTTGACGTGTCCAGTTACGTAAAACGCGTCACTTTGTTATGTATCCCAGCTGATCAGGCCATAAAGACGATGCACATCCGCCACTGCTGCATAGACCATCATTGCCTCATCATATTTTGCTTGCGTTACGTATTCACCTAACAATTGGAAAAACCGCAGTAGTTGTTTCAGGGGGATTTTTTTGGGTTCGTTTGTTTCCCCTCGTTGCAGACAAGGCCTTTAGTCGCACTGGCCATGCTAGGCTAATTCTCGCGTCTCGTTCACTCGAGTTAAGATGCACAGGGACAGCTACCAAACCTATTTGTGAAAATTGTGGACACTATTTATAGTTGGACAAATTGTAGTTGGACGTAAGAGAGTCGCAATTATTCGTTGCCAGAAAATCGGTCTGGCTGTCAGCATTTTTGATCCTCCAAATATAATTGTCCAGTGCGTTTAGTTTATAAGTTGTCACTGCTGACGATCGTTTAAGTGACAACTGTCTCGCAGACAGTCGACCAAAATCTGACCCTGAAACCTAAATGAGAAATAAGAGGCTCTGATATTTCTTCAGACGCTGCAGGAAACATCCTACAGAGTTAAAGATGTGGCTGAAACTTTTTTTTCTGCTACTGTACTTCCTGGTACTTTTCGTCCTGGCCCGATTCTTTGAAGCGGTTGTTTGGTACGAGACGGGAATCTTCGCCACTCAGCTGGTAGATCCAGTAACACTGAGTTTCAAGAAGTTGAAGACCATCCTGGAATGTCGAGGCCTGGGATACTCCGGCCTGGCGGAAAAAAGGGATGTCAGGGAGCTGGTGGAGAAATCAGGTGATGACAAGATAACGGCCTATGTAAACACAATGTTAAATGAACACGGGAAAGAACTAGGAGATGAGCTACGGTACAGAAGTACCGTTGATCCACGATAATAATTGTACTTACTGCCACGTTAAAGGGCACAATAAAAAAGTAATGGAAACCAAGACTCAAAAACTGCGCATTAATCAGTCTGCTCACGTCTCTTTAAGTCAAAAGATACTGACGGCAGACATCGCAATGTCTGTAAGGTGTGCTTAAATAGTGTCAATAACAACCGTAACCGCAGTGTCACAACACCATTCTGCGCTTAAAGTGTACCTCCTGATCTGATATGTGTTTGCAGGGGACCTGATGCAGGGGGAGTTGTACTCGGCCATTAAAAATGAGGAACAGCAGGTGCAGTCAGACTCCAGCACCTCCTTCAGTGGTGAGATGCACTTCTACGAGCTGGTGGAGGACACCAAGGATGGCATCTGGTTGGTCCAGGTAAGCACGGAACTTCTGCATGTTTATGGCCGATCATCGCATTTTCCAACAGTTGACGAAGAGGTTCACTGAGTCTGTGTGTGTGTGTACACGTGTAGGTGATAG
Organism: Neosalanx taihuensis; assembly: GCA_030340665.1. Lineage (NCBI taxonomy): Eukaryota > Metazoa > Chordata > Actinopteri > Osmeriformes > Salangidae > Neosalanx > Neosalanx taihuensis. The sequence continues at coordinate 5,873,963 of CM059302.1, forward strand.
CCCAGGATCGAGACGCCCTGCTAAGCAAAGCCAACTGGGGTAAGATGGTTCAAAAGGTTTCACAGTTTGGCATTCGCACGGGCACCTTCAACTGCTCCAGCGACTCTAGGTGAGCGATGCACACCCACCTCCCCACGCTCCTCCTCTTCCCAGTATAAGGCTGTTAGGTGACCTTGGGTGTTTTGCAGGTACTGTCGGAAGCGCGGCTGGATGAAGTCCACCTTGATCATGTCGGTGCCGCAGACCTACTCATCCAAGGGGAAGGTCATGCTGAAGGAGTACGCCGGGCGCCGCATCGAGGCTGAGCATATTTTCAAGTGGATGACGGCTCACGTGGCATCCCGCATCAAGACTCTGCGGCACCCTGAGCAGCTTGCGGAGGAATGGCGTCCAAGCCAGTCCCATCCCATCAAGATGTTCCTGTTCGCCCGTCTGGCCACACCCCCGGCTTTCTTCTCGGCGCTGAGCATCAAATTCACTGGGCGGATCGAGTTCATCTTTGTGGACGTGCGTCACTGGGGCAACGACAGCAGCCTCCAGGAAGTTGGCGTGGAGCAGATGCCTTCCTACATCCTGAAGATGCCGGAAGGTATCTATCGCTACGGCAACAGCACAGGGGAGTTCATCTCCCTGGCGGCCATGGATACGTTCCTGCGCTCCGTGCAGCCCGAGGTCAACGACCTGTTTGTGCTAAGCCTGGTTATGGTCAACCTCCTGGCCTGGATGGACCTGTTCATCACTCAAGGTGCCACCGTCAAACGGTTTGTGGTGCTGATCAGCACTCTGGGGACGTATAACTCCCTCCTGCTGATGTCCTGGCTGCCGGTCCTGGCCCTGCTACAGCTGCCCTACCTGGAAACCTTCTACGCCTGCAGCCTGAAGCTTCTCCGCTACGCTGACACCACCCGCCTGGCTTCATGGGTCCGCGCCGACTGGACCTTCTACTCCTCCCATCCGGCCCTGTTCCTCAGCACCTACCTGGCCCACGGCCTCCTCATCGACTACTTTGAGAGGAAGAGGAGGTGCAGCAACGAGGAGCAGAGCCCCAACAACCTGGAGTGGCTGTGCAGCCTCTGGGACTGGTACAGCAGCCTCCTGATACACCCTATGGCCTCGCTGCAGCCCCACCCGGACCAGTCTGACTGGGATGAAGACCCTCACTTCCTGCTGGAGAGGCTGGCGTTCCCCGATTTGTGGCTCCACCCTCTCGTGCCCATCGACTACATCAAGGCTCTGCCCACCTGGAGGTTCAGGACCACTCGGGTGTTTCAGGCCGAAGTAAGTGGTGCCAGGGGCTGGGACATGGATACGGACACTAGAACAATGGACATCACAGGGCCGTCCCAGCCTAGAACAGAACCAGCCCAGACCCTGGACACTATAGAACTACAGCAGACCCAGCCTTTGACCCAAACTCAGACTTATCCCTCTGACAGTGAGCGTGAGGAGACGTCTGTTTCGGAGTCGTGCGATTCCTGCGGCAGCGTTGAGGAGGAGCCGTGCCGTAAGAGAGTGGAGCTGCGTCCCGATTGGTCCCAGTGGCCGGCAGACATGCTCCACTGCACAGAGTGTGTGGTGTGTCTGGAGACCTTCGAGGCGGACTTCCCGTTGATGGGGCTGCCATGTGGCCATGCCTTCCACCAGCAGTGCATTGTGATTTGGCTGGCAGGAGGACGCCACTGCTGCCCTGTGTGTCGCTGGCCTCCTTACAAGAAGAAACCAGCAGAGCAGGAAGAACAATAAACAACACTTCCTGTTTTACCTCACACACCTGCCTCCTGCACTTAAATGTTACTTCAAGAATCCCTGGCTGTGCCCTCTTGTGTGTCCCTGGTGATGGTCAGGTTGCTTCAACCGTTGACTTGGTGAACCGTAGAGTTGAAAACAGAATTAGTACCTGTGTTTATCTCTATGGTGTTTGCAGTCACACTACAAGTAAGACCTGTTTATGTTGGTAATCCTAAACACTAGTGTCATAGGAAAACATTGGGATTCATTCTGCCCTTTGTTTAAACAGTAGATTATCAAAATGCTTAATGAAAATGTGGGTATTTGTGATGTTAAACTTAAGATCCCACAGAAGTGGAGACTCACAACGCAGATAATAAATGCGTGAATTAAAATCATGGAGACCCGGTATAAATATTATACATAATAAACTGAAACAAAATAACCATATGGATAGGTGACCCTTGACCTCTTCACTGGCTCTTAGAGATCAGTACAGCACTAGAACTAGTATAATCAGGCCCCAGATGCACAGGATCCACCGACTACCAACCTGGTTTGTGAGCAGAGGCGAGTTTGAGGCATGTACATTTATATGTAATAATAAGAATTTAATAAGCAATCGTACAACTTAAACATGAGTGCATTCTTTTCCTGTAAAACCTGAAAATAAAAACAAATGGAATGTCCCTTTACATTGAGTCTTGCGCAGCTGGCCCCGAAGCATGCCCATCTGTGATTGTTGTTAAACAAATTAATATTATTATTTATGAGGGATCATAACAATTCTAGTTACTCCTGCTTGTACTCTGCTTAGTTGGATTTGGACAAGAGAAATTAGAGCTTTGACTTGTAACATGATGCCCTCAAATAAAGTAGAGTTTTCATATGAAAGGTGTGATTGTTGTTACGACCCAAAGTCTGGATGCTAGACCAAATGAGGTCTGCGTCTGTCAATGATCTCTGGCAGCTAATTTGGGCTATGACCTAAATATAATTTATAACGGTTATTTGAAAGGAACTTGAAGAATGGAATAAGAAACCTCTTGTGTCTGAGTTATTAACGAGGTTTCATTCTATTTTTGTATGGGTAGTTATGATGGGGATAATATTCCAATGTATGCAGTATATCTGGCATGATTTCTTCGTTTTCTTTTCCACTACATGATGTTACTGTGTTGTAGGTACAGTATACATATTTTAAACATTCTAGTACCCACACACACATATACAGAATTTCCTAGGGGCAAATCCTACTTCCCCTGTTGCGGTGGGGGGTGGGGTCCCCATCAACCGCGATAAACGAGGGGTTACTGCAGTGGTCCCCAACTCTGGTCCTCAAGGCCCACTGTCCTGCATGTTTTATGTTTCCCCCTTCCCACACACCTGATTCTAATGCATGCTCATTACCAGGACTCTTCAGAGCTAGATAATGACCCCATACATTTGAATCAGGTGTGTTGGAGCAGGGAAACATCTAAAACATGCAGGACAGTGGGTCTTGAGGACCAGGGTTGGGGACCACTGGGTTACTGTACATCTATGAACCCATGACGACACTTTTTCGCAGTTGGGCGTACCCGCTGCGCATGCGCTCCCTGTCTGTCACTTGGTGAAGAGCTGCCTGGCAATATCTCATGTGTCCGGAGGTGGCTAGCAAACTGCATCAGAAGGTTGACAGCTTTTAGGATGTTTTGCTGAGCTGAAAGCATATTTATTCTCATTCACGAAACAAGGGAGTACCGACTACAATGCTGCGAGTCTGCTTGAAAGGGGCAAATTCTGCAGCGCGGGTAAGGAACACAGTGTTGCCGTTTCAGCCTAGCTAGCTATCGTGCTAACCGGAGACGAGCGGTCATTCAGTGACCCACACTGGGCCTGTACCGTCTGGTCTGTCCGCAGAATGACTCCCTTTACGCCTTAAACCCTTGACCAGCGTCGCATTCTTTGCCAAGAACTGGACGTAGGGCTAAAGGGGGAATATTATAACTAATAGCCTAGCTTTCATTGATAGCATTAGCAACGGGCGTAACGCTAAGCACGTAGTCTAGCTTCTCTGTGGGAGGAGGCGGTGATTTTCTGACTGACTGGACTTCCTTGCAATTGACAGGCAGAACCAGAGGGAGTGACGAAAGAATCCACCAATATCTGCTGTAATGGCAGGAACCGGTTGATCATTATGAAGCACTTAATGTGCAATGACAAGTTTAAATATACTCATGTACTTGTGGACTAAGGGTTGCGTGTGAACTTGTACATTCGAATCGAATCGAAGGCAATCCGTTTCAGTGCGTTAAGTCACTCTGCACAGCTAACTTCATGTCAGACACGGAGAGAGAGAAAGGGCAAAGTGTCATATATTAATCCAAGGGCACATGACCTTGCGAAGTACTTTCCACTCGTAAATGTAAACGAAGGGATAGTTTTGTCAGTAATTGCAGTTGGGATATTTACCGAACCTCAATGTATAGTAACGGTCTTCTCCCGAGGGCCATTCCACTCATAACTTACAACGAATACCAAGTCCCCTGCTATGTTTGTATCGTGATGAATCACGTGTATGGCTGGAAGGCTGATTCAACTTTTATAGGTTTGCAATTGTTGATAGCTTATCCTTTTGAAGCTATACAAGGCCCTTTGTGTAACACCAACGCTAGAATGGATGTGGAACAAGTAACTATGTCTGTTGAAATGAGTTGGAAATGAGTTCTGTGTTGAATGGCTGCCTCTCCTCTTGTCTCCAGAAGTGCCTGTGTGGAAATGCAGCCATCCATCCCCTGCAGTCCTGTCGAAGCTACACCTCTGGAGCATCAGGGTAGGATGTAGACACACACACACACACACACACACGTATACATATCCAGGGGATAGTCTAAAGCAGCGGTCCCCAACCCTGGTCCTCAAGGCCCACTGTCCTGGATGTTTTAGATGTTTCCCTGCACCAGCACACCTGATTCAAATGAACACACACACACACACGTATACATATCCAGGGGATAGTCTAAAGCAGCGGTCCCCAACCCTGGTCCTCAAGGCCCACTGTCCTGGATGTTTTAGATGTTTCCCTGCACCAGCACACCTGATTCAAATGAACACACACACACACACACACACACACACACACACACACACACATATACATATCCAGGGGATAGTCTAAAGCAGCGGTCCCCAACCCTGGTCCTCAAGGCCCACTGTCCTGGATGTTTTAGATGTTTCCCTGCACCAGCACACCTGATTCAAATGAACACACACACACACGTATACATATCCAGGGGATAGTCTAAAGCAGCGGTCCCCAACCCTGGTCCTCAAGGCCCACTGTCCTGGATGTTTTAGATGTTTCCCTGCAGACCTGATTCAAATGAATGGGTAGTTATATAGCTCTGAAGAATCCTGGTAACGAACATGCTTTAGAATGTGTGTATTGTAGCAGGAAAATATCTAAAACATGCAGGTCAGTTGGCCCTGAAAACCAGGTTTGGGGACCGTTGGTCTAAAGCGGTGGTTCTCAAGTTCGGTCTTCAGGGCCCGCTGTCCTGTGTGTTTTAGATGTTTCCCTGCTCCAACACACCTGATTCAAATGAATGGGTCCTCATGAAGCTCAGCAGAAGCCTGATAATGACTGTATTAAATGTATTTGAATCGGGTGTGTTGGAAGGGAGAAACATCTAAAACATGCAGGACAGTGGGTCCTGAGGACCAGAAGTGAGAACCACTGGTCTAAAGCAGTCTTTCCCAACCTTGGTCCTGAATGTTTTAGACGTTTCTCTGCTCCAGCGCACCTGATGCAAATGAAATGAATCAGAGCTTGATAAACTTTCAATTAATTTGAATCGGGTGCGTTGGAGCAGGAACACATTTAAAATGTGGCAGTGAGCACCAAGGACTAGGATCGGATATTGCTGGTCTAAATCAACATATGCTGTACAGACATAGACGGATTCACTTAAACAGATAAACAGGAGGAAAGACTCTGCTGTCGTTTCTTCACCGGATGGAGAGATGACGACATCTCTCCATCCATTCTGGAGTCTCACCTCTCCACCCTGATCTCACCGGCTCCCCAGGGGCTCAGCTGGGAAGGTGGTGGCTGGCGGCCTGCTGGCGGTGGGAGGAGGCGTGGGAGGCACGCTCGTCTACGCCAGCTGGGACCCCAAGTTCCGAGGCAATGTGGAAAAGAATGTCCCCTACTCCGGCCAGCTGTTCGGCAAGGTGCTCGGACCCATCCCCGCCCCGGTAGCAAAGAAAGCAGTGAGTAAAAGAACGTCAGGAACGGACAAACACTTGGGATTGTGCACCCTTGGTTAACACTTTGTAGGTATTATGCTAAGAAGGCGTGTGTGTGTGTGCGCAAACTCTGTTTTTAGGCCAAGGTAGAACCCCTCCAGATTTCATCTATATCTGAGGTTTCCAAGGACTCCAAGCTGCCCAAGACAAAGGAACCAGAGCTGGAGGCTCCAGTGGAAGCTCCAGCTGCAGCCCCAGAAGTCGCCCCTCCAGCCCCATCCACTATAGAGGGTGAGGTGACTCTCCAGATGTAACCCTGGACCACAGTCCTGTGGTGGTTTGGCTCTTAAAACGTTTGAGAGAAACTGCTTTGATCCCATAGTCACATCACTGTGCAGGCTTTTAGAAGATCACAGACTTAAGGCTCTTACCTCTGCACAACACATACACACACACTCACACACACACACGCATACAGACTGATGATGCTGTAATCAGATGTTTGTCTTTCTGGCTGTGTTTTTTTCTCACTGGTTTTTATGACGATGAGTTAGACCCTGCAGACGTGTGAGTGTCAATGTGTGTCTTTAGGGAAAGCTCTGGACAAGAGGCTAGATAAAGATAAATAAAGGCTAGATGGCCAGTAATAGATCATAGTTCTAGAAGTGTGTCTCCTGGTTTGAGCCTGTGAGTCACCACATCTACTCTAGTCTGGGTCGTCTCTAGCTGAAATGTGCTATAGGGAGTCAGATGGCTCAGCAAGTTAAGGCGTTGTCCTTATAATTGGAAGGTTGTGAGTTCGATTCCTGGCTCTGGCTATGTGATGTTGTGTCCTTGGGCAAGGCACTTCACCCTACTTGCCTCGGGGATTGTCCCTGTACTTGCTGTAAGTCGCTTTGGATAAAAGCATTTGCTAAATGAATATTTATAATTATTTATTTATAGTTCACTCTACATGCCCTAACCACAACTTCACCACGGCCTACATACCCTGACACAACATGACCACAATCTAGATACCTTGACCAAAGCATGACCCGAGCCTACATGCTTTGACCACAACATGACCACAGTCTAGATACCTTGACCGCAACATGACCACAGTCTAGATACCTTGACCACAGCATGACCTGAGCCTACATGCCTTGACCACAACATGACCACAGTCTAGATACTTTGACTGCAACATGAACAGTCTAGATACCTTGACCGCAACATGACCACAGTCTAGATACCTTGACCACAGCATGACCCGAGCCTACATGCTTTGACCACAACAAGACCACAGTCTAGATACTTTGACTGCAACATGACCACAGTCTACCTACCTTGACCACAGTATGACCCAAGCCTACATGCCTTGACCACAACATGACCACAGTCTACATACCTTGACCACAACTTGACCTGAGCCTACATGCCTTGACCACAATATGACCCTACATGCCTTGACCAAAATCATGTCAGTGGAGTCGTCCTAGTCCCAGTGGCTGCGGTGTTGTGACGGTGCTCCTGTGTTGCAGAGGCCTCTGCATCAGCGGCCCAGATCATATCAGCCATCAGCGACGTGCCCTCTATGCCCGCTCCGGGCTGCAGCGACACGCAGGCCCTGCCCCCACCCAGCCACGTGGAGGAGGCTCCTGCAGGTCAGCCCCGCCCCCTCCCCCCCACCACCACCCCCAGCATTCCTGGCAGGACCAGAACAAGCCCACTATGTCGGGAGGGTCAACTACCTGCACGCATCACTAACGCTCTTTGTCTCCATCTTCCATCTCCCGCTCGGTTCTGTTGATTTTCCCGTCTCTTCTGGTTGTGTTTGTGTCTGTGAGAGATGATCCTCTGGATCTCTCCTGTCCTGCTGACAGCCAGCAGCACTTTCCTCTCTTCATGTTCTGCTGAGTCTAACCCTCATCTCACAATCTCACCGCCCTGCCTGTTCCCTGCAAGACGTGATGTTCATCTCAAGCAAGTGTGTGCGCATTGTGTTCGGGGTCAGCTCGGAACCAGCTTTCAAAGACGAATACATGCAATAAGAATTTGTGTGTATGTGTTCGTGGGGGGGTGTTAATGGTAAATTACCGCAGTATAAATCGAGCTGACCCTATCCGCATTGTGCACACAGCCATGTGTGTTTGCTTCCAATCCTGTCAGCTGCATCGTTCCATTCTCCACTGACAGCTAACGCCATCTACGGCGGAGCGCTGGTCTTTATCCCAGCAGTGCTTTGTGGGTACCTGTCTACGGCGGGAAGTGTGAGAATGCCCGGCTTCTGTGTCAGGTGTCTGTCTGTCTATACCCCCCACCCCCTCCCCCCCGCCCCGCTGAAGGAGGCCTGTGTCTGTGTGTTCGTAGCGGAAGAATGCAAAGAGTGTGCTCATGAACATGCGCCTGCGCCCGCCCTGGCAGAGCGCCCGGTGGAGGAGGTAGCAGCCAGGCTGGCACAGCAGGATAAGGCAGAGGAGGAGCTGCTGGCCTGTACGTGGATGACACACACACACCCTCTGCTTACATATGCATCGGGCTCCACCGAGGTCCGTAAGTGGCGCAAACCAATTCAGCGAACGTGTGTTTGTGTGCAGCCATGGCGTCCACTCTGGAGGACTCTCTGGGGAACTCAGCCAAGGTGACTCTGCAGGCCATAGGAGCTCAGGAGGCAGCGCTGCTGGCCATCGCCCAGCACACATACAAGCTGAAGGAGGCAATGGAGGCTGAGGTGAGACACACACACACTTACCCTGACCCTGAAAGCCTTGAGACACACTCACACTCACACACACTCACACACTTACAAATGCACATCTGACATCAAGGTTTGTGTGTGTGTGCGTTTGTGTGTGTGCACAGGCTCCTCCAGATGAGAAGTCAGCTCAGTGGAGAGCCCTAGAGGACGCTCTCAGCCAACGCAGCCGGCATGTGGATGAGGCTGGAGCAGCCCTGCTCAAGGCCAAGTAAGACCCCACACCCACAAACACACACACACACACACACACACACACACAAGGGCTTACAGGACACACCTCGTCATGGCTGTGTGTGTTGTGTCAAGGGAGGAGCTGGAGAAGCTGAGAGCCGTGATCGACCAAGCGAAAGAAACCAACATCGCAGCCGCCAGACCTCAGATCCTGGCAGCCGAGGAGAACCTGCACAGCATGGTGGTGGACCTGGACAGCGTGGTCACCAAGGTAACAGCCTGGACACTCCCCCCTACAGCGATTACCCTCCCCACCTTAGCCCGCTCTCTCTGACCAGCGGGGTGTGTTTGCGATCAGGTCCAGACCGCCCAGACAGAGGCCAAGATCGTGTCTCAGTACAGCGACCTGGTGACGGAGGCCAAGGTCCAGTTCCAAAAAGAGCTCAACAGCATCACACCGGAGATCCAGGCCAACTGGAAGGGCCTCAGTAAGTAACACTCACCTGCATGCAGCCCTCACAGACCAAGACACTAGGAGGAGTTGCAGTAACCTAGGGAGTAGGGAGTCGGATGGCTCAGCGGGTTAAGGCGTTGGCCTCATGATCGAAAGGTTGAGTTCGAACCCTGGCCCGTGGCTGTGTCCTTGGGCCTTGCCTCACGGAGAATTTCCCTGTAATTAATATAAGTCTTTTTGGATAAAAGTGTCTGCTAAATGAGGTATTATTATTATTATTATTAAACTGCGGAGAAAACGATAAGGATTGTAGTAAAAGTCTAAAGTTTTACCTCTAGACATGGCCTGTAGTTGATTGTGGTTGTTGTAGTTTTATGGTCACGATTATGGGAGTTGTAGTTTAGATTAGATTAGATTAGATGAACCTTTATTTGTCCTCCAGGGGGTGGAAATTCAGTGTTGTGGCAGTTCACAACAGCAGCAGGGTAAAGTACAGCACACAGAGTTGCAGGGTAATATACATAATGACAATAACATAACAATAGCAATAACAATGGCAATATCAATACGCAGGCACGGTAAGGTCAGATATAAAAAAAATAAGAAAATAAGTAATTTAAGTAGTCTGCTTAAGTAGTCCAGTGTACAAAATAAGTAAGTTAAGTCAACATGTAGGCAGTTATTGCACTTGAGGAGTTACAGAATTACAGTATTTTGCAACACGAGTACGAGTTTGAGTACGATAAAAAAATAAGTTAGGTAGGCACTTACATTATATTGCACTTACTACAGAATATGAATATAACATGAGTATTGCACGTGGGTGAGGTAAGTAATAAAAGCAAAAAAATATAATACAGATAAAGATACCGCACTTAGAAATATTGCACTTACTACAGAATATGAATATAACATGAGTATTGCACGTGAGTGAGGTAAGTAATAAAAGCAAAAAATATGATACAGATAAAGATACAATAAAAGAGTAATAAACAGTAATACTGCACGGTGGTTCCACGGCAGAGCAGGTGCGGTGCTCGTAGTTTTGACGCTGTTGCCCCCATGTCTCTCCAGCAGGGAAGCTGACCCAGGACGACTTGAACTCTCTGATCGCCCATGCCCACCGCCGCATTGATCAGCTGAACCGCGAGCTGGCGGAGCAGCGCGTACGCGAGCAGATCCACCTGGAGGCGGCACTGGAGCAGCTGAAGGCCGAGGACCTCAAGGCCCAGGAGGCGGCCATCGCCACCGCCCTGGAACACAACAGGGAGCAGATGCGGCTGGAGACTGAGAAGAAGGTGTGTGTGTCGGAGGGGCTAGTGTAAGGCTAGTGTTTGGTGGCTGAGTGGTGAGGGTGTCGGGCAACTAATCAGAAGGTCCCTGGTTCAAACCCTGGCTGTGTCAACATGAAGGCACTTCACCCTACTTGCCTCAGGAACGTTCCTGTACTTACTGTAATCGGCTCTGGATAAGAGTGTCTGCTAAATGATTAAATGTAAAAGTAGTGTTTGGGTGTAGCTCCTGTATGTCAGGATAGTGTCTGTTTTTTGGTTTTCTGTGAAGTTTCATTATGTGTTTGTGTGTGCAGGTGGAGGAGGTACGTGATGTGATGGAGGCTGAGATGAGGACCCAGCTGCGCAGACAAGCCGCTGCCCACACCGACCATCTGAGAGACGTGCTGAAGGTGCAAGAGCAGGAGCTGCGGGCCGAGGCAGAGGAGGTACGACACACACACCCACACACCCCTGGCTGACAGTTGCTCATACCCAAACACATCTGCACAGAAACTTTCTCATGCGTGCACACACACACACACACACTCAGTCCCTCCCTGCCTTCCCCTCCCAGGTGCTGAACAGTAAGATGCTGGAGCAGGAGACAGCATATCGCAGGCTGACCCAGGAACAGCTGGACAGCTTCACCCTGGACATGAACGCTGCCTACGCCAGGCTGAAGGGCGTCGAGGAGGCCATCGACAGTAAGATTCCCGCCGTCTCTCATACACACACACACACACACACACACGACATCCACACGCACACAATCACACGTCTAACCTGCTTTCGGCGTGGTCCAGGTCACGTGATCGCTGAGGAGGAAGCCCGCAAGGCCCACCAGCTGTGGCTATCTGTGGAGTCTCTCAACTACACCCTGAAGACCGCCACGGCCGAGAGCCCCACCGAGCCCCTGGAGGGCGCCGTCGAGGCCGTGCGCCAGAGCTGCTCCGACAACGAGTTCGCCCAGACCCTGGCCATGGCCCTGCCCCCAGAGTCCCTGAGCCGCGGCATCTACAGCGAGGCGTCTCTCCGCGCCCGCTTCCTCGCCATCCGTCAGCTGGTGCGCCGCGTGGCGCTGATCGACGAGACGCGCAACAGCCTGTACCAGTACTTCCTGTCCTACCTGCAGGCCGCGCTGCTGTTCGAGGATCCCCAGCAGGCACCACCCGCCGCGCTCTCCGACGAGGACCTGGACCCCTTCCGCCTGCTGGCGTACGCCTCCTACAGCCTGGAGCACGGTGACCTGGAGCTGGCCGCCAAGCTGCTCAACCAGCTGAGGGGCGAGGCGCGGCGCGTGGCCCAGGACTGGCTGACAGAGGCCCGGCTCACGCTGGAGACCAGGCAGGTGGTCAGCCTGCTGTCGGCCTATGCCAACGCCGTGGGGCTGGGCACCACCCAGGCTCCTTAACCGCCCCCGCCCCCCCTGCTGTCCTGTAACCTTTCACTCAGACCATGCCGTGGGCACTGTCACACTCCCCTCCATCTGCCCCACCTTACCCCCACCCTTGTCTTGCACCAGCCCTGCTCGACCCCAGAGACCCCGAACCTTAACCCCGGCTCTTCCTTCCCACCCCGCCTTCTTACCTCCAAAAATCTTACTCCTCTCCTCCTTGCTGTCCCCGACCGCTCCTCTCAAAGTGTAATTTATTAATAAGAATGAGAGGAATTCAGTTAGCAGCACTAAAAGCCACAGTGTGTTTGGGGTAGCTACCACAGAGCAGTTAGCCACATCTTTTCCCCTCTCCATCTTCCTCTCCCATACAGGAAGACAGTACAGTCTGTCTTTTTTGGGGCGAGTAGGGCGTTTTCCTTCCTAGTCTGACTGCACTGACGGTCAGATCTGTGCACCACAGTGTGTGAATGTACCTCATCGGCATATTATTTGGGTGCTTTTGCAGCGCGCCTCCCAGTGGAAGTAACGTGTTACTACAAGGTCCTGCCATCACCAGGGGCGTCTACTAGCCGTTAGCAGTTAACATGGGTCCTCTACTAATCTGACCTGTGTCTAGCGACGTTAACCCACCAGTAACACGATCAATGTCTGTTCTCATCAATGTTAATTTCGTCTGATGCATTATTATTATGGGCCAGAACTTTTGTGGAGATAAATGATAAAAGAACTACTGTTGTCATGCTGTTCTCCCTGTCAATGTTGGTATAAAATAAATGGTGACGTTGACAAGATTCAGGGTTCCTGTGTTGTTATACCAGCCATGCTGTGTTCGTTCACTAGATTACACACTCTAGAATAATCCTTCACACATGAGCTCGTTCCACATTTGGAAATATACTTCTGTCATTTGGCTGTGAGACAGTACATTTACATTTATTCATTTAGCAGACGCTTTTATCCAAAGCGACTTACAAGAGAGAGCTTTTACAAAGAGCATCAGTCATTGAGCATAGCAACGTGATAGACCTCGAACACAGTCGGTTTTTTAGATCGTGAATCATACATCATGAGAACCAAAAAGTGCCAAAGGAGGGAAGGGAGGGACAGTACTAGATATCTTATACTCTGCTGAAGGCAGAATTATTATGCAAATCTATCTTCAACAAACTTTAATTGTAATTCATTCAAATGTATATTTAACATCCACGTAACAAATAACAAGCCACAATTCAATGAAGGGGCACCAGAAATACACTTATACAAAATCTTTATTAACACTGACGATTACAATAAACATAACTTGCTGTAATTTCTTCAGGTTTTAAACATAGCATCATGTTTTTTAATTGAACATTCTACATCTTTATACGTTATACACAGACGGGGATCCCCGGCGGCAGTCAGTCGCTGACATCCGCAGGGACCTCATACTGGGCCACGGCTGCCCTGTTAACAGAAGAGAGAACAGGCGGAGGGTGAATACAGCAGAGGCAGAACACAACATTTACATGTATTCATTTAGCAGATGCTTTTATCCAAAGCGTCTTCCAAGAGAGAGCTTTACGAAAGAGCATCGGCCATGAAGCAAATGTATCTGTAGCGGGTGGAGGGCTGGAGCGGGAGTGTGTGTTCCCGTACCTTTGCTCGTCGCTAAGCTCAAACTCCTGCAGCACCCTGGTGGCCAGGCCGGGGGTGGAGGGGAGGCAGAAGTCGGCAGAGAGCTTCACCAGTTTCACAGCCTTCTCGCTGTCGCCTTTGCAGCTCGACAGAAAGTTCTCCAACAGCTCCTTCCTGCGGGAGAACAACAGTCGGGTCACAGCCGGGCTGATTCGCACGGCTCGCAGGCCCAAGCTCGCGGTGAGTTGGACAGGCGGAACGAGGTGGGAGCGGGCGGAGGACAGACAAACTTACGGCGGAACCCTGTTTTTGGTCTTGAACAGCGTCAGCATGTCCCTGGGAAGAGAAGGGAACGTTCAGCCTCTACATTCACAACAGTACATTCGAGACAACTGAACATTTTAGGGTCCTACAACACCCCATCTTCTCCTACCCGACCCCAGCCAAGCTACCCACCCCCACCCCCCCCTCCATTCCCCACCCCCCCCCCCCCCCCCCCCCGACCCCCCTCACCAGGCCTGCTTGGTATCGTTGGCTGCCAGCAGGATGGAGGTGACGTCCGTGAGGGCAGACACCGACCAGCTGAGGACATCCTGCCCCCGGCCCCCCTGCTGGTACACCGCCTTCACATCCAGGGCACAGGCAGCGAACGCCTCCTGGACCTGACACATACACACACATACAGGATGGATTTAGTGCACACATTATACAGAAGCAGTAGTTGGGGTTTCATGGAGTTATGCAGTTTGTTTTATGGAATACTCAGTGCGCCCACAGCATAAAGACTTCTATATGCATATTATTTTTTAATAATAATAATAATTCACTTATCAGACGCTTTTATCCAAAGCAACTTACAGCAAGTACAGGGACAATCCCCCTGAGGCAAGTAGGGCGAAGTACCTTGCCCAAGAGCACAACATCACATAGCCGGGAATCGGACTCACAACCTTCTGATCATGACACTACAGTATACACACAATACAGTATACACAATGTAATACTACTACATGTGTGTGTCTCACCTCAGGGCTGTGTTTGTCTCTGGCCATGAGAGTCAGAACCTCCTCCACTACATTGGATTTGTTGTCATGACCAAGACGACGGATGTCTTGGAGAGAAGGAGGTGGAGAGAGAGGAAGGGGGAGAGGGACAGAGAGAGAAGGGGAGGGGGAAGGAGGGAAGGAGGGAGAGCATTAGCACAGACATCAGCCTCCGCCAGCCCTCCAGTCTTAGTCCCCTTGGTGTGATGCGCTCCATGCTCAGCTTCACCCAGGTTGACAACCAGAGAAACCAGAACTTCACTGGTGAGGTTTCCACTCACCTTTCCAGATCTGTGGGATCAGGTCGAGTCTGCCATCAGTGTCCAGGGCCTGCAGAAGACCCATCATGCCCTGGGGGCTGGGGTAGCACAGCTACAGACACACACACTTTTGATTAAAAATACCTTTATATTTTACATTTAGTCATTTAGCAGACGCCCTTATCTTGAGTGCCTCACAGAAAGTACAGGGACATTCCCCCTGAGGCAAGTAGGGTGAAGTGCCTTGCCCAAGGACACGTCATGTTGGCACAGCCATGGTTCGAACTGGATACCTTCTGATTACTAGCCCAACTCACCAACCAACTGCGCCAATCTCACAGTTGTGACAGGTGTGTGTGTGTGTGTGTGTGTGTGTGTGTGTGTGTGTGTGTGTGTGTGTGTGTGTGTGTGTGAAGGAGCTAGTGTGTGTATACTCACGGAGGGCATTAGGTCCTTGTACCACTTCAGCACAACATCTATGTGCTCCATCAAACACAGCAGACTGAAAAATCGTCCACTGGAGGGCACACACACACACACACACACATACAAAGCAGGTGAGCAGGACTAAACAGACAGTGTTTGTACGTTTATAAAGATCCCAGTTGATAGATACTCACTAGAAGATATTTTGATGAAAGGTGTCTCCTAACAGCCTCCAGTTCTCTCCTGTTTGTGATAGGTTGTAAACCTGGTACCCCATCTCCATGTCCTTGGTGTCTAGACACTGAGAACACACACACACACAGACAAACACACACTCTAACCTTAGCCTTCAATATGCACTTCACCAAATCCCAGGAAGAATACACTTACCATACACGCACACACACACGCGCACACACACACTCATAGACACCCACACAGCTCACACACACCCACAAAGCTCACTTACTATTTTCAAGGCGTGTAAGAAGAAATACACTGGGAAAACAAAAACAAAGCAAGAGTGAGTCTGAGGGTTGCGGCCAAACTGGCAAAAGAACCATCCCGGATGTCCAGCAGCAACCTACCATCTTCAGGGTCCTGGCACTCAAAGCTCTTTCCGGACACCTCGGCCATCACGTCATGTAACATGTTGGACTTGGCATGGCTGGTCTGGGCTGGAGGGACGAAGAGGGGAGGGAGAAAAAGAGGGATGTGAGGTAAACTCCATGGGTTCCGTGGCCTGCATGACTGGTTGATAAGGTGACACTGCCCCTACAGGACAGGAGGGGGACTGACCTGGTTTATGGAAGATGCGCAGGAGGTGCTTGAATGTTGCCAAACTGGGGGCTGGAGATAGACAGACCGATAAATGATGAGGAGGAGAAAAGAGAGATGGAGGTAGAGAGAGACAGATGGGGGGGAGAGGTAGAGAGAGAGGAAGACAAAAAAGAGGGGGATTACCCAGAAATAGACCGGTTGGAGCAAGCAACATACCAATGTAGCACAACATGTGTGTGTGTGGCTCCATACTGACCGATTCCCAGAGCCTTCATCTCGCTGAGCAGGGTCATGGCTTGGAAGCGGCTCAGGGGACCGCAGTAGGACAAGGCCTTCAGCGTTGTGTTGAACAGCAGCAGGTTGGGCTGGATCTTCTGGTAACTCACCTGCTTCAACAGCTCCTGCAGGTGGGGAGGGGGAGGGGCCAGGGAGGGATGAGTGAGGATGTCAAGACCGCAAAGTCTTCCACGACACACGCACACACTCACTCACCACAATCAGATCCCACTTGTCGTTGTACTTCTCCTTGACAAATGGCGCAGCACTGATCAGACTGGTTAAGGTGTGGATGTCCGCTGGAGGAGGAGGGAGGTAGATCTGACATCAGTACCATCGCAACCCAACACAACCCTGCTTAACATCCCTCACTCCTGCTTTTCACTTCCATTTGTTCTTGTTAGTACATCAACCTTTCGTATTCACTCTCAACGCTATCCTTGGATCTACAGTATTCTAGAAAGTGGTTCGTCCCTGATGCATAATTTTTGTCTTAAAGCTATCCTCAGACGTTGCTGACACACTTGTGCGATGGCTGTAGACAGTGGCTGCACAGAGGGGACCCACCAGTCAGACGATTGTTCAGCAGCTCAGTGTACATGTTGAAGGCCTTGGAATAGGCACCATGCTGGAGATGACACACACACACACTTCTGTTATGTTGGGTTTGATACACAAACACAAATCTTGGAGTCCTCAGGCGAGGAACTTTAAGTCTCATAAAGGTCAAATCTGACTGACCTTGACCATGCCTTTGATGAGGGCACAAAAGGAGCGTCCGTCTTTTTCAGGCAGCAGGCTGAAGATCCGTTCTGCGTTGTTGTTCTCCCTGAGACAAACGGGGAAAACATGAACACAAACTGCTGTGCGGTTCTAGCAGTCTGGTATCTTCTTGAACCCCTTCATAGCTCCATAGTCCCCCACCCCCCCTCCTACCTCCAGACTAACTGGACCGGGTCTGACGGTTTCCTCATCTTCCCCCTCCTCTTCCAGCCCTCGTCTGGAACATCCTCCTAGGGCGAAGAGGACAGTTAGAAACCGGTGTTCCACTACGGCTGGGAAACGCTAAGACCTACATTTACACCAAGGTTGGATGCGGCCGTCGCACGGCCAAGCCGTGTCTCTTCATGCGACTTGGGCTCCTTTTCTGTTGACTCGTATCTACAGCCGTTCTCACCGTGTCCTCTGTATCCGGCTTGTCATCCTGCGCAGGGTTCCGGTCGCAGTAGAAACATATCAGGTCCAGCAGGTTGTTGGACACGTCCAAAGTGACCGGCGTTCCTGAGCGGAAAGAGAGACACCCGCTGTTGGCACTACTTGTTACATTTACATTTATTCGTTAAGCTTTTATCCAAAGCGACTTACAAGAGAGAGCTTTACAAAAGAGCATCGGTCACTGAGCATAGCAACATGATAGACCCCGAACATAGCAGGCTGATAGATTGTGAAACACACATCGTGAGAACCAATAAGTGCCAAGTCCCTTGTTTGTTTAGCACTCCCAAAGCTTTTCTAGTAGGTGAGATGTGTGTGTGTGTGTGTGGGTGAGACCTACCAGCCTGTAGCAGCTGGTCGTACATGTCCACAGCAGCGCGAACCTTCCTCAGGGAAATCCTCTCGGCCAGAGCAGCCTCGCTCACCTCCTCCAGAACGGGCTCCAATGACTCTGGCATCAGACACTACATCACACACACACACACACACATTGAAGTTCCTCCTCCTCATTACTGGTTGTATTTATAGTTGTTAATAAACGATCTGTCTGGCTTAGTCTTCTGCTCACTGGTATGTGTGGCTCAGCAAAGTCCTTCTTGAAAAACTTTGGATGCGTGTTGACAAAGTACTTTGCTGCTGCTCGTCCTGCCTCTTGGGAGAGGGAGTACAGTCTCTGCACGGGGTCAGAAGGGGGGGGGGGGGGGTTAAGGACCATTACACCTAGCTAGATACCTTCCATCGCTCGTCACATCTAACATGGCCGACACGGTCTGCGTTTGACCTGCCGCTACTCCTTTGAGGCCAGCCAGAGAAGAGAGATGTTGGACAGTGTTAACGTGTCCACCCTCCTGGACTTACAAACTCGCTGCTGCTTCGGGGGGTCAGGTAAGGGTCATCCTGGAACATGTAGTGAAGAGCTGTGGGGTCCTGGAAAATAATGACAACACCACCAGGTTCATCATCTAAAACAGGATTTACCCCTCTCACCCCCTACACGACACTGTGGGGTCCCTAAGCAGCTCCTTCAGCAGCAGACTGTTACACTGTAGCTGGGAGAGGTTCCGCAGATCCTTCAACCCGGCTGCTGTCAGACTAACACCTGCACCACCTGATCATGTTGTAGTCTCTGCTCATGCCATGTCATTTATCTGTATCTATTTTAATTGTATTTTGGTTTATTCTGTTTATTATCTGTTTTTGTTTTGCCTTTTCTACTTTTGTTCTGCTGCTGTGGTAAGTGAATTTCCCCGTTGTGGGCTTAATAAAGTATATCTAATCTAATCTTCTTTCTTTTGACTGATAAAAGCATTGAGGTCTTACCCTGTTGACTGTGGATGCCAGGGCTTGTAGTACAGCTTCTTTCGCCCTGAAGAGGAAAAACGGTTACAGATCACTAAAGTGTCAGTTCTAGGTTGGCTGGTGAGAGAAAACATGACAGACACATACCATGTTTTCTTTTTGGGGATGACTATCTCCTCTGAAGACGCTGTAAATCCATATGAATGTCGTTAGCAACGCTTGTGACATCGCGAATACTTTAAGGGAAATATAGATGACAGCAGTGACAGATCCTGTACCTCTTTGAGATGATGCGCTTAGCTGGCACGCTGCTGCACTCCAACTGAAGCTCCTGAAACGCAAATTATGCGCATTACGCTTACCACCAAATAGTGTAATACCGTTGAATTCTCTGATCACTTTTGTAATCTCAACATAGCTATAATTGACGATATGCCGATGTTGTCATTGTCAAGGTGTGTGTGTGTGACCTCGCCAGTCAACAGCCTGTCACTGCAGCACTGAGGATGAAGTATTATTTCCTATCAGATAAATACACACATGCAATGTATAATTGATGTTACCATACAAAAAGTACCTGTTCATATAGAATTGCTCCAAGTTCGTGAGAATAAAGCGACTATTTCTATGGACATAACATCCTACATGTTTAATGGGGGCCGCCATCTTGAACACACGCTATGGAAGAAACCATCTCCCAAAAGGGTATATAAATAAGAACATAATTTAACAGAATTTATTTTACATTCACATGTCATTTATGTAAAATGTAAGTTAGTATATTACAAATGTGATATAATGGCACATGGAACTGAACAGCAAAATGTATATTCTTCGCTTTCGCAAACTCTGGTATGTTCTGCTCTATTGGTACGTCCCGTAGATGCTCCACGTGTGGTAAAACTTCCTGACGCGTGTGGATCCTGTGCAGGACATGGATTTACTGTAATAAATCCGTAAACTTGGATATTATTCCAAAATGCTGTTCGGAAAAGACGTGCCATGGCGGCGCCTGGAAGGCATGTCACTTGGCATTTATACTGCAGAAGAGATCAGGTGAGGAGATAGTTCTGAATACACCAGTAACACGCCATTGTCAAAGCTGAATTGTTATTGTATATCAGTATCAATAGCCTATATCTTATTTTGTAGTCCAACTATACATCAATTTGGTAGCAGATTATATATAAATGACTTGAAAAGACGTAAGACATTATAAACAAGCTGAGTCCTGTATGGTTTTTTCTCCTCCAGAAAGCTTAGCGTCAAGACCATAACGAACTACAGGTTCCTGGATGCTGTCGGTAATGTGGCTCCCAACGGCCTGTACGACCTGTCTTTGGGTCCAGCGGACAACAAGGAGGTGTGCTCCACCTGTATGCAGGACTTCAACAACTGCCCCGGTCACATAGGGCACATCGAGCTGCCCCTGCCGGTCTACAGTCCATTCTTTTTCGATGTAAGGAACACCCTCATATCTCACTGAACTTGTGTTGTTGGCCCTGGCGTCACCTTCTCATCCATTTCTTCTCCCCTCGTGTTTGGTAGAAACTCTACCTCCTGGTGCGGGGCTCCTGTCTCAACTGCCACATGCTGTTGTGCCCCCGAGCTGCCATCCACCTACTGTTAAACCAGCTCAGGCTGCTAAATGCTGGAGCTCTGCTGGAGGTCTATGAGCTGGAGCCTGTCCTCAACCAGGTAAGCTAGGGCACATTCTCAAAGCAAGGACCATCAGTACGAGTCTGAATGTTCTACTAGGAACCCACGGTCATATGTGTTGTTGGCCTGCTTTCTGGCTGTTCTCCATCTCTGCGGAGGGCTTGTCTGATCTGTTTCTCTCTCTCTCTTTCTGCGTGTGTCTAGTTTCTCGAGGGTAATAATCAGGCCTCCGGTGCAGAGATCCAGGAAATTCTGGAGACATATTGTGAAGGAATCCTCGCAAAGAAGACTGGAGATAAAAATAGTGACTTACCTGTAAGAATGTGTGTTAGTGTTTGTATGTGAGAGAGAGGTTGACTTGTGGATGGTACATTGTCAGAGGAATGGAGGCTGTAACCTGTATTTATTCTGAATGAATTTATACAGAAAGTTATCTCCCTGCCACCCTGGGGAAAGGTTTTTGCGTGTCATCACATGGTTGTTGGTATCAGCTCATCATCTGTCCATGCCTGATTCCCTGTTTCCCTGCCCCAGATCAAGCACCTGTGTGAGAAGAGAAGCAGTCTGATCAGCGCCTTCTGGAGGGTCCACATGACCTCCAGGAAGTGCCCTCACTGCAGGTTAGTAGCCAGCCCCCTAGCAGAGACTAGAGAGTTCAGAGACCCCCACCAGCACGGTCAGTGGTATAAGTCCTGCTGAGTTTACTGCAACACGGCTACACAGTTGCAGTCAATTGCAAACGTACCGATGAGGCTAACTTTGTGGGTGCCCTGTGCCAAACCAGCTTGTATTCCTGCCTGTTTCAACCAGGTGTGGGCGGTCTCAGGTACGTCGAGAGCACAACAGCAAGCTCATCATTACCCTGCCAGCTTCTATTCACAAAGATGTAGCAGACACTGTCCTCGTTTCAGGTATCAGTCCTCATTCTTGCTACCTGTCTGTTCAAAGACTAGTGTACACTAGACAACACAATGTTATCATTTTGAGTACTTGGCTATTTGGTAGTATGTCATTGTTGTCGTCAGTTCTCCTCCAACGTGCTGGCTTCTTCCCCAGCTCCGGAGGACTCGATGGCGGGCAAGCGAGGCTATCTAACCCCCAGCAATGCCAGGGAACACCTTGTCAAGGTGTGGGAGAAAGAAGGTAGGTGGACTGAGTTCATAGGCCCGCACCATTGGCACACTAGCATACGTTGCTTTGCTTGAGTGATTAGATCAGTGGTCTCCAACCCTGGTCCTCAGGGCCCACTGTCCTGCATGTTTAAGATGTTTCCTTGCTCCAACACACCTGATTTAAACGAATGGGTCATTATGAAGCTCAGCCAAAGCCTGATAACGACCCTTTATTTGACTCAGGTGTGTAGGAAGGGGGAAACATCTAAAACATGCAGGACAGTGGGTCCTGAGGACCAGGGTTGGGGACCACTGGATTAGATGGTAAGTGCCTTTGCAAAGGGAACCGGCGGCTTTACACGACGACTTTTAACAACGTTTTTACATGTATGTTTACATTTATTCATTTCTCAGACGCTTTTATCCAAAGCGACTTACAGTAAGTACAGGGACATTCTCCCTGAGGCAAGTAGGGAGAAGTGCCTTGCCCAAGGACACAACGCCACATAGCTACAACCGGGACTCGAACTCACAACCGGGACTCGAACTCACAACCTTGCGATCATGAGCCCAACGCCTTAACCCATTGAGCCACCTGACTCCCCATGTTGAATTTGTTTTCTATTTCTTGTGCTCTGTCTAAGGTTTCTTCCTGAAGTATCTTTTCTCTGGGCTGGAAGAGACCCAGGGCTCAAAAAAAGTTTCCTTCCCAGACCTTTTCTTCCTGGACCTGTTGGTGGTTCCTCCATGCAGGTCAGATGTGCGCACATGCGCGCTCTCCCTCCGTTGTGCCTCCATTCTTTAATTCTATTCATGCTAAGTATGCTATCTGACGCTGCCCCCCTTCTCTGCCTTCCCTCAAGATACCGACCCGTCAACCGCCTAGGAGACCGGATGTTCACCAACGGCCAAACAGTCAACATGCAGGCGGTGATGAAGGACTGCGGGGTCATTCAAAAGCTGCTGGCCATGATCGCTGGAGAGAAACTGCCGAACGAGCAAGGCGAGGAGGGAGAGGCTGCACTCCCCGCTCCACCCCAGGTGGCGGCAGCAGACCCCTCCCAGGTCGACCAGGCCTTCCTGACAGCCATCCAAGGCGCCACCCTGACCGACAAGCTGTACAACATGTGGATCCGGCTTCAGAGCCACGTCAACATCGTGTTCGACAGCGACATGGACAAGCTCATGACTGAAAAGTTCCCCGGCATCCGACAGGCGCGTAACCACGGCGACCGTCGTTTTTTGTGGCTGTTCTCTTATGCGTTTTGGAGCTAACCCCAGATTACTCTGGTTTTCTGTTGTCTTTGGACCTAACTGTTCCTGTCACTGAAACACACTTTTTAAATTGTTCTTTGAGTTGAGATTATTTTTGAATTCTTTAGAAGCGCAAGCAGCAAATGCACCTGCTAAGATAATGGGTACACTGCAAAGAACGTATATAGTTAACTTTTACAGTTTCAAGGACCAATAAAGTAATCCATCTTGTTCTCCTGCTCCTTTCAGATCCTTGAGAAGAAGGAAGGATTGTTCCGGAAGCACATGATGGGGAAGCGTGTGGACTATGCTGCTCGCTCTGTCATATGCCCAGACATGTATATTGGAACAAACGAAATTGGCATCCCCATGGTAACTATTAGTTTAGGTCACTTTTGAAATCCCTTCGGGGAGTCAGATGGCTCAACGGTTAAGGCGTTGGCCTCATGATCGGAAGGTTGTGAGATCGATCCCCGCCTGTGGCTATGTGACGTTGTGTCCTTGGGCAAGGCACTTCATCCTACTTGCCTCAGGGAGAATGACCCTGTACTTACTGTAAGTCGCTTTGGATAAAAGCGTCTGCTAAATGAATACATGTAAATGTAAGACCAACTTGTTCTTAGAATCCACATGAAAGATTCAGTATGAACACACTTGTCCTGATAAATATCTGACCAAAAGCACGCTTAACCACATCCCTAATTGTCCATTGACGACTCCCTAATGAGAGTCATGTGGCGCATTCTGTTAGGGAGTAGGACTAGTAATTCAGAAGATACCCGGTTTGAACCTCGGCTATATCAACATGACGTCCTGTCCTTGGGCAAGACACTTCACCCTACTTGCCTTGGGGAAACGTCACTGTACTTGCTGTAAGTCGCTCTGGATCAGAGCGTATATGTAAGTCTGCTTTTCTCCCAGTTCCAAACCAAACAAACCCAGTCTTTCCCTTCATTTGTTGCCCTCCGTCTAGCCAGGTAACCTAGCTAGCATCCCTCGCTAACACCCCGGTTCTCAGCTATCCTATTCTCAGACTCGTGCTTCCTCTCGCCAGGTGTTTGCCACCAAGCTGACGTACCCGCAGCCGGTCACGCCGTGGAACGTGAAGGAGCTGCGGCAGGCGGTGCTGAACGGGCCCAACGTGCACCCTGGCGCCATCATGGTGATCAACGAGGACGGCAGCAAGACCATCCTGAACAGCAGCAGCCTCACACAGAGGGAGGCCATCGCCAAGCAGCTGCTCACACCCTGCCCGGGGCGACACAAGATGCCCATGAAAATAGTGAGTACACACACACACTTCCTAAGAAGATAGTGAGCACACACACGCACTTCCCAAGAAGATAGTGAGCACACGCACTCACACACAAACACACTTCCCAAGAAGATAGTGAGCACACACACGCACTTCCCAAGAAGATAGTGAGCACACGCACTCACACACACACACTGCCCAGGAAGATAGTGAGCACACACACACACTGCCCAAGAAGATAGTGAGCACACGCACTGCCCATGAAACCCCCTCCACCACACACACAGTCGTTGAAGATCGTGAGACATACAGACACAACCCCACACACATACACACACTGTCCACGGAGATTGTTCCATGAAGGCCAATCCAGACCTTTCCTCCGTCCCCCCAGGTGAACCGGCACATCAAGAATGGGGACGTACTGCTGCTGAACCGCCAGCCCACCCTCCACCGGCCCTCCATCCAGGCCCATTGCGCCCGCATCCTGCCCGGAGAGAAGGTGCTGCGCCTCCACTACGCCAACTGCAAGGCCTACAACGCCGACTTTGACGGTGACGAAATGAACGCCCACTTCCCCCAGAGCGAGCTGGCCAGGGCTGAGGCCTACACCCTGGTCAGCACCGACCAGCAGTACCTGGTCCCCAAGGTAGCTCATGTTCACCAATTCAAATTCACCATGGGTATACGGGAGTCATGTGGCTATGCAGGAGTCATGTGGCTGAATAGTTATGGAGTTGGGCTAGTAATTAGAAGGTACCTGGTTCAAACCCTGGCTGTGCCAACATGACTTTGTGCCCTTGGGCAAGGCACCTCACCTACTTGCCCCTGTATTTGCTGTAAGTTGCTCTGGATAAGAGCATCTGCTAAATGCAAATGTCATGCTGACCCCCTCACAAACACCCGTCAGCAGTACCTGGTCCCCAAGGTAGGATTCACCCCCAACCCTAACCTCTCACCAACACCCTGGTCAACAAGCAGGTTCACCAAAGGTCAACTTTGAGAGTTATGTCACGCTTACCCCCCACCCCCTCCTTTTATCTTGTCTTTCTGTGTCTCTGTCCTGATAGGATGGGAAGCCCCTGGCAGGGTTGATCCAGGACCACATGGTGTCAGGCACCAGGATGACCACCAGGGGGTGCTTCTTCTCTAGGGATCAGTACACCGAGCTGGTGTACAGGGGCCTGACCGACAAGGTTGGCAGGGTCAAGATCCTCCCCCCGGCCATCATCAAGCCATACCCCCTCTGGACTGGTAAACAGGTACGGCACTAGCAGGGACACACAGTCAAGATCGCTGGATTGATTTGCCTTTACGTCCTAGTCTACAGCGCACACACCCTCACACACAGGTACAACACCAAATCGACAGTTAGTTTAATCTGATTGTGTGCGTGTGTTCCAGGTGGTGTCAACATTGCTGCTGAACGTCATACCAAATCAGGCTCTTCCTCTGAACCTGATGGGCAAGGCTAAGATCCCCTCAAAGGCCTGGATCAAGAACCCACCCAGGCATGTTCCAGGCTACTCTCCTGAAACAATGTGTGAATCGCAGGTAACCAACCCTCCCTCCCAAATACATTTACATGTATTCATTTAGCAGACTCTTTTATCCAAAGCGACTTACAAGAGAGAGCTTTACAAAAGAGCATCGGTCACTAAGCATAGCAACCTGATAGACCCCAAGCATAGCAGGCTTATAGATAATGAAACGTACATCGTGAGAACCAATAAGTGCCAAGGGAAGAGCTATAAGAGCTTTTAGCCAAAGAAATTACAAATTTATGGTGAGTCTTCGACGGACAGTAATCTACCTAAGGGATGTGAACAATAAAGCAACGACACTAGCTAGTTTCTGCACAGGGATTAACAAGTAATTCTGAGTACATACGCACATACGCATACACACCTGACCTACAGGAACACACACACAAAATGACAGAAGACTCCGGAGGGATGTTCCCAAGCTCTGTGTACCCAGCGATGCGTCTCTCTCTCTTCCTGCAGGTACTGTTCCGGCAGGGGGAGCTGTTGATGGGGGTGCTGGACAAGGCCCACTACGGGAGCTCAGCTTTCGGCCTAGTGCACTGCTGCTACGAGCTGTACGGAGGAGAGACCAGCGGCAAGCTTCTCAGCTGCCTGGCCCGCCTCTTCACCGCTTACCTCCAGCTATACCGGGGATTCACTATGGGTACCTCACACGCTCACACACCCTCTCACACGCAATCACCCGCATGCGTGTCATGCACGCTCCCGCACACAATGCTGTGAGACGCTGCATGTCAATCCCATACACAATCGCACATACTCTTAACACACACACACACACACAATCAATCATCGCTCAATTGTCACGCAAGGGGTATTTGAATATATACAGGATTTCAGTGGCGTGTGTGAGATAAAGAGTGTTTGCATATTAGCTGTTCTACCGGCTGGCTTCTTTTGCATGAGAAAGGACTTTGCATTATGCTGGATAGTTATCTATACCCATGTGTGCACACACTGAATTACCAATAAACAACACATCTTCACACCACAAACTCACTCTCTCTCACACACACACACACACAAACAAGATTTGTGACCATCTCTGCGTGTGTTTCAGGAGTTGAAGACATCTTAGTGAAGGAAGGTGCCAACCTTCAGAGAAAGACAATCATCCAGGAGTCTGTGAAGTGTGGCGCCAAGGTGACAGCGGGGTGACGGGGTTAAAGACCAACATCCCACTGCATGGGGCGTCCATTGTCATTGACGTGTTTGTTGTCAATGTCGTTCCCAGGCCCTGCAGGCAACGTTCAGCCTGCCGGAGGGGGTGGGGGAGGAGGTGGCGCGGGAACACTGGCAGGATGCCCATCTCAACCCCGACCAGAGAGACTTCAACATGGTCGACCTCAAGTTCAAGGAGGTGGCCAATCAGATCAACAACGACATCAACAAGGTCTGTGTTCAGGTGGGAGGTAGCTAGCGTTAGACTGCTGAGGGTCTGTTTTCTAGGCGGTGTGGGTTAGTGGACAAGTCAACGCGTGCACGATTCAGGTAGTTTGTGAGGTAGCGAGCAAGGTAGCGTGCAAGTTTTCCGAGGTCGTCGTAGGAGTTAGCGGGAGGTCGTCGGCAGGGAAGCGTGTGGTAGCGCTTGAGGTTGTGTGTGAGGTGTTCCTGTGGTAATCATGTTTGTCTGCAGGTGGTGATGCCCCTGGGTCTCCACTGCGTCTTCCCTGACAACAACCTCCAGCTCATGGTGCAGTCTGGAGCCAAGGGTTCTACTGTCAACACCATGCAGGTACCCACACACACACACACACACGCACACACACATCAGAATATATTTTTCTTTTTTTTCCGCTATGCAAGATATACAAACACAGAATTTACTTTGGCAGGAAAGAGCAAACATATATGATAATAATAAAATAAAATAAACATATATTACAACATATATGTAACATAATAATAAGGGTAAGATAAGAACAGAATAAAAATATATAATGTAAAATACAAATAAGATACAAATACAATCTGTGATAACAAATAAACGTAAACATAAATGTATAAACATATAACATATGAACGTATCACACACATTCGACGTCTTACACAACATACAAAAGTATCAAACGCACTCGCATGTATACAGTGTCGCCCACCCCTTACCCATGTCGACCCCTCACCCTGTGTTGGTTAGATCTCCTGCCTGCTGGGCCAGATCGAGCTGGAAGGCCGCCGGCCTCCCCTGATGCCCACGGGGAAGTCCCTGCCCTGCTTTCAGCCCTACGACACCTCACCAAGATCTGGAGGCTTTGTATCCGGACGCTTCCTCACCGGCATCAAGCCCCCGGTAAACACCACCCCCTGAGTGGTGTCTGGTTTTGGTGTTCTGACGCAGCCTGTCTGGGTTTCCGTGGGGGCTGGTGTCTGAGCATGTGTTCTTTCTGTAGGAGTTCTTCTTCCATTGCATGGCGGGGCGGGAGGGGCTGGTGGACACGGCCGTCAAGACCAGCAGGTCTGGGTACTTGCAGAGGTGAGGCTCACCATGTCTTCCCTCCTCTCCATCTGGTCACCCTCCTCCTTTTTTCATTCCTCCTGTTTCTCTCAAACCTCTTACGCTTTCCCTCTTAACCTCCTCTTCCCCTCCCCCCTACCTTGTTGTGTCATGTTGCAGATGTGTGATCAAGCACCTGGAGGGTTTGGTGGTCCAGTATGACCTGACGGTTAGGGACAGTGACGGCAGCGTGGTCCAGTTTCTGTACGGCGAGGACGGTCTGGACATCCCCAAGACCCAGTTCCTCCAGTCCAAACAGTTTCCCTTCCTCCAGGACAACTATGAGGTACACACACAGTTCCCCTCCAGGACAATGAGAAACACACACTTTCACTAAGCCACGAAAACAGTTAGGTACACACCAAGATCAGAGACGTTTTGTCTGCAACAAACACATTTACATTTAGTCATTTAGCAGACACTCTTATCCAGAGTGAAGTACAGGCACATTCCCCCTGAGGCAAGTAGGGTGAAGTGCTTTGCCCAAAGACACAACCAGTAATGTTGACACAACCAGGGTGTGAACCAGGTACCTTACGATTACTACTTACTTACGTACTAAGCCGACTGCGCAACATGATTTGCGTTGTTCCAACTGAGATGGTTCCTCATCCTTCGCCACTGTCGCATTCTTAACACCGACGGCACACTTCCTGCAGGTGATCCAGAAGGCCCGCTGTCTGGACGAGGTCCTGGCCCGCCTGGACCCGCAGGCAGCAGCGCAGCACTTCAGTGCTGTCCAGCGCTGGCGCTCCAAGAGGGAGAACCCGGGGCCGCGCCAGGGGGCCTTCCTGCTATTCTCTCAGAAGAAGTTGGCCAAGCTGAAGGCCCAGCTGGAGGACAGCACGCTGACCAACGGCAGGGAGAACGCCACGCTGCAGGTGCACACAGTCACAGACGCAGAGATGCTGACTGACATACATTACATTTTACTTTTAAATGTATTCATTTAGCAGATGCTTTTATCCAAAGCGACTTACAAGAGAGAGTTTTACAAAAGAGCATTGGTCACTGAGCATAGCAACGTGATAGACCCCAAACATAGCAGGCTTATAGATTATGAAACATACATCGTGAGAACCAATATGTGCCAAGGGAAGAGCTATAAGAGCTTTTAGCCAAACAAATTACACATTTAAGGTGAGTCTACCTAACACAGTAGTCTACCTAAGGGATGCGAACGATAAAGCAAGCGAACAATAAAACAACGCAGATACTGACACACATAGATATACACACACAGATTCTCACGCTTACTCATACAGATACACACAAACACAAAGATGGGCAGACAGGCACCCTGACAGAGACCCCAAACCACGTTCTGAGGAGGTCTTCAATTGTCCACAGCTGGTGGATCGCTGGCGGGAACTGGACCCGGCCAGCATCTCCAAGTACAGCAGGAAGACGTCTCACTGCCCTGAACCCTGCATATCCCGTCTGCGGCCTGACCTGGCCTTTGGCTCGGTGTCAGAGACCTTCCACACCATCGTAGAGAACTACCTACAAGAAGTCACCACCAGACAGGAAGCCAGTCCGCATTCACAGCACCTGGACACTGATAGGTAACGACCCATAGAGGTCAAATCTTTTGCTGTTTTGGAGAGTGTTTGTCTCCTGTACTGTCTGTTCAGCTTAACGCAGCTGTAAATGTTTTGTACTGTTGTGTCTGTGCTGTTAGTATAATGTACTTCATGGTATATTGTATTCCATCTCCCCCCCACACACAAACACACGCAAACACCCTTCACATGTACACCCACACACACCCACACACACCCATACACACACACACACCCTCTGCAACCACCACGCCCACACACGTCGTCGTCTCTCCCCCCCCCCCCCCCACATACACACACACACATATATTAATATGCCCTTCACCACCCCTACACACCTTCCTTTACACCCTTTTCTAAACCCACACCCAGACTGCGTCAACTGCTGTACCTGAAGTGGCAGCGCTCTCTGTGTGACCCCGGGGAGGCTGTGGGTCTGCTGGCTGCTCAGAGCATTGGGGAACCCTCCACCCAGATGACCCTGAACACGTTTCACTTCGCTGGGCGTGGAGAGATGAACGTCACGCTGGGAATACCCAGGTAGGACACACACCATACACACACACACGCTCACCAGTATACACATTTGTATATTTCGTGTTTGGTTGTTGTTGGTAGTTTCTGCTCACTCTGCGCTCTGTCGCTCCATCCCCACACACACAGGCTAAGGGAGATCCTGATGATTGCCAGCTCCAACATCAAGACTCCTATGATGAGTGTTCCAGTGCTCCACACCAAGAAGGCCCTGAAGAGGGTCAAAGCACTGAAGAAGAAGTTGACCCGTGTGTGTCTGACCGAGGTCAGAGGACACCCCAGAACACCCCAAAACATTCCAAAATACGTCAAACATTCCAGAACACCTCACAAAACCCCAGAACATCCCAAAACACACGAAAACATTCCAGAAGACCCCCCGCTAACCCTTTGGATCACAACAGCAACAACTAGGCCTTTGTGACTGTTCAGGTCATGTTAGGACAGGAACAGCATGCTAAATTTATTACAACCTCACACAGTTCAACAGATATTAGAACATTAGACCGTGCGCCAAATATTGCCCAAGCATAAACAATCAGTCAGAATTTCTTACCAAGAGGCAGCCCCCACAGAAGGAAAATATAGGAGAACTTTAAAAAATACTTCCCCAAACTCTCTAAAAGTACATAATTGAGCTCATTCCTGTAAAATGTAGAGTGCTATAATTAGCATTGTGACACACAGCTAACTAGTGAATTGTGAAAACCTTTTTAGGTATGGTCACCAGAGAAGCATGTCTGTGTATCTCATAATAGATTGAGAACAGACGGACGATTTAGTTATTGTTACATTTCTGCAAAAAAACATTCAGCAGTTTTCTTTCAGTACAGAGTTCCCAGCCAGTGTCGTCTTTTGTCACGATCATTTACATGGTGTTGGGTAGACTAGGCCATCCCTTTCCTGTTCCGACCACCTTAGAACCGGTCTCTCTGTCCTTGTTCCTAGGTCCTCCACAAGGTGGACGTTCTGGAGACGTTACGTGTGGAGTCGAACAGGAGGCAAAAGTACCGTGTTTTCACGGTCAAGTTCCATTTCCTCCCTCCTCAGCGTTACCAAGAAGACAAGCCGCTGACGCCTCAGCAGATCCTGCTCTACATGGAGACCAGGTATGCAAGGATCTGAGCAGTGGAACTGACCTTGTTGCGGACTAATTCTAAAGGGCCCAGTAACCCTAGCCCCTCTCCTCCCCTCCAGGTTTTTCCGCCTTCTGATGGATACCATCAGGAAGCGCAACGCTAAGCTTGCCTCACTCAACGCTGTGGAAACGCGCAAGGCTACGTCCCAAGACAAGGACCAGGACCTGGGTGACTCTGCTGCCAGACCGGTGAGTGACTCACACGCATGCTCGCACACGTGCGTTCACACTGTGTGGGGCTCCTTCCGACTCTCTTCCTTACCTGTTTGTGTGTCTGTGTGCGCTCCCTGTGCAGGAGGCAGCCGAGGGGGATGGAGAGGAGGAGAGCCGGATTGTGGATGACAAGGGGAACGAGGGGGATGCCGATGCGTCGGATGCTAAACGGAGAGAGAAACAGGAAGAAGAGGTACACACACACACATTATTAGATCACTGTGAGGGTACAAATTGAGGGGATTTTTCCAAAGGTAGTACTGTGTGCCAACCGATAGTATGTGTGCCCATAGGTTGACTATGAGAGTGAGGAGGAAGAAAAAGGGGAGGAGGAGGTGGAGGAGGAGGAGGGGGTGGAGAGAGAAGAGCAGGCGGAGGAGCAGTCATCCCAAGACGAGGACACAAGCCTTAATCCTGCTCCTGTGAAGAGGAAGGTGGGAATAAGAGGAAAAGCAGGAATCACCACCATGGACCCTGTGCCCGTGGACAGTGAGATGGACACGATGAGGGTGAATGCAGTTCTAGAAAGCAGCACCTCCATAGAGAACTACAGCTATGATGCCCAGGACGGACTCTGGTGTGAGGTGGGTCTGAATGGCTGTTCATCTGTCAGTGGCTGGTTGTTTTTTTTTGTCTACGTGTTTGGATTTTTGTGTCTGGATGGCTGTTTCACTGTCTGTTCATCTTCTGGGACTCAGTAGTCTTTCTATCTCGTGCCACCAGGTGACAATGGTGTTGCCAGTTTCCAAAGTTCACTTCGACCTCACCTCGTTGGTGGTGTCGCTGGCCCAGAATGCCGTCGTTGTGGAGACCAGGGGGATCACTAGGTGCCTGCTGAGCGAGGTCACAACGCGTCAGGGTGCCAAGGAGATGCTGCTCAACACCGAGGGCATCAACATGCATGAGCTGTTTAACCGTAGTGATGTAGGTCACACAGACACACACAAAACCTTGATATTCTGCCGTTCTACTAGGTCAGAACCTGTATGTAGTCCCCTGGTCCTGCTAGGTTAGAATTTACAGAACCTATATTAACTGCTAAGTCAGAACCTATATGTTGTCCAAGTTAGAACCTGTATGTAGTCCTCGGGTCCTGCTAAGTTGGAATCTATATATCGTCCTGGTTCTACTGTCCAAGTTAGAACCCGTATGTAATCCTCTGGTCCTGCTAAATTAGAACCAATATGTTGACCTCCGGTTCTGCTGTCTAAGTTAGAACCTGTATGATGTAATCTGGTTCTACTGCGCTTTCAGATTCTAGATGTGAACCGTCTCTACTCCAACGAGGTGCATGCCATGGCCAACACCTATGGCATCGAGGTGGCACTCCGCGTCATCGAGAAGGAGATCAAGGATGTCTTTGCTGTCTATGGTAAGTTACCTACACCAGGAGTTAGTTTTGTCCGTCTCTGCAGCATGTACGTGAATGAACGTGAAAACCTTCAACGTTAAAGCATCTAGTTTGTCCTAGATATTGTATAAACACTACCAGTCAAAGGTTTGGACACATTGCCCCATTCATTTGAATGGGAGGGTGTGTCCAAACTTTTGACTGGTGGTATAGATCCTTTACATTTGTAAACCTAATTTCCTGTGTGTGTGTGTGTGTGTGTGTGCGTGTGCGTGTGTGTGTAGGAATTGAGGTGGACCCCAGACACCTATCACTTGTAGCAGACTACATGTGTTTTGAGGGCGTCTACAAACCTCTCAACCGCTTCGCCATTCAGTCCAACTCCTCCCCTCTTCAGAAGATGACCTTCGAGACCAGTTACAAGTTCTTAAAGGACGCCACTATGCTGGGTAAGGGAAAGCTTTGCTTCAACTCTCCCAAAATGTACCTCCTGCAAAGAAAAAGGATTATCTGCCGAATTGAACTAACAGAACTGAATGGTGAATGGCACAGTTGTTCTGTGCAGTTCTTAGTGAATGCTTTTTGCTGATTCAGGTGTGTGGTATTTTTGCTTTTCTCCCAGGCTCCAGTGACAAGCTGCGTTCCCCATCAGCATGTTTGGTCATGGGTAAGGTGGTCAAAGGAGGAACTGGTCTCTTTGACCTAAAACAGCCATTGCAATGAACATTTATTCAGAACTACGCCAATCAGTAACAATGTCATGCAAGGAGTGGTATTGTGTTACCAACGTTGTTTCAGAAGATGAAGAGACAGGATTGTTTTTGCAATGGATTTATTTTGGGTGTCAATTTTTTGCGGGGTTGTTGAGTGAAGTCTTGTTGACATACTGTCATTGTGGCTTGAGTATATGATAGCTGTAAAACATATCCATGTTTCCAACGTTATTTTAGTCAAGGCCATCAAGGGACTGTTGCGTTTGTTTTCTAATGGCTGAATAAAAACACACAAACAGTCTGCATATTGTCTGCATACAAAATGTATCCAATAATCAGTATGTTTTTGGTAATAACGTTTCCACGTGTCTGTACCCATAGTGTAATATAATTCTCAGTTGGAGTTGGTAAGTCAAAGTTGATAGTCCTTATTTAGCAATTTACATTAAGGTTACAACGTGTAACTTCAGAGCAATATCTGCCATGTCAAGTGAAAATAGGGATAGGTTCAGCTTTACAGGCCTAAGTGCATGTTTATACTTTCTCATTTTAGGAACCTTCCGTTTAATTTCCCCCATACAACATCAACTCATCCTTTTACACCGATCCCCTTTATTGTGCCATTTTTCTGCTAACAAAGATGTACGTCGTTTACTGTAACTGAAAAACTGATTGCCCCTTGTGAGGACAAATAAAACTATACTTGCTCAAATGTTGCCCAACATTAAAACATATTTTAGTAATACTAAAGAATACGTGAGAAATATATTTGTCTAAGGATTTTTAATGGTTAAGATGAAGTTACCAGCACCTCGGTTTACTAACGTAGACTTTTATTTTGAAGTCGGTCAACAGATGGTGGATTGGTAGGGGTCTTCGGACCAATGACTCGAGGAGAAACAATATATGGGTCTTGGACAGTTACTCGACGTTCATCTTATTAATTTTAGACACTGATGCAGATATAAGCATAGAAAATATATTGGAAAAATGCAAGAATATGTCTTTTGGATTGTTCCGATGTTGGCTTTAGTCGGTATCCGCTTCTGCAGATGCACTAGAGACTGAAAAAAGTATGGGGTTTACGCAGACCCCCTCCAATGACCCAGACGGAAATTATTTATTCATTCATTCATTTTCTACCGCTTATTAGCGGTGCCCCTTATTCCCGTTAGGGGTCACGGGTGACTGGAGCCTATCCCAGTTACTTCCGGGCCGTAGGCAGGGTACACCCTGGCCTGGGGCCAGCTAGTCGCAGGGCTATCACGCAGACATTGACAGACAACATAGAGACAACCATTCACTCACACAGTCATACACTAGGGACAATTTCTTTCCACAATGTCCAATTAATCTACCACATGCATGTCTTTGGACGGTGGGAGGAAGCCGGAGTACCCGGAGAGAACCCACGGTAACACGGAGGACATGATATAATATTGTGGAAATGCGATTGCATGCATCTTATCTCATAGATAAGGGTATGCTGATCCGAGTCATTACTAACAGTAGAGTGTTCGGTTACTAACAACAGTAGAGGATACGGTTTTTTATGATTCGGATTTTAAATAATGTAAGCAGGCTATTAACATAGCCGGCTCATATAGCAGGTCAATGCGGAGCAGACTGAACAGAAACAGAACCCACACTTCAACACGTCCGGTTGGGGTTTGGAGCAACATGAGAATACTGAAGCGCAGTGGATGCCAAAGGTAACCGTACTGTTTCTATTCAAATATTGTGGAATTGGTCCTCTTTGGCTTTGAGCTACTTTGAATATGGCCATGAATTATGTCGTAGTTATATTGAACATTTATAATAAAAAAATGTTAATGTTAAATGTTAATAAAAATATATAAAGAGCAACTACTAATGATAGCGTTAATTTAGGTATAAGCGTCCTATTCATCCCATTGCCGACATTACAGCATTGTTTTTCAAATTTTAAGGCGTCGCATGATCTGATTGATTAGCCTATTATGAAATACCTTTCAGAATAATCGGAATAATTATATAATATTATTTAAAAAAAATTGGGGGGGGGGGGGGACATTACACATCTATAGGGGCTGAGCCCCCCTTTCTTTCAATCCTAGAAACGTCCCTGGAAAAGAGCAATTCAGTGAGGGATCCCCTCCGGTTGGTGAAAGTGAGGAGCAGAACACAGGCTAAACAGTCATATCTCTTAAGACAGTTAATAAGTTGTTGAAACATCAATACGCAATGCTCAACTTGGGTCTGAGGTAGCACAAAGTCAGTTTAGGCAGCCACTGGGCTTGGGCCCATGATTGGCGCATCATCACATGCAGGGGGATGGGGAAAGGGACTGGGAACTCTCTCCTTGTCCATCAGGGAGACTGACGTCCGACTGGCAACCAGATCCAGGGTTGATCTGTCTCAGATCAATGTCCACTGGCACCAAGTCCAACATTGGTTGATGACCACGCATGTGCTGAGAGCTCAGTCCCCCATACCAAGGGGAGGTATGGAGGAGAGGAGATGTTAGAGAGTGCAAGGAACAGCTAACAGTTATAGCATTATTAAGAATGAGGTCCCCACCGTCCAGTGTGGGCAAGTGCAGCAATTTAGCAGACCAAAAAAGGGCTATTGACGCAGTCTTAGACACCAAGACAGCACCAGCCCCCCTTAGTTAGAACATAAATCTGTTCCAACGAAGAAAAACTCTAAGATAGTAATTTTAGAAAAGCCATGTCCCCTGTTGTCTCCAGCTAACAGCAGAATCAGTACATTTACATGACATTTTATATTTAATTAGCAGATGCTTTTATCCAAAACGACTATATACTGTACGGTACAATTCTATTCATACTATTCATACGTACAGTACTATTCATTTGAATTAGCTGTGTTGGAATAGGGAAACATCTAAAACATGCAGGACAGTGGGTCCAGGGAGGACCAGGGTTGGGGACCACTGCACTAAAGAGGAAAACTGTACTTAATGTAAGTCACTTTGGATAAAAGCGTCTGCTAAAAAAATAAATGTAAAATGTAAATGTAAAAGGCCAAAAGTATAACAAACTTTTTACATCCCTACTTGTTCTTGTATTCAAACAAGGGTTTCTCATGTGTTCTTGTTGTTCCTACGTACAACGTGCAACATTCTGTAATATTCTTTACGTGCAATAACTTGTCTATATGTCTCTCATTTCACATTCGAAACAGGAACCATTTCACTTAACCTCGTACTTGGCTTTTACTTTTATTCTATTATTTTTTATGTTGTACTATATTGTGTACTCTTTACTGTTATTTACCCTGCAACTACATGTGCTGTATTTCACCCTGCTGCTGTTGTGGACTGCAATTTCCGCCCCTGGGGGACAAATAAAGGTTTTATCTTATCTTGGCTTTCGCATCCTCTCGCCTCTAATAACACAGTATATTAATGTGTATTGTGCAATAATAGAACACACACAGTCCACAGCCCACTCAAGAACGCTATACTTTGGGGTGTCTACTAATTAAAACACGGTTGAATGCAACAATCCAATTTGAGACCAACTGAATGTGCAGTTGTTTGCAGGCATACGATCTGTATTTGGTAAACTGATCTGTGGTTGATAAACCTATGTAGGAAGTTTCCTCTCAAAACTTGCTGTACACCACTATTGCACCAGCATATGTAGAGTGCCAAGATGCAGCTGTACCAAAAAACAAGACATTTTCATAAATGAAGAACATGTTCATGTAGTCTCAAACTAAACTGTTTGCCTACCGCAGCAATAGGAGCACAGACGATGCAGTTTCCTCAGCGCTGCACTCTGTGCTCACACACCTGGACAACAACAACACATACGTGCGTATGTTCTTTGTTGACTTCAGCTCAGCTTTCAACATTGTCATCCCCTCCAAGCTGATCACCAAACTTGGAGAGCTGGGCATCAACACCTCCCTCTGCCACTGGATTATGGCCTTTTTGGCCAACAGACCACAGCATGTTAGGTCAGCTCACTCCTGCTCCTCCACCATCACACTCAACACAGGTGTACCACAGGGCTGTGTGCTCAGGCCACTCATTTACTCCCTCTTCACCCATGACTGCAAGCCGATATATGGATCCAACTCCATCATTAAGTTTACTGATGACGCCACGGTGATTGGCCTTATCACCAACAACTATGAGACAGCCTACAGAGAGGGAGTGCAGCACCTGGCCATGTGGTGCGGTGACATTAACCTGCTCCTTAATGCCACAAAGACCAAGGAGCGTATTGTTGACTTCAGGAGGAAGTCTTCGTTGACTTCAGAGGATCACACCTCCGGCCTGATCAAGGCTCACCAGCGTCTTTTTTTCCTGAGAACACTGAGGAAACACCACCTGTCCTCAGCTGTCATGGTGAACTTCTACCGCTGTGTGATCGAGTACATCCTGACTAACTTTGTTACAGTGTGGTCTGGAAACTGCACAGTTGTAGAGCGCAAGGCTCTGCAGCGGGTGGTGGAAACTGCCCAGCGCATCATAGGGATTCCTCTTCCAACAATCGAGGACATCCAGAGGAACTGTTTGCCCTCTTGCCCTCCGGCAGGCACCTCAGGAGCCTCCGGTCTAAGACCAGTAGACTGAGGAACAGCTTCTTCCCCAGAACTGTCACTTTTGAACTCCACCCCATGCTAGCCCCTGCCCCCCTATATTTGCACTATTGTCTACATTCTGCCTTATCTGTACCATTTTGCACCATCTGTACCATTTTGTACCATCTTTACAATTTCTCACTATCTGTTCCATTTAAAACATTTGCATATAGTACCATTTTGCACTATTTGTACATACAAAAATACTGTACAATGTTGTACAATACAGCTGTATATTTGTACTATCAAATAACTTTGAATACCCTGTACATACTGGATGCTAACTGCATTTCTTTACCCTGTACTTGTACGCGTGCAATTACATTAAAGTTAAATTTAATGTAATCTAAACAAATATAAAAAAACGGACTGAACAAATTAGTGATACCATATGCATGCAGAAAAACAATGTATGTTGGTTAAGTGTGCTGCACTTTCTACATGCTGAGTAGGCCGATGCATTCATGGTCAAATTATTGATTTGCCTGTGGCTGCTGTTAATCAAGCTCATACACCTCTTTATGAAAACATTTATGGCTCCGTAGTTCTGTGCCTCACCTTTTCTGTGTCAGGGCCTGTAAGGGTGAAGTAGCTCTAAAGATATTGACCAAATGATTCAAAAACCAATAATGGTCTGAGTATCATCTTAAGGATGAGCCAAGTGTGCATTGCTCAACTGCCTTCATCCATGCAGGAGCTTATAGACAAGGAGTGCATAAGCTGTGTGTTTGCCTGCTAAAGTGTGTTTGTGTTGCAGGCGTCTTCTAGTGCCCCTGGTGGTGCTGATTCTGATCTCTCTGGCTTTCATCACTCTCCCTCTGTATGACTCCAACTCCCAGAAGCCCCTGATGTGGCATGTTGACCCTGCCCAAAGAAAGGTATGCCCCTCTGGTTTGAGGTTTTGGGCTTTAGGTGTCTACTGTCTCCCGTTGTTGTTCCGTCCTTGTCCAGTCTTAAATACCTCTGCTTTTGTGTTGCAGCTGGTTCAATCCTATGTGCAGAGAGTTTTAGAAGAAGAATGCCGGCCCAACTTCACGAGGAAAGCCTTGGAGGCGCGGCTTCAGGGTAGTAGTCTTCTGACCCAGCCCTTCCTATGGAAGGACACGCCCCTAACCCCAGACGAGGTTAAGTACCCGCCCCCTTTTGGCTTCTGTGGCGTGGAGGACAAACTGCAGGAGGTCCTCAGTCTCCTCTCTCAGCCCCCCTCTGGCCATGTTGACGACTCCACCCAGCAGCAGGACAGGAAGCAGTGCCACCGCTGTGTGGTCATGGGAAATGGAGGCATCCTCCGAGGGCTGAAGCTGGGTGAACTAATTGACCGCTTTGACATGGTCATCAGGTGAGACCAGCTTCCCCCCTGTTCGGCAGTACCTACTCCTTAACCACTGTTACCTCAGCTTGTCTAAATGTGTGTTAGCCATGGAAGTTTGGAGCTGAGAATCTTTAGACAAGGAAAGAGAACTCTAAATGACAATAGTTTGATAGACTGTGTTTTGTCACCCAGACCTATGTGTGTGAAAGGAGAACAAGGCCTGTATGGCTGCTTGTACATTAGTAAATGCATATATGTACATTTATTAGTGGCCTGTACAATGATATACTGTATGTATTAATGTAAATGTATAATAGTACTGTGCATTAGTACTAATACACTAGTCCTTTTTAAATTTCTCTAGACAGGCTGTTGACAGCCTGTTTTTCTTTGGTTCTGTATTTTCCTCAGGCTGAACAGTGGTCCTCTCGGGGTTCACACTGTTGACGTGGGGAAAAGGACCTCCTTTAGGATAAGCTACCCTGAGGGCAGTCCACAAGTCTGGCAGGACCTTGACCCAAGTGTTGTGTTTGTGGCTGTAGTCTACAAGGCTGTGGATCTGGCCTGGCTCAGGGCCATGATCACCAGACAGGCTGTGGTGAGGCTTCCAGGGACGGCAAATTACAAACATTTGAATTACCGTATTTTCCAGGCGCGCTTAAAAGCCTTTAATTTTCTCAAAAAACGACAGTGCGTCTTATAACCCGGAGCACCTTATATATGGATCAATTGGTTAATTAAGCACAGCTCTATCTAGTGGATGCATAACGCAACCCCAGTCAAACGTTTAACTGCAGTATCTATTCTATTATATGCGCCTTATAATCTGGTGCGCCCTATTCATGAAAACAGTTCTAAAATAAGCCACTCAATGTTATTATTATAGTGTGTAAGATACGGTAATTTAAATCCTATAATGCCACATCCACGTATGCACACCCTTCTAATGCCAGGCGTATGTGTGTGTGTGTCCAGTCTTTGTGGAACTGGCTGTTCTTCTGGCAGAGTGTTCCGGACCAGATCCCTGTGGAGGTG
This sequence comes from Neosalanx taihuensis, assembly GCA_030340665.1. Taxonomy (NCBI): domain Eukaryota; kingdom Metazoa; phylum Chordata; class Actinopteri; order Osmeriformes; family Salangidae; genus Neosalanx; species Neosalanx taihuensis. Next base: position 5,914,647 of record CM059302.1, read on the forward strand.
ACTCAATTTCGGGTTTTGAACCTGCAGTTGCTCAGAGAGGTGGCGCTTGACCTGCTGCACTACCCTGACCCGAAGCCTCGGCTCTGGGGCTGGGACCAGGTACTACACACACACACACACACACACACACACACACACACACACACACACACAGTCACACACACACACACACCAGTCTCAGCTGTGAGCTCTGATTCCTCATCCTTCACCTTGTCTCCTATCTAGAACATTCCTACTCTGGGAGTGACCGCCCTGCGTCTGGCCAGTCTACTGTGCGACGAGGTGAGTCTGGCTGGCTTTGGGTACAATCTCAGCCAGCAGGAGGCGCCGCTGCACTACTACGACAACCTGTCCATGGCGGCCATGCTGCGGCAGGACATGCACAACGTGGACCGTGAGAGGACCCTGCTGCAGAGCCTGGTCAGGGATGGCTCCATCTCAGACCTGACTGGGGGGCTACACTGCTCCTTCTGCCCCAGCTGAGACTTCTCGACCAGGGGTTTACTACCCCCCCTGCACCCCTACCATCCATTACCCCCCAGCCCCACGTTGTAGTACTAGTACTCCTAGTACATCCTGAAACTCGGTCTCGAGTCCAAACATCTTGGGTAAAGTTTTAAATGTTTTATTAGGGATCAAATTCCAACTCCATATGTCCCTCTCGTGACGTATGAGTGCATATGATAATTGGCCATGTTTGGGTATCATGCATGTGAGCATTTGAGGCAACCCCAAAATGAAAATGTATTTCAAAATCCCACACACACAACTTTTATGCGTACAAAGGGTCAAACTCAGTGTTACTGAATACATCTTGCATTTGTAAGATTTGTTTAAGCTTTATAAACACGTGGTGGAAACTAGTGACAGCTAGTCACTGTCAACTTGTCGAAAGCTCAGTGACTGTCATTTCCCGACTTTGGAGCAGCCCAATACATTCCAGCCAATTATGTTTCAGTAATCTTGAACTGGAGGAAAGCGTGGAAACTAAGACAAGAATGGGGGTATGCTGTTTCCTTACTGGAATTTGTTTGTTACCTATGGCAGCTTTAACCAGAATACCTTTTGAGGGTCTGGATGAGGAAAAAAGGACAATTGGTGAGTTCAGTTTAAACATTCTGAGGGCTGCAGTATTTCATGTAGAACTTTGCAAGTACACACCCTGCCCACATAGTGTGTTGCGTTCCTGCAGACACATTCTGTAACATATTTAGTCCACACGTAAGCCAGGCCTTAACTACCTAGTGTCTGGCCTCACTGATGTCTTATGGATGAATGGCAACAAATCTCACATCAATTTCGAACGTTGGAAAGCCTTCCTATGGCAGTTATACAAAGCCATTATTGTGGAAGGAGAGGTTCAACAAGGTGAAGTACACCTCTGCCTCCTTCTATGTGATCCCTGGAACTAATACATCCAGATAATAGGTTTCTTTTTAGAGATGCCTCTAGTCATAGACTGGCTGACCTACTGCAAAGAATCACATAGTCGATTCATTATTTATGAATGACATTCAGTGGTTGGAGCTTGTGTGAATTTATTAAATTTTCCAATGATTTGTGTTAAATCGACAGTTTTGCTCCTACGGTGAAATTCCTGAATGTTGGATTTTGTAGTAGTTTGTACTACAACTAAGTTGTAGTGTTTGACAGTATAAGTCAAATACATTAGCTTGGCCAGTCCAGACCAGGCTTGTTACTGAAAAATAAACATTAAAGTAAATAATGTCACTGGTAAAACCTAATTCTGATTCAGATTCAATTTCAGAACTGGCACTATGACTTGACACAGATGCCTGCAGTTACATTTTTTCATCCACCAGATGGCAGAAACAGCATATTATCAAATTAGATGTCTGGAGACAGTAGCTTGGTCTAAATGTAATAGATTTTTGTGAACCTGGGTAAATTAAATAGACCTGTTTTTATTATAGTATAGTATTAGTATTTAAAATTTATGTAAGTAGTTCATCCTCACAGTCGGCGTTAATTGGACTAATTTCATTGGATTAATTGCACCAGGAGAGAAATCACTCAATCAATCAATCAATCAAGGACCTACAAATTGTGATTGACTCGCATCCAAAGGAGATAGCTGTCTACCTGAACACCCCCTGAAATTCTTGTCATTCACATCTGTTTGTCTTTCCGTCAGGGACTGAAAACATAAAAAAAATGCTTGTAAACATTCTGTCCAGACTACAGTGTAGGGAAACCTCACATCAGGGTAGAAAAACTAAGCTTAAAGATGGTTATTGCTCTGTCATTGTTTAGCAAATCTATTCGATGAGAATAATGTCCATACGTCTTTCTAAAGAACAGAGTAACCAATCAGGGATAGTTAAAATAAAGAAACAAACAGCACAAATCCTAAATCTGTCTAAATCTATCCTAAGTCTCTTTGATTTCCATTTGAACCGGTTGAATTGGGGCTGTGCGGTGTTTGTCCTACAGGTGACTTCAGAGGAGATGTCCGCCTGACTGACGGCTCTCCAGCGGTGCTGCGGCCTGTTTCCAGCAGACAGCCGTTGTATATACAGGATACTAGTGTTTCCTGTACGGCTCCAGCCCTCGTTTGCTGGGCTGTAAAAAGCTGAATGGCGTCCAGAACTCTGCTGCAGCATCGGTGGAAAACACGCAAAGCCCCCCCCAACCCGCCCCCCTCCCCACACACACACACACACACACTCTTTCTCCGCCTGTGAGCTCGACCGAACACTGCAGGACCCAAAGCCCCCTGCTCATGTTGTTATAACAAATCTGGTCATAAGTCGTCTCTGGAAGAGAAAATGCTGCCTGGTAGAACTGTTTGAGGCTTCTATGAATTTAAAAACAAGTTGTACTGATTTGACTTTTTTTTTTTTCAGCATATCAGTCACGTTCAAAAGTCATGTTTGCTGTTAAGGCAGATGCAAGGAGCTACTGAAATCTTCTAGGCCGAATTACCTCACTGTAAAGTACTGTTGTCAGGGACATAGATTTTTAGTTCTCTGTTCGGCACAAATTCACAGAAATAAGTTCAAATCTCTTCTTTTATTGGAGCTTTAAAGTGCCTTTTACCAGGACACAAGTTGCAGGCTTATAGACAGAAAGGAGCTTGTTTAACACAAAAGCGTAATAAAGTCTTCTCACTCTAGTGTCTAACAAAACTGTCCAGTCAGACATTCTTAGATATCCTAATTTCATACAGTAATGTCATACATCTCTATACAATTCCATGTATTTTCCAACCAATACAGAATATGTGATATGACTTGTACATTCCATCACATAGCAAAGATAAATGTATTCTGTCAAGAAAATATTAAAGACTATGAAAAGGCACTCGGAAGTCAAGTTCAGCTAAATGAGATTTGTAGTCTTTGTTTAACTGACAAAATGTCAAACCACCAGGATATTTGCAGTCCTGTTCTTCCGCTTTTGAACTTATAACCCTCCCTCCACATCAGGGAGAGAACAGTTCCACACATATTTATTTCCCATTGTCCTGGCTGTCTAGCTCTGGGCTCCAAGTTGTCAGGCAGACAGAAAGGCAGCCAGCAGCCCAGCGAACACCTCTCCATCATGGGATACAGAAAAGAAGCAGGCTCTCGAATGCCTGGAGGACCAGAGGTTTGGGGGTCCTGACTTTCAGCCAGCCTGCTAAACCTTCCAGAGTTCATTTGATGAGAGACAAAGGCAGCGATAGGTCTGGTCGACCAGGCCTGGGGCTTCAGCTATCCTCTGAGGGGATATTCGCCGGTAGGGTGGCCTTGAGGAAGACCTGCTGCAGCAGTGGAGGGGGAGGAGGGTGATCTCTTCAGGCCCCTGTCAAACTGATGATCGTCCTCTTCTGCCTCTATCTGTCTCCTTATGAGCTTTGGAGAATTCACTCCTGCAACGGAACACATTTAAACATGTGAACACCAGAACTGGCGAAACATGAGCACACAACTTTATGACCATGGAGAAGACGGATGTTATATAAAGATATGTATTAGACGTACAGACAGATAGGTGGATAGACACATAGATGGATGGGTAGATAGTTATAAAGGTGGATAGATAGACCAGGAGGAGAGTATGTGACTCACTGATCCGCTGTGCATACAGTAGTGTGCGTGTGTGTGTGTGTGTGTGTGTTTGGGGGGGGGGGGGGGGGGCAGTAAGAGGTGAAAGAAGGAAGGGAAAGGGGAGAGAAGGAGATCAAGTATTCCCGTAATCGATCTGTTATTGGGTGAGATTTGATGGCTGGGTGCATGTGTCTCTGTGCGTGTGTCTGTGTGTGAGTATAAGTGTAAGAAGGGGGTTCCAGTAGGACACAACAACATTCCTTGGCTCTCTCATGGTGTGTTTTAGAAACCCTGGGCCAAACATTCCCTGTGTAGTCTTTCTATGAGGACACGCCATTCTCCTCTTTCACTCTCCTCTCCGTCTTTGTTTTCCTTTATTCTCTCTGCGCCATCTCTTTATCTTCTCTTTCCCTAAAATCCCCTAATCATATCTGTGTGAATTAAATGAAATATGTTTTAAATGAATGAATGTGGATAAAGTGGTATAAGTTGGATTCTGCAGGCAGCTGGACTGAGGCTGTGAGGGCAGAACTGAGCCAGAGCTGGTCCACATCCAGCTTCATGTCTTTAATCAGTATGCCGCTGCTCAGAAACAAACTGTTTTTTTCCCCCTTGGAAAGTTTCCCCCCAGACTCACTGGCTCTCACTGACAAAGGCATTTCTTTCTTACCCCCCCCACCCACCCCCTCCCTCTCACCCTTCCCTCCCTTCCCTTTCCCTCCCCACCTTCCTCCCCCCTCCCCGGCACCAGTAACAGCTGCTCTCAGAGCTGTATCCTGAGAGAGTGATGATCAGTGGGGCTTTTTTCTTTTTTTTTTTTCATTTCAAAGTGTTTTTTTGGAACAGATGGCCCAGGGAGGGCTGGGGAATGTGGCCGGGGCGCAGAGCAGAGCGGAGCAGAGCCGGCTGGGGAATCTGCCAGCTCCTGCAGCCAGGCGTCTCTGTGGGCTTCAGCTCGCGTGCCTTCCCCCTGCCCTCTGCCCTCCGTGGCGCCAGCAGGACTTCCCAGCCAGCGCAGGAACATCTGGCGTCTGGGACTGCCAGGGGGAGGGCGGGGGGGAGAGGGGGAGGGGTGGGGGAAGCTGCGCGGCTAGTTTCCTTCTGAATGCGCTTATGCTAGGGAAACACATTAGCTCACACGCGGAGAGAGAGAGAGAGAGAGAGAGAGAGAGAGAGAGAGAGAGAGAAGGAAAGGGAGGGAGTGACGGAGGGAGGAAGAAGGAGGCAAGGAAGGGAAAGTTACATGCATGTAGATTAGTTAGGAAGGATATGTTAAATCTAAAAACAAATAAACAACTATGTTTCACTGAGTATTATCCAATCAGGAAATGTTTTTTGGTTCTTTTTTTTTCTTTTTTTAAGAACATACAGTATATATAATCAAGTCCCTGTCTTACCCGGCAACAGTAGCTGCTCTGAGTGTAAATGGAGATGAATATGCTTTCGCTGAGAGGCAGCTGCTACTGTGTGTTTGCAGTCAACACGTCTGAACGTTTAAAGGATTACTTAGAGTGATAATTGTAAACCAGGTTATTTAATGATATTAAACATCTGCTGGCCACACAAAAGTCTACATTGAGATACAAAGAGGGAAATTCGTTTTTCAGGGGGATTAGTGAGAGCGTGAGCGACAGACAAATATGAAGAGGGTGAGAGGAAGTGTCAGGGAACAATGTGGACAGATGATTAAGGAATAACTCAATCCAAGGGTTTGACCCAGAGTCTTGTGTGTGTGTGTGTCCTACATGCGTGAGAAGTCAGATGTGTGTCTTCGTCAGAACCATCCTGGTCCGAGCCTGCACGTGTGTTTGCGTCCTGTTTGTGGGTGTAGTTGTGTGATTTCTTTGTGTGTGTTTTACTGAACTAGCTGTGGTAATTTACAGGAAGAAAATAGGGTCCTTTAGGGAGAAGGAGGAAGTTCACGCTAAGTTTACAGGCTCCTGGTGTCAGAATGCTGCGCTCAAGAACATCAATCAGGACTTTATTCACCCGGGGAACCCTTTCTGCTGGTTCTGTTGTGTTGTAAAGACCTCTGGACCTGGCAGAACACCCAGTCCTGTCCCCAACACCCGTTGATGATGATTTAATTTAATGGGAACCCTTATTAGGAGAAGGAATGCAGGGATTAATTGAGAGATAAGGGGGGGGTGCAGAGAGAGCTCTCCCTTCTTTTATGATTGTGGAAATGCGGGTGTGTACATTTCATCATTATTGTCATTATTATTATTATAAACACATCTTGGGTGCTCAGTACCTTCTGTCAGTAGAGAAGCTGATGGAGTGCATCCAACTTTGGTCCTCCAAACGCTTCTAGAAAAAGCCTCCAACAGGCAACCGAGTCTCGCACCCAATATGACATCTCAGCCTGTCAGCAGGCTACCAACAACCCTCAACCTGACCCATTCCATACCTCCCACCCCCCAACCCCATCTCTTCTTACCTTCCTCTTCTTGGAGCGTCCCTCAGCCTGCAGGGTCCTAGTGCACTGCTCCACACACTCCCTGAAGCTGAGGCTGCCGTGCTCCGGGCTGAGGTCCAGCTGGGCCAGCTGGGCCAGGGACAGGATGTAGTTGCAGGCAATCCTCAGGATGGCCAACTTGGAAAGCTTCTGGCCATAGGAGTAGCACGGCACCTGGGGAGGATAGGGTGGTGGTGATGGGGACGGGGGTGGGAGCGGGTTGACGACAGGCAGGAGGTTGGTTAGAGGGGGGCAGGAGGAGATAGGGCAGGCCGGGCCTGGCTGGTGTCTCACTGAGCGGGTGTGTGTTTGGGTGGATGGGTGGGTGTCTGCTGGGTGTGGGATTGGGTGTTAAGGAAGTAGGCTGATGGTGGGCCAGACCGTGGTGTGTGTGTGGCATTGGAGGGAGATGGTGTCTAAGGTCATGGTGGCTGGCTGCTTCGTCAATAAAAAAATCGACAACACAAGCACGATATTGACAGGAAAGACAGTGACAGGAAGGACAGTGACAGGGCTGTTGAAAAACGACAGTCTGACAGCTGTCAGAGACCTATCAAAGACTGACAGGACAGACACTGTCAGTTGGAGCTATGACTGGTGTATGAGATCGCTGACAGTGGGTCTAATAAATGGATCAAGATATGTTACATTAACTCAACTAGAACCGAACGTTAATCAGGCAAGGGTACATACACTGGAATATGTCCCTTTGGGGTTTATGCTCATAAGCCATTTTATTTAACCACACAGGACGGGTCCTATATTGGTCAAAGCATTGCTCTCATTTCTCTGTCATGCTTTTTCAGTACTGTTATTTAGATGCAGTGCATTATTTATGCTGGGGCAGACCCCCCACAGCTATTTAAACTTGGAGGGCCCCATGCTGTTTCACATACCTGCCACCCATCACCTACCTTGGGGATCCCCCAAGACCTGAATATTTCTGTACTGAGCCATGATGATATCTGGTCACAGGCATGTCAGGTGACAAGGAAGGACATACTCAGATAACTCTGGACTAACATCAGACTATTTACATTCAGTCATTTGGCAGACACGCTTATCCAGAGTGACTTACAGCAAGTACAGGGACATTCCCCCCGAGGCAAGTAGGGTGAAGTGCCTTGCCCAAGGACACAACGTCATGTTGGCACAGCTGGGTTTCAAACCCGCAACCTTCTGATTACTAGCCCGACTCTAACTGCACAGCCACCTGACTCTCTGCCAACTCATGATATACAACTACCTATTTCTCCATAGCAAACATAAACCAAATAGATAGAAAGTTAAGCATGTCTCTCCTTGTCAGATTCCCTCTGGGTATGACAGTTAAGAGGTGTTCAGTGCCAGCCCTCAGCACAGGAGGCCCTTGTCCTTCTATGTGTACAGTGTGTTCAGAGGGAATACCTGCTTTCTGAGTGCCTCAAAGGCTGCACTGATGGTGTGCACGCGGGTCCTCTCTCTTGCGTTTGCTAGTAGCCTCCGTGTCTGTTGGATGGCTTTGATCTCGGTGACAACGCCAGACGACTCCCCCGGCCGTTTCCTTGGCGACTCCTCGCCAGTGTTGTTATTGAAAGGCGCCTGCGAGGCGGCGGACAGGGACCGCTCAGCGCGCGGCTGGCACAAAACAATCCGGGACTGTACAGCGTGCTCTGAGCCGTACGACTGATTGTCATAAGCCGTGACCTGAGGAAATGTTGGGTGGAAGCTGTCCCTGTGTGCGGTCTCTGCTCCGGGTTGCGGCGGGGCAGCCGGGGGTGTCCCGGTGATGGTCGGAACCGCGTTAATCCGCATATCTATCGCCATGTTCTGACTACCTGATGAGCCCAGGGGGGAGGCCAACGATAGAGCCGTACCGTGCAGTGAGCTGGTTCGGAACGACTCCTCCATCAGTTCACCCATTGAGTCCTCATCCGTTCGACAATCGTTATTGAAACTTTTGACCTCGCTGACACGTTTAGGATCTCGTCCCTTTCTTTTGAATTTCTTATTCCCCGGTGCATCCTTACTGTTGATCTTCCACCCGTCGCTGAGAAGATGCGGGTTCCTCATTTCTACTGATCAACTGTCACCGTGACTATAGATTCAGTTAGACTGGCTGATGGTTGCGCAACAACGTACGATCTCCCACTGTAACTACATTAATAACATGTCACTGTGCGAGCGCTCGAGCATTGCACCATTCCTTTTCAAACCAAAGATATATTTTTCATCAACTTGAACGCGAACAGAATTCAAGAATAGACTGCATGTGCAGACGCGTGTTGCTCTGGTGGATTCCTGGCGTCTTCTGGAGCCATCCGGAGCTGCCAGCAGTTTTTAAGTGAACGTGAATGTGTGCGCATGCAACGGCTCATCTGTGTTTGCTTATAGCTCACTCTACAGAGGAGCCCCTGTCGGTAGGTCGGCCGGTCGGCGAGATGAGACGCCCCGCTGCCCGCGGTGAGACCGCCCAGAGCCTACCGAGCACATAAAACATCGGGGCTGAAAGTGTCAGCGGGCTACGTGATTGATGGGTCAGTGTAACTTCGGATGGATCAGTGTCGTGCAGGCAAATCCAGTGTCTACGGAGGCCACACCACATGCACATGAATCATTCCTGATGATTTTAGTTCACAGTGTCATTAAGAATGTTTTAACAGAGGTGTCAAAATTGATGTAGTCTAAATCTTCTTAATATTCTGACGAATAATCCTAACCCGTCAAGTGGATAGTGTCTATAATACAATATTTTCAAATACACCAAACACCCAACTGCTTATGTTTGCCTTCTTTAATTTCACCAGTGTACGAAATACTGAGATCCTTTTATTCCTTATGTTAGTCGAGTTGCCTTGCATGCCACAGTAGAACTTCAACCGGTGACCGTCTGTTGACTACCGTTTCAGCCACACAGCACCATCTGCTGGACTGTCACCTTCGTGTCTTTCGGGCATGATCAAATGATGTGAGGGTGCTGAATGTGTTTCCGATGCCACCACCATGGCATAGTACCAGCAGTGGGGGGGGGGGGGGGGGGGGGGGGGGGGGTATGAAGTTTTCCTTACAAAACAAGCTAGGCCTATGAGAGGAGTGTTGTGCATGTAAGGTTCAAAATACTCTTTATTAATTCAAGACTTATATGGGGGCGCTGTACTCCTTTATAAAAGCATGGGTGTCTCAGGTGAGGCAAACCACAGGTTGTCGTATGGGGTTCTGGTGCAGGAAGAGTGACCTGTGACATGATTTGGTACTACGCCACTCGCAGTTGGTCACTTCAGGTCTGGAATTCATGTCACATTCACCATGAGACACAACCAGAGCAACATAGGTTCCTACCCTGTTTCACACCATGCTCTCTATAGTACGTGGTTTATGTAAGCAGGGTACTTACAGACAGGGGGATGTTGGGGCATCTACGATCCATGGAGGGGGGGTCTGGGGATGAACTGGGGGGCCTTGTGTCCCTTCTGATGGGTGGGGATGGGGGGGGGGAGCTCCTTGGACACCTGCAGATGGACAGCAAGATGATGATCATTCGAATATTTTTGTTTGTCCCTTCTAACTTCTTGTCATTAGCATTTTGAAAAGAAAGTACATGCGCTTTCGAGGTTTTGAGTGTACACAAAAGGAAGATGCAAGAATAAGTTTTATTGCCCTCTCACCTCTTTGCTTGTCGCTCCTTTTCATAACGGCCCTCAGAAAAGTCTTCTCTTTATCCTGTGTCCATCGTTTTATCTGTGTCCATGCTTCGATCCCCTTTGAGGCAGGCCTGCTAAATTCTTTCAATTTTGCTGTTGCAAGAAGACCTAAGATAATAATTTGTATGCTGTATAGTAGAACACAATGTATAAAATCAGTAAAATCCCTCTTAACCAACCAGTGCCCAGCTGACCTCAGTCTCTTTTAGGTTTATGATCTTCAGATCCTTTAGGAACTTCCACTGCATCTGATCTCTCTGCTCTGACACTCGCTGCTCCTCCTTCGCCTCCTCCAACCGGAGCTTCTACCTTTCTTCTGCCTTTCTAAGCTGCTTCTCCTCAATCTGAGCGGGGAAAGTGAACAGTTTTATTTTTTTACAACATTCTGTACCTGCCTGTGTGTTTGTGCACAGTACACACCTTAAAACCAGTGAACACCTTTTAAAGCAATGGCTTCAAGTAAAATAAAAAAAAATAAAAAAAAATACCCAAACTCATCACATTGTACCTGTTGTCTCAGGGAAACCCGATTTTATTCTGTTCTGTGAGCTGCCAAGGTGTCTGCTGCACAGGATTTCCTCTGGCAAATGTCGAGGTCAGGACGGGGGCACAACTTGTAAATACCAAATATTTAGCAATCAGATGCATTATAGGTATGTGTGTATTGCATTCACATGATTTTATGTAATGTCTGCAATGTGCCCAATGGTGCAGAGACTGGCTACATTTACATTTATTCATTTAGCAGACGCTTTTATCCAAAGCAACTTACAAGAGAGATCTTTACAAAAGAGTTGTCACTGAACATAGCAACTTGATAGACCCCAACATAGCGGGCATCTAGATTATAAAACATATCATGAGAACCAATAAGTGCCAAGGGAAGAACTATAGGAGCATTCACCTGAACATTTTACACGTTTTAAGGTGAGCCTCCTTTAAGGTGAATAATAAAGCAACACAACAATAGCAAGTTTCTGAACAACAGCAACAACAAGTGATATTTCTGAGTGTCATACTATTTCTAATGTTTCTAAGTGTGATTAAATTCTCAAAATAAGTGAATTTTGAGCACTTGAGAGACAGTCTGTGTTTCTGATGAGGGTTGGGAGTTGATTCCACCATTGGGGAGCCAGACAGTGGAAGAGTTTGTGCTGGGCTCTTGAGTAAATAAACGTCAAACCTTTGACCAGCTCTTGGCTACCTGTGCTGATAGGAAGCAGTCTGTCCTGTCTCAAATCTTGCATCTATTTGAGGTTAGCTGATCAGACAACAAATCAGAAATGTATTTACAAGAACCAAAAGTGAAAAACAGCAGGCCAGCAAACTTTTACCCTTGATGTTAGAAATGTTTCAAATGTAGCCATAGGCATTTTGAATATATTAAAATCGAATCATGTTTGTATTGTATTGAACATGCTTCAATTTACTAATGAGATTCCCTTGGGTGTCTCTGAGGGGTGCCCCACCCCCTCCCTGGCCCCAGGGGTTAAAATTCAGGAGGTCAGCCTCCAGTTTGGTCCCTGGTCCCTCTTCTCCTTCTCCATTCTCAGGCACTCCTGTTTCTCCTGAATCTGGAGGGATTCAAGGTTAAAAAGGAACATGGTGAGGAGTACTGATCTATAATGATCTACAGCTGCTTTATTTCATCTGACACAAAAGTTAGCTCCTCTCTTTTCTGTACCCTTCCTGTCAAAATAGCACATGCCCACTATCACTGTCCTCCTTTAAAAAAAGAATATCAGGTCACCTGCTGTTCCAGCACCTCCCGGTAGGTAGGCGCCCTCTTCACCACAGGTTCCAGCCTTCCCAGTCTGGTCCTACTCTCTCCAAAGGGAGGTCTACCCTCCTCAGACTAGGGATCCCTGCCCTCGACCAGGTGGTGCTCCCAGGGAGCCACTCTCTGCTGGTCGGCAACCACACTCCTGGAATAATCACTGGTCTGGCAGGGTGGCAAACCTATAAAGTTTGAATATTTTACAACCACATGTGTTGTGTGTACAACGTTTGGATTAAATTCACATGATTTTGTGTGATGTCTTCAATGTGCTTTTCTGCTATGGAAGTCAACTGTGAATTATATATGAATTGTAATCACCTTCATTTGCATGTCATAGAAAACATATGTCCATGCGTGTTTCATATGTGCCATTATGATTAAGTGATACAGTGTGTGAGAACTGGTCAAAGGTTTGATGTTTATTTACTCACAATTGTGAGCATGGGGATTTATTCACAAAGGTACACTATCTTAAGTCCGTACAAGTTTAGCAGATTTTTGGGGTTTGTACAGATATAATCCAATCCAGTTTCAATACAAAAAGAGGTTGTTTTGTATGAAACAGTACATCATAGGCTTTAATGCTGTCTCAGCAGTAGCATATATTCAGGCCAAATCCCCATAAATGTTTGGATGATAACGTTTTTATTATGTATGTAATTACAGTTATATATTTATACTTAATGAATCATCAAACACTGTAGATGATAGAGAACCGAAGAGAAGATCTAGTTAAAGCTGGTCTTAGGAATGTTGGGATTCTTTTGGGTTGGTTGGGGCAGCATAAAGGAACTCTGTTTAGGGTACCACAATGGCAAGCGACAGCACTGACTTCCAGTCTCTGTGCTGAGCAACCCTGGTTTCCTCTAGCAACCATATTCTCCAGTTTTACCATCCTGAACTTGATACCAGAGGGTCTGATTCCAGGCCAGGGTTGCAGGTTTGCTTCCAGCCTTGACTGGGGCAATTGTCTAAGCCCAGCACGTCAGCCCTTACAACCTTGAATATGCTGGGCCAAGGTGGTGGGACAAGATAAGTGACAAGATAACAAGTCACCACACATAATCATGAGACATTTTAATATCAAAGCTGCATTTGAATTTCTTGATACCAACAATGCGAGTATTTGCAATTCACATTAGCACCCAGCAGCACCGGGACTTTTATTTTGAAAACGACGTCGTGGCGCAGGAAGTTGTCATTCCCCCGTTTTGATCCGTGGACTGTACAGTTCATTCTGTCCCAATCTAACGTAAACATTAACTAGTTAGAGAACGTGTACCAGTACCGTCCACACTTGACATGGACAGTCCAGAAGTAACGTTTACGTTGGCATACATAGTATTTGCCTTCTGTTTTGTTTTTACGCCGAATGAGTTTAGATCTGCCGGTTTCACTGTGCAGAACCTGTTTTCAGGATGGCTCGGCAGTGAAGATATTGGTTTCGTCCAGTACCATGTGAGAAGGACAAGCGTCACACTGTTAGTCCACTCCACTCTGCCCCTGGGTGAGTTAAAGAAAAGTTATTTGGGTGAACTGTAGCTTACCCTCCACCCAAACAAGTAGTGGAAAGACTTAAAGCAGAACCTAGCTTACCGCATTTTAAAGCACCATACGGCAGGATACAGCTCTGCCTTTCAATAAAGTTTCTGTTTGTGTGATCCTCAAGGTTACTACCTGGGTATGTGCATTGCTGCTCCTGAGAAGAACCTGATCTACATACACCAGGTGAGCGAGGCCTGGAGACTGTTCTTCTTCCTCTGCCTGACCCTGCAGATCTGCAGCTGGGCTGTTGTCATCTACTGGTCAGGCCGACGTTGGGGGAACCACCCCATCTCCAGAATCCTCCAGGCCCACGCCTTGGGCCACTCCGGCTGGGGCGCCGTGGCCGTCTCCATAAACACAGAATTCCGCCGCATCGATAAGTTTGCCACGGGGGCGCCGGGCGCCAGAGTTGTGATCACAGACACCTGGATCCTGAAGGTGACCACGTACCACGTTCACGTGGCCCAGCAGCAGGACACGCACCTTACCGTCACAGAGTCACGTCAACACCAGCTGGTGCCCGACTCTGCCACGCCCGTTCAGATCCTCACACTCAGCGTGGCCAGCATCAACCCCAGCGTTAAGACCTTCCACATCAGGTCAGAGCAGCATTGTGTACATGTGGCTTTATGGGGGGGTTTGTTTGTATGTGTGTCTTCTGGGTAACCTTTATATTTACATTTAGAAATTTAGCAGACGCTCTTATCCAGAGCAATTTACAGCAAGTACAAGGACATTTCCCATGAGATAAGTAGGGTGAAGTACCTTGCCCAAGGCCTCAACGTCATGTTGGCACAGCTCGAGGGTTGAACCAGGAACCTTCAAATTACAAGCCTGATTCCCTAACCATTCTGCCAGCTGACTCCCTTAGCTTAACTTGTTTGTGTTGACATGTCACAGGTGTCATGGCGTTGCTTGTCAGTATTGCTTTCTCTTTAATTTCCCCCTGCGGGTTCAATCCGGGGTCCTCAGACATGCAACCGACCACCTTTCATAAACAGATTTAGTGAGCTAGACCAACAAAAACCTACCAGGCCGATGGCATGACTAGGAGGTATACTGAGGAGTGAGTTTAATCAATTTAAGTTGGTTAAATGAGCTTACCTGTGTGTGTGTGTGTGTGTGTGTGTGTGTGTGTTTAGGCTGAACTCTACAGAGTATGCAGAGCTGAGAGAGAAGCTCCATGCTCCAGTCAGGAACGCTGCCAACGTGGTGATCCATCAGACCATGAGTGACCTGTTCCTAGATACCTTCAAGAGCCAGGTGGAGCTTAACCAGACATACCAGCCTCCCAGTGAACAGGTTAGAACACCATAGACTAACTGCCCTCCCAGCACACAGGCTATTAACTAACCTGTGACATACAATCAGCTAACTTTTCTAACTCACTCATACACATCTGACTTGAACCAGGACTACCAGCTGTCCAGGGTTGTTCAATATGGCTGACCTCTATCTGTGAATGTACACAGGGTCATATGTGTGTGTCTGTGTCTCCCAGGAGTTGGAAGCGTGCATCGGCTGCATGCAGGTCCCAGCGGGTATCAAGCTCCTTCGTCTGTGCCCGGACAATGCCGAGGAAGGCGAGGGGGAGTGTCAGCAGTGTTATTGCAGGCCCATGTGGTGCTTGACCTGCCTGGGGAAGTGGTTTGCCAGCCGTCAGGACCAGCAGCACCCAGAGACCTGGCTGGGCAGCAGGGTGCCCTGCCCCACCTGCAGGGCCAAGTTCTGCATCCTGGATGTCTGTCAGGTCCACTGACCCCCCTGGGCATCTCTCGATCAGATACGGACTGTTTGCATCCCTTTCCTCAAACCAGCTGACTGATTTAACTCCTCTTCATCAGCCGTGGGAGCGCTCATATATTGAGACCAATGTACTTCTGCCCCGCCAGACAGCCAGAGGACTGTGGGTCATAATATCTTGGTTTGGAGTCCTCCTCATGCCAACTCAAACCTGTTGAGAGCTGCTGAGCAGCAACATTTCTAAAAGTGCCTTCTGTCCAGCATCACTGCGGTAACAGTTACCTGATATTATCTTTCTTTCCCCGGCTGCTGATGCCTCAGTGACGGTTCCAGTACTGCGAGAGTCCTGAAAAGGAAGAGTTAAGATCTGCTATTCTTTATGTATGGTTGTACAACTCAAAAGGCTAGATTGGATTTGGGAACCAAACATACTGTATAAAACATGCATACATTACATAATGTAATTTTTCCTGTCCCTAATTTCAGAATATGTAAAAAAAAATAACATTCTTTAGAATGTATCCTTTACTGTGTCATTTCATTTTGTCATATAGTGGTGATCCTATAGGTCAGGGGTATTCAACTAAAATGTAAAGAGGTTCAGTTTGAGAAAATGACATGAAGCGAAGGTCCGGAAGATCATAATGTCTAACTTTGTGTGATATATATTTAAGTGGCCTAATACTTTTATGAACATCTGCATCTAATCTATACCTGCCTTGTAAATCAAATGATTTCAGGACAATTCAAAACTTTCTGACAATATTTATTGTCATGTAACACATAACTGAACTTAAAAAAATATGCACAATGTGCACATTAAAATAAAGGGCATGACTTAAAAAAGATATATTTAAGCTTGAATAAAAAAAAATGCTTACCCTTAATTGAAACAATTCAAGTATGAAGTCTCAACATATCTCATAAATTGAACTATTTAACTTAACAACAAAATATCTGCTTATATTCAACTCAGGGACCATTTGGAGCCAGAAAGTACAGGGTCAGTACATACAAACTGCTCTTTCAGGGCTACATCTACTTGGAGATCAACCAATTGAATTTGGAGAAGCCTAACATTTACCAGGGCCGGTTCTAAACAGGCATATATGAGGGGGCAGTCAGAAATGTGAAGGGGGCATCACTGCCTTCCAGAGGGAAGCTGTGTGTCCCTTATTCGGCTGACTTTTTCTGCTACAGATCGTTTTGTCAACTTGTAATATGTTCATTTTGTGAGCGTATTAAAATGTGCTTTCTCAATTTCAAAAATTTTGATTTGAGGGGGCAAGACATTTATTTGAGGGGGCAGTGCCCCCTCTTGCCCCTGCGTAGAGCCGGCCTCGCCTCTCAAACTGCAATCTGAATTTTTGACAGAGTGACAGTTGTCTGTTGCAGTACAGTCTGGGATATAGTCTGCTATATGAATCACTGAAAACACTCATTTGACGCCTGTCAACAACAGACACTTAAAAGGTTGAGCAACTCTTTAAAAGTACCCATGAGAAAGTCTACAACTCACTGCACCCCGCTTCACAACACACACAGAGCCGACAGCCAAACACCATTCAATCTATAATGCATAACTTTATCGTAGTAAAGACCGACAAAAAGTACAGCATTGCTCTGGTACGCACATCATTAATAAAACTTTCTAGGTTTAAACCGTCACTAGAGACCTGGCTTGACTAAGACTGTCATCTGCTGGTAAGATTAGAAACATGCAACTACACACCTTTTATTTCACTCCCCCCCCCCCCCCCCCCATCCTTTAATGTAATTGGACACACAATTTGTTCAAACTGTGCATCAGTATAAGGTATAAGTAAAGAAATAAGTCTTCATCTCACACTGATGTGACACACAGGCACACACATGTGCTACTATGTCTATGACCATTTTACTGGTTACCTAATTTTCGTTGTCTATGGCAACAGAGCAAGTTAACTGCGAAGATAGGAAGCTGAATATCTACAATAAAAATGTGGATACATGAACGGAGGTTTGAAGACAACGTTGTTTTGCAAGACTGCTCGGCTACTGTCATGGCATCTTGTCCTGCTCCTAACCTACCTTAACATGCTAACTGTATTTCGTTACCCTGTACTTGTACCGGTGTAATTACATTAAAGTTGAATCTAATGTAATCTAATTATTTTACCTGACGTATCATCTTTATATGTTGTTTTTCGGGGGAAATGTAGCTCTAACCAGCTAAGAATATTTTGACGTGTTAATTT
Organism: Neosalanx taihuensis; assembly: GCA_030340665.1. Classification (NCBI taxonomy): domain Eukaryota; kingdom Metazoa; phylum Chordata; class Actinopteri; order Osmeriformes; family Salangidae; genus Neosalanx; species Neosalanx taihuensis. Next base: position 5,932,142 of record CM059302.1, read on the forward strand.
CTTTTTTTATATTATACACCTGTTTTTATTTTACGCAAGGTGTCGCTGTCGGGGGTTGGGCCCAGGCCCCGGGTCTGCCTCTCTCAGCAGGCACGCCGATCTGTCCCAGTGGTCACTCGTGGTATTGCAACATAAAATCCCCATGGGGCCCAGCCCAGAAAGCATTTTTCCCATAGACCGTAATAGTAAAAGAGAAGCCTGTAAAAAGGTTCTCAGGACACCTCCAGCTGTGACCACTATTAACTGCTAATCTTTTTATTCCATATTTTTATGTCATGGACATTTAAACCGTCAAAAAGTTTTCTAAAGGCCAGAAAAGCCCCTCCATAGTCTTCCTTACTCTGCCTTACTCCACCTCCATCCTTACTTAAAAAAAATAAACAAACAAAACGAATTAACCTTGTATAGTCTATAACCATGACTATGAAAACATAATCGGTTGATGTGTCCTATAAATTCATCATGTTATTGTGTAGATTCGTCATTAATATTGGTCAATAAGGAGGAGAAGGAAAGGTGTGATGGAGGGCGATGTGTGAGGGGACTGGATCAAGGAGACAGGAGAGTTTTTCCTCTCATTTTTATTTTGAAAGGTTTAGACATGAAAGATTTACAATAATCTTTGGGAACATCAAATGTCTAAAATCCTGCTATGAACCTATGAAAAAAAGCCTTGATTTTCTTGAAGTCGGGGTTCCTTGTGTTTTCTTCCAAACTGTTCTCTTCACTTTCGTCAAATTCACTGTATCTTTCCCAGAGCTCAGCTCTAAGGTTTTCTTGTACTCTGTTCTTTCTCTTTCTTGTCTTTCCTCCTCGTCCTTTTTCTTTCTGCTTTCCTCATCTTCCTTTTTCTTTCTGCTTTCTTCCTTTTTCTTTCTGCTTTCTTCCTTTTTCTTTCTGCTTTCTTCCTTTTTCTTTCTGCTTTCTTTCTTTTTCTTTCTGCTTTCCTCCTCTTCCTTTTTCTTTCTGCTTTCTTCCTCTTCCTTTTTCTTTCTGCTTTCTTCCTGCTGTAACATTATTTCCTCCTTGGCTTTCTGCAGTCTGTCCAATTCACTGTCTGTGTCCTCCTCAGAGCTCAGGTCTAGCTCTGGATCTTTAGCAAAAATGATTGCTAGAGAGGATTTCTTTTGTCTCTCTTCACCCAACTTTCTCTTTTCAGTATAGAGGGCGGGTTTTGCTGGCTCCCTTTCGAGGAATTGTTGGATCTTAGCCTTGGTTGGATTTTTGAAGGCTTCCTTGCACTCTCTTCTCTCTCTGTCTTCCTTTTCTTCCTCTTCCTTTTTCTTTCTGCTTTCTTCCTCTTCCTTTTTCTTTCTGCTTTCTTCCTCTTCCTTTTTCTTTCTGCTTTCTTCCTCTTCCTTTTTCTTTCTGCTTTCTTCCTCTTCCTTTTTCTTTCTGCTTTCTTCCTCTTCCTTTTTCTTTCTGCTTTCTTCCTCTTCCTTTTTCTTTCTGCTTTCTTCCTCTTCCTTTTTCTTTCTGCTTTCTTCCTCTTCCTTTTTCTTTCTGCTTTCTTCCTCTTCCCCTTTCTTTCTGCTTTCTTCCTGCTGTAACATTCTTTCCCCTTTCTCCTTGGGGTTCTGCAGTCTTTCCAATTCCCTGTCCATTTCCTCCACAATGTTTAGTAAATTTAGCTCTGCATCTTCAGTAAAAGCATCTTCAAGCCTCTTTGCCAGTTGTTGTTCTTCCTTTTTCTGCTTGGCCTGTCTCAGCAATTTTTCCTTGTGCTCTCTCTGCTTTGCCTCAGCCTCTACCTCTTTCAGCAGCTTCTCCTCCTCCTCCCTCTGCATGGCCTCTACCTCTTTCAGCAGCTTCTCCTCCTCCTCCCTCTGCATGGCCTCTACTTCTTTCAGCAGCTTCTCCTCCTCCTCCCTCTGCATGGCCTCTACTTCTTTCAGCAGCTTCTCCTCTTCCTCCCTCTGCATGGCCTCTACTTCTTTCAGCAGCTTCTCCTCCTCCTCCCTCTGATTGGCCTCTACCTCTTCTAGCAGCTTCTCCTCCTCCTCCCTCTGCTTGGCCTCTGCCTCTTTTACCAGCCTCTCCTCCTCCTTCTGCTTGGCCTCTGCCTCTTTTAGCAGCTTCTCCTCCTCCCTCTGCTTGGCCTCTGCCTCTTTTAGCAGCCTCTCCTCCTCCTTCTGCTTGGTTTTTGCCTCTTTTGCTAGCCTCTCCTCCCTCTGCTTGGCCTCTGCCTCTTTTAGCAGGATCTCCTCCTTCTTCTTGGCCTCTGCCTCTTTTAGCAGCTTCTCCTCCTCCTTCTGCTTGGCCTCTGCCTCTTTTAGCAGCCTCTCCTCCTCTTTCTGCTTGGCGTCTGCCTCTTTTGCTAGCCTCTCCTCCCTCTGCTTGACCTCTGCCTCTTTTAGCAGGGTATCCTCCTCTTCCTTCTTGGCCTCTGCCTCTTTTAGCAGCCTCTCCTCCTCCCTCTGCTTGGCCTCTGCCTCTTTTGCTAGTCTCTCCTCCCTCTGCTTGGCCTCTGCCTCTTTTACCAGCCTCTCCTCCTCATTCTTCTTGGTCTCTGCCTCTTTTAGCAGCCTCTCCTCTTCCCTCTGCTTGGCCTCTGCCTCATTTACCAGCCTCTCCTCCCTCTGCTTGGCCTCTGCCTCTTTTACCAGCCTCTCCTCCCTCTGCTCGGCCTCTGCCTCTTTTAGCAGCCTCTCCTCTTCCCTCTGCTTGGCCTCTGCCTCATTTACCAGCCTCTCCTCCCTCTGCTTGGCCTCTGCCTCTTTTACCAGCCTCTCCTCCCTCTGCTCGGCCTCTGCCTCTTTTAGCAGGATCTCCACCTCCTTCTTCTTGGCCTCTGCCTCTTTTACCAGCCTCTCCTCCTTCTGCTTGGCCTTTGCCTCTTTTAGCAGCCTCTTCTCCCTCTGCCTGGCCTCTGAATCCTTCAGAAAGTTCTCACTTTTCGATTTCTCGGCTTGTGCTCTCAACTGCAACACTTTTCGGTTGACTTGATCCACTGTGTGGTTACATTCCGTTTGCTTGTCAGCCACCTGTTTTGCCTTTCTTTGGAGGTCACGTTCCCTCTTTTTTGCCTCCTCCACCTGTGCTCTTGTCTTCATCACTATTCTGTTAACCATATTAACCTTGCTGTTACATTCTTCAAGTTTACTGTCTATCAATCTCTCCCAAGCAAGTGCCAGTTTCTCTCTCAGTTCGGCAATCCTTTTTTCTTCCTCCATCAGCCTTCTTTCCTTATCCAACTGTTCCTGCTCTCTCTTTTTCAGTTCTTCTTCTCGTACCTTGTCCTCCTTCTGCCTCTGTCTCTGAAGGTTCACTCTCTCTCGTCTCTCCTCTTGTGCCTCGATGTTCTGCCGCTCTGCCGCACTCTGCCGAAACATCTCCTGCTTCATCCTTAGCTTCTGGTATCTGTTTTTTTTCTGCTCACCTTTCCAAATATTCTCATCCCAGACTCGGTCAAAGTCTCTCAGGATATCAAGGATCCCTGTTCTGTCTGGAATGTCCGCTTGGAGCATTCCATCAATCTTAAAACAGAAGATAAACAAGAAGTTAAAAATGGTAATAGACACTTCAAAGAAAGTAACACCAAAAATGTCTTAAGGTGAAAAGCCAGTGTTAATAAGTAAGTACATTGTTTCTCAGAGCCTTGTTGGTAATCCTCCACTTTGTTTGGAGATCGGCTGCCTGGCTCTCCAGCTTGGTCAAGAGGTCCAGTCTCACGCTGGATAACCTCTTTGCCATCCATTTCCTGTCCTCCAGGTTCTGCTCCCAAAAGCCCTCCGTCCATGCCTCTATTGGAGTTGTGACACTCATTCTCCTTTACTGTGTAGTGAATGTGAGCAATTGCAGGAGGCAACAACAGCAAAATAAGTGTTAGAATGAAAGTTGATCTGGAGGCAGCCGACTGTCTACTTAAGACAAATATCAATACTCCTAAAAACACTAGTAATGGAGTATATTAAATCACAAACCAAATTTTATCATTTTGAACCTCAGTCACATTATTTTAACTGTCTTTTCCTTCTTTGTAACTACTTTCTCTTTTCTGTGATCCTTTTTTGTAACCCAATCTCCCATTTTTTTTTGTTCTAATCTTGACCTATGATACTCATACTCACAGCACTTTTCCTCTGTCAAACAACATCATGTTATCAGTCTCTTGAAATGTGGATTACTCCTCTGTTGTGGTATACACCATCAGTATATTAGACAACTGAACATCAGCGAAACAATCACCTCTAAATATATTTGAAACCAGCAGCCAGCATCGATTGACCTTATGACGTCACACTATGTTATCAGTGTTCTCTTCCAATGAAATAAGTGAACGTTCTTTTTTTTTTCTTTTTTTTTGTCCCTAAAAGTTGCCGACTTCCGCATAGTTTGAAGAATTTTACCATAGGAATGGCATATGCTTAAAACTTGTTAAAGGCATTTAGCTTAACATAGTAAGTTAACAGATAGTAACAGATAGCACTTAATTCAACCCAAAGTATATATTATCATCACTTACTAAATTAATCTCTCTAACGCATTTATACAACAAGGCATAAAACTGTCTTGCGCTGTTACAAAGCAAAAGGCTACATATGAACATGATGCACGAGCCATGAATCAGGGTCCCCGCAGATCCTTATAAATACAAATGCCAAATGTCAAATACAATGTCAAATACAAATGTAGGTTTTTAAGGCCTTAAAAAGTCTTAAATTGTAGGGAATGTCTTGAAGGGGGGGGTATTCAATTCCGTAAGGTACTGAGCGAGTGAATTTTCCTGTTTCGTGTACTTTTAAGCGCCAGTACCCTGCGGACCAGCGTACCGTGGGTGCATTATTTGTTGCGGGTGTCATCGGCATTCCGCAGATCAAGAACTAGAAGGCTACTGGAGGAAGTGAAGTGGGCAAATGTCTGTTTAACGACAATTAATGAGAGAGGATGATAAATATAAAGGTTATATGAAGGAAACTGCCAACTTGAAAGAGGCGCGATGTGATCTCTGCAAAAAAATTATATACGGTTGGGGACGATGGGTCGAACAGAGAAGCCAGTTAGCAAAGTTAACACGTCATTATTAATCTGCATTAACCTGCTTGAACACTATAGTCTACGACTCTACGTCGTGCAGTATGTGATTTAAATCTGAATAGTGTTGTGTGCCTTGCAGTATAGTACAATTATAGCTAATTTTACACTTATTCATTTAGCAGACGCGCTTATCCAGAGCAATTTACAACAAGTACTGGAACATTCCCCCTGAGGCAAGTAGGGTGAAGTGATTTGCCCTAGGACACAATGTTATGTAGCCACAGCCGGGAATCGAAATCGCAACCTTCCGATCACGAGGCCAAAGACTTAACTGCTAAGCCACCTGACATAAAACTATGAATAAATAACCTGACACAAGTCAGAATAAGATGTAAAATTGGGTGGCAATGATTTTATTAGGTTAAGAAAATCACATTGAATAAATTCACAGTTATTTTATATACACTGGTCTATTGCACATATTAAAAATACAATACTGAAACACCCAGGTAATTCAGTAGCCGACACACAAAATGTTCAATGCAAATCCTTTTTCTATTACATCCCTCTAAAATGCATCTTAAATATTATACAAAGTGGCAAAATTCTGCACGGCAAATTGATAATTTCTCTATTCATTGTACAGGTAATTTCACAACTTCAGCTACTTTGTTCCGATTACATGTACAGCATGTATGAGAAAAAACAAAATTGGTTTCGGCAGAGGGTTATCACTTAGAGCAGCCATAGGAAACTTGTTTTGCCATTTTCTTTAAAATACACAAAGCAACAAGGGTGCAAAATGTTTCAGTCAAAACCCATAGTGACATGCACCACAATAAACATCGATACTCATCTTGGCTTTGCAACCGGCATTGACGGGTAATGTACAATGTGTAGAATTTATGCCATGGTTCCAGGTGTTAGTAAGTGTTAAAGGGGTCATTCATAAAACAGTTGTATGCTCAGATTTAATGTTCCTCTTTGTCTCTTCCTTTCTTTTCCTTCTCATCCTGCAGGGCCGTGCCAAGCTTCTTGATAAGGACAGACAGGACCTTGTCCAAGGGGTCCATCACACCCCTCTGCAACCATTTTGGAATTGTAGTCCTTGCATGGTGGAAGCCCAGTTTTTGCAAGATGTAATCCACTTGGCATTGATTAAATTATAATGAGTCTTCTTCTGCAGTAGGATCTCTCAGTTAAGGTTCTGACCTGAGGGTTGGCTCTAGATGCCATGTGTTGCACATGAACTCTCTCCAGTCCACCGTTGTGTAGTTGATGCCATCTTCCTTGTCCTTGTCAGTTGCATTCTCATCATGGAGGGCTGTGGGGCTCTTCTGTCCCGGCCGAGCCACAAAGATGCGGGGGGCAAAAAGTGCTGCAGGTGAAAAAGGGGGGGGGGGGGGGGGGGGGTGTAGTGTGAACTCATTACGGTTATTTTGGTACATAAAAACCTGATCGCTCATTTGAAATGGTTAAAAAGGGTTACATTTCTGATAAGATTTTTTTGTTTTTCATCGTATGATCGTCATGTCATGCTGACAATAAACAAACAATGTTCTTAAAGCTGCAAAGTAACAGCATTGACTATGCACAGCCAATCATATATATTATGATTTACATAAATCTGGGGTTAAGTACAGAGCTATCATCTTCACAATCACTTTTTATTTGTGCTAGTTTCACTAACCAGGTATAATATTTGAATAATCATAAATTCCTAAATGTTTTTTCCTTTCCTTTCATGCCAGCTCAGCTACGAATAACAAAGAGAGGCTGTATTAGTCTGTGTCTTCACCTTTCTCTTTTCTTTAAGGTAGGCAGATACTAAGTCATGGAGGAACATGATGAGCTCAGCATCCATGGTGACACAGATGTGGTCCGTGAACTCTGTTACCACACTGCACTCCACCTTGGGTTTACTGTTGGAATCTTAAAAAAAAACAAGAAAAAAACAATGGTTAAACAAACATATGATATGCTGTTTAGTACTTTATACTTACGAGTTGCAAGTGATTTCACATCAAGTTTTCTATCCAAATGATATAGCGCAACATTTTCAATTCAAAGTCATTTAGTCAATTTTGCCCACCAGGCTGGGGTGCATATCTGAGGATTATACTGACTTTAATAGCCATAGCTCTCATTAGTTTAACAATGAGATTTGGGTCCATTTGTGTGTTGTGTTGCAACAGACAGACTCGACCAGTTATCACAACCACATTCTCACCGGTTAGCGAGGGCTCCTCTGGGTCCTGAACGTAAATGGACTTGAAGTCCAGCTGCATCCTGGGGAGGGCGAAGATGGTCTCCGTCTCGTGGTTGTAGCTGGAAGAGCCTCTGAAGTTACTGAGCAGGCTGGAGCTCTTGGCTGCGGCTCCACTGTCCTGGTTGTTGGCATCCACGTTACGCAGCAGGTTTAGCTCTGAAAGATTCCGGGATAGGATGAATCGAAATGAATTTGTTTTCAGCCCGGTTAATGGCAGACCCATCTCCCAAACTGTAACTGTGACATTTATTCATTTAGCAGACGCTTTCATCCAAAACGACTTACAAGAGAGAGCTTTTACAAAGAGCATCAGTCATTGAGCATAGCAACGTGATAGATCCCGAACAGAGTGGGTTTTTTAGATCGTGAATCATACATCATGAGAACCAATAAGTGCCAAGGGAAGAACTATAAATGCATCACACAACGATTGTAAACATAAAGCAAGACATACAACAACAACACTGGCAAGTCACCATATGGGGACCAACAAATAGTTCTAAACAACATTAGATTATGTGAAGTGCCATACTATTCCTAAGTGCCATTAAATTCTCTAAATAAGTGAGTTTTAAGCCTTCTTTTGAAGGTGAGAAGGCAGTCTGTGCTTCTGATGGAGGTGGGGAAATTTTTCATTTTTAATGAAAAATAAATTTGAATAAGAGGTTGAAATGTTATCTGACTACGTTCAACACAAAGTATAAACTTCCCTCACCTTCATTTCTCATCGCCGTGACGTAGTTGAACCACTCTTTGACTGTAGCTACGCCATGCGGAGGGTTCTTGTGGCGACGGCGAGTGATTTTGGTGATGGTTGCCATGGGGCTCTCCAGTGCACCACACGGTTTAGTTACCATGGTGTTGTGACCCAGATGGAAATCCAATGTTTGCACTATGTAGGTAGAATCATCATTGGAGCCTTGATATGATGAGAAAAAGATTTAAAAAAAACGAAAGATGTGATGAAATTATATGAATTATAAAAAAGTTACATATAGATAGAAGACAACATTTTAAATTAAATATCTTAATATATATATCTTTTTACACTATTGATATTGCCTTGACATGACACTTGACAAAGCAACCCCCCAACAAGAGATCAAATGATTTGTTTTAGTGGAGTAAAATAAAATGCTATGATATTTTGTGGTACTGAGATTTTTTGTGGTCAAAACAGTCAAGGGAGCTTGCATGGTGGCTGTGACTGTGTTCGAGTGCTGTGAGCTTGTAAAGGGTCTTACCATCCTCCCATATCTTCTGGGCCTCCGTCCAGAAGGCAATATTAGGCTCCTCCAAGTGGAACAGGGCCCAGGACTTGGAGCGGAAGTTGGGTCCATGAAAGCAGGCCAGGGTCATGTGGTTCCCATGAAGACTCATGGAGCCACCGAGCTGCAGCGTCCTCTGGGAGGGGCATCTGGAAGAGGGAGATGTGGCAGCCGGCGATGACCTTCAACACCCCAGGCCAGTGGCGGTGGTGTGCTGCATCCATGTCTGAAAGGGAAGGAAAGACCATGAAAGATATTTAAATATAAGAGAGTCCGTAATAAATTGTCATTAACAAAATGTATATTTATAATATAATATCTCACTCATGGTGTATATTATTATATTTCTGAATCCACGTAAAACATGCTAAGAAATATGGGTCACCAATCCAAAAAATGTATATGCTTACACAGTTCAGCTGCTCCTTTCTCAAAGTTGATGATGGGGGCAGGTAAGGGACTGGCCCCCATGTGGATAAAGCCCTCTTGCTGGTGTCAAACTGTTGGGTGAAGAACTCCTGGAGTTTCATACCGATCTTGATGAGGTCCGGAGTGGTAGAATGTGAGATGATCACCTGGAAAATGTCCCACTGAAGAACTCCATGGACAAAGATCTCACTAGAGATGAGAAGGAAAAAGACCACAAAATGGGAAACGGCAAAACAAAAGCAAATTTGCCCGGAAATGTACTTTATTAAAGTTGAGAAAAACGTTACTTGCGGTTAATATGTTAGCGACAGGAAAAAGAAAGAAGCTTAACTGTATGGATTCTACAGTACAACTGTACCTTTTCTCTGATTGGCTATCCTCCACAGTGTCACCACCTTTTCTCTGATAGGCTGGCCTCCACTGTGCAGAGATTAACCTTCCACTCATCTTGAAGCTTCAGGTCCGCATTGCTAAAGACCCCCATTAGGATGCTGGAGCCCATGTAGTCCACGCGGGCCTCCGTCGAGCCCATGGTGATCTGGATCTTGTGGCTGGGCTGCTGGTTAGGGTGCTCTGAAATGTGAGCTGGGACCAACACAATGTTCTCAGCAACGATGGACAAATCTTACAGTAAAAATACTATAAAAATGTTGTACAATACAGCTGTACATTAGTACTACCATATTACTTTTAATACCCTGTACATAGTCTCTGTATATTTCGCTTCTGCTACCTGTTTGGCACTTCTGGTCGGATGCTAACTGCATTTTGTTACCCTGTATTTGTACGTGTGTAATGACATTGAAGTTGAATCTAATCTAATCTTTAACCTTTTCCCTGATGGAAATATGAAGGGTAACTTCACATCGCTTCCCAACCTGTGTAAGGTTCCCCTGCTCGGTACTTACAGACCATCTCCAGAGTGTTCACGTCTATGTTGCCGCCCACCACACTGCCTTTGGAGTCCAGTTTGGAGCGGCCGAGGCCCACCAACATGCTAATTTCTCTGTCTCTGTTACTCCCTACAGACAGGCGGCCTTGGCTCTTCAGCCCACTCGTGGTCCAGCTGGAGGTTAAAGAAAAGGAGCGCCAGAAAACAAAGTGTCAGTCTCATGAATAACAATAGCAACTTTAATTTTCTGTCAACGTAAGAAGTCCATCAAATACAGTTCATTGTTCATGAATTGTTAGCGTTAGAAGAAATGTAGTGTTGCTTCAAATATAGGAAAGTTAATGAGGTGTAAACTGGAGGGAAAAAAGGAGATATGGGAGGAATCTTACTTGTTGTTGCCCATGACGTTTCTCATATTCATCTGAACGTTGAGCTGTTTCAGGTTGATGGCGAACACCACCAGTGTTTCCCACGGCGTCCCCTGCTGACCGGCTGTCTTGCCATTCTTATTGAATGATGGCGTGGAGGTCTTGGAGTCTACCAAAAACAACAGTACTGTTATGTGGAATATTTCACATTTACATTTAGCAGACGCTCTTATCCAGAGCGACTTACAGCAATTACAGGGACATTCCTCCAGAGACAAGTAGGGTGAAGTGCCTTGCCCAAAGACACAGCGTCACATGGCCTTTGCCGGGAATCAAACTCACAACCTTCCGATTGCTAACGCGACGCCCTAACCACTCAGCCACCTGACTCATTTTTAAGTTCCATTGGTGATACTATACATTCAGTTCTTCAGGGACACTAGGGGACGCTAAGGGACTGGTGGAGTGGAAAACCAACATATAGAGCTGACAGACAGGATTCTATTGTATTCTACTGGATTCTATTCATTCTATTGACAAAGACAAAGTTTCATGTCCAGTGCACATGTATAGTATCCAACTTTCCTAGAGACAGAAGCCCTACCTCTTCTTGGGGCGGAGGAGTCGGAAACACTCCGCATGCGTCCAGGGGCAGGGGATTTGAGGTGGGCCAGACCCCCAGAGTTCCCCGTGGCGTGGTCTGAAAACACGTTGGGGGACTGGGGTATGTGCTGCCCTCCTGTGCTGCCATCCCAGGTTCTCCAGTAGGCTTTGTGGCTTGATTCGGGGGACAGGTGCTGGGCCATGTTCTCCATAGAGTCTGGGGTGGCTGGACCTGAGGCTGGGAAAAGTCATTTTCATACAAAGCTTCAGGAATGTTTTTAGGTGCAGTTAAAGGTTTCAAATAAACCCTAAATAAATTGCTAGTTATAATTTTGGAAAGACGTCAGTTTTCAATGACAAAGATTAGTGTGCTTGATACAAGATTACTGATATCTCACATACTGTAGTATATTAATATTATTATTATAGCCAGTGAGGCTTCTCCCACAAAGAAGTCACATAAAAATGTCTCTTTTCCGCGTCCTGTATGGCATTGTTGTTGTTCTCTAGAAGCACACTTCACAAAATCCCCCATAATTTGTACCCCTCTTTAGTTAGGGTTATTTTTCCTTAGAAACTAGAATTGCGGGCCCTTTTCCTTGTAACCATGGTAATCAGTGAATTGCCCCCTCTCTCTGTCTCAAGATTGAACACGGCCTCATCCTGTGTCTCATAAAAGCATCCCAAAGCAGTGACTGAGAGGAGCAAGCAACGGAGTTTGTATAGACCTTGAGACGACGCGTCACCTGGCAGGTTGATGGTTTGGTCACCCAAGAACAGGCGGCGGGCGATGCTCCTGCGGTACCAGGCTCTGGGGAAGGCCAGGATCTCACTCAAACGCCTCATGTCATACTTTAAGGAGGCAGAACCTATGTCACACACCGCTAACGAGAGAGAGAGAAGTTAGTTAGACATTATTTGTAACTTTTCAATGTTTTAGGCTATGTCAGTCGAAGATTTGACTTAATCATCCTTGAAAGCGTTATGCGGTACCAGAGATGTTGCCTCTGAGAGAGATGTTGCCCATTTTGCCTCCCTTTCCAGGGATGAAGCTTTCAATGAAGGTGGGCCCTCCTGTGCGTCTCATCCTGGACATGCTGACTTTGACAAACTCCAGGTTGATGCTCAGGGAGTCCTTCCTCCCAGTAACAGACGAAGGCTCTTCATCAACTGTGCCTGCAAAACAAAACACAGACCAGTTAGTATAGGGTCAAATTAGACAACATCCTTTAAGGGTAAGATTAAACATCATTGTGTTTTTCTGCAAAGAACCAGGACCAGAAAAAAAATGGATTCTAATTTATTTAACACAAAATATTGTGTTATTTCCCTTGTGGTAAAAAAATTGCGTTAATAAATACAAATTTTTCATGTATTAATGCTGGATCATGGAGATGCTCTTGGAGCGGTTGTAACTGGGCTTGTAACCCAAACCCCACTTGTCCTTCAAAGACGCCGCCTGGTGACAACAAAAACCAAGTTACGAACCCCTTGTAATAATAATAATAATAATAATAATACATTTTATTTGGAAGGCGCCTTTCTTGACACTCAAGGACACCGTACACAAATGAGATAAAAGAACACATCAACAACAAACATCAATATCAATAAATAAGAATAAAAATAAATAAGAAACGCACACAATAAGAACAATGACAATGGATTAAGGGATGGGACAGGGCAAGTGACATCAGAGAGAATAGGCAGTTTTAAACAGGTGTGTTTTCAGTTGTGATTTGAAGTGGGGGTTTCTGAGTTTCTGAGTTGGGGTGGGAGTGAGTTCCATAGGCAGGGGGGCGGATCGGCTGAATGCTCTGCTCACCATGGTTGTAGCCCGACCACATGGAGCAGCGGCAGCAGAACGGTGAAGAGGAAGACCATGCATCTCACCCTCATGCTGGAGCGACGCAGTTTCTTGCGCACGTCCCTTTGAATGTCATTGACGGCTACCGACTCCAGCTGCTGGTAGCGTTGAATCTCCTGGTTGATGGTGCCTTCGCTAGCGCCCAGTTTCCTAAGAAGCAGATAGGGGTGCGGTCAAAGAATTTCCACTGACATATTTAAGGATGGATGGCATGACCGGGGTGAAAGAATCACTGCCCGGTGTCAGGCCGGTGTAGACAGGTCTAACGGTGGCTCCACACATCTTACTCGGTAGTTGCTGCCACAAAAGCAGACAGATGCTAACGAGCTTCTGCATTTAACATCGTTCGTATCTATAGCCATTTCTTCGTTTTTACAAAACCAACACATACATCTTCACTCACGGAATGGACTCCTAGATGGCGAACATGCTAATGAGCATCTGCATTTAACGTCCTCCATATCTATAGCCATTTCTTCGTTTTTACAAACACTAAGCATCAAACCAACACATATATCTTCTTCACTCACCTTCTGCTCTTCCATGAACGAAATGGCCTCCTCGGGGACACCTCGAACACGTAAAAAATCGCTGAGCTCAGACATTTTTCTAAGAACGTGGCTCTCCTCACCTTTCCTCCCCTCCACTCATGTGCGCCACAGGAAGTTCAGAATTCTGACATTAAAGTCAGAATTGAGAGTAAAGTCAGAATTCTGAGAAAAAAGTCAGAATTCTGAGATTAAAGTCAGAATTCTGAGAACAAAAAGTCAGAATTCTGAGATTAAAGTCAGAATTCTGAGATTAAAGTCAGAATTCTGAGAATAAAGTCAGAATTCTGAGAAAAAAGTCAGAACTCATATTTTTTTTCTCCGTAGGATTAAATGCCCTATTTTCGCTGTCCACTTTTCTTTTTTTGAGAGCCATTTTCCTCATATTTTCTCTCCCTTTCTGTCTTGCTCCTCCGTGTCTCTCTCTCTCAATCGTCCGCATCTCTCCCTTTCTCTGTCTCACTCCTCCGTGTTTCTCCCGTGGTTTATGTTTATTTTCTTTCTATCGTATTTTCGTGTTTAGCCGATAACTTTCATCTAAGTGCGCTGCATCTTCTCAACGTTTACCGCCTGGAATACACAGTTTTGACTACCGACTACCGTAAAGACGATGAAAGCTGCGCCGGTTCAAATAGAAGCGCTCCGTCTGATTTTAAATCGTAACCCTCTGTTTGGGCTGTAGGTCCGGGTCCGTATGAGACAGCTTCTGGGTCCGGACCCGGACCGCGGTCCGCCAGTTAGTGACCTCTGCATAGTATAGGTGTTGGTGAGTAGGTAGGTGTCTTCAGGTACACAGGTACACGGAAAAGGCTATCAGCTACCTCAACACACTACTGTGCTGTTTTACTTGTAATTAAATATATACAGTATATATTCACTGTTTGTCTGGCCTGATTATCAAATGGGATCGTCGTTATGTAGATGAACATGACCTCTACGTGATTAATTTAGCAAATTAATATGAATTCCAATGACATTCTATATGTATTGGACCTTTTACAAGGAATATTACACAGGGTTTCACATGCTCGTATAACTGCACCTAAACCAACCAATGAGGATGATAAAAATGTGTAAATGGATGATGAAAGACCGAGTTATAGAGATGCGCAATAATTGAATTGTGTCTCAGGTTTAGAACACCGTGAGATGATGCTTGAGATCCGCTTCAGCATGATAATCAGCTATGCCATAAGTCCCACCCCCTCCTGTCAAGTTCCTATGGTTCCAACCTCTTGGCGCGATCAGTACTACCGGGTAATCACTCCTGTTCTTGGGACTAAAGTAACAGCAACAGTCGACCGTATCTCTTCAATATTCTACCCCAAATGTCTTACCGGCACGGAACTAGACGCAACGACGCCGACTTTACCGGCGATGAAAATAGGTGAGTAAAGAACCGTCTGTTATCGATCATAGATTCTCACTATTGCAGTTTGGCTCCAAACCATTGGATTTTATCGCGCCAGTGTCTCCCGCGAATTGATAGCAGACTAGCTAGCTGTGCATGAGCTGGCCAGCTAGCTATATCATTTGGCAAATCTACGGGTGCATCAGAATAATCACTTGTATTTCATTCCTTCTAAATTGAACGTTGTGTTCTAAATTGCAGATATCCTCTAAATAACTTGGTGAACCACAAACTGACCACTGCTCGGTGGTATTAGCGATGTAGCGTTTGCATTGCAGTACAAAGCTTGCTAGCTGTACCAAAAGTTACATATTTGTCGCTACACAACCTAAAATGTTGCATATTGCTGTGTCTTACGTTTGAGTAGACCTCTCCACATTTCATAGTAATGCGATTATTGATAAATTGATCTCCAGGAACGAGAGTGTAGTTGATAAAACAACTAGCTTGCTAACAATGCAATGCATTTTGGCGCTAATAACGTCACGACAACAAATACCAGCTACCGTTGAAACAAAGTAACATTCCTTACAATTTAAAACAACAAGGTATTGTATTAAAACGCATTTTGGCAGCAGTAGAACATTTGTTCTACAACCTCTCTCAGAGCACACACCAATATCTATGTGTCTCCAGAAACAAGGGTCCTTCGAAGTGGTCCAACTGCCGTAAACGAGGAGCAGATGGCAGCCTCAGGCCCCACGCTGAGACGGAACCCAACGACGACAAAGAAGGCAAACACGAGAACTCAGACGGCAGACCGAGCAGGTATTTACCCAGCTAGCTAAAAGGGGGTGAAAGGCACCACTGGAGCTATAATAAAAGTAGAAATTATGTTTCTGTTCATACATTTGCATGTTCATGTCAAAAATTAAGAATGTAAAATTTAGTCATTTAGCAGATGCTCTTATCAAGCGATGTATGTAGAAGGGGAATTGGATAGCTGAGTGGTTAGGGAATTGAGCTGGTAATCAGAAAGTTGCTGGTTCGATTCCTGGCCAAGTGATGTAATGTCCTTGGGCAAGGCACTTCACCCTAGAAGAGCGGTAAAAGTGGAAAAGAGCGTCTGCTAAATGAATAAATGTAAAATACCTGATAACAACCTCTTAATTGAAGTGCTACAGATCAATTGAACAAGAAAGACAAGATGGTTATAATGCTAATGAGACCCTGCCTCCCCCTAGCTTCACCACCCCAGAAGGAGAGGGACCCACGTCTCGCTGTGCCGACTGGGGTTCCGAGGTGGACGAACACGAGATGAGGTCCAGCGTACGGCGCGACATGCAACGGTTAGCATTGCACCAAATGCACACGCAAACCGCCTCTTTGTCAACTAAGGTTCAGACGAGGACATGCGATGACACGGGCTGATATTAAGGTGGTGTTTTCAGTTACAGGAGGAGGATATTGACGGCTGAATTCTCCCAGAGGGAACGGAGAGCCTCCACTGAAAGGTAGGGCAGGAGAAGAGGGTTGAATGGATGGAATTAGTGGTGGGCGAGCTTAGTCTGTGGCTGGTTGCACACCATCACTTTCCTGTGAGCTAATTGTTTTTTTTCTCGTTGTCGCCTCCCTCTTCCAGCTCGGACTCTCGGGAGTCTCCCGTCCCTGCAGGAGAGATGGAGACGGACGAGTCGGTGCTGCTGAGGAGACAGAAGCAGATAAGCTACGGCAAAAACACCCTGGCTTACGATCGCTACATCAAGGAAGTGCCCAGGTATGTCTGAACGGGGCTCCCCGGCCAGGGAAATGTCCACGCTTCCTCGAGGGCTGCAGGCAAGACAGAAACAACAGGCAGGCTGAAACACGGCACAGACTGAAACATTACATGCAGTCTGAAACACTGCACGCAGTCTGAAACGGCGTATACAGACTGAAACACTGCACGCAGTCTGAAATGGCATATTCAGATACGCAGATTGAAACGTTACTCGTCAAACCCATGCTGGTATTGATATGGCCAGGAGGGATCTAAAAACGTTTCTGCATGAAGGCCTGGTCGAAAAAAACAGCCGATTTGTAGCCGATCAATTTTACAATGACTTGGGGAAATCACTCATGATCATGTCACTAATGCCTCCTTTTTCTAAAATGCCCCGCCTCCAATAGACATCTGCGGCAGCCTGGCACCCACCCCCGCACCCCGAACAAGTTCAAGAAGTACAGCCGGCGCTCCTGGGACCAGCAGATCAAGTTGTGGAAGGTCAAGCTACATGCGTGGGACCCCCCAGCACTGGAGGGAAGCGACCTGCAGGCCATGTAAGATGCTCACACACACACACACACACGGGTGTATGCTTGTCACAT
Source organism: Neosalanx taihuensis (assembly GCA_030340665.1). Classification (NCBI taxonomy): domain Eukaryota; kingdom Metazoa; phylum Chordata; class Actinopteri; order Osmeriformes; family Salangidae; genus Neosalanx; species Neosalanx taihuensis. The sequence continues at coordinate 5,949,081 of CM059302.1, forward strand.
AAGTCTCGCAGATACAAAACACGCACACACACACGAGACACATTGCAAATGTACTTTTGCACTTGCAAAAGGCTACACTCGTAACGCCTGCTGTACGTCCATGCTGATGGGTCCTTCTGTTTTTCCAGAGAGGAGTTAGACCTGGGAGATGTGATGGACATCCAGCTGGACTTTCCTGACAGCTCAGACTCCACCACACCTTGTTCCAAAGTCAGCAAAGCCTCGGAGGTAAGCTTGGCCCGCTCCGGCCTGCCTGGTCTGCTGATCAGAAGCGTGGTGTTGGTCCTCCTCACGCAACCAGCAGATAAACTGCCAATGCATTGGTATATTGGCTTCTGGGATTTTTGTGTGACCGATCTCTCCCCCCACCCCCTCTCTCAGGACTCATGTTTAGGGACACCCAGCAAGATGATGAAGATAGACCTGGACCTGGTCTAGCTACCCTCCCCCCCCTCCAACCCCCCATTTCCTCCTCTGGGTGCTGGCCCCCAGGTGACATGCACCCTCACCTGCCCTTCTAGAAAGTACTGAAAATCAACAGGATTAAGCCCTTCTCTTCACTGGCTCAACTGTAAATAGTTTTGGAATGTTTCCGAGATGTTGAATGAATGATTGAATCTCTTTTTAGAAATGTTCATGTTCTGGATGTGTAAAAACAAAAAGAAAGTTAAAACAACAACAACAAAGAACATGGTAATTCTAATGTTAATCGTTTTGCTTAAGTTTGTTTTAACTGGTTTGAAAATACAATCTTGTTCTGTACATTTTATTAATATTTTTGTATGGATTTGGTAAAAATTTGGATTTTACGAGCAGATCTTTGGAAATAAATAATGAAGCTGGAAAATGTATTATTGCATTTTTATTGCATCTGGTTGGTGTTTAGTTTGAGAGATTTGTGAAAGGCTACATAGAAGTGTTGCGTAGATATCCTGTCGGTAGCAGATGTGTGTTTTAATAGAAGACAGATGTGCGCTTGTTCTCATTATGTAAATTGTACTGAGAATTACATTTATTTATTTACTAGTGTTGAACAATCGTACGTGGGCCACTCGGAAAAAGCGATCCGGCGAACATCTTGCGCCCTTTGCTGAGGCGCTTGCCCGGCGTGGTGTCGATCGGACCTTTTGCTTTCTGCTTTGCCTTGTCCAGTACAACGCTCGGGATCTCACAAATTTATCCCAGGCTTGTGTGCGGAAATTAACACGACAGAAAAACAATAAGCTCCTTGATTGTGGGCGACTGAAATACAACAAATCGCGGACCCTGGGCCACTTGACTCATTGCTGAGTTTGAGCTCTCCAACACAACAATGTACGACCTGCCGGACGTACTCAGACTGCAGCTAGAGTGCTTTTCGAGTACCCCGATGACCAGAGGCGACCTGGCTAGCTCCAGGCCCAAACACTACTACCATACAAAAGCACGAAGAATATAATAATATTTGCTATTTTATTGGAAATCTTGAATTAAGTTGAATTAAGTGAGAGATGGAGATGTACAGGTGTAGTGAGAGGAGCAGGGTTTGGGAGAAGAGCAGGCCCAGGGAGAGGAGCAGGTGCAGTGAGAGGAGCAGGGCTTGGGAGAATGTGTGGTGATGACATTCCAAGGGCTGCAAGAACAGTCAGTGATGAAATTCGGAGTAGACTAGTAATCCTGCAGGGCCTCCTTAGCCAAATCCTGACCAGCAACATCTTCAAACTTTACAACCCAACCAAGTGACCATACAGATAATTGCATTAGGTCATTTAACTTTAAGATGCAATATCAAGAGGCACAATGACTGCAGTTTGTCTTAACATTGTGAGGTCCTTGTAGTCTCACCTACCCACTATCTCACTGAGGATGAGGAGGGCCAGCTTGCTGTCCACATTCTTCAGGATCTTCATGCCCTTTTTCTGCAGGATGTCGTGGAGGCAGGAGTTTTGAAGTTTTGTCGGTTGCTGGCTTTACCCTGTTTCAGTTTTTAAGGTTAACCACATATTTCTGAAGTGGTTAAGGACTTCTACAACGTTATAATTTTACGGCACTTATATTGACAAGAAATCATGCATTTACTTTCTGTGGATAAAAATCAGCAACTTACCGCAACTCGGAACAAATGTGGATGCACTGGTCTGTGTCGGTGAAATCTAGGTTTAAATGTCCTCACTTCCCCCCGCCCCACAAAATAAAATGAATTGTGTCACTTCCTGCCGGACGGTACAGCTGCCTCATGGTGCAGCCTGCGGCATCTGCCTCACGGTGCAGGTCTGCAGCCAGGTACTCTTGCAGTTGCCTCACGGTGGTGCCTGCAAGGGTCCTGCGTCACGGTGCAGTTATTGTTATCCTGGAGGAAACTGACAGCAGATCCAGCAAATTATTCCTAAGTACTGTTTTACACCTGAAACAAGTGCGTCTTGGGCCTTTTTTTGAAGGTGGGGGGACAGTTAGTGTCAGGTGGGGAGTTGATTCCACCGTTGGGCGGCCAGACAGGAGAATCACTTTGTGTTTGTGTTGTGGGACTGGGTGCTTTTGAGGGGTGGGACCACCAGACGGTTGTCAGAAGAAGACCATAGGTGGCGGTGTGTAAAGCTGGAGGAGAAACTTGATGTGGTGGTACCAGTGGTGCTTGATACTGCATAGTAATGGTTGATGGCTACTCTTTTCCTAAAAACTGAAAAAAGTGTGTGCATGTAATTTTGCTTGGTCAACACTAGATGGTAGTAGTGCACCACGATGATGCATAATACTGTATATCAAAAAGATACCTTCCCCTGCCCAACATTATTGTTTTGTCACAGCAAAACATTTCAGGGTACCAAAGACAGGTAGCAGAGAAAGGTTGGGCAGGCAGGTAGACAGCTGGGTAGATTGGCAGCAGGTGAGACGGGTAACATAGATAACAGGTATTAGGTAAAACAGACAGGTGGTAGGTAAAGAAACAGGCTGACTAGGTGTGTGTTTGGGATGTCAGACTGGCAGGAACTTCCTCTGGTGGGTTTTCTAGAATTTTTCTAGATGTTTCCTCAGGTGTAAGTGTACTAACCGGTTTGGTTAGCACCTTCAAGGTGAGGACACAAGGATGTGGATAGACTAGGGGTAGGCAACCCTGGTCTTCAAGAACAATAGTCCTGAAGGTTTTAGACGTTTCCCTCCTCCAGCAAACCTGTTTAAAAAAATGGCTTCCACAGAGCTTGATAACGACCCATTTATTAGAATCAGGTGTGCTAGAACAGGGAAATATCTAAAACAGGGGTCTCAAACTTGTGCCATTGAGGGCCAAGAGGGTGCAGGATTTCACGTCTACCAAGCACTACTCCAGCTGATTTCACTAAGTAGAGAAACACGTTCACTTCTTTCTCTAACCTCTATGGCTATTGTGTTCGATCGACCTGCAAGATTGCGAATGGTACCGACAGTGTGTATGTGTATCCAACACTGTTCTGGAACACTCATAACTACTCAAAGACACTTTTCCTTTCACGAGAGACTGCGGAAGATTAGGTTAAGATTGATTTGGCACCAAAAACAACAAATTAACTCAATGGCATTTCTATCAAACCTATGACTATCGTAATTTACTGAGATTTATTTATAGATACCAAAGGAACCATACTTATTGAACATGTCTATTACATTCAGTATATATATACTGAACACATACATATACACACAAATATATATTCTTATTCTATTAAATCATATAGTACATAGGGGACAAGGGATTTCCAGGATAAATGTGCAGATTACAATTTGATTGTACAGGATATACTGTATATCACGGACATATTTTATCTCAATGTTATCAAAAGTGCCATATCCTACCTTTGTGACACAGTCCACAGTATGAAACTGCCCACAGTTGCAGATCTCAGTTCAGATGTGCTGGAGCGACAGAGAACCAAACCGCATGTGAGGACGAATCCAGGTCTGTAAAACGACAGCCGCTAACAGCTGCAGGTCTCAGACCTGACGTTTTCAATAGATCGAGTACAAAATGCTGTATTTAGCCATTTGTAAGAGAGTTGTGGCGCAGTCGGTTAGGGTGTTGAGTTAGTAATCAGAAGGTCCCTGGTTCAAACATGACATTGTGTCTTTGTGCAAAGCACTTCACCCTACTTGCCTCAGGGGGAATGTCCCTGTACTTGCTGTAAGACGCTCTGGATAAGACTAAATGACTAAATGTACTTTAGGTTTGTGCCCCGCTCCAGCAGTTTCAAGTCAAGAGGGTTTGGATCCCACATGTTGGTGTAACACCCTGACCCAGGTTCACTCGCACTGCACTCGGCAGGTCTTGAACTCAACAGCAGCAACACTGATCAGTGGATCGGCAAGGTGAGTGTTTGAATAATCGTGCAGCCTTTAAGGCCGTCTTCCCATATGAGGCCCAATAGGCTTGCACTAGCCGAGTCAGGTGTGTTCATGGATTACGTGTACTACCTGAGTGCCTGCTCTGCTAGTGCATGTGAGGTAATGAGTGATGACGTGTACTATGGAGTGTGGATAAATAATGATGGATACTGAAATGTGTGGATGAGTGATGATATGAACTGATGTGTGTGAATGATGATAATGTATACTGATTTGTGTGCATGTTTAAGCGCAGTGTCCGAGTGCCTAGCCTGAACTTGCTACGCCTATTCCTGTTATATATCTCTATTTATCTATGTTACACACGCAGGATTGCACGCTCAAAAACACACGGCCACTAAACAGCGGCGCAGCGGCGATAAGCCACCTACCGAGCCTCGCACCCTGGGAAGCAGATCTCTGACAGGAGAACTACACTGTCGCACTTCTGTCACACTGATCTGTCAGCCTGGTGCAGCGGAGAGACTGCCACACACACACACACACACTCACATAAACAGCTCTTGGAGGGGGTGTCTGGAACGGAGGAGGGGGGTCTAATGTCACATCCTGTGGCGTGGTCTTAATTAGCGGAGGGCTTGGCCAGGGTCACGGCAGGAGAGCGCTGTCGAGGCCTGTGATTGGCTATTCTTGATAGTGCAGAAGAAAGAAAATGAGAAGTGACAGTATTCAGGGCCCGGTGATGGAGGGAGGGAGAGATAAAGAGAGAGTGTGTGTGTGTGTGTGTGTGTGTGTGTGTGTGTGTGAGAGAGAGAAAGAGTTTGACTGCTCTGTGCCCTCCATGCCCTCTAAGTCTGCTGATGGGCCATGGCACACTGGTAGAACTTTGCTCAGGCTATTGTCAATGAGGCGTGTGTGTGTATGTATGCGTGTGATTTTGTATTGTGGTGCTAAAAGCTTTTACGTATACTTATGTCTGCGGCAGGTCAGTCTGTCCTTGTAGACATGACATCAGTTGAACTCAGAATCCATCCTCACAAACCAACAAACACACGCATTTACACAATCTGATATACTGTACGTCAGGGATCACCAATCCTGGTCCTCGAGGGCCGCTGTCCTGACAGTTTTCGATGTTTCCCTGCTCCAGCACACCTGATTCTAATGAATGGGTCGTTATCAATCTCCGTGGAAGACTTATAATGACCCTTTATTTGAATCAGGTGTGCTGGAGCAGGGAAACATTGAAAACTGTCAGGACAGCGGCCCTCGAGGACCAGGATTGGTGACCCCTGCTGTACGTGTTTGTTTTCAGAGTGTTCTGAGTGTGGCGTGTTCATTATTTAGCGACTCTAATCATTGGAGGTGAATCATTCATGTTGACTTCCCTCACTGCCATCACAGATGGGGGGGGGGGGGGGGGGGGGAAGGTGGTGTTCCACCTTAGCTGGGGTGGTTCACCCCATTCTTTGTTGTCTCTTTTCTCCTCTTCTCCTTAGCTATTTCATGATAACATCCTCATCATGTAAACACAAAGGGGTCATGCATCACTATCATAGCAGCCGTCTCTCCACTTTTGAAGACCCTCCCTTCCTCTCTTTCCCTCTCGCCTCTTCTCCCCTGATCTGCAAGAATGCCGCCGTACACTTTCCTCAGGTGTTCCAGGCCAGTCCAATGGTTGAGACAGCAAACAGACCAGCCTGTGTCCAGCAGTGCTAGGAGCGCCCGAGCAGCCCAAAGATACGGCCAATCAGCAAGATAACGAGAACATTTGCAGAAATTCTCAACACCCAAACAAGCGTTTGTCTTTTGTCAGAGACGTTTTGATGCCCATGAATTATCGTTAAAGCTTGAAATACAGGGTTTATCAAGAGACAGGGCCAAGGATTTAGGTTTGATTTTGACAATAGAGGGGTCGAATTTGCTGGAAAAACTTGATGTCTTGTCTCTGTTGCACTTTCAAAATAAAGGTTCAAAATGTACACTTTTTTCACCCTGAGGCTCATTTTCGGGGGGGCCCATGCAGCATTTTCCAATATTGGGGGGCACACTAAGAGAGACACAAGGGAGTAGAGAGGGGAGTAGGGAGGAAAGATGTGGAGAGGAGAAAGAGAGAGAGAAAGAGGGAGAAAGACAAAGAGGGAGAGATTAAAAGAATGTGGTGACCGAGAGGAGAGAAAAAGAGAGGGTTAGGGGGTAAAGAGAAAGAGTGATTCGTATCAGGGACACTCCCACTGTGCCTTCTTTAATCTGGGGAGTCTCTGTTCTCATTAAAAGTTCTGTGTGTTTTTTTGTCCAGATGGCCATCCTTGATCCTCTGCAGCAACAGTTGATAGACAGTGGGAGGAAGGAACACGCGGAGTGTGTGTGTGAAGACACTTTAATTAACTGGTTTCCTGTTCCTGTAGCTGCCAGCATAGCCCCGCCCCCCTCTGCCAGTGTTAGCTCAGGATTAGCTGGCTCTAATTGAAGTTTGTCAAACGCACATCTTCCCTACCTCTCCTACCTGGGATCTGTCTGATCCCAGATATGTGTGTATTTGTGCATTGTTCATCAGCATTAGAGTTAGACGTTAGTCACGCTCTGCAGAGTGCTGTTATGCTGTGCGTGTGTGTTTCGTGTGTGAGTGAACCAAGACCTTTTGTGTGATTGAAGGGTTGGGACACTTGACGCGTGAATAAGCGCTTTTTGTCACTTCTGCTAAAAAGTTGAACTAGTCCAACAAAGTTGTGATGTGAAGGGGTCAGGGGCTGTCAGCCGCACGTGCGCGCGCATCAGGGTGTGTGTCACTGTGTGCATGTCACGAATGATGAGATGGGCTTGTTCCCGCGACACCCAGGTGAACAGCAGCAGATGGGGCAGGAGGGGGGATGAGAGGGGTGCGGAGGGTGAAGGAAAGGTGGAGGGTGAAATGGGATGAGGAGGAGAGGCACAGGAACGTCAACTTGGGAGGGTTGTTTGGTAACCCACGGGCACCCTTCTAAAGTTCTAATCCACTCCTGAAGTGTGACGTTGTCATCTGGTGGTGCGTGCATGTTGCGTGTGTATCTGTCTGTCGGCGTGTGTCTGTGCATCTCGATGTGTGCGTATGTTTGTGTGTCAGTGTGAGTTTGCGTGTGTATACTTGTATGTGTGTCTATCTGCATGTCTGAGTGTCTCCCTGTGTGTATCTGTGTGCTTGTGTCCATGTGTCTGTCAGCGTGTGGGTCTGTGTGTGCGCGCGCGTCCGTGCTGTGTGCACATAAGCGTGTGTGTCGCATGTGCTATTAAAGATGTATGTGTGCAGCCTAGGTTCTGCACTGTAACAGGTGGTGGTAGACCCTGTGCTGCGCTACAAAGACAGGATGTGACAGAGGAGAAGGTGAAGACACCGCTCAGGACGACCAACGGGGGCGTGTGCGTGACAGGAGAGGGTGACAACCGTGTGTGTGTACGTGTGTGTGTCCATGTGTGCGTGTCGGAGGGAGACAGGTGTGTGTGTGACAGAGAGAGGTGTTTGTGTGTAAAAAGAGATGAAGAGGGAGAGATAGAGAAGGAGAGAGAGAGATCTAAACCTGTAGACCCCCTCCATGGGTCTGTCATTTTGTCCACCTCAGGCTAGACACTCTAAGTTACTGGTATGACATGGCAGAAATTGATCTAGCGCATAAACACACTGCTGTAAAAAAAAACTGCTTCTGTATTCATTCATCTATCCACAAAGAAACAACCTTTGAATAATTTGCAATACAGAAATTCCCCAAATAAATGCTGCAATCTTGAAAAGTATTCGTACCTTTTCATTTGTCAGTGCACCATCGAAGCAAGACAAAAAATTGTAGATGGGGAATCTATGGCCAGGGGTCAGTTGGAGCAAAGTCTCTCTGATGATACTGTGTCACTGTCACAGAGGGAGCGACACCACCTTGTGCGCTCACTCACACACACACACACGCACACACACGCACACACATGCGCACGCACACATGCACCACACACGCAAACGCATTCCCCTCTTCCCTTTCCTCCTCCAGTGAGACTAACCTTTATCTTTACTCCTCTCTTCGGGCCATTCAGGCAGTGTGCTGCGCGGTCTCAGTTGGTGGTGGCAGACAACATGCTGCTGACACGCTAAATGCTCCTTCTGGGCTGAGGAAACAGAATACAGAAATCCTCAAATATGGCAAAGCAGTCTTACACAGCTGTTAGACAAATTACCAGTGATGTGTTTAACTGTGGACGTGTCTTTTTTTAACTTATTGTTATTGCCCCCACCCCCCTATCCCTGTGTACACTTTCTAATCTTTTACCTCACACCCTTACCCTTGTGTGCTTTGCGAGACTGTGTGCCGTTGCTACGAGTTTCCCTCGGGATAAATAAAGTAATCTGAATCTGAAGATGCTGTTGTGCTCTAGTTGGTTATTCGAACACAGTCACAACCACATTTTGATAAACGTATCGTACAGTAATAGCAGTGGGGATGAGTCTGTGTAGGGCTTTGGTGGGGATCTTTGTAGAACCATCAGCTGCTCAACACGATAAACACTAAGGAGCTGGTTATCAACCTATGACGGGCCAAGGCACCAGTGACCCCGGTTTTCCATCTAGGGGGTCAGTGTGGCCGTTGTAGAGGATTACACGTACCTAGGAGAACACATGGACACTCAAGCTGTTTACAGGAAGGGCCGAATGACCAAAAGGGACAAATTCCCTATTTACTGGTATTGATATATATTCATACCTCTATTACGACTGTGCAATATCCTCCATCTCATTATAAATAAGCTACATTTAACATGGCAGTTCATGCACTGGTACTTTATACCATATTATTATCATCAACCGGGTAAACCCACTTTGTTCTTCACACTTATTTATTTTATACTTAAATCCACTTCATTTATTTTTCTGACCTGTGTTATAGTGTATAATCTTTTTTGCCTAGTACTTTTATTCCTGTGTGCACTGACGTGATAGTAAGAAGCTGTAGCACAAGCGAGTCACTTGCGTCACCTTGGAAACATCCACGTCCTTTCTGTAGACAGTTTCTCTGGAGAATGGACACGGAAAAGGAGAACGCGGAGAGCAGGGAGGGAAAGAGAAGGAGGAGGGGAAGAGCTGGTGTGATCCGGCGATAGACGCTCCTGTCTAAATGAGAGAGGCCGAGTCGGCCATGACACCTGTCAGTTTCTTCTCCTCCTCCTGTCTTCCACTACTCATCCCAGGAAACGGCTTGTCTCTCAGAGTCACAGGGCCCGTCACTCTTCCGGCTCGCTCCTTCCCTCAAACTCTCTCTTCCTTTCCTAGAGGTCAGAAGACATATCTATCTGATGGCTTGGTGTCACAGTCCATTGTTTTAAGCCTCTAGGATCTGTTTGTGTGTGTATTTCTGTGTGTTTGTGTGTGCATTCATGTGTAAAACTGTGTGCAGAGTGTCTGCATGGGTAATTTTTTATTTGTCATGTGCACACATCTGTGAGTGTGTTTTTGTGTATGAATTGCCCTAGTGTATGACTGTGAGAGTGAATGGTTGTATCTATGTTGTCAGTCACTGTCTGTGTGATAGCCCTGTGACTAGCTGGCCCCAGTCCAGGGTGTACTCAGCCTAAGGCCTGAAAGTAACTGGGATAAGCTCCCGTGACCCCTTATGGGAATAAGTGGCACCGCTAATAAGCGGTAGATAATGAATGAATTAATAAAATACATAAAATACAGCAGCTGTGCTGGATAACAGTTGATCACATTTAAATTTATTCATTTAGCAGACGCTTTTATCCAAAGCAACTTACAAGAGAGAGCTTTTACAAAGAGCATCGGTGACTGAGCATAGCAACCTCACCATTACTTACTTAATTGGCCAAAGACTGAGCTACCTGAAATAGCTAGCGGGTATAGCTCTAGTGGCTAACTTACGCAGAATGTGTCTGTAGACACTTTAGCTAGTAAGTATAGCAGCTCTGTGTTAATTTATCTACAGATCCAGCTATGTCAGTAACAGCAATGTTAGCTGGCTAGCAGCTCCACTTAGCACCGATGGCAGTGTTATAGCTGGCTAGCTGGGTAGGCATGCAGGTAGGTTCTGTCAGTGATGGATGAGCTGCAGATGTTCTCTGGATCATCTAATTATCTTGTGAACATTGGAGAAATTTCCAAACAGAGGTCAGAGAGGACACACACAGACGCACACATGCACACACACTCTTTCTCTCTCTCAGATCCACTCTCTTTTTGACTCTGTTCACTGAGTGCCTGGCAGTCTATTATTACTGCCCAGAGCAGAGTAGTCCAGTCCAAAGTAAAGCATTGCTGCTGTGACTAACCCCGTCTAATGTGGATGTAGAACTTCCCCTTGGTTCTTGAATTTTCCTTTACAGGTAGTCCAACAGCGTATTTCTGATGGAGTTCAAACGTAACTTAGATACATTCAGCCCCACCCCCACCCCACCCCCCCACACACAATATGAATCTTATCTCAATGATCTAATTAAACCTTAGAGGATTCTCTAGTGGAGAACTAAGAATATTCCTGCATGATTTTCATGGGATGAGAGAGCTATAAATTGTTTAATGGGGATAAAGGCCTTTGGACCCAAGCCACATTTAATAAAATATTTGATGAGGACTTTAAGGGAGGGGTTGAGGCGGGGCCAGCAATTATTTATCGCCACCACAGTCGATTTGAAGACCTGGCCTGACTAAGAAGGAAGAAGAGAGGTGAGGTTAGGGGGAGAAGAGCAGAGGAGTGGGACGCGGCGAGACAAGACGAGATTAAAGGAGACCTACCTGGCTGACTGACTGCAGTCTCGACTAGCTGACACAGGCCGACCCCGCCCCCCTCCCCCCCCACCATTCCTCTCCACCCCTTCCACCCCACCCCCTCAACCCCTACCAACTCTGATCGATTCCCCCCCCCCAACCCCTCTACCCCCCCTGGGAGGGAATGTGCTGTGTTCACACACTAATCCGCAGCCAAACACCATCTGCAATTAATAGAATGTCAGAATCAACATTTATTTGGCTGAAGGCGACTCCACTGACCAAACAAGTGAACGCGTAGCAGCCTCTATCCAGTTCTGCCCTTTGCAGTAATCTATTTCCCTCTCTGTATACTAAGTAGGTGTGTTTGAATGTGCGTGAGTGCGTGCGAAGGTGTGTGTGTGTGTTGGGGTGTGATGGTTGGTGGAAATGCAAGAGCCGCCTCATGCGTTATACCCATTTTCATTCATTGCCTGGTTTTTACACAGAGACAGCAGATGCCCATTGTGTGAAGACCGTGAGCTCGCAATAAAGCATCCTGATCCCTAACATCTCATTAAACTGAGCAGTGGTCTTGGTGGAGTTCCAGCTCTCAGCACATTAGCGCGCTCTCCTGATGTAATAATATCATTAGCGGGAAACGGCCTGCTTTTGCAGGACTGTAATTATGTAACACCTTTGAGGGAGTTGCAGTGGGAGCCACTTGAGCGTACTGAAGTCATCAAGATAAAAAAAATATTCCCTTGTGGTTGACCCTGAGACGTTCCCTGAGAGCAGGAGAGAACAAAAAGCTGGGCCGCATGCTAGAGACTCTGGAGGGCCTAACATGCTGCTGTCTGAAGGGCATAAGATCATAGCCCTTACAGGCTGATATCACAAGCCTAACAGGCTGCTGTCTGAAGGGCATAAGACACACCTATCATAGCCCTTACAGGCTGATATCACAAGCCTAACATGCTGCTGTCTGAAGGGCATAAGACACACCTATCATAGCCCTTACAGGCTGATATCACAAGCCTAACATGCTGCTGTCTGAAGGGCATGAGACACACCTATCATAGGCCTTATAGGCTGCTTTTCAAGCCTAACAGGCTGCTGTCTGACGGGCATAAGACACACCTATCAAAGGCCTTACAGGCTGCTATCACAAGCCTAACAGGCTGCTGTCTGAAGAGGATAAGACACACCTATCATAGTCTTTACAGGCTGATATCACAAGCCTAACAGGCTGCTGTCTGAAGAGCATAAGACACACCTATCATAGTCTTTACAGGCTGCTTTTCAAGCCTAACAGACTATAATAATGCAAGTTCTCTGGAAGACTTTTGGTGCTGGCCATGTCGTCTTTACATTACAATTGTTTGTGTTTACCGATTGGCACTTTTCTAGCACACGCTGGACCTTAGCTCCAGCACTCCCTGTCAGAGTTACAAGACGCTAGTCCCACAACATATACAACACTAACGCTTCTTACCAAACTCATTTTCATTATGTTAATCGCCACACTACCACACATAAGCCATTCAACACAATTAAAGCAAATGGAGGAAAAGTTAGTTAGAATTAAAAGCCATTATGGATTTGTTCTGATTGCCGACCACTTGACAGATGATAATCACACATTCTGCTTTTGCCAGATGATGATTAATCATCTTAAATATTCAACTCCAGTCCCACTCTCTCTGTGCAATCAATAGAAGTTAAGAGCAGTCACATGATCTTACTCTAATATATGTTCTATGTTTGTTCTTTCCTGCCACAGTAAATTCTGTGTTTGTATATCTTGCATGGCGATTAAAACTGACTCTGATTCTGATTAATGTGTTTTACATAATGCAGACTGCAGGGATGGTAAGACTCTGTACAAGCTGCTAACATGGAGGCATCTCCTAAAAATACCTAATGAGAAGTCAGTAGGTGTGTAGTGCAGTAGGTATGTCACAGGCTGTCAGTAGTTATGGCGACCCTATGTGGCTGTATGGGGAACCTAACTGGCTGTCAGTGGTTATGGAGACCCTAACCGGCTGTATAGGGAACCTAACCGACTGTCAGTAGTTATTGAGACCCTAACCGGCTGTCAGGAGGTATCATGTCAGTTATAAGGCCAACAGAATCACCCGCCACACAGGCCCATCTCTTCTTGTTGCTATGGTATTTTTTGCAAGCGTGTGTGGCTATGAGGGAAGGTGCTAGCATGTGTTGCCACCAGCCTTACACGTTTGAATGTTAATAGACAGGGGTCTAATCAGCCTAATTTATCTTAATCTTGTCAGCAAGTTCTTGGCAGTGAAAGGGCTGTAGTTTGCATGGAGAATGTGTGATTTGTTTGTGTTTGTGAAGGCAGAGGGCACGCTGCATGTCTTTGTAGAAGACTTTTAGGTCTGTATCCAGGCCCTTTGTGATTCAGCCCTGGTGAGTCATCAGCCTCGTAGGCTCAGAGATGGAGCTGCACCACAGGGCCTGTCTTGACTCATCTCACACACACATACACACACACACATATGCACACACATCCACATGCACACACACACTCACACACACTCACGCACACACCACTGTAATAGGACAGCATTGTTCTCTGTTCTGACCTAAGCTCATTGAGATGTATTCATCAAAGTGGTTATGTCTCTCTCCACCCCCTTTATGTGAGTGCATGTGTGTGTGTGTTCGCTTGTGTGTGTGTGTGTGTGTTTGTGAAATTGTGTGTGTGAGGAGGATATGTGTGCTTCCTTGTTTGAGTGGGAGGAATTCATGTCAATTATGTTGTGTCAAATCCAATTGAAACCTCTTTTGCTCTGTGCCAACCTCTGAATGGTCTTTGGAGACATCGGACTTCTGTGCTTCCCATTGGTCTGATGGAGGAATCCATGATCCCTGACCTCTGCTGCTATAGTGAGGGCGGGGCAGAGAGAGAGAGGCAGACGCTTGTGGATTGGTTTGGAAGACGGGAGATGTGTAGGCTGACCCTGGAAGTGAACTCCAACTCCCAGCAGCCCATAGTAAAAAGATGTGAGCTAGAGGACTGGAGAGAAGAGCGAGAAAGAGGGAGAAGCGCAGGAGAAGAGGGCAGAAAAGAGCAGAGAATTGCAGATAGAGAGCGACAATGCAGAGAGAGAGAGAGAGAGAGAGAGAGAGAGAGAGAGAGAGAGAGAGAACAAGAAGACTGAAAAACAGGATCTGATGTTTATAGTCACTGGAAGGTAATAAAGACTATTGGAGACAGAAAAAAAGAGATTGAGCCAGAAAGAGAAGAAATATAAAATAGAGTTTGAAAAAGAGACAGAGAGACCGAGTAAGAGCAGGAGTGATAGTGTGGCAGACAGATGGCCGTGAGCAGGTATGGGATGGCTCACTCAGACGAGGAGAACCCACAGAGGTTGAGAGAGAGCACTTCACCTAGAGCAGTGGTTCTCAACCTGGGTTCGATCGAACCCCAGGGGTTCGGCGAGTCAGTCTCAGGGGTTCGGCGGAGGTCAAGACACACATCCGACTCATGATTCGTGATGACACGACCCATTGAGAAGGGTTCGGTGAATGCGCATATGAAACTGGTGGGGTTCAGTACCTCCAACAAGGTTAAGAACCACTGACCTAGAGGAAGCAAAGCCTTCTGCTCGCCCTCTGCTCTCCCAATCTGTCTCCCACCCAACTTTCTGTCTGTCTGTGTGTCGCTCGTTCTCCCTCTCTTTCACACTTTTCAACCCGCCTCTCTCTCAATATATCATATTGCCTTTATCCCTCTCACTCCCTTCTCCTTCCAAGCACACTGATCCATCCATCCCTCCCTTGGGAGAGAAAGCATGTGTGTCAGAGGCAACCGCCACCGGTTGGTGACGCTGATGTGTCCAGAAAGGTGGGCGGCACCCCCCCTGGGGTGAACGTCACTTTGACAACATGACAGACAGGCCTCATTAATGGGCCGTACCAGACCAGGAAAGGAGACTGGGGGGGGGGCTCTAATGGCTCTAATGGCTTGCTCTGGCCAGCGTCTTTCGGGTGGGAGACTAGCAGAAAGAGATAGGATCATATCAAAATATCCTTCATTCTGTTCTGTTGAACGCATCATCAGCACCGTTCTTCGGGGTTAATGGAACATTACAAGTCTTTTTAGTGACGTTGTTTGGGAGGAGGCGCTTGGAGCAGCCTTCGTACATTCCTTTGTTGATGTGTGTGAGTGCAGGGAGAATGAAAGACAAGTTACCGGGGAGATTTTCTCTCTCACCGCCGGACACCCTCTCTCATTCTGTTCTGCCACTTGTCTCTCCTCTCTTCTCCTCCTCTCCCTCTCTGCCTCGGTATCTGTGCTGGTGATAGGCTCAGACCTGCAGCTGGAGAGGGTCTAAATGGAGCTGGAGGACAGAACTGCTGATGTCCTCTCTGAGATAACACCCACTACCGGGTTACACAATGAGATGCCATCAGAGCTGGGCTGGACACACACACACAGCTTGTGGCCTCGGCGCTGGGATGTCTGCCAGAAGAGACCGTATCTCCTCCCTTCAATCAGTCCCTCCTCTGCCTGTCTAGGTCACAGTTGTTTACCTTGCTCAGCCCATACTCAAACAACAGCACATCTTAAATGACTAAAATATGGAAAAAATGTACTCTTGATTTTGTGGACAAGGCAAAACTAGGACAATGGAACAGCCCTTGGGGCAGCTAAATCAAGTGTACCCTTCGTTATACCTTTTTCCCCATTATCCACCCCAAATGTTTTGTGTGTGTGGTGAGAGTTACAATGCCCATCAAAATGTGTGTGTGTGTGTGTGTGTGTGCGTGGCCTCATTAATAGCAACATCATGTCTGGGTCTTGCCTTGTAACTTTGGAAAACCACCGTAGAGCACTGTGACTGACGTGTCTTAAGAAATCCGGTTCTCTAGGTCCATTCGGGGTCTAGAACATTAACAGTTTCCCCCTGAATAGTCAAGTAGAACCTTGAGCTTAGTCAGCACTTCCATAGTTCCCCTAACTCAGCTGTCCAGACGCCACTTGCTGTTTTAGCTGCTCAATCTGCAACTTCATCCATTTCGTAATTTTTTTTGACCCCTTACATATTTATTTATATTTCTGAACAAACTCAGCATGGTTTGAAACCAAACCAGGATGGCCCCTCTCCACGAATTTAAAGGAGACGAAGAAGAAACTTGAATGAAGAATGTAATGTACAATCATTTATGTATAGTTTGTAGGTCGTACATTGGGGAATAGCTTCCCAGGTCTACCTGGCATTCACAGAAGATCTTTGGGAAAATATATCCCCCAAAACACTAACCTCAAATATCACAGTTGGAGGCACCATGGAGAGAAAGTGTCTAATCAGTGTTTAAAACATCCAATATTCTGTGTGCAATGCAGATATCAGCGTACCCAATGGCTGTGGGAAAAGAAAAATGGCTTTCTGAAATGTTAAACACGACTCCAGCTCAGAGTTTCTGTCTCTGCGTGAAGCTGAAATGGAGGAAAAGCCTGCGGATGTACACCAGCAAATTAATGGTCCAGTCTCGCAAAATGCAAACACTTTGCAAATTCCTAGCAAAACATGAAAAAGTTCTCTTTGCTGTCGTCCCGTCTCAAGTTATTCTTCTTATTCCTTCCATCTTATTCCTCTTCTCTCAATGGTGCGCTGAATATTGCCTCAACAGTCACGACCAAAGAACCACTGCTTTAGATTGATGAGAGATGGAAAGAATGGCTTATGGATGGACAGAAGGACAGTGACAGATGGACTCACAAACAGACAGCCAGACAGACAGGCAAAGAGGCAGATAGACAGACAGTGACAGACGGACAGAGAGGCAGACAGACAGATAGTAACAGACAGACAGACAGACAGACAGACAGACAGACAGACAAACAGTGACAGACGGATAGACAGACAGAGGCAGACAGACAGACAGACAGACAGACAGAAAGGCAGAGGCAAACAGACAGTCAGTGACAGACAGACACACAGGCAGACAGAGGCAGATAAACAGATAGTGACAGACAGACAGACAGACAGACAGACAGACAGAGACAAACAGACAGGCAGAGGCAGACAAACAGACAAAGAGGTAGACAGACAGACAGACAGTGACAGACAGACAGAGAGGCAGACAGACAGATAGAGACAAACAGACAGGCAGAGACAAACAGACAAAGAGGCAGACAAACAGACAGACAGTGACAGACAGACAGACAGAGATGCAGACAGACAGACAAAGGCAAATAGATGGACAGACAGTGACAGACAGACAGAGAGGCAGACAAACAGACAGAGGCAGACAAACAGACAGAGATAGATAGACAGACAGACAGAGAGGCAGACAGACAGACAGTGACAGATAGACAGACGGACAGAATCACCATAGCAGTGTATTAGTATTCAAGCCTACTGAGGAAGCGCTTCAGCTCAGTGATTCTACAGTCACAGGGTATTAAAGGTCTCCCCTGGGACAGATAAGAAGCCCTTATTCAATATCTTGATGTAATAACACCATTGATTTATTTCTGAAGGTATTTAAAAATCTATTTCCTTCTTTCAGAACAGCTTATTAAGGAAGACGGACTCTCGTTCGCTCTGTCTTTCCTTCCCCTCTTTCTCTCTCTCTTTTTCCTGTTCTCCTCACCCTCTCTTTCTCTTGTTCTCTCTCTCTCTCTCTCTCTCACACACACACACACACACACACACGCACGCACACGCACGCACGCACGCACACACACACACACACGCACACACACTCTCTGTCTTTTTCTCTCTGTCTCCATAGTCATTCTTCAATGGTTTTAATTTTCTCTGCCCTGCTAATTTCTCATGTGGAACCTCATTCTGTAAAGCTGAAGGACTGTCTAAGAATTCACATGCACTAATTACCACCTAGGTTCCCCCTGTGTGTGTGGCCGTGTGTGTGTGTGTGTCACCATCGATGTAGGTGTGTTTGGTGCTAAGAGAGGAGGCTTTGAAGTCGAAAAGATTGGTTTCACCGTGGGTTTACTGTTTTGACTGTCACTCCTCCATAGAACCACATCTGGGAGGGTGGAGAGAAGGACAGAGAGAAGGGAGATGAGGGAGGAGACGGAGAGCGAAAGAGAGTCTGTGTGTGTGCGTGAGAGTGAGAGAGAGAGCGAGAGAGAGAGAAAGAGAGAGAGAGAAAGAGAGAGAGAGAGGAAAGGGGGCGTGAGAGAAAAACGAGAAACAATATGACCAAAAGAAAGTCAAAAAAGTATACAAAAAAAGTTTGAGAAGGATGGGCTTAGGTATTGGGGACAAGGAGGGATATTTCCACCAAGAGTACAGGATTACCTTGTGGATGAAGTCCACCTCCGCACATACACAACACACTGGCCTGCGATCCACCCCCTCACACACTCCCACACTCCTGTAGCCCCTGCAGCCTACACCGGAACTCTCTCTCCTCCTACTCTCCTCTTGGCACACTGCACCTAGATATCCTCCCTTCATCTTCAGACTTTCATCTCCAATCTGTGTTTTCTCTCTGGTGAGCCCCTGCTCTCGCTGTATCACAAGAAAGTCTGTTTTCTCTCAACATACATGTCCTGCATGAATGCCTTGATGATGTAATGTGTGTATGGCACATGTGTTTATATGGCAAGGTTGTGTACTCACAGCATCCAATCCCTGAGCACCTACTCAGTACATACGATCGTGTGAGAATGTTAACCCCATGCAGGTTAACACCATCTGGTGTGTGCATAAACAACTGTGCTTCTGTTACGTAAACACAAACACTTCGATTGTCTTTGTTGACAGCGCTTTTTGATGTTTCCTTTAATCGTGCTTTAGTTAGATAGAGCCATTCTCAGGTGGGCTCCAGCCCCAGCCACAGCCTCAGCACTGGCCTCAGTCGAGTGTGGACAGCCAGCTATATAGCATGTTTCCTAATGAGCTGCTGGATTGATGCTGGTTCTGAAAAGTGATGTGTTATTGATCGTGTCATTTTTACCACTGAGGCTGTGCAGTAAAAAAACATGCTAGTCTCTCTCTATGCTAGGAGAGGAACAGAGAGAAGATAAGAGAGAGGAGGACAGGTGAGAGAAAAGGGGAAAGAGAGAGAGAATTAAGGGGTAAGATATGGTGTCCATCTTTTTGAAAACCATTCAATTTCTCTGAGAGAAACTCTAAATCTCAACTGTTTTCAGCCCAGTCTGGCCACTAGATTAGATTAGATTAGATTAGATTCCCAACCCAACCTGATCTCTTCTCAGCTCAGCCTCAACCCAGCCAGGTCTAAAAAACTCAGCCCAGCTTTTAATAATCTAGGCCTTGCCCAGCCTCTAATAAACCCGGCCCAGCCCAGCACTTAACAATACAGGCCTTGCGCAGCATCTAATAGACCCAGCCCAGCCTTTAATAATCCAGGCCATGTTCAGCCTCTAATAACCCCAGCATAGCCCAGCCTTTAATAAGCCTGGCCCTGCCCAGCTGTAAATTACTTGCTCTATGTTCTATGTGCTGCAGAGTTCACAGTATGTGGTACTGTGTGTTTGGGGTGTAATGTCTAATTTTGGATGGGATTTTGTTTGGGATGAATAATTGATCCTTGAGCTCTCTTTGGCATCATGTCAGTAGCCGCCTGCTTATGTTTATTTGATGTGCTTTGATGTATCTAAACTGTGAAACTCACATTCATGTTGTTGCGTCTGAAGTTTGTGACAATTTTTGGTGTCAGCACACTCTCATAAAGTTGGGCGGAGTCTGAGAGGAGGCGGAGCTGCAGACAGCGGGAGGAGGGGCTTCCGAGACAAAGTGACCGAGACATAGTGACCAAGTTCCGAGACATAGTGTAAACCAGGGGTGGTCACACTTTTTCAGCATGGTATCTACTTATAAAATGACCAAGTCACAATGGTCTACCCACTACAAAAATGCAAAACATATTTGGTGTCGTATTTTCCATGAACAGTCCAAAAATGCCGCTCCACATTTCCCTTCTTTGGTATTGCGACGGAAGCGTGGCAAATGAGACAAAAAGTCCACCTTCCATTCTGTATGAAAGTGACACGTTTTTGTCTTCTTACATGGTCCAGCAACCCCACTAATTTTTGATGCTCATAAGCTTTCTTAAATTTTAAAGAAAAAAAACGGAGGGCTTAAAATTGGAGATAAATCTCTGTTTTTTGTTGTTGTTTTTTTTTTTGCTGCACGCCAATGTTCCCTCTTATTTTTCATATGTCTGGGCATACAGACAACCTCCCTGAGCACACTGAGGACCACTGTGAGCAACATCAGAAGTGCTCGCTGTGGCCAAACACCAGTATCACACCTGGGATCATAGAAAGTTTCATGGCTTATTAAAATAATCTAATTACAACAGCAGTTTCCATTAGTTTACTTTTATTATAACTCATTTGGCCCACTTAAAATGAAAAAGACAAAACTCATTGATTGAAGATTGTTCATGAGTTATGTAGTATGTTATGTGAGAGTCCTGCTTTGGCTTAGGTTGGTGAGGTCCAGTTTTGGCCTGGGTGAGGGTCTTGCTCTGGAAGAAAGTAGACATACTCACCTTTCAGACAAAACATTTTGTTCACATTAAAACATTCACATTTTCCACAATGAGGTGTGCTGTATCTTGTGTTACAGTGTCTTTTATTAGCATTTCCTTCTACCCATAAATGATCTAGTCGTAATATAATTTCATGATTATTATCCATAAATAAAACATCTTAATAAATTTCACTAGAATATCCACAAATCTGACTTACATTTGTACCTTATTTTTCACGTCTGACCTTCTCACTTCTCCAATGGTTGTACACTTTGTCCAGGTTGATGGCTCCGTCTGCTTCTTGCTTTGACTTAATGCACATCAGCTGGTCCAAATGTGTTTTGATATGATTCATCAGACTAAATCCTCTGCACTGTCAAGCTTCCATTTGGTCCATATTTTGCAGCGGACAGGTTCCACAAACGAGTTGAAGATCTGCTGGAATTGTTCCACTGTGCGATTGTGGATCCCCAGGGGGACTTCAGGGCAAGCATGCCCCGAGATCAGGTCTATTTGCTGGGGGTTGAAGAGGTCTGGGCCAGCGGGGTTATGGAGGTCTGGGAGAACGGCAGCGTTGAAGATGTACCTGTCCTCCAGGGGGCGTTTTTTACCCTTTTTCTGCAACTCTGCACTGCTCAGGGTGATGTCTTGAGTCAGTGTGTCTCTAAGATGGGCGCAACTACGTGTAACACTCTTCTAAAATGGCCAAACACACCTATGTCTTAGTTCAGAATACTTTCACACAAAAAATTATTACTCTCATAAGATTCGATTTTAGATTAGATTCAACTTTATTGTCATTACACATTTCAAGTACAGAGTAACAAAATGCAGTTAGCATCCAACCACAACTGCAAAACAGGTAGCAGAAGCAGAATATACAGTGATTATGTACAGGGTACTAACAATATTTAGGTAGTACAAATATACAGCTGTATGGTACACATTTTTATGGTATTTTTACAGTATTTACAGTAACATTTACATAAACAATATAGATGCTATTTAGTTTGGATCTATAATAGTATACAGTGAAAGATTGTCAGGCCCTTAGCTCACCTTAGCCATGAAGATAGAGCTTAAAGGAAAATGTATTCTGTCTGTACTAAGAAGTTTACAGTCTTAATCAATCAGGGGGTCAGCCCATTGGTCCCACAGTCCCACGTTACTAAGTCCCACATTACTAAGATTTTGTTTTCCTTCAAAATTAGGCCCATCGGCCCCACGGCCCATTGAACCTAAATAAAGGTAAGAAGAAAGGTATGTGCTGATAAAGCCACAGCTTAATACGCAACGTCAGAGATCTAGTTTGTTGTTTTTGCTTCGCTAAGAAATCGTGGTGCCAATTAGAAACACAGGGTTGAGGCAGCGAAGTCATTAGGGTTCAATTGTGGGTGGAGCAGCTATTTAGCAAATTTGCCTTTATCTGTAAACAGTGTGTTTATCTGGTATTATACTAGCAATGGCATGTTTTTTTGCATATTAATTTGGCAGGTGTTCCTGTTTGCTCAGTTGGCTTAGAAGGTCATGACACACTCTCACATTACATGTTTTGCTGTTTGTTTTTGTTTTCTTGATGTTTTCCGTTCATGATGCTGACCAGGCTCATATCCTGTGACAGGAAAAGGACAGACGCCAAGCTCTTTCTGGAATGCTACCAATGAAATTGCTGGGTTTTGCAGGGTGATCCCTGATTGGCTCCAAAGCCGCTTTATCAGCAGCATTTGACTCCTGACAGCTTTATTGTCCAGCTGAGCAGCAGGAAAGATGGAGCTTGGGGGGGGGGGTGCAAAGGATTAGGCCTATCTCTGTCACAGGGCTCACGGAGTGGAGGAGGAGACCCTGAAACACAGTGAGAAGAGAGGGAATGAGGCAGGAGGAGAGGTGGGAGGTAAAGGAGGAGAGGTGGGAGGTAAAGAGGGGAATAGGGCGTAGGGGAAGGGGTAAGAGGTAGCGGGAAGAAAAGATAGATAGAGAGAGAGAGACAAGCTGGCACTCACACAACAGGCACACACTGCTCTCTGCAGCCATGCCAGGGGGATTGTGGGTAAGCCAGTCTTAAGCACTAAACACCCACTAGAGAGAGAAAAACAGAGAAAAAGAGAGAGAAAAAGAGAGAGAAAAAGAGAGAGAAAGACAGAGGGAGACAGAAACAGAGCAAAAAAAACAAAACAGAAAACTACACAGAATTCGACATAGAAAATCGAAAGTAGTAAACGCATTCATACAAGAATACATGCACACACAGTTGTGCTATCTAAGTCACCAATGGACATTACTATTAGTCTATATTACTACTACTTAGTTTCCCAACGTTCCTTGTTACCACTTCCATGTGGTAAACTTTACCACATAACACACTCACAGTTTTGAAAGGTCCATTATGTAGAGGGGTAATTTTCAGAAGTCTGAAGGGTTTTTCTCAGAAAAAGAACATTGGGTGTGATGGAGAGCAAGGAAGTACAAAAAGAGAGAGAAAAACATAAATGCAACTCAAATACCTGATCTTGCGTCTACAGACGGACAGAGGGATACCCAGAGCTGAGTCTCACAGGTACTGTTACTAAAAAGGTGTCTGTGTCTATAGCAGTGAACCTGTAGATGTCTGCATCTGCCTGTTTGAAGTAGTCGGTGTCTCTAGAGCTGTCTGTAACTATATCGATTAGGGTCTGTATAACGTATCTGGTTGTGTATGCATCTGTGTATGTATAATAATAATAATAATACCTCATCTAGCAGACGCTTTTATCCAAAGCGACTCACATTAAGAACAGGGACAATCCCCCTGAGACAAGTAGGAGTGAAGTGCCTTGCCCAAGGACATAGCCACAACCAGGTTTGAACTCACAACCTTCCGATGACGAGGCCAACGCCTTAACTGAGCTGAGCTGTGTTGGTGCAGAAGGAATCTAACAGCAATGCTCACTCGACATCAGGACCTCAGTTCGTCTGGGACATCCCGGTGACCCAGCAGCTAAAGCGTGTGCAGCTGGCTGAGTTGAAATTTGCCGCATGTCTTCCCCCTCTTTCTATCGCTTGCGTCTACCTTGAACTGTATACCCGGTAAAGCATGAAAATGCCCCAAAAGGTATATAAATAAAGAACCTTAATTAGCAGGTCTCATGGGTGTCCTGCCCCCCACCCTCTGTCTCCATGGTCCCTACTGGACTGACCACACAACCACCAGTCAAAGGGACCATCAATATTTCATGATGTGCTTATCGCAGCCATATTTAATCTGACAGCGGCCGGCAAACTAAATGCTCTGGATGTACGCTCACTAGCACAATTAAATGCATGTGAACAGCACGCGGGGACATACATACACGCTAATGCTCACGCACTCATAAGCACACACAACACTAGCACTAGCCCCACATGCTCCCCACATATAGCACATGCCTCACACATATACACTTGTTTGACAAGTTCAAAATAGAGGTTAACAGCTGTATGGATGCATTCATGTGTGTGTGTGTGTGTGTGTGTGTGTGTGTGTGTGTGTGTGTGTGTGTGTGTGCGTGTGTGTATGTGTGTGTCTGTGAGGGCTGCCCACCAGTGAGCCAGGCGTGACGGCTGCATGATTAATCACACACCAGCGGAGGCCCCGCCCCCTCCACAGGACAGCACATTGTGGCATCATGGACCTCCACACAACTTCCCTCTGACTGTCAGGGAGAAAGAGAGAGAGGGGGGGGGCAGGGATAGAGAGGGGGGAGAGGGAGATATAGAGGGGGAAGAGAGAGAAAGAGAGGGGATAGAGAGATGGAGAGTGGGGGGGAGAGGAAAAAAGGAAGGGGGGGGGAGAGGAGCGAGAGGGAAAGACAGAGGGGGAGAGGGAGAGAGAGCGAGGAAAAAGGTAGGGAGAAAAAGAGAGAAAGCTATGCATGACAGCGCTCACACACCCACACCTTCTCTCTGGTGTGCAGAGTGTGTGTGTGTGTGTGCCAGGTGTCTGTCAGTCTGATATTTGGTCCAACCACAGGTGTACAGGTTTCTGACGTGTCTAATTGGCAGCTCTTGTACACAACACACACACACACACACACACACACACACACATACACACATAACATAATCGCCTGAAAAGCTTTTGCTTTAAATTCAGTTATTTGTCTTACCAGAACATTCGCTCCCCTATGGGTCAGAAAATAGACACTCACTACATTGATTCTATATTATTACTTCCGTATACAACAAACCTGATTGGGACTTGGTGCCGAACTTCCTGCTTCATTGTGGCCAGAAGGACAGCACAATGACACACCCCCTCCTGTTCTTGGAGATGACAGGGCAGAACATGCATGTTGCTGATTGGTATAGGCCTGTCATCTGCAGTGTGCCCTAACTGTTGAAATCCAGTCAGACCCCCCCCCCCCCCCCTTCTCCCTGGTTGTTGGCTTACGTTCTCTCACGTACTTTTTGTCACCACAAGGAGGCGACAGGAGTTACATTTTCCCCAAACGAATCTCCTAAAATATATTTGGGTATCACTGCTCCGCACTGCTGCAGTGACTTGGTTTAGATCGCGGTCTTAATTGAAACACAAGAGTTAATAGAGTCGAACACCGTGTCAGTTTACGGGACATCACTTTAAACACGCTCTGATGCCACTTTTAGCGCGGGGCTGGAACTGATAACAGCGTGATTTACAGAGGACTCTCCGGTGCCGGTGTCAGTTTTTGGGTGCCCGCTCAACGTGGGAGCGCGCAAGAGTGTTCTAAAATCGAATCCCGTCTTTGAACTGTAGCTCCTCTTTCCTGAACATCATTTTTTTACCCTGAGTCTGCAAAGGTGCTTCAGTCTCTCCATCATCCGTGCGGACAGATGCAGCGCGTCCCCCCGCACAGTATGACAGACTCAACTCGTGAGGGGTGACACTACGCGGGAGAGGTCCAGTAACCGGGGAGTGCGGACAGCTCTTCCATGGTAACGACGTTCAGGAGACCGGGGATGGCGGTTGTTTCTGTCTCTCCAAAGTAGCGCTTGTTCCACAATCCGGACGGACGCGCAAGGAAGAGCTCAAGGAGTAGCCTAACTTAACCTAGTAGTTCCAGCTCCAGACGGACATCCCAGCGTCTCATGCAGACATCCCAACAGTTATAATTCCTCAATACTTTAAACCCAGGTAGCGGTTCTGCTGGTTCTAACCCTGCTACCGTTGTAAATCATATACGTTTAGAGCTCATTGCACTGGACAGACTGCTGACATCTGTCATAGCCGTTTTTAAAACTGTATCAACCGAGGGGAAATATTAAATTGTCAAGCTTCGATTCATCCACGCTGGTCAAACGGAATATCTATCAGGTAAGCAATGTGTCGAAATAATTCATTGCCTGAAAATCCGTGTGGATAAGTGATCATTACGCATGACTTGGACGCTCTTGCCGTGATAAAAAGTGAAGGTGAGACTCCCAAACTTGTAAAGTGATGAATAGCGTTCTTTCCGTTTTAATTAAGCTTATGTATTGTTTTAATAAGAAATGGATTCCGTTCTTTAGCTGGATTTCCAGTTTATGAGCCAGCGGGGTAATTGATGGCTTACGTCAAAGTTGTTCCCAAAAGAGAACCGGCGCATGGACCCCGTTTTAGTTGCCGGCTCCAGGCAGGTGCGGGAGACCGGGCCGCTGTGGCGGCTGCCGGCCGGGTTTAATTATTGTGGTCGTTTAACGATAGGACGCACATCAATCGTGTCACTGGGAGATACGGTGCACCGTGAAGCGGCCTGTCTGGACACATTGATTTATACTATAAAGTAACTCCATAGATCAGCGCGAGGAGCGGGGATCGACTGCAGCCAGACTCTAACTGTCACATTCTGCCCCGCTGTCCATCCGTTTACCTGGGGAGAGGAGGAGAGGGCAGAGGAGGGGAGAAAACAGGACAAGATAGGCGAGACAATTGGGCGAGAATAGAGGAGACAAGGTGAGCGAAAAATTGAATAAAACAGAGAACAGCTTAGCAAAGGTAGACAACAGAGGAGATGGAAAAAGGGGGAAGAAAGGAAAGAGACGGCAAGAGGGAAGGAAAGAAGAACAGCCTGCAGGGGAGAGGGGTGAATCAAGAATGGAGCTCAGATTGAGAGAGGAGAGCAAGGAAGACCAGGAGAAGGAGACAGGAGGAGACAGAGGAAAGGAAAAGCAGAGGAAAAAAGAATGAGGGGAGATGAATTAAAATAAATAAAGCTAGAAGAAGACCGGAAAGGAGGAGTGAGGAGGGGAGCGGAGGAAGAGAGGAGGGGAAGAGAGGAGAGGACGAGGAGAGTGGAGAGGGGAGGAGAGGAGGAAAAGAAGGGAAGAAAGGAGGGGGGGAAAGAGTGGAGAGTAAAGGGGGATAGTGGTGAGAAGGAAAACGGACAGAGGCCAATTGACGGCTGCCATCTATAAAGTGCACATCTCCCACTGCAAGCGTCACCAAAAATGTTCTCTGTACAAGCTGGACAACCTGACAACAACATGGAGGTTGAGAAATGCCCCCCCCCTCCTCTGTCCACCATTCTGCAGTCGTCTGTCCATCCGTCCCTCTACCTGTCCTGTCCATTTGTCTGGATCTAAACTTTGTTTATGTATGTCTCGCCGTGGTGCCTAGCGAATGCTGCAGTGTAGAGCACTGCCCGCCCCCCCCCCCCTTTCTCTCTCTCTTTCTCTCTCGAACAGGGGTGACTCTATGGTGTTGCTGTGGTGATGGCCCCTGTGGCATGTTCCTGGGTTGAAAGTGGCAGGGCTGGGCAGGTGCCCTGACCCTCTGACCGCCCCAGGGCTGAAAAACCACACACTCCACCACCCAGACTAGACTGACTGGGCCGGTGCCCTCACCAGCATATCTCACCGTATTGCATGTGCGTTCGGGTACCTCTGTACGTGTGTGTGCTCAGGGGTGTGAGAGAGAAACAGCGAAAGAGAGAAAGAGGATGGTGAGAGAGGAGGTTAGCCAGGGTTAAACCAGCCTGTTCCTCTCGTCGATGCTAATAACGCCGCTGCGACTTTGTCCTTTGAGTCGGGTGGATGTATCATCATCAATGAGAGAAAAAAACACATTGGGAGCCAGGCCCAGAATCCCACAGCCCAGGGGCACGATGAGCAACTTCCTCTGTTGATTCAAAGAGAGAGAGGTTATCTGCGCGAGCCAATTTAAGCGGCTCTTGTAGCTGCTTTGAGGGTGTTAGATTTGCCTTAGTTCCATTTAACTACAAAGAGTTTGTCCTGGAGAGGCAAGACGCAAAGCAATGCTGACAACTAAACCACTACCACTTACAAGCAAGCGTACACGTCCACTGTCTTTCACGCGCACGCACGCCCACACGCACCCATGCACACACGCACGCGCACCCGCAGAAGCACAGCCCCGCTCTTTCTCTCACGCACAGAAATGAGATCTCGAACACCCTTTCATCTGCGGCTTGAACATCGGTAGAAATGCATTGCTGACCAATCGGCACTATCTCATCCAGACTGACCAATCGTCACTGGCATCTTATCCGAACTGACCTAAACTAACATCATCAGCCGCAACCTGGTCAGACAATCCCCTCCGTCCACCCTAGAGCATCGTGTGTGTGTGTGTTACTGTGTGTTTGTGTTAGTGTGTGTGTGTGTTAGTGGGACTCAAGTGGTACATTAACCTGTGTGTCCTCTGGGGAGTTTTCAGGTACCTTCCTTATATTGAAAGCTCCAGATACCTTAAGGCAGGAGTGTGTGTATGTGCGTGTGGGTGTGTGTGTGTGTGTGTGGGGGGGGGGGGGGGGGGCGGGGGGTAAAGGGTAGAGAGAGAGAGAGAGAGGGAAAGAGAGAACGGGTGGCTGTGTGTGTCTAAATGAAAACAGATGGAGACTCCTATTCCCCAGTGGTGGTGGACTCGTCTATGCTGTGACAATTTATCACCCAACCTGCTCGTCAGAACCACTGTACTGTTTAAACAGGATAGGAGAGGATGGAGGGATGGAGAGAGGAGAGGAGGCGAGGACAGAGAGATGCAGCGAGAACAGGAGGAAAGGAGAGCAAAGGAGTGGAGGGGGGCAGACAGAGAAAGGGAGAGGGAGAGGCGAGTATTAAGAGAGGAGGGAGAGGACAGAAAAAAGGAGGAGAAAAGGATAAAGTGAACAGGAGGGGGTGAGAAGGTAAGGGGGGAAAGTGTGAGGAAAGGAGATGGGGAGGGGAGTGTTAGCTTAACTTGCTATGCAAGTCTCGGCAGATGGTCTCTGGGATGTCAGTGGACAGACACAGTTACAGTCACAAACACAGCTAAAGTCACAGACACAACTCCAGACGCAAACACAGATATAACTACAGACACAGGCACAGCTACAGACACAAACACAGACACATGCACAAAACACATACAGAACCACAGACACATTCACAGACACAACTACAGACAGAATCACATAAACAATTACAAACACAGGCACAAATGCAGACACAATTACAGACACAGGCACAAACACAGACGGGACCACTGACATTGCTACAGACACAACTATGGACATAGACACAGCTAGAGACAGTGACTGACAGCGGTCTGACCAGCAGGTGAGAGGTGAGGGATTGCTGGCTGGTGAGGAGAGGTGAGGGAGTGTGGATTGCAGGCACATACCAATTATGTAAACATAAATCTGATGGTACCCATCTTGATGTGTGTGTGTGTTTGTGTGTGAGGGCAGGGGGGAGAGAGGGACAGAGTTAGAGAGGGGAAAAGAAAGCAGCGGTGTAGAACCTGGTAATACCTCTCCTTTTCCCAGCTCTTCAGCAGATTGATTCTGTGGTGTTTATAATGAAGTTCTACATGTTCAGATCCTGTTAGCAGCCTGCTTAGAAGATGGCAGATTACAGAATAACCAGCAGCCCACAGCCAGCGAGGTTAGTTAGCATTTAAATGGTCCGGCGCAGCGCTAGGCTGCCAACAACAGGGGTTCCTCAGAGGAAGATAAACATTTGGAGGGCGGACACACTGTTATTTATTTGTTGTTTTTGTTTTTGTTTTTTTTTGCGCCTGGGCCTCAAGAGGAGGAGGTGGTGGTGGTGGGGGCAAGGGGGCTGGGGGGAGGGGGAAAGGGGGCTGGGGGGGCCAGAGGGAGCGGCCAAGTTAGACTGGCATTGTTGCAGCCTGACAGTTGAAAGAAAAAGCGGCGTCGGTCGTGATGTGGTAGACACTTGGAGTTATGGTTTGATTATGAGTGTGGTTATCATCTGCGGTTGTGGTTGGCGAAGGGATAAAGGTTGGGAGATGGTTGAGGGTGCAGAGTGGTAGTTGGTTTGAGTTTGAGAGTGCACCTTTATCCGTCTTCAGGGGTTCATTCATTGCAGAAACAATCATTTGAACTGTTAAAACACCACCAACATCATAACTGGACAAGGTATAAAAAATAGTATTCATATTTCATATACTATATCGATCCAATATATATACAGTATATATATACGCTTCTGTGTAGAAGCTTAAGGCAGAACCCCCTGACCAGACTCAACCCAAGTGAGAGATCCACCAATTATTAATTGATATATTTATTTTTTATTTGTAAATAGCTACTGTAATTATGTGACGAGTCATAAGCCAGGCTGTATGATATTTAATCTACGGTTAAATCTTCCTCGCTCTCATCCTGCTATGCATGTCAGATTTAATTACCTTGTGTTGACATTTGGAACAAAAGGGGGAATATTACATATTAAATCCTGATGGCTGACACAACTTTTTTTTTTCCTCCTTCCAAATCTCCTTATCGGTTTAATTATAATATGGCTCATATTGTGCCGCACGTGTCAATACGTAAGGGGGGGGGGGGGGGGGGGGGTCAGCATGGTGTGTGTACGGAGGGGTGGGGTGGAGGTGGGGGGGTGGTGGGGTTGGTGAAGTGGGGAAGGGAGGGGAGAGGTGAGGGTTAGTGAGAGTCATGCTAGAGAGACCAGGATCTGCAACCTTTCATGCTGACAGGAAGATGGATGGAGAGGATGTGGGATTCTCTCTCTTTGTACTGTCTCATTTCTCCCTCCCTCCCTCCCTCCCTCCCTCCCTCCCTCCCTCCCTCCCTCCCTCCCTCCCTCCCTCCCTCCCTCCCTCCCTCCCTCCCTCCCTCCCTCCCTCCCTCCCTCCCTCCCTCCCTCCCTCCCTCCCTCCCTCCCTCCCCGTCTTCATCTCTCTCACACTCTCTCTCTCACCCTCTGTCAGAGTTAACAGCTCTGTGTCAGACTGTGTTTGGGGCCAAATGGCCAAACCTTGTTACCCTCGATAAATACTCTGGCCGGGGCAGCTAGAGGGAGTATGGATGTGTGTGTATTGGGGGGGGGGGGTAAGTCTTTCTAGGAATGAGAAGAGGGGTCGAGGGAAAGGACTGAATGTGGGAGATGCGAAGAGGATGAGGGGAGACGAGGAAGGGGGAGAGGTTCTGGTCTGGTCCGTGGTCCAGACTCCCCCATTTCCCTGTCTGTCCACCTTGACCTTCCTTGGGTCAGCCACTGTAAGACAGACTTGAACCCTCGCACTGTCATGGAACACGTGACAGCCACTCAGCTGTTGGTGATTCAGTTAAACCCGAGCCCCCCCAAGGTTTAGTCCGTCGCCGGCGGCATTTCCCAGCCGCGCTGATACGCTGGTGGCAGAGTCCCATTCACCACACAGCTGCCAAATGGGTCATTACAGAAAACCAACTCCGTCACAAATGAGAGGCAGGTTCCTGTGCTCATATCCATTATAGATAAGTATGATGTATTAACAAGGCATATGCTGCCTCCATATGGCCCTGAACTGCTGCTGGCAGCAAGGCGATGCTCTGTAGAACAGCCTGACAGGCCTGTCCACAGCCAGGCTGTCAAGGAGTCTAGCAGTCATCCATTCAGCTGCACTATAAAGTGGGGCTGACAGTTAACATGGCTTCTTGATTCTACTGGATGACCTAAAAGGGCATCTAATTTGTAAGGTGGCCCTACGACACATGCAAAAACACACGCTACAGTGAATTCATAAAACAACACACACACGCCAGTCACGCCAGATTAGAGCTTTGAAGCACTCAATCTAGAAGGTTCCACGACAATAGGTGCCGTGAAGTTTTCCTTGTTATCGGGACTCGGCCAGCCGTGATCTGCTCGTGGTGTGGTTGATGTTGCGCTCCTCTCCCTTTCACCCACCAGAGAGATTTTCTCTCCGTCTTCCTCTCGTTCGCCCGCTCTCTCGCTCTCTGGGGCGGCTCCTCTCCCTGGGCGTTTGTTACTCATCCTCCTCAAGCCTCTCCATCTGTCTCAGCTTGGCTCATGCTGCATCTCCTTGGCTGACTGGCCACTGTGTGTGTGTGTGTGTGTGTGTGCGCACGTGGTAGAGGGCTGCAAAGGACCTATGGAGCATGCTGTGTCTCCTTTAGGGTTCCCTGGCCTATAATCTACTCTATACAGGGAGACAGGAAGCCTACCATCAGTTCTCGCTCTGTCTCTCCATTCCTCCCTCCCTGCCTCGCCCTCTGTCACTTTGCGTCGCTCTCTCTCTCTTCCTTCTCCCCCACCCCTCCCGATTTCCTCTCTCTTGAACATCCTACTCTCCCTCTCTGTGTTCCTGCCTCTAAGTCGTCTACTTTAGGTGATTTCCAGGAAGCTATGCTAGTCTATTTTATTCTGTTACAAGCTATTCTATTCTATACTACTTTGTATTCTATTCTATTATATAGTGCTGTCTGAATTCATCCTTAGGGGTGAAGTAATCTAGTGGGTTGCGTTATATAACCTGTAGCTGGATTACAGTCATCTGTTTAATGTGCATTTGATGTATCCTCCCCCATCTCAGATACAGAGGCTTAACCAATGAACAGGGCAGGATGCAGGCAGGTGACAAGTCAAGTCTGACAGGTGACATACATTAATGAAATGTGGATGTGATCAAAGTGTGTTCATAATTAAAATAGATTATGCAGTTTCTCTCTCTCTCTCTGTCGCTCTCTGTCTGTTTCTCTCCCTTTATCTCGCTCTCACACATGCACCCCCACACACACACATACACTAGGTAGTGGTTGTAGTCTAATGTAGCTAATGGTGTCTGTAGTCTAGTGTAGTTTATTGGGATGTAGTCTAGTGTTGTTAGTGGTGTTTTAGTGTAGTGTCGTCTAGTGGTGGGGTAATCTAATGTAGCTGGTGGTGGTGTAGTACATCTTAGCCAGCAGTGGTGGTTAGGATGATGTTATTAGAAGTGGCTTAATGGTGCCACGCTTGGTTCTAGGTCTACTGTCACCTGGATATGCATGTCTTGCAACCTACTCTGCACAAGAGGATGTCCACAGTCACACACACGCGCACACACGCAACCACACACACAGGCACAGACAGGTAGGCACCAGCAATTTTAGACATTTACCAAATTATATAACCATTTAACCAGTCACATCATGTTATTTAAGAAAATCCCATGTGATCAGATCAACCAATCCCCTGCAGTGGGAGTTCTTGAAACTCATTACTCTGGAGTCTTTATAGACATTGATCAATAAGAGTGTGTTTTTTGGTTGACAGGATCTGTGGCAGCCAACAAGAGTGCCTATTTGGCAGACTGAAAAACAGGGAGGCTGGTTGCCCTGGTGTTAGGGAGATAATTGCCACCAGAGCCATATAATCATTCCTGCTAACTAATCAACTGATTGATGTGCCGCAGAATGCTTAATAGTGGCCATTGATTCTCTCTGGGTGTATGTGTGTGAGTCAGAGAGACAATGTGTAAGCTAGGAGGCTTGTGATCTCTTTGTCTGTGCGCCTCTGTGTGTGTGTGTGTGTGTGTGGACTCAGGGTTTATGCTGGGGATCTCTGTGGCAAACTGCTCCCATGAACAATCCATTTCCCTCAGTCTGAATCACACAAGGCTCCTAATGTATCCGTAATTTAGCTCCATACAAAGATGGATCGAGACAGTGGCTGTCTGGACTGCAGAGCATCGCGGTCACGCGCCACATCCCCTTGAGGAAAAGGCACTATTCCTGTGAGAAAACTCCCCGGGAAAAGGTCTTTTTCGACCCCCTGGAAGGAACAACCATTTTGTCAAACCAAGATTCTAAGGACCTAGAAACATTACCTCAGATTTAGGCGATCCCAAACCTCTTCACACGTTTCCTCGTGGGGCCATAATACCCTTCTGAAATAAAGATGCCTTTTGGAAACGGCTCCCCCTAACTGCTCTTCTACGATCTGGGACTCAAGCATTGCAGCTCTCTGGAGGATGCAGCCATGTGTGCCTGCCTGTGTATGTGCTCAAACATGTGTATGACTAAGGACTGGGTCCTTATTTGTGTTTTTTTTCTGTGCGGGCATTTGTGTGTGATCGTGTGCTTCTGTGTGCATTTTTGTGACGGCAAGGGTTGTGTGTGTGTGTGTGTTGCATGGAGAAGGGGGCTACGGAGTAGTTGAGCAGCTGCTAATTGCTGTGACAGAGAAGCTCCATAGCACATCTCTTGCTCTCTCTCTCCCTCGCACCCTTGCTTCCTATCTCTCTCACCCCTCCCTCTCTCTTCGCTCCCTCCGCCCTCCTCGGCCCAGCCCTGTGGCAGGGCCAGGCTGGCATGGTCTGCCCTGCTGGGGACTGCTGCAGCTGT
This sequence comes from Neosalanx taihuensis, assembly GCA_030340665.1. Lineage (NCBI taxonomy): Eukaryota > Metazoa > Chordata > Actinopteri > Osmeriformes > Salangidae > Neosalanx > Neosalanx taihuensis. The sequence goes on from CM059302.1 coordinate 5,983,158, forward strand.
GAACACTGCCTGCGCTGGGTGCTCTCCCTCTCTCTCTTCCTCTCTCCCTTTCCCTCGTTCTCTCTCCCCACCTCCCTCTGTCTCTCTGATACACTCAGCGCCTGCTTCTCTTTCCACCCCTCTTCCTCTTTCGCCCCTTCTGTCCATTATAGGCCCTGGCACTGCCTCCCCTTCTCACCGATTCTCTCTCCTTCTCCGTCTGTCTCTTCCTCGCCGTCTTTCTTGCGTTCCCCGTCTGACCCGCTCCTCCCCATCATTGCTGTTTCTGAAGAGAGAAGGATGGATGGATGATAGAGGAGATGCCTGAATGGAGAAAAAAGAAGAGGCAATGGAGTTTTTCTGGACAGGAAAGAGGAGAAGAGAGGATGCCGAAAGGGGTGAGGAAAGGAAAAGAGCAGGCGAACAGAGTAACGGAGGAATGAGGGGACGGTGGGGGACGAAGAGAAAAGAAAAACAATGATAAGAACAGACCGGAGAAGAGGGAGGAGGGATGGGAAGCGGGAAAAAAAAGAGAAAATAGGAAAGTTCAGGGGAGACGAAGGGATGACAAAGGCTAAGACAAGGAGGAGAGGAGACGATGGGAGGAGAGGAGGGTGAGAGGAGATAGCAGGAGTCGGGAGGAAAGGAGAGGCGAGGGCAGGAAGGCTCTGATGCTCTAGCGTAGAGACAGGGGTTACAGCATATGTTCCTCGCTACTCTTTTGCAAGCAGGGAAAGACTCTGACACAAATTATTACTCATCTTGCTAAAGCGAGTGGTTAACCCACCACTGAGAGGATTGACAGGAGAGGGCCTCTGTGCGTGCATGCGTGTGTGTGTGGACAGATGGCTGCGTCCTGCCATAAACACATTCCGAAGTAAAGGGAGTGTGTTGAGTTTGAATTTAACTCTTTCTATTCCCTGAGCTTGCGGTCTGTGGGGATGAACGCCAGCAGCTGGATTGCCTCCTCTCTTTCTCTTCTCCTCTCATCTCTTCCTCTCTCCTCTAGTTCTCTTCTCCCCAGTCAGTACAAATGTCACGGTCTAATTTTAGCAGTTCTGCTTGATAGTGTAGACAGCCATGAGAGCAAACGAAAAAGGAGAGAAATAAAGTTTGTTGAAAATAAAAAGGTGGTTCAACTCTAACATTTATGCCGATAAAGCTTACTGAATGGAATTACAGAGAAAGGGAGAGCAGGAGAGAGAGATAAAATCTATTATAGTGGTATTGATTAGCCTGAGCCGAGCCTTGGCAGCTGATTGGCTGAGAAAGCGGAAGTGCGTCTGTTGGGGAGTCTAGGGACCAGGGTCAGTTTGAATCTGTTTCTCCTGTGGATAATGACAAGAAATAGCGTGTGAGCAAAATACAAAATTGGGTAAATTTCTCTCTCGCCTCTCTCCTGGCGTCTCTCCTCAGTGGAGAAGGCAGGTGAGGTCACCCAGGTAAATTTGCCTCGTGTATTTTAAGACGGCCTCCCTTCTCCATCCATGGTCTACCGCCACTACCTGTGATTTGTGGGTTAGCAATTAGTCTGTGGTCAGAACAGGTGCCTCTGCATTCATTAATGCTACCATTAATCTAACTTTCAATCCCCCAATGTACATGCGTGTGTGTGTGTGTGTTGGGGGGAAGGCAGATGCTGTTGTACAGAGTGGGAACTTTTGAATAATTTATATGCTAATACCTGGAAAGACTGAGACTACTAATGGTCCAGTCGTCTTTGCACACTGGAATGTTTGGGCCCGAAATAACATAGCAATGTTTTTTGGCTCTGGCGTTGTGTGTGTGTATGTGTGTGTGTGTATCTGTGCATGTCTGAATGCTTGAGTGTGGGTGTGTTTGGCGTGCAATTCTGGGGATATTTTAGGTATCAATTAGTGAGATGGAGAGAAAATAAGGGGGAGAAAGCAAAGAATATGTGTCTTTGTGTTGTGTGTGTGTGTGTGTGTGTGTGTGTGTGAGACGGAGCGAGTAAAAAAGGATTCTTTGGATGGTGTTGTTGGAAGGGAAATGTAGTTTGGATAATGTTCGTGTGGATCCTGTACATTCATACAAACGCACACACACGCACACACACACAGAGATGTATTTTGGATGGAGGACAATTCTTCAGACAAAGAACATGATTATTGTTTGTGACATTTCCTCACAGCCCCCTATTATTATCTTTCTATCTGGAAACAGCTGAATCTCTCTTTTACCACCTTCTCTTCCTCCTCCTCCTCCTCCTCCTCTTCCTTTCTCTTCACCACCCTTTCTTTCAGTCCTCTTTCTCCACCTCCATCTCTTCTTCCTGGTTCACATCTCCCTCTTTTCCTGGTCCTTCTCTATCTCTCCACCTTGTCACATTGGCAACTCAATTACACAGGTCTTACTTGTTCATGTACTGGGGCTGTGCGGCTATTTGTGTATATGTGTAATCGAGTGTGTGTGTGAATATAGCTAATCTGGTTACTGATCTTTTAGGTCAGTGGTTCTCATTCCTGGTCCTCGGGGCACCCTGTCCTGCGTGTTTTAGATGTTTCCCTGCTCCAACACACTTGATTCAAATACATTTTCATTATCAGGCTTCTGTTGAGCTTCATTAGGGCTAATTCATTTTAATCAGGTGTGTTGGAGCAGGACAACATCTGAAACATGCAGGACAGGGTGCCCTGAGGACCAGGATTGAGAACCACTGTTCTAGATCAGGGGTGTCCAATCCTGGTCCTCAAGAGCCACTATCCTGAAAGTTGTAGATGTCTAATGAATGGGTTGTTATCAACTCTGGGGAAGCCTCATAATGACCCTTCATTAGATTCAGGTGTGCTGGAGCAGGGAAACATCTGAGGACCAGGATCGGACACTGCTCTAGATAAAGCCATTTGATGGGTACATCACTGAGGTGAATTCAGACCAGTTGTAACCCAGCTCTTTATTCTTTTAAATAAGCTCCCAATCTCTTCTCTCTATAGGCCCACAATCCAATGTTCGTGCATGTGTGACTATGACTTGACTGTGTGTTGGACAGCAAGTGCTACAGTGTTGTGCCTGTATGCGTGAGCTCTCATAGTGGGTCTAAATCTCCCCATGATGTGTTTTAATCATGAAAGCAGTCATCAATCCCACTGTCAGCACTCTGAGAGGAGTGGGGGTAGGGGTGGGACTGGGGGGTTAGCGCGCTGGTATCTCCTGCCTCTGGAGATGGATGAACAAACGCATCATCTGTCAGAACAACAGAATTGCCTTCTTCTCTGCAGAGAGTTGTAAACTTCTATCCCCCCCTCCTTTTCTCTTCTCCGTTTCTTTCTTTCTTTCTCTCCCTCTCTCTCCCTCCCTCCCCCTTGCTCTGCTCCTAGATCCCTGGAAGACAGAGTGAAAGATGAAGTCGCCGTCCCTCCTCTTCCTCCTCGTCTCCGCTGTCACCTGCGTCAACCTCAAGTACATCTCCAAGAGGAACTCGGGTGAGTGCGCGTCTTGACCTCCTTTCGCGTCTTTTCCTAATTTCTCCATCGCTAGGCCTCTACCTCACTCTCTTTCACGTTTTCTTTTCTTTTCCTTCGTTCCTGTCTTCGTCTCTCCCTCTCTTTTTCTCCACTCCGTTCGACTGCTTCTCTTCTCAGTCCGACATAGAGTGCCTTTCCATTTTCCTCTCCTTCGTTTGTGTAAACAATGAGCATTGTGTTTCACTCATCTCCCTACTCTTCTGGAGGCCACGTTAATATTCAATTTCTTTAACTGCTGTGTTGTTGTTTGTAAACATCGTCAGGCTTGATTAGCTGGTGTGTTATTGAATTTATTGATTAGGTGCAGTGGATATTCTGATGGTAGTTTTGTCAAATGCTGTCTACTCTGCCTCTGTGCTTTACCTGTGTGTGTGTAGGGAGCTAGGGCTATACTTTGCCCGTGTTTGAGGATGGGGTTGTATCTGTCTGTGTGTGCCTGTATGTGTGTGTGCTGGTGAGCAATTATGCGATCAGAGCCAAACTGGCTTTTATGTGGGCGGCAGTAACACAGCAGCAATATAGCCTGTCAGTTTGTCTCCAAGAGAGGGAGAGATGGGAGGGCCTGGCTGCACACATAAGCTCTGTGGAACAACAACACCTCCTGGTGTGTGTGTGTGTGGATATGTGTGGATATGTGTGCCCTGGGGAAAAGGGGGGGGTGCACCACAGGGTTAATTGTCTGACAACTCCCACGCCTTCGGACAAAAGATCGTAGATGACGCTTCGACTTTGACCCGTGTTTTGTCGCACAAATCAGATCTGATGCCGCTGATCTGATTGGCGGATGCAGTTTGACCATTCTGCACGTTTGGAGAGCTTGCTCCGTGATTGGAGCTGGTCATTCCTCAATCCCTCAATTCCTGGTTCATGTAAAAAGCCTCTGGGTTTACATGCTTCCTCTAACTCGCAACCCGTTCGAGGGTGAACTAGATGATAAATAATCCAGTCCAGGGTTGTTTTTATTTGGAGGTTGTTTAAAGGTAAACGGTTGTGCTGAGGCCTGAGAGCAGGGAAGACCGAGCAGCAGCTGAACACCGACAGCCTGTCTTAAACCTTCCTCTAGGAGGCCAATCAGAGCTCATCACTCTGACATCATTTCCTGTCTGCGTTTGATCCAAACTGATGGCTTTGAGAGAGAGAGAGAGAGAGAGAGGAGGCAAGAGGCGCTCGGCAACTCTTCTCACCCACGCAGCGAGTAGACACACAATCCTGGAATACTTCAAATAAAGAGGAAAGAGATGCTGTAGGCAAGACAATTTTCCACTGTGGAGGAGAAGAAAGCCGAACGGCGGGTTTATCCCCGGCTATCTGATCAGCGGCAGAACAGATAAGGAAGCAGATAGCGCCGCCTTATCTACATCTGCTGCCACAAGCGGCTAATGGCGCTGTCTCTCTCCACTCACGCCCGCTGTCAACGGCGACGGACCGGACCTGGTGGAGGAAGGGGAGAGAGGAGGGGAGATAAGAGGAGAAGAGGGTGGATGGCGGGATGGTTTGGGCAAGGAAGAGAAAGGATAGGGGGGGCCGTGAATGGGTGATGAAATGAGGAGAGAACAAGGAGGGAAGGGGGAGAGAGGATAACTGAAGCTGCTCAGTGCGCTACTCCTCAGGGATGATGTATCGTACGGGGTGAAGGGTTCCAGGAGACGAGGAGACCGGGACAGAAGTGGAGACCTGCCATCTGAGTTTTACTGTAACAACCCCACCCTTGAGAGTTTCTCTCCTGCTCTTCATTTCTCCCTTCCTCCTCCCCTTTTTTATCTCTCTTTCTGCCTGAGTGCAGTCTAGCCTCTGCAAGTTTGACCTTTTCAGACGTTTCAGTGGCCCCTGTGGCAGTCTGCTCCTTGGCAGTAAGATAACGAAGATGAGGATGTTAGCTCTGATGCTAGCTGAGCTCCCCACGGCTGGGCCAAAGCTTTCCCTCCTCTCCAGACAGACTGGCCTTACAGCTCACTAAAGTAGAGAAAGAGCGAGACTGGGAGAGACCCGCTGAGAGTAAAAGTGAGTGCACTCAACAAAACAAAAGAAAAAGGCAGGGAGAGAGGAGATGGACAGAGAGCGAGCAAGGGAGGGAAAAAGAGAGGGAGAGCGAGGTAAACGCAGACATGTGAAGAAATGTACAAGGGGATGGAGAGAGAGGAACTCAGATAGGCAGAGTGTTTCTTAATAACCGGGCTCTTGCAGCCACCGAAGTGTTTTCTCAGCTTAACGTGTCTCTTCATATTTAATGTCACGCACGTAAATGTGACGCACTAAACAACTTCCAATTCAATTACAGACCTTGGGGAGCCTGTGGACAATAGCGCCTCTCGCTTCTGTGGGCGTCGGCTAACAGGGTCAAACTAAGGCCGACCCTGACCGCTTCTGCATCGGTTATGCTTCTCTCAGCTCTCGGCTCTTGGCTCGCTACGATTGGTCAGAGGACTAGAAGGCTTCTGGGTCTGAAGCCGTTCTGTTTCTCTGTCACACGCAGTGCCTCAGACGGTGCCAGGAGTGAGGAGAAGGGGTATCTCTCCCTCTCTTTCTTCCTCTCTCTTTTTCACTCACACTCTCTCTTTCTCTCTCTCTCTCTCTCTCACACACACACTCTCTCTCTCGCCTTCTTTGGCCCTGTGAAAGACAGGGGGGAAGGGCGGTAGACAGTCCCACACGCAGACTTGTGACACTAGGCCAAGAAAATCTCCATGTGTCACCACACCAGTCCCAGGAGTCTGAGCAAGGGACCCCCGCAGTCCTCCCCCTCCTCTGCCTTTCAGAGGGAAGTGTGTGTGTGTGTGTATAAGTGAGAGCAGGGAGCAAAGGTGAGTGTTTCCAGCAACTCGACAGTATCTTAGCATATGAAAGCAGCTCGGCAGCGTATGTTCCTCATCTCTGCCTTCTGTCTGCACTATCCACACTCCTACAGAGCTGGCTGGAAGTATCTTGTCCTCCCCCTCCATCCATTCCTCCCTCCCTCTCAGCATCTCCGTCCATTCCCTTCTCTCCCGCTCTCAATCTGTTCATCCCTTGAACTCCTTGAAATTCTCTTTTGTTTCTCTGTGTCTCTCTACCTTCCTTCACCTCTGTCGGCCTTTTTGTCTTTGTTTTCTTTGCTGGTGGTGGTAATCTTTGTGTTGGTGCCGCCGCTCTAGTCACATAAAAGGCGTAAGATAAATGAAAACCCATCTTCAAACTGCTCCCTCACTTTCTTTCCATCTTCCTCCCACTCTCTCCCTCGCTCTCTCACTCGAACCTGTTACTCATCACCCCTCTCCCCCCCCCCCCCCCCCGCTTTCTCGCTGGCTTCTTTTCTCCCTTTCATACACTCTTTCCTCTTCCTCCCCCCCCCCCCTCCTTTTCCCTCCCTCCGTCACACCCCAGATATCTCATATGTATCTGTATGTGAAAGGAGGATTTGTGTGACACACACACATATCTATGGATGTTCCTCCCCAGCTGATAGGCTGTATCTGTGTGAGAAATTGACTGTGCCAGCAGGGAGGCTGCTAATGCTGTCGATCCATCTGTAATCACATCTCCAGTGCTGCACATGATTCTAATAGAGATCAGAGCAGACAAGGAGATACTGCTAATGACCCCATAATATTCATCACTGCGAGCTGGTTGACTAAGGAAGAAGGTGGGAGGATTCTTCCTCAGAAATCAATTCTTTTGTGAACTTTCTCTCTCTCTTTCTCTCTCTATCTCTCTTTCTCTCATACCCACTCGCACATGTACACACAGCCCGACCTGCTTCCCGTCACTCCCGGTTCCCCCTCCCTCCCCCCTATCCTGCCCCTATCCTCACCCCCCCCCCGCCCTTTTGTCTTTGATGTCGCCCAAGGTTGCATCCAATATTCATCCTCTCTTTGTTTCGGCCGTGAAATATTGATACAGTTTGACACAGCTTGATTCACCTTTCCCCCCGGCCGACTGGCCAGTTGTCTAGCTGGCTGGTTGCTTGGTTGCTTGGCTGGCTGGCTGACTGAGTGAGTTGGCTGACTGGCTGGCTGCTGTGTCTCTGCAGGCTCCTTCTGTGGGCTGTCTCGAGGAATCCCTGTTTCTCTGACAGGGTGATGATGGTGACGGATCATTACAGCAAAGGGCCATCTAATTATTACTGCTCATTTGCTGACAGTCGTAATGTGTGTGTCACAGTCAAATGTAGCCAGTATGTGAGAGGGCTTTTCTGTGATTGTGGCCTCCATGCATTTGTGTACACAGTATTTGTGTGTGGATGCTAGTGCGTGTGGATGTGTGTGTGCGTACGTACATGTGTGTGAACATGTATCAAAAGCAGTATGATATGACAGTAATTCTACAGGACGTTGGGTCCGGGGAGAAGTTACTATATGCAGATGTCAATTAATTACTGTCTTCCTTAAGACCCATACTTTTCCTCCTTCCCCATGTCTCCCTATGTCTGACATCCTTACTTTGATAATGCAATTATAACAGAGAGAAGGTCTTGACCCTGGTGCAGTTACCATATTTACACTTTAATCAGCCTGCAATTTGAATTCAGCCTTACTTCTCGCCCCTCCTGTTCTATCCCCTCCTCCACTCCCATCCTCTCCTCTCCCCTCCTCATCTCCTCTGCCCTGCCCTCCTCTCCTCTTGTCCTCCTCCTCTTCTCTGCCCTCCTCCTCTTCCCTCCTCCTCTCCTCCTGTACGGTGGAGGGAGGGGGGATGGGGGGTGTCTTTGGCTAGTTAAGATCATGAGTCACTCAGCTAAGAAAACACCTTTTCAGAGCTAAGCTATCCCCATGGCAACAGGCCATAAAAAGGGGGAGATGTCAACACAACTTTAACTCAAAAGTCGATGAGCTCCCAACCATCTTCTTGCGGCTCCTCCTCTTCATCAGTGCAAATCAACATGTTAGATAAGATTGAACCTGGATGTGTGTGTGTGTGTGTGTGTGTGTGTGTGTATGACTGCATGGCTTGTCACATTACCCTGTGTCCTACACCAGACAATGAATTGCTTAAAGACAGCAGCAGTTGTAAATAAACCATAGCACACATGCTCACCACGCACACACAAATAAGAATACACACATGCTTGGCCTCGCTCATGAACATTGGTCAGGATTATCCATCACTGCAAAGCTAGGGAGGAGAAAAAAAAACAAACAAACTCCTCAAAAAAAAAATATATATATATATATATATAAATATATATATATATATATGTATAGATATATTTGTGAGAGACTGTAGTTGTGGATGTGTGGTAGAAGTATGTGATGAGAGGGTGTGTAGTGTGTGTGTGTGTTGTGTGTGTGAGGCAGGCAGAACTTTGATCATGCCTAGAGGGGAACTGTGTTAGTTCACCCACGGCTTACCCTGCACCATCTCCTCTGACAGAGAACAGCCTTGTGGAAAACACACACAAGGGCGCACCCACCCCCCCCCCCCCCCACACACACACACACACTTATGCATGTCTATGATCTATTGTGAGCGACAATGTAAACGAACACACTATAGATCGTTTTGAAGGGTGGCAAACTTGTTTTACATTGCTGGCATTAGAATTGTCCATGATTAGCATATACAGTAACCAGTAATACAGTCACACTGTAACACTGAAGAAGAAATTATCCCTTATTAGTTCCCTAATGGGGAAATTTCACAGGAGCACACATATTCAATGCATTGGCCGGGATTCGAACCTCCACCGGGAGTGAAATCCAGGCCTTCTGCACATGGTGCTGCCCACCTGTAACCCTGTAACACAGCAACACATGACCACGGTAACATAGTACCCGGTAATGTGGCAACACAGGACCCAGTAACACAGTAACATACAAACACAGTACCCAGTAACCTAGAAACACAGTAACACCGTAACACAATAACATATCAACACAGGACCCATTAGCATAGTAACACAGAACACAGAAACACAAGACACAGTAACACAGTAGAATATAAATGAAGGACCCAGTAACATAGTAACATAGTAACGCAAGACTCAGAAACACAAGACACAGTAACATATTAACACAGTAACATACTAACACAGGACCCAGAAACACAAGACACAGTAACATACTAACACACAGTACCCATCACCTCACATAGCACAGAGCCCAGCTGCCAGAGAGGCAGTAATTAAGTTCTGCTCTTGTCACTGGAAGTCCTTAGCCTGGTAATTATAGCAAAAGCATGAGTGCTCCCTCTGTTGTTGCTGCCAACATGCATGGACACACATACCCACGCACACACACAGACACACACACACTCTCTCTCATCCATGAGTAACAAAGATGGTTTAGTGAGCCCGTCTTCCTCAGGCTTTAGCTCGGTAAACTAAAGAGACCTTCCACACAGCTGAGACACAGACATAACCAACACCACTGTCTGACACACACACACACACACACACACACACACACACACACACACACACCACACAAGATTCCGACAGTGAGGCCTTATTAAACTGTGTTAATGAGGTGTGCATGAGAGAGGGAAAAAAGTGAGAGTGCGTCTGGGATGGATGTGTGGGGCTTTTTTATATCTCTTCCAGTGGTAATTACATTGATGTCTCTGTTCTTTATTCAGGAGTCTAAGATAAAGAGAAAATGTCTAGAATTCCTTGAATGGATAGACAGTGTCTGTGTGAGAGACAAGGTGAGAGAGAGAGAGAGAGAGAGAGAGAGAGAGAGAGAGAGAGAGAGAGAGAGAGAGCGAGAGAGAGAGAGAGAAAGAGAGAGAGAGAGAGAGAGAGAGCGAGAGCGAGAGAGGGTGGGAGGTGAAAGAGAGGGAAGACTACATCGGGAGGGAGATAAAAAGAGAGACATAGGGAGAGGTTATCGGTGGTGTATTTATCCAGACTCTGGGGGAACAGAGGAGAGAAGAGGCTGACGTTCATTGACTAGCCTCTCGAGGGCTGTGTGTGTGTGTATGTATTTAAGAGTGTGTGTGGTGGAAAGGGGGGTGGGGTGATAAGTGCTTACTGGCAGGTCCCTCTTGGGAGGGAGAAGTTCAATACAAAAGGACGGGGTAAGAGATGTGAGTGTATGTTAGTATGAGAGAGAGACAGAGAGTGGAAGCAGAGGTAAAGAGAGGGAAAAGGTGTTACTTTGAGCTGAAAGGCAGAGGATGTTGAGATGGCAGAAGTGAGAAGACGTCAGCACATAGAAATTGGGAGAGTTGAGGAGTTTGTTGAGGAACAAGGAGAGAAGGTTTGAGGGTGATGAATGAACGAGAGCGGACAGAAGAGAGAAAAGTTAGGAAAGAAGACTCAAGAGAGAGGAAACGAGATGGACTGTGAAGAGAAGAGCTGGAGAGAGAGGAGATAGGAGAGAGGAGGTAGGAGGGAAGGGAGAGGAGTTATGAGAGAGGAGTTGGGAGAGAAGGGAGAGGAGTTAGGAGAGAGGGGTTGGGAGAGAAGGGAGATTAGTTAGGAGAGAGGAGTTAGGAGAGAAGGGAGAGTCGATAGAGGAGAGGAGTTAGGAGATTAAGCTCCTGAGGCCAGTGATGTCCAGCTGTGCTAAGTCGGTGTGCTGTACTCAGCAGTAGTCCACCATGCATACTGTATGCCTTCACCTCTGCATGGCCACACAAGGAACACCACCTCCACATGCTAACACTTTGCAAAACGCAGACCTTATGCAACATATAAAAAATACATATCAACTGCAGGTGAGTGCAGACTTATATGCTTTCTTTAATGGTCTGAGTCGGTAGGCATAATTACGTGTGTGTGACTTTAGTGCCCTTACATATATAAGTAACGTCTATGTAGCTTATGTATAAACCATCAGCAAAAACTGCTTTTTCACCACTATCCAGTATGCAGCCCGCTACCTATTACCGCTATTCTTATGGACAAACAAATCTGTCCCATTCAAACCTGAACTTGTGAAGACCATGAACATGTCTTGGAAGTTGAAATGTTCCTCAAACGCACACAGTCGCTGGCTAGGTGCTGTGTGACCCAGCAGGGGGGCTAGTGTGTGTGCCATGGTGTAGCCAGCCAGACCACACCACACCAGTGGTCCCAGTCCAGCTCCAGCCTGTGTGTTTGCGCCAGCCCAGTATCAGCCCAGTCCAGAGCCAGTATTAATTGCTAATTAAGCTTGTTTCTCTGCCAATATAAATTGTGTGTGTGTATGGTTTGGGCTGTGTGTGTGAGAAAGAGAGAGAGAGAGAGCGAGAGAGAGAGAGATAGAGAGAGAGAGAGAGAGGGAGGGAGGGAGGGAGGGAGGGAGGTAGGGAGGGAGGGAGGGAGGGAGGGAGGGAGGGAGGGAAGGAGGGAGGGAGGGAGGGAGGGAGAGAGATGGTGAGGGAGAAAGAGTACGGGAGAGAGTAAAAGTATATCTTTATAGAGAGCGAGAGAGAGAGAGAGGGAGGGAGAGAGAGAGCGGGAGGGAGAGCGAGAAAGAGATAGAGGGAGGGAGAGAGAGGGAGGGTGATGGTGAGAAAGGGGTGGATGAGTAGATGAGAACATAATGGAAGAGAGATGTAGTTCTGGATGTTTTCCTCTCCAGAACTCCTCAACAGAGCAGCCATCTGAGATCTCTGAGGCCTGACAAACACACACACACACACACACACACACACACACACACACACACACACTGGCACACACACACACACACACACACACACACACACACACACACACACACACACACACACACACACTGGCACACACACACACACACACACACACACACACACACACACACACACACACACACACACACACACACACACACACACACACACACTTACACTACACCTACACACGTACCCACACACACACACATTGTCAGGTCCTCCACTCTGCTCTTTTCTCTCTTTCTCCTTTTGCTGGAGGCAGATCTGATGGAGACTGTGGATAGTTTAAGAGATGTGGAGAAGCTGAGCTGATGAAAAATTGCATTTTCTCTTTCTATTTCCCTTGCACACACAGACAGACAGACACACACACACACACACACACTTTCACCTAGACTGTGTTTATATTAAACCTCCCAGGTCCTATCAAACTCTTCTAAGGACATATTTAAGCTGATAGTGATTCTTTACATCTCTGATATTTGTGTGTGTGTGTGTGTGTGTGAGAGAGAGAGAGAGAGAGAGAGAGCATGTGTTATATGGTTGAACTGAAAGGAGGCTCCAGGGGGATATGTGGCTTAATAGCCTTCTAACTCTACAGCTTTACCTCTTGTTCACACTATAAGTGCCTCTGCATTGAACAGCCAGCCAACCAACCAGTGAGCCAGTCACTCACCAAGAAACCAGCCTCCTGGACAGTTTGCCAGCCAGCCAGATCACCAGCTAGCCAGCCAGTAACCCACAGAGCTGTTGGAGACACCAGGAAGCACTCATAAAGAACTGAGATGATGAATATAGATATTGTTAGCAGTACCCTTGGCCACCATCTTCTAGCTATCACCATCATGACAAGCATCACTATCATCACCATCAGGCTTTCCTGGTCTGACTGCCTGGTATGTTTCAGAACCGGGTGACAGCTAATGAGATGGCCTTCACTGCCATTAGAATTTAGATAGTTGATTATGCCAAGGTCGGGAAACCCACCCCCTCTCCCCCTTCTCTCTCTATCCTAGGTAGGTAATATGGAGACAGGAGACGATAGGGGAGAAGGGGAAAGTGGGGTGGAGAAAGAGGGGAGGATATCGAGTGGAGAGATGAGGAGGACGAGAGGTGAGGGTGAGGAGAGGAGATAAAGGAGAGAGACAGGTGAGGAGATACAGGAGACAGAGAAGTGAGGAGATAGCGGAGAGGGAGGTGAGGACGAAGAGAGAGAGAGAGAGACAGAGAGAGTTGAGGAGAACGAGGAGAGACGGTGGATGAGAGAGAGGTGAGGAGGAATAGGAGAGGAGATGGAGGAGAGCGAAGAGTTCCCAGCAGACAGACAGCTCTCTAATGGTTCCAGTTTAACGACATTTTAATGTAGCTGAGTTCTACCAGCTGCTGCTCTGCTGCCTGCATGCCCTCTGTACACCGCTGAATCACCTCTTCTCCATTTTCCTCCTTCTTCTTCTCTCTTCTCTACACCTTTTCTCTCCCTCCCTCCATTCCTCACCACTATCTCCTGCTCACCAGGTATTGCTGCCTGCCATCGACCCAAGAGCACACTTATGGTCTAAGGGTTACAAACCACGCTGTGTCTCTACGGTGTGTGTGTTCCTGTTAGCGAACACCCCTCTGGTACATCCTATCAATGATACTTGTGGTGAGATGTTCCACAGAACTGGTTTCTGGAGATTAATACATCAAAGAGTCCTGTTTGCCATAGAAAAGGTTGGACTTCAGCACAATGGTTTCCAACAGTAATCTGAACTGTACACTTCTGTACGTCTATACACTATGTCCCCATTTTCTTAACTGATCATTCTGTGTACGAGTATGTGAGTGTCTGCTTGCGTGTGCATGTGTGTGTGGGCATGTGTCTGCGTGCGGGGGTGGGGGGGATATGAAAAGTGTCTGACACGCTCTGTGGGTGTTTATGCTGACAGACCACTGATGGATCTGGAGCCTAAAGGTGTTTCTGGTCTTAGCACCGTGGCCACCCCCTCTCCCCCCCCCACACACACACACACACACACAAACACACACAGACACATGCACACACACACACACACACAAACGTACACAATGACATCGCTAATTAAGCAGTCTCTCGGATAAGGAACGCTCAACTGTTGCAGCTCGGTAGCAATTAGGACACATCGATCGCCACGCAAGTCAGCAAGAAGCCCCCATGGGGAGGGGGGGTGGGGGGGAGGTGGGGGGGGTGGAGGTCGAGGGTGGAGGTAGAGTGGGAGATGAAAGAACGAGCGCAACAGACAGAGAGAGAGAGAGACAAAAGGAAGTCGGGGGGGGTTGCCTAATTGAATCGGCGAGGGTTAGAGCAGGCCTCCCACTTTCTCCGCGGACCAGACGCCCACAGGGCAGAGTCAAAATTCCCTCGGCCCTCTGCGTCTGGGTCGTGTGTGCATCTTTTGCGTTCACGTGTGCCGCATGCCTCTGTGTTTGTGTGTGAAAGAGAGACACTGAGAGAGGGAGGGAGGGAGAGAGAGTGAGAGAGAAAAAAAACAGAGAGAGAAAGAGACAGAATTCAGGTGTGAAAGACATAGCTAAAGAGAGGGTGTTTGTGTGTTTGCGTATGAAAGGAGAGTCAGTGACTGTTGGGGGGGCAGAATAATTATTCACTCGCACACAAACCACAGCAATTTGCAGCATGACACGCTCCGGTTTGTTTCTGCTATTCCATACAATTAAACAATGTCTCGGTAGGGAGAACAAAGACCAAGTCTTCTAATGTGGGAACAGGGACTTTATAGTGTCCGTGACTTATTATGTCACATGAAAAACACCCATAAACAAGAAATTTCGTGCCTCTCCACCCTTCATTTCACCGCCGCAGTATCAGCCGCTCTCAGTACTGTTACACGAACACAGTTCAGCAGCTCATCATCCCACACATTAGGTTTCAGACCTTCACCTAACTGGTACGGATTGGATGATGAATTCTGCCAGCAGAATGACCAGAGAACTCCTCTCTGGGTAGTTCTGTACCAACATGTCTTCATTCAAGCTTTACAAGCAAATCAGTGCATCACCACAACCAAATACATACACAATACAATACATTATGGACCAATTGCATCTAGTTATCCTATCGCATCCTAATTCCAATGTCATTGAAGTGTTAAGAATGTTTTTTCCGTCTGCAGCGAGAGTTATCTAAAACGGATTATTGCAGTTGCCAAGGAGAATCGCAGTGAGCCTTAACACGCTGTAAAAGCAATTGACAGCATTTATCCTTCCCTTAGCGATTTTGAGTAGTAGCAATGTTTGGTCGTGTCCAAACTCAGTTGGTTACAGGAATATCAGGATGTGTTGCCTTCCAGACAAAGAATGACAAGTTTGTTTAGCCTCCACAGTTGGACATGCTCAGTCCCTCTTGGACGACACGCTTGTTTGTTGTTCATTTAAAACGTTTACCTTTGTGGTGATAGTGATTGTGGTTCTCTACGCTGCGTCTGGGCGGTCACACACAGCCCCCCGCCCATGCTCGAACCCCCCCCACCCTCTGCACACCTTCACCTCAGGTCTCCCCCCCCCCCCTCCCCGGTGGAACGAGAATTTCACGCTCCTCTGCTCCTCCACCTCCCATCAACCCCTGTGACCTCACCCTCACTGCACATAAGCGAGCCAATCACCTTCCCTCTAAACACACATCCAGCCAACCAGAAGCCTCTCATTTCAAACATGCCTTTTAAATTGCTTTCATTCCGGGCAGCACGTAGATTTAGACCTGACCTGGAGGCCCTGGGGCATGGAGTGGCAGACCTGACAGAGAGAGAGAGAGAGAGAGAGAGAGAGAGATGTCATTGAGAACTACTGTGGATTTCAGTCTAGAGAGGATGTTTAAGCCTTTGAAATTATTCAGACTAGTCAGACCAGACTGGACCAGGCCAAGCCAGGCCAGAACCGATGGGGCCAAACAAGACTAGGTCAGCCAAAATCAACCCAGGCAGACCAGACCAGACACAGTCAAATTGGGCCAAACCAGGCCATGCTGTCCGAATGCGTGATTCCATCTGTGGGTCAGTAGGTGGAAGTAATATGATGGACTAGGTACTCTAAGAACACAAGAGCTTCGTGAAACTCTATTAAGCCATGGGCACTCACAAACACACACACACACTCAGCATGCTCTCAATGTGTCGTGCGAGCAAGTTAACCTCAAGGTATTTTCTCCACAGTAGCAGGGTGACATTTAGAAGTCATTGTTAATGGAACTCTGTAGACCTAACCCTGCCTCTAATCACAGTTTCTCATGTTTTACTTTAACACCTTAACCCTTTATTAGACAATCACCATCATCTATAGTTACCATTAATTTTGTGTATATCTCAGGTCAGCCCCACTATTAGAATCCCTGTTTTGGTTTGTTGCCGTGGCACCTGCTTTTGATTCAGTTCGTTGAACGAGGAGCTGAAATGTCGGCCTTGTTAGAGGCTGTCCCTGGGTAACTTACATGGCAAATAAAACCGGTTCTGATTCTGATATGCTGAATATGCCTGAATCCACTTGGTCTAACGGCAGATTCACGAGCGTCGACAGCAGGTTACTCACCCTGTTTGTTTTATATGGGTTTCAAAATGTCTTTCAAAAGCTATGGAGAACAATCTCCCCCTCTCTCTCTTTCTCTCTCTCTCTCTCTCTCTCTCTCTTTTTTCCCTCCATCCTTCCTGTCTGTAAAAATGATATTGTCGGTTCCAGATAATAAGAGTCAGTTTGGTTTATTTATCAGGGCAGTGCTCTAGAGTGCCATTTGACTCACAGCCCCAAACGCTTCTCGTATTAGCAATTAAGATGATGTACGGCGCCATCGCCTCCCCCCGCACACACACACACTCTTCACCACTCCCTGCGCCCCTTCAGATGTTATTTCTTTCCTGTCCCAAAGATTCATACCGACCCCTCGCCTCGTTGTGGCCCAGCGTCCAACATGTAAATCTCTGTTTCCGTTTATCAGCAGTGACCTGGCCACGGGCGTCTGTCCACCCGGAGACGGAGTGTGTGCGTGTGCGTTTGGGAGAGGAAAGGTCATCCAGTCGCAAACGTTATTTCAACTATCACCTCTTACGCCCCTCCCCTTCTCCTGCAAAGCCTTCTGGGTAGTCATGCTTGTGTCGTCGCTCCCCCTCCCCCCAGGAGACACGCCCACGAATGAGATGTATTGATAAAATAAAGAAATGAAGAAACCTGTGTTTTGTGAAAAACAGAGAAGAAGTCTGCCGTGTCATGTCCACAGACGAGGTCTTTATCGGAAGAATGAGCCAAGCATGTCGGTGGTGTGGAGAGAAAAAACACACTTCAGGAGGCACACACACACGAGACACGCACGCACTTAAGACACACACACACACACACACTTGAGACAAAGACACACGCACATGAGACACACACACACTTGAGACAGACATCTAAATTCAAAACCATCTGCGCACACACACACACACACACACACACACACACACACACACACCACATGCACACTCGCTCAGACACATACACATTGTGAATCTTGTCTTCACATGGGGAGAGGTTGGTAACTCATTCCTGATTGGACCAGTCATCTATAATCTCTGCACTGTAACACAGCTCATATTTCACCCAGACGGGTATGTTTGTGTGCTGCGTGTGCGTGTGTGTGTGTGCGTGTGTGAGTGTGTGACATAGAGACAGACCCATCTCCCTTTATGAAAACCTCACTTCACCTGTAAACCTTTATGCTGCTGTCTCTCAGGGTGACGGGAAATGCGTTTAACAGCCCTGCTCGTTTAACTAACGATCCCATTGATCAATTAAGCAGATTAATTGGCTAGCTCAGGGGAACCTGCAAGGCTGGGCTGGAAGGATGGTTCATTTATCAGCTCGCTAAAGCTCTCATGTGGAGTTACACCTCCACGTAGAGAATCATCTATTTTTTTTACATCTGTAACCTCCTCCACTCCCTCTTCGCCGCTCCCCTCCTTGAATTCTCCCCTCCTCCTCCTCTTCCCTTGTCCTTACCTCCTCCCCTCCTCTTCCTCCTCTCTTTCCTCGTACCCTCTTCCTCCTTCTCCTCTGGCTCCCCTTCTCTCTCATCTTCTTTCATCCTGTTTTCCTCCTCTTCTCCCCATCATTCTCTCGATCATTTTCTTCACCTTTCCTACCTCCTGCCTTTCTTCCTTTAAGGCTGTCTCCCTCCGTGTTCCTCCTCCTTTTGTCCTCGTTCCTTGCACCCCTTCTCCTGCTGTTTTCGACTCTTTCTCTTTCATCCTCATCCCCCTTCTTTTTTTGTGCCATTTTTGCCATTATGAGCTGTCCACGGACGCAGTTATGATTCATACAGAGGCACGTTTTTCCAACTGGGCTAGCGTGCTCACGCCATGTCGTCTTATTAGAAATGAATACACCGAACTCTCCTGTTGGTGCTTTCAACTCTGTTATTTAGGATGACAGAGTCCTCCCTGCAGAGTAGGGAAATGGATGGAGGAAAGGGAGGTCGAACGGAGAGGGGGAGCGAGAGCGAAGGAGAGGAGGAGTGTGGGGGAGAGCAGCTGGGGAGAGATTTGTCATGGGTGAGTCTGCAGAACCTGCCGCTGGCACCGCATGTGACGCCAAACCGACAGGAAGAAGACGATGTTTGCAAGGATGGAAACGGCACAAACACATGCACACGAACACACACACACACACACAAAGACACACACTACCCTCTACGCACAATTACCAATCTACTTCCCGAAAACATTGCGTTTTGTGAGTAGTCTCTCTGGGCCTCCAGGTCTCTGTCCAGTCTCTGGTCTCTGTTGGAGGACATAAACAACAATCTGTGAGTCAGAGAGATGAAGAGTTGTTTAAAAGCATGTTGACCCTGTGTACAGTACAGTCTCTCAGTGAGATTGCTGCATAGGATTAGTACTTTATTTTAAGATAGAGTATAGACTTAGTCAACATAATGTCTATCTATCTATATATATATATATATATAAACATACATTGCCACTGCTAGCAATTTGGGTGCCCTACGCACAGGTGGACAGGTTTATTTGCAACATATCGGCGTGAATCGATGATGTTCGGTTCGTTTAGTTTAGTTACTTATTTAGGTGCCCCCCCCAGCACTTTGTGCCCTAAGCGCATGATGCGTGTGGTGGGAGCGGCGGCACTGTATATATACTGTATATATAGTCACTTCCAACCTGTGTTGCTTCTGAGAGAATCCAAACCCAGCATGTCAGGATCTGGCAAGCATGTCCAGACTGCTGTGTTATTACATCATGAAGTCAGAGATAGAACACAGTGAAGTGATGATGAGGTACAACCACACCACTCACAGAACAATTGGAAGGATCCCTTGAAGCTCAAATACACACACGCTTGCACGCACACACGCGCGCACAGACACGAACACACTACCTATCGTTGTCCAGCAAGGTGTGGTGTAGAACTGTGTTCCTATGAAATTAGATGTCGGGCTTCTGTCAGAAAGGAGGCTTACAAACAAACTCAGCGGCTGATACTGACTGACAGCTCCGCTGCAGAGGAACATGGGAAACTATTTCCACTCTAATCTGGTTTCTGTTTTTCCGTTGATGCGCGCGTGTGCATGCGCAGGCGCGTGCGTGGAGCCTACCCTCCCTTTCTACCCACGCAAATGCGCACCAAAACATCCCCCTGTCGCAAGCACACACACGAACATGCACGTACACACACACGCATAAACATGCTGCTAATTGATACAACACCCTCTTCCCCAAACTCTGTAATGAGAGGAAAGATGGGTAATGCAGCAAGCTGTGTCGGTTTGTACTTCAAACTGATTGCTGTCACGGAGAGACTCAAATGGAGTGCAGCAGAAAGCAGGGAGGTTTGCGTGTGCGCGGTGTACGAGCGTGCGTGTGTGCGAATAAGCTTGTGTGCCTGTGCATGCATGCATATGTGTTAGGTTCTGTTCTTGTGTGGTTCAGGGGTACATGAGCGTGTGTAAAGTACGTGCGTGTAAGTGTACATAAGTGTTTGTGGTGCGTGTGTGTTTAGTGTGCGTTTTCCCTTTGGTTGCGGTGAGTGCGTACGCGTGTATGTGTGTGTGGGTGGAAAGTGAGTGTGTTTACAGTAGTTGCGTGCAAGTGTTTGGGGTGTGTGAGCGTGTGTCTAAGAGAGAGAAGGAGAGAGTGTGTGTGTGTTTGAACTGTCTCCAGTGAGGCCGGCCTCCGCCTCCTTGGCAGGCTGTTTGAAGTGAACGCTCCCTGCGTAGGGCTGAGAGGAGGGCAGCAGGGATGAAAGCAAGGGGCTGATTGAGCGGAGAAACACCAAAGTTTCTTGGGAGCCGTGCCAGAGCCTGCTGCCGCCGCTCTAAAGCCTTGCCCCCCCCCCACCAACCCCCCCCCCACCAACCCCCCCCCCCCCAACCCCACTGCCCCCCACCAGCCTCACAGCCTCCCCCGTCCCCTCCTGAAACCTTACAATCCCCCAATAGACCCCACTGCCCTTCAGTCATCCAGTAACCCCCACCCCCCATTGCCCTACCAGGCCCAGTAGGCCTCCAATCCTTGAGGCCTCTGTCAGATGGCTCCACATGCATTTTCCGGTCAGGTCATGTACTACACTTTTTTGATTGGGTTCAGTATTTAGCGTAGGCGGACCATGAATTCAAACTGTTCTAGAAGTTCTGAGGCATCTTATAGACCCCCTGTGTTTTTATATGTTTTAGCAGGTGTTTACATTTGAGCGACAAGAATACACGCTTTAAAGTTATAGCATTGTTAAAGGTCATAGGCTACTGCTGATTTGGAAGGCTTTTACAGCTCTAACGCTGAAAGCTTTTCTACTATTTTCCAGAATACACTCTAATGTATGGCTCTCCACTCATGTAGCTGTGCTAGAATCATTCTAGGTTCAAAAGACAGACAGCTTAGGTGTGTGCGTATAGCTGTTTGTTGTACTTGAGCAACCGTGTGTGCGAGGTTACGAGACTCTGAGAGTGAGTTGTGTGTTTGTGGGACGTGTGCACACAAGTGTCCATCTCTGTGTTCTGCTGGTGTGTAATGTAATGGTAGGAGAAACAAGAGAGCGAGAGATGAAAGTATTAAGGTCACATCCCACCCCCTCTTCTCGTCTCTCACACCATCCGCCCACACCGCCTCTCTCTCTCTTTGAGGGGATGGGGAAGATAGCACACAGGATGTGCTCCTTTACCTTCTTCTACCTTCTTTCTCTCTTCCTCTTCTTGTTCTCCGACTCTTTCTTTCTCTGTCTCTCTTTCTCTGTCCCTTTCTTTTTCTCTTTCTTTTTGTCCTTTCTCTTTCTTCCCTGTCTTCCTTCCTGCTTTCCTTCCTGCCTTCCTTCCTGCTTTCCTTCCTGCCTTCCTTTTTCTCTCTGTCTCTCCCTCTCTCTCTCTGTCTCCCTGCCATCTTTGCATCTCTCTCTCCCCTCCTCTCTCTGTCTCTGTCTTGTGCCAGTCTTCTCTGGGAGGGCCTGTGCATGGAGAGGAACAGCTATAATGCTGTACGCTGAACATGTAGGAGAATGGAGGCTTTATACACTATTGATGGCCTGTGCTTTTCTCTAGTGGCATTGTAGTTTTACTTTCCTGCAGATTTAGTTAACACTGACCAGGGGCAGGTCAGCAGCTGAAAGAGAAGTCACAGTCATAGTTGTCACCGACAACCCTTGTGCAGTAATGTGGTATTTACAGCCATGAAGCAGCAGGTCTTGGGCGTTTGGGGGGCGGGGGAGGGTGGGGAGGGCGTGCGGGCGGTTTTAGATGGCCAGTGTTTCCATCTCCCAGGTCGGCACACTCACAAGACGCAGCATCACATGACACGGCCCTCCACTGGATCCGGATCCTTGTGATTCATCTTATTTTCATTCACGATTAAACGAGCAAACATGGAGAGAGAGAGAGAGATCAAGAGCAAGAGAGAGCGAGGAAGAAAGCGAGAGAGCGCGAGAGACACGCAACACTCTTTCAACTTTCGACAAACTTTCAACACACGTTTCATTGGTCGATTAAAGGCAGGCTGGATATTACACCATGCACCTGTCCTATAGAACACCTTGTTGATAGAACAGGAAGAGCACAGAGAAAAAGAGAAACAGAGATAGAGAGAGAGAGACAGAGAAGAAGAGAGAGACAACGGGAAAAAAAGAGCGAGAGAGAGAGAGAGCAGCCCTATTGTCCGACACTGCTGTTTCAGACCCTTACATCTGTGATGATGCATTCATGTTGAGTCCATATTCCTACTGATGTTCATGTCTGTGTCGGAGAGACTGAGGAAATGCTACAGGTGCGGCAGGATGGAGTTAGCCGTGCAATCCTGCAGAATTCCAAGTGTTCCGACGCTGACTTACGTCCTACAGTGACGTGCGCTTTTAAGCATAATCTAAGCTCCTTTCGAGCTATGAGCCAGCAACGCAAGTTTACAGAGTCATTCGTAGAGATTTACATTTTTACATATTTTTGTCATTTAGCAGACGGTCTTATCCAGAGCGACTTGCAGGAAGTACAGGGGTTTTACCCCTGAGGCAAGTAGGGTGAAGTGTCTTGCCCAAGGACACAATGTCTGGTTGCCACAGCCGGGGTTCAAAATAGGGGGCCTTCTGGTCCCAACCCGACAGTCTGCGCCACGTGACTCCCGAAATAACTACGCTTTAAGGAGGAACCGGAGAGAGGAAATGATTAAGACTTCAGTTCGACGCAACCTCGTTTTTTTTTTGTTGCTCACCTCATTTGACCACAGGGGCGCAATGAGAGGTACAAACAAATGATGTTGCCCTTTATGTCTCTGCAACATTGTTGTGGTTGTGGGAGCAGGTCAGACCAGGATGCTGCTGGGGAGAGAGACAGGGGGACACATGTGGCAGACGCAGGGTTAAATATAGCAGCACTTTACCTCCCCTTGGTCCCGGAGGGAGCGGTGTTTGTGTATGTGTGTGTATGTGGTGTGTGTGGGAGTGGGTGTGTGTGTGGAGGGTGTGTATATGTGTGTGTGTGGGGGGGTGGGTGTGGTGTGTGTGTGTGGTGCGTGTGTGTGTGTGTGGGGTGGGTGGGTGTCTCACAGTCCATCGTGATGCAGACATCAGGTTGGACGGACATTATTGGACGGACAGAATTGAGCATTTGTGGTGATGTATCCTAACAACTACTGCCCCTCGTACACAAACACACACACAAACACACACATACACACCGGTCCATCATGAATGGACTGGAGGAGCTGAAAGTAGAACAGGAGGAACAAAGAGGAGAGAATGAGAGGAGGAACCGGACAAAAGAGGAGTGGAGGAAAGTTGGAGGTGGAGACAGGTGGAAACAACGGGAGGAGAAAGAGAAGGAAAGAAAACTAGTTGGAAGGGATCCGCCGAGCAGACAACGCAAGTAGTATCAAATGGAGAGGAGGGGATAATTAAAGGAGTCTAAGAGCGTCCATCTTTGTTTCAGGTGTCACAGTCCCATATTCCCTAACAACAAACTGTCTTCGGAAATAGATGTGTCTGTCTGTGAGAAGGAGTTAAGCGATTCAATCGAACTAAACGACAAAGCAGTAGAGTGTGTGACTACACACACAAACAAACGCGCACATAAACACCGCCCTTCCCTGCGCCAGTTTAACCCTACCTGACTAACGCAACGCTACACCTCATGATTAATTAGAACCGTGTGAATTTTCAGGCCAAACCATACGTCTTTGTTTCACCGTTTATTCACACACTCCGCAATTTACCTCAATATTCCGACCACCATTTGTCTCCTGCCACATTTGGGGATGTTCTAATTTGTTAACGCAGACTCATAATTCCTCAATCCTAGCGGCGAGGCTCGGTGAATTTGCGTTTACCAGCTCTGATTAATACTTCCCCATTAGCGGAGGAGCCCAACAGCGCTCTGGACTAAATCACATTTCATATTAACTAGCATTATCACACAATGAATCTATTATACGCAGGCAAAACACACGTGTGCCTCATGTTGGCAAAGAGGCTACATTATGGCTGAGGTAGGTCAGGAGGCGTTCCCTGTGTAATACGCTGTGTCCTTTCTCAGCACCAACAACATTACACCAAACACAATTAACTTCCCTTGTCTACTGTGTAAGGCAACGCAAATGTCACTGATGCAATCCTACGACAGGGCCTAGTCCAGTAAACAAAACAAATTTGAACAAGTGCTGAGCTGTATACATATATTTCTAAAACATAGTTTTTGATATAATTGGTAAGTTTTTCCCCCTCAACCTCCAGATTGGCATCAGTTACAGACCCATTGTTCTATTTGGCTGTTGTTATATAGTAAAAGCTGTTCCAGAACTTTCTTGCTGGTTCCAGAGTCCTTATCCTTTGTCAGTAGGAAGAAAGTGAGAGGTGTGCTCACACTGAGCCATGGAGTCCCATCTAAACCTCCACCGTCCAATCAGTGTGGAGAAGGAGATTGTTTAAAAACAGGACTATTTAAAAGTGAAGTTATCTTGAGGCGGGTTGTTGTCTACAGGATTGCGCGCGTCCATCCTGCATGTGTGTATGTATGTTGTGTACGTGTATGATTGTGTGTAGGGGTGCGTGTGTGCCCATGCGATGTGTGTGTGGGGTATGTGTTTGTCAGTGTCAGTTTATTTGTGTACGTGTGTGTGTGCGTCTATGTATCTATTCACTGGTGTGTCTGTGTGTGTGTTTGTCTGCGAACACAGTCCAGACACAATGACTGGCTGCTAGCCCAGCAGGGCTTCTCACCAGCCCTGGAACTGCACCGCTCTCCTACTGAGCTTGAGAATTCCGCTTCTGACACATACACTCACACACGCAGGCGCTTATGTGTAAACACACACATACCTACGCCTACACACATACACGCACGCACCGTACACGCCTCACACACATGCGTACTCACACAGACCTCGCAATCAGACATGCAGGCAAGCACACGCATCGCACGCCGACACACACTCGTACATACATTCACACACACTCTGACACACACGCAGAATTGCACATACACACCAGGCTGGGCCTGGGCGTGGGAGGAGAGTGTCAGCTCTCAGGAAAGCGCATGTTCTTGTAACTTGTCTAATATAGAAGAACCCCGAGGCTTACACACACTCTGATTGGTCAGTGCGATATTACAGTTGTTCCAGTTCCGTTAATCTACTTGGAAACGCAATCTCTGCGCAGTGTTTTAAGAACACGCAGCAGTGTTGCTGAAATATGACTCCATCTCTTTGATAATTGTAAGCAAACAGGAGCATAAAGACCTAGATTTAGCCTCCGTCAGAGAACATGAGCTTGGAGAAGCGTGGTGAATTATGTCAGGCAAAGCTGTGGTGATTGTGTACCTGCATTACTGGAAGTGTGTGTCTAGGTCTGTGTGTGTGTCAGCGCGTGTGTGTGTGTTGGCGTAGGTGTGTGTGTGGCGGAGAGAAACAGATAATCAGCCCTTATTTCTGTTCTGAGCCATGCTTGTGACATCCAGTAACTGTGGCCAGTTGAGCTGTGACAGGGCTGTCCTCACACAAACACACACACACACACACACTCACACACACCCACACACACACACACACACACGCACACACGCACGCACACACACACGCACACACACACACACACACAGCCCTTATATAGCTGGTGTGACAGTGTCCCCACATCCCAGTGGTCCTGGCGTGGGATTGAGCTGTCTTCCCTGCTAGCAGACAGGTGCACCAATTAGCAGACCTGTCTTCTGGCCTCTTCTCCCCTTTCCTTCTCTTCTCTCCTCCATTCTCATCTCCTTCCCTCTCCTCTTATCTCCTCTTCTCTCCTGTCCTCTTCTCTCCACTCATCTCCTCTCCTCTCCGGTCTTCTCTGCTCATTTCCTCCCCTCTCCTCTCCACTCATCTCCTCTCCTCGCATCCTCTCTCCGGTCATCTCCGCTCATTTACTCTCCTCTCCTCCCTTCTCTTCTCCGCTCTCCTCTCCTTCTCAGCCAGGTAATTAAACTAGATATGTTGCTCTCATTGCTGCCCTGATCCCACTGAGGATGCTTGTACATTAATGTACATATGTGTAGGTGAGTCATAGTAATATTTTTTTTATATAAAGAGACAATTGGTCCTGTGCAATGCATGCACGCACAAACACGCACATCCTACAGTAATACTCCCCTTGTTACTTTCGATTAATGGTAGATGCTAATCAGAAAAGGTCTTTTCATCCCCGGTTATAACAGACAGAGCACGTTCTCTCCCTCTCTCTCTCTCTCTCTCTCTCTCTCTCTCTCTCTCTCTCTCTCTCTCTCTCTCTCTCTCTCTGTCCCCCCATCATGTGCAGAGCCGGTCGATACAACCTAGGGTTTTAAACTGAGACAGACCAGGGACAGGGGAGTGTGTGTTTTAATGAACACAGCAGGATCGGAACACACACACTTTAATGAAGCCGGTCATCATGTCCCAGTGCCGTACTGCCTGCTTGCAGCCCATCAACAAGTTGAACAGAAGCAGATAGTCAGACCTAGCAGCTGTTTGAGGAGGAAGCAGCTGGTGTGGATACACCTTCAATAAAATATCACATTACAGAGACCTACCAGCCAAACAGCCAGCCAGAGAGCCAACCAACCAACCAGCAAACCAGGCTGTCAGGTCAGCCAGCCTGTCCAGCTAGCCAACCAGTCTGTCAGCCTGTCAACCAGATAACTTGACAGCCAGGCAGCCGACCAGACAGCCAGCCAGCTAATCAGCCAGTCAGCTAGCATGTCAGCCATCAGTCAGTCAATAAATAACTGAAAGTCTGCCATCACCACAGTCAGAAATCTCTATTCCATCTCAGGGCCTTCGTAGCAGGGTCACAGCTCTCCTACCCTGTGCTCTGTCTGTGCTTCATCACCATGACGATGAGGAGACAGAAGTCTAAATGCCAGCAGAGTCAGTTTGATTACAGACCGGCAGAGGGAGAATATTACTGTTGGAATGACACCACGGTCTCTCTCTCTCTCTCTCTCTCTCTCTCTCTCTCTCTCTCTCTCTCTCTTTGTCGCTCTCTATCACTCTTTCTCTGTCTCTCTTTCTTTCTCTCTCTCCTTAACATCCCCCTCTCTTTCACATACTGTCATCTAGTCCAGCTCATTAAATGTCTTCTCCTCCTCTTTTTCCTCTCACGTCTTGACTCGGAAAAGGTCACATCAAATCAGGAGAGAGGAGAAAACCAGCACATCTGTTTACCTAAATGACAAAAGCCAGGCCTCTTTCCTGATTCCCTCCTTTTTATCTCTCACTCCCTCCCACTTTATACATTCAAATTGTTCATTGAAACAATATTATTTGCAATTTTGCCAAAGCAGCAGACTGAAATGAACCTAAATCAACAGGATGCAGTACACATTTAGAAATAATACACCGTAGCTGACTGTCCTGTTCCTTATTTTCCATTATTTGAGAACGAAAGGGGGGGGGGGGGGGAGAAGGGGAGACGAAGAGAGAATGGCAGAGAAAGAAAGAGATAAGGAGAGCAATCTGCCCACAGAACAAGAAAGAGAGAGAGAGAGATAGAGACAGAGAAAGCGGCAGAGAGAGAGAGCGAAGGAGCGAGAAAGACAAACAGATCACAGCAGCTCATCTCATCTAGCGCCTGTCACTGTGCGGAAAGCCATGACACCAGCGCCAGTACAAACCCACCAGGCTACCGGAGACAGAACGTGGAGGAGGAATGAGGGGAATGAGAGGAAAAGGGGGAGGAGGAGGAGGGGAGGGGCATAGTTGGTATGAGGAGGTGATGGTGGTAGCGAAGTTACGTAGGCGGTGCCGGGGGAACAAGGGAAAGGGGAGTTGGGGGGGGGGTTGGGAGGTGTAGGGGGTGAGGAGGGGGCTAGGGGGTGGTAATCACATTCCAATTGAGAGCCAGTCGACTGGAACCAGCGAGCACCACTGCAGGAATGGATTCCACATGCAGTCGATCCTGTCTATGAGATCACCTTCTGACTGCAGGGAAATGGGCGGCTTTAGAGGGAGGGACTCACGGTAGTCATGTGGCGCACTCGGTGAGGGTGGCAGGCTAGTAATCGGAAGGTAACCGGTTTGAACCCCGGTTGTGCCAACATGATATTGTGTCCTTGGGCAAGGCACCTCACCCTACTTGCATGGTGGGGACTATCACTGTTTAATACACTTGCTTGCTGTAAGTCGCTCTGGATAAGAGCGTCTGCTAAATGGCTAAATGTAAATTAGAGGGAGAGACTTGCAGCAGGGACCACCCCAGCAGGTTCTGTATTCGTTTCCTCTGCCCGCCTCTCCTCTATAAGCCTCCTCTCTTGTGTCCTCCTTCACTATCCTCTCCTCTGCTATTGGCTACTCTCCTCCTTCTTTTAATCTCCTCCACTCTCCTCTCTTGCTCTCCTCATCTCTTCTCCTCTCCTCTTCTCTTGCTCTATCCCAACCCAGTGCACCCCAAAAGTCTCCATCTGCTCGTCCTCCTGCAGAGCACCTTGAGAGGAGTGTAACTACCAATTAGATCCTCCATCTGCAACCTGCTTGCGTGTTTGAATGGTTTGTGCGCTGATGTCTTAGGAATGTGCGCGAGTGTGTGTGTGTTCATGCTTGTGTGTCTGCGTACAAGGGAGAGGGTGGATCGCATCCACACGGCGATCAATACTGGTGATAATTGAGACGGATGATATTGATCAGGCCGGTATTGAGTTTAGATAATCATGCAATCGACTGAAGCTGGTCCTGCTGTTGCATTAAGCAGTTTATATTTTAAGAGTAGCACCCCCCCATTTCTTCTAACTCAGAGGTACACCTCACCCACAGAGCCACTTCTTCCAAGCCTACCTCATCCATTGGTTGGGTGTGCATACCTGCCTGCCTGTCTGCATACTTGCCTGCCTGCTTGCGTACCTACCCGTCTGTATGCCTGCCTGCTTGCCTATCTACCTACCTACCTACCTACCTACCTACCTACCTACCTACCTACCTACCTACCTACCTGTTTATCTATCTGTCTATCTTCCTGTCTGCCTGTATGCTAGCCTGCCAGTCTATCCCTGGCTCACCTCTGCTTCACATTAGTTCTGCAGGGCTCAAGGAGCTGAGCTGGTAGCGTCTAAGTGGTCTCTGTATGTCAACACATGGCTGTAAACCCCTCCACACCACTTTACAATACCCGTCAGCCCCTGTGCCATTACTTATTAAAGTGTGCTGTGCGGAGACCTGATGTATACGTCTTCTATATGGGCTTAGCCCTTTCAGGTCCCTGCTTGACTGGAGGACTTGCACTGGACCCCGCCCCAGGACCACAGCTCAAGTAATCACTGCTGTTAATTACAAGCAGTCATTAGTTGAGGGGCATTTGATTTGCCTCACAGTTCCGACTCGTGTTGTGAGAGTGTTTTCTCATGCTGTTCGTCTACTTTGGATCGTTACCTGGTGCTGTTAACTGGTCCAGTTACATGGGACTGTTACCTGGTGCTGTTAACTTGTCCAGTTACATAGAGCTGTTACCTGGTCCAGTTACATGGTACTATTACATGGTACTGTTATCTGGTGCTGTTAACTGGTCCAGTTACATGTTGCTGTTACCTGGTTCAGTTACATGGTGCTGTTACCTGGTTCAGTTACATGGTGCTGTTAACTTGTCCAGTTACATGGTGCTGTTACCTGGTTCAGTTACATGGTGCTGTTAACTGCTCCAGTTACATGGTGCTGTTAACTGCTCCAGTTACATGGTGCTGTTAACTGGTCCCGTAACATGGTGCTGTTACCTGGTTCAATTACATGGTGCTGTTAACTGGTCCAGTTATTTGGTACTGTTACCTGGTGCTGTTAACTGGTCCAGTTACATGGTGCTGTTACCTGGTTCAGTTACATGGTGCTGTTAACTGGTCCAGTTACATGGTGCTGTTACCTGGTTCAGTTACATGGTGCTGTTAACTGCTCCAGTTACATGGTGCTGTTAACTGCTCCAGTTACATGGTGCTGTTAACTGGTCCAGTTACATGGTGCTGTTACCTGGTTCAGTTACATGGTGCTGTTAACTGCTCCAGTTACATGGTGCTGTTAACTGGTCCAGTTACATGGTGCTGTTAACTGCTCCAGTTACATGGTGCTGTTACCTGGTGCTGTTAACAGCACCATGGTGCTGTTACCTGGTGCTGTTACCTGGGACATCAGCTGCCCAACTGTCTTGGCTGTCCCTTCAACACCCCTAACAAGCCATTGTCCAGGAAGAGAGAGAGAGAGAGAGATGGGAGGAGACATGATATCTCTTGACATCTCCTTCATAATACATGACAAACAAGCACCGGACCAGCTAATTGGATAAAGCCAGATTTGTGGGTGATGACCCACACTCTAACACTGTCTTGTGGACCTAAACACGCACGCACGCACGCAAGCACACACACTCACATACATACACACATGCACACAAGAAACTCCTCCTTTACTGTTTAAGCGCTGCTAGGTGAAAATAGTTGAAGTGCTTGTTATCATATGCTGTAATGCCGTCATGCAGTGCAGTAGTGGTTTGCATAGTTGCTTAGGGAAGCCAAAGCCAAGACAGTGGGGAGGCTGGGAGGAGTCAGGCTGGAGGAAGGGAGAAGTCAGGCTGGAGGAAGGGAGAAGTCAGGCTGGAGGAAGGGAGAAGTCAGGGTGGAGGTAGGGTGGAGGAAGGGTGGAGGAAGGGAAAAGTCAGGGTGGAGGTAGGGTGGAGGAAGGGTGAAGGCAGGGTGGAGGCTGGGAGAAGGCAGGGTGGAGGAAGGTGGAGATATGGGAAGGCAGGGAGAATGCAGGGTGGAGGAAGTGTGGAGGCAGGAAGAAGTCAGGGTGGAGGCAGGGAGAAGGCAGGGTGAAAGAAGATTGGAGGCAGGGAGAATGCAGGGTGGATGAAGTGTGGAGGCAGGGAGAAGTCTGGGTGGAGGAAGGTTGGTGGCAAGTAGAAGACAGGGTAGAGGCAGTGTGGAGGCGAAGAAAAGTGGACTTAACTACAGGATGCTGGAGTCATCATGCCAACTCTAACATGCCATTATCCCAGAGTCATTAGAACGTGTGGAAACAGAACCTCTGGAGTTTGCAGGTGTGGTGTCAGGAACTGGCTACTTTCATGGCCAGGCTGTACACTTCCTGTTCTGCCCTTAAACACACACACACACGGCCCAGCAGATGTCAGCTTAGTAGCAGCAGCAGCCTCGAGAGGATTTTGATTCTGGATGCTGGCGGAGGCAAATGTCGCTCAAGGAGAGGCACACACACACACACAGACACACACGGATCCAGGCAGGCAGAATGACCCCGACTTGTTGGACTTTAATTGGAGCGCAGAGCAGGCATCATGTTTCCTATTTCACCTAGGGACTGACACACACACACACACACACACACACACACACAAGGCCTGTCATAGCTGTCCAGCCGTTGGCAGCACTTGTCCTCCTGCTCCAGTGACAGACAGAGTTTCAACCCGGCACGTCCACAGACTGCCTCAGCCCTCTGGTTGTCTTGGAGTCAGTTCTGTCAGGACCGTGAGTGATTTTAAGTGGTAACAACTTTGAAAAAATGAAATACAAATAAAAAACTCTTCCTTTTTGAGTTCAGTCCATTGAAAACTCATGGACTGCAAACTTTAACAACAGAAATTACCGTTGCCAAGATAAAGCTGGAGGAAATGACATTAGAACCTGTTCGAACGCACTCCCTCGTCGATGCTGCGCTTTGCGTTCGCCCACGTGGCATGTGCACTGAAGTGGGAGCAGATGAAAGCAGCTCTGCGGTTTCCCCGGTTGAGGTTCTGTTGGAGCCGAGCATTTCGTGGTGGGGTTCCTGGTTCCTTCGAGAGCTCGGAGTTCCTCGACACCTTCTCTGTGCTGCAGAGCGTTGGAACTGACAGAGAGAAGA